>CM021769.1:57298089-57909490 GCA_011076525.1 Nettapus auritus
CTGCCTGGGGCCCGGCCTGCCTGGGGCCCGGCCTGCTTGGGGCCCGGGCTGCTTGGGGCCCGGCCTGCTCCATCTTTCCCTTCTGTCACAACCACACCTGCCGTGACGCAGCGAAGCAGGGGAAGAAGGAAGGGCAGAAATGCCAGATGACAAGGGAAAGCCCCAAATCAGCCTGCTGCCTTGGGGCTTCTTCTCAGGTTTGTAGTGAAAATAGGGGAATCCTCACCTTGTTTTAAGCTGCTTCAGAGTGAAATGATCCTAGTCTGCCATTTCCCTTTGATCCCTAAGACTGTATCAATGATAGCCTACATGGCAACATACACGCAATCCATTTTAAGTATCTAAACAGAATTTAGGTTGTCTCCTGCCTCTTCTGCTATGGCCTGTAAGAGTTTTTGAACTGTTGTCGTTTCACAGATCAGTGTCTGGGACTTAAATCCGGTTGGTTTGCACGTTGGTGCCAGGATCCTTAGCTCAAGGAGCACGCTGTGTTCCGTGCCAGTCACGCGATGGACCTAGCAAAGCCTCACCCCCACCACAGCCTCAGTACATTGAGTAGCATCGTAACATATTCTGATGGCATTTCAGTGCCATACACAAAATTAGCATGTAGCCTTGCAAACACGCCCCTTGTACCATTGGTGTCATGATGAGAGTGCACATGGAGGCTGGGGTGAAGGAACTTTTTTTGAGCACTTTTAAATCAGCAGCAAAGGTGTGAGGAGGGGTCGTTACTCTTCTGCAATGGGTGGTTTCACAGCCATTGCTAGTACGTTTACTCACACCCTGATACTAAAACATGACACTGAATGAAGGAAGGTGTTGCTTTCCCAGTGCTAAGGCCTCATCTACAGCTCTTCAAGTCTTGTCTGGATTTGAACATGTCTGTGAAGCTCCAGATAACCTTCTCAGTCCTAGAGGTGGTCCTCTTCATGCTGATACTTACTGATAAAAGAAAGCCTGGAAAGCGACAGTGGGCCTGTGTATGTGCGGGGTATAAATGTAAGGCTTCAGCGCCCAGTGTTGTCACACAGTTAGCAGCTGCGAGTACTAAAATCACTGCATTTCTGGGAAACACTGAAACTAAATAAGCAAAAAGCTCAAATCTAAAAATATAGCTGTTAAGTCACAATTCCCTTTAATAGAACTTCATTTCTACGCTTGGTGCAACTGCAGATATTTATAGATAGGGTGAAAAGATGGAATGGAAATTTGTATTTATGAATAATAAGGAAGTGCTGTGAATGGAAAAAAAGAGAGGTTGTGTAACACTCATGCTGAAATGCCAAGTTCTGCGGGGATGTCTCAGCAAGGATATTAGCTCCTGGTTCTGGCCCAGGCCCTGGCAGCTGCACACAGCTGTGTCGAAGTACGTGATGTTTTACTCTTGTTTATCCTCTTCTAGCTGACCCTGATCAAACTCACTCCAGATACGATCGCAGCACGCATTTGAACTCAGCAGTGACCGAACACGCCTTCCCGCTCCTGCTGAGCAGCTTCGTGGTGCACGGGCGCCTCTGCCATGACGCAGTGAGGATCGACGGGGGTTGGAAAGCCATCAACCTCAGGTATCGCGGTCACGCTCAACCCTTAGCCTTTCTCTGGGCACAATGCTTTGCCATATTGGTCTCACTCGTGCTAAAAATTCTCAGAGAACGAGGATCTGTCTCATCATTTTAGATCGAAGCTGGTAACTGAATTAATATTAAAATGACACACACGCAACTCGCATTTCCTATGTTACAAATAACTGGAGCAAAGCGAATATACTGACATTAATAATTCACCTTACGAGCTTAGCTCCTTTTTCTTTGTATGGAACTTCCAGAAGCAGATTGCAATTTCCTCAAATTTATTCATTATTCAAATTCAGTCCATTTAAAAGAAAACATTTACCTACTAGAGAGCTTGCATTTTGCTTCCATTTTCAATACCCAGTATTTGTAACTTGAACTGTTAGTCACAATAATGTAATTAAATCTCATGATATGATTTCTGTCCCCTGGCTAGATGAAAATATAAAAATAGTGTGTATGAAAATCAAGTTTTCTACAAATAATCTTTTCTGTATCTGAATTTCATCTACATGCATTCAGACTAAGAACTCAGGTGCTCAGATGTGTGGCAAATGATCATTAAATTAGGCAAAACATCTTCATTTCCTCAGTTATTTATAAAATAAGAAAATAGTTTTTCTTTAGTAATGTTTAATCTTTCATGCTATACATTTCTTCTTCTTCACTGGTTCTGCAAATAAAAAATTAGCAAATTATGGGCTTCTGACAACTGTGAGAGTGTTTTGACTCTCTTCTCAGAAGAAGCCTTTGGGTTTCTAAAGGTCTGTGGGCCACAAGTGAAAGCCGGGGCTACAATGAAGAAGCAAACCCTGCCAGGTGCCTTCAGCCCTTGGCCTGCCACAGGAAGCCTGCTGTTCCAGCACAATGGCTGTGTTTGCACAAGTACCTGTAGGACGTCCTGGGGAATGGTTGTAGTGGTAACAGAAGGCAAAAAATAACTCCTCCTGGTTATCCTGCATACCGTTTTCACCTGCCTCTCCATGGCTACAACCCTTCTGTAAGCTGAGCTGCGATTTCTGCGGGAACCCGGGTGGCTCTTGGTTGCTGGACTGTACGTCCCCACCATCAGATGGCAACAGGAGCAAACACACAGCACCACCAAAGCACGCTTCTGTCGTGTGCCCCTCCGTTCTGGCAGCCTAATGTCTGACTGCAGTCGTGTTGCGTGCTGTTTGGGCCTGGGCGCGCTGCAAGGATGGCGTGTGCGTGTCTCCCTGGCCACTGCTGCTCCGAGATCCGCACTGGGAAATGGGGTTCAACTGAGAAGAAATGATCACTTCTAGAATGAACACAGCTAATATGCAATGCTAGGTGACAGCCCGCCAAGAGCAGTATCGCAGAGCTCCCGTTGCTAAAGCATGAGTGCCCGCTCTTTGTCAAGCGCACGCAGTGGCTCTGCATGTGCGGCTGCCCCGTCCGTAGGGCTGTGCCACGAGGGGACACTGCCTGCCCTGGCCCCCGACATGCGGGCAGCTGAGAGCACTACCTGTGTATTCGACGTGTGTATCAGTCAAATATCCAAGTCTGCATTCTCTGGGGGATTTCAGCCAACCTGGTCTTAGATGGCAGGAAGCCAATGTCAGAATTTTAACGCCAGTTTGCACATGTACAGCTTTTGGAAATGAGCAATCCGTTTTCTGAAGAGCTGAGTCACAGCAGAAGCCACACTGCTGTTCAGAAGTAGGTGAGAAATCAGGATCTGTAGCAAACATTTATGCTCCCGGAGGGCAGGGGTCTCTTTTCCTAAATCTATTCTGTCTTCTAAGCTGCAGTGCTCTCTCTGCGTTTTTGGAGGAGACAGAATAGATTTAGAAAGTGGCTGCTTATCGATTTATGGTCTTTATGCTGGACATGGCTTTTTATTAAAGAAAGCAGATACTCAATACTGTTAACCAGTAATGGGAATTGACTTTCCACTAATTGCACAGAACCTGGCATTAATACACTTTAACAGAAAATGGGCCTGCGCGCTCCTGATCAATCACAAAGTTTTTCTGGCCTGCGCTACAGACAAAGGACTCCAACAACAGCAACGTGGCTAAATAAGATGTTTTATTTATTTATTTATTTACTATTCCTCCAATTATCGAGATAAGGACACGTCTCCAGGGCGCAAGAGGAAGGCTTTAACTCAGCGGCTCTTCCTTGGTCTGTGTGTCTCACGGGGACCTTTACTTCCCGGTGTGCCGTTCTGCCCCGGTCTCCTGCTTTGGGCAGGGAGCAGGATTTGGTGCCGTGGGGAGATGGTACGTCTAGAAGCAGAGTAAATGTCCTTGAAGTAAGGCTGGCACTAGAAACAAACGGGTATTAGTATTGGCTTCTTTTAAATGCCGATGTTAATGTTATGTTCATGCTACAAAACAAACTGTGCGAGTTCAGCTTCGCCTTCCGGCTGCACATTACCTGAGCACGGGGGATTTTCAGCTGCACTCCGCAAAGCCCCAGCCCTGTGCCTGGGCTTGCTGCTCACGGGACAGCTCTGGTCACACAGCAGCGGTCCCTGCGGCTCTCTCATCTTCTCCAGAGAGCTCCTGGCCACCAAAATCACCCGAAGTCTTCTTGTCCTGAGGGCTTCTGGCCACCAAAGTCATGGCTCCGTGTCACCGAAGGTGTTAAAAGCACCCCGCTGTTATTTAGGAAGCGGGCTGCCTGGAGGAGCCACTCGCTGGGGTCCAGCTGTGCTTGGCATGGCAGAGGAAGGCTGGTTTGCTCACTCACAAGTGCCACAGGAGAATTTTTCTTCTGCTCTTTACCGGAGAGGAAAACGGACAAAATGGAATCCAGACTCACCGTCCCACCAAAACTCTCAGAAAATGGGAATACTTGCTCTCTCAGAAAATCGTGACTCCAAGTGAAGCAAGTGGGAAGCAGGGCCCCTTCTAAGCACCATTACCAGTCAAATAAAGCAAATAATACTGAAGGATTGCTGTTTTACTCCAAGCACTTAAATAAAACTTATTGTGAAAGCCTTGCTAATGGTTTGTGGTGTTCAGGCATTACACCAGCCGGCTCCTAGAGCCAGCCCCTGCAAATGGGCAGATTTTTCACCAGTTCCAGACTTTTACAGAACCTGAGTCCACGGCTCCATCTGAAAGCTTGGAGCACCCTCGCCACTGGAACGACTTCTCAAATAGTCACAGGTGGCTTTCAGTTCTCCCGTTTGCCTCCTCTGTGCCCAGCAGAAAAAAGCCCCTTTTCTCCCATCAGCATGCCTTGTAGCGTTCTAGGCACCGGCAATGACATGGGGACAGACAAAGGGCAAAGCTAATTAATGCTTCATGCTAGTTAATGATGGATGTTCGTGTCATGTGAAAATCATTTTTAGCTCCCTGCAGTTCGCTCGGCTTGACTCCTGCTGCCAGCCTGCCGTCAGACAGACCCTGCAACGAGCCGGACACGGCAGCGCTGCGTTTCCCTCCATAAACACTAAAGCAACTCTGCAAAAAGAATCCTGAATTTTGGAAAACCTGACTCCCACAGCACCCCTCCCATGAGGAAGCTGAACCACGGAGGTCAACTCCCTACCCTGAAATCCCTCTCTTGGCAGGGGGTTGGCCAGGAGCCTGCCACCAGAATAGACAGGGGCTTGGGCTGGCAGGCAGCTCGGGATGCAATGTGAACGTCGCTGATCAGTGGTAAAGCCACCTGTATTTGTCTTCCTTTCGTGACACGGTAGCTATTACACGCGTAGTCACTCGGCTGGTAGCGCCAAACCGTTGGCTGCTTCTGGATGCTTGCACATACGCGGAGCAACTTGCCCCTCAGGAATAGTTTATTTAGTAAGACAGGGCTTAAAAGTGAAAGGGTAACCACTTCTGATCATAACCTTGGCTTTGCACTTCCAGCAATTACACTTTAATTGCATTACCCTATTTGAAATAGAATGGTAATTGGAAAAAAACAATTTGACGTTCCCTGATGCGTACTCTGACATGCGTTACTTGCTTTTTATTCAAATATAAATGTTCTCTGTAACACTATCAAAGAAAGGGGGAAAATAAAGCAAAATTGAAATGTCAGTAGCAATTTCTGACATGTGAGAAGCATCATCAACTAGGCAAAGGTTTTCAATTCAGCCTAAAAAGAAACCCAGTTGTGAAATTAGCAGTCAGGGAAGAGAAAGGATGTGAGAGGGAGAAGAGTCCAGCCCTTCAGGAGAGCTGGCTGTTGCACATGTTGGTATCAGAATATCAACCCAGCTCCCAGCTGTAATTGTGTGATAAATGGCCCTTTCAGATTACATTGAAGCAGGAGATGCAGAAGGATAATTTCCGACCTTACCGTTCACCACTGAATAATTGCTAGGGTCAATAAAAGTCGATGAAACACAGGTTCCCTATGCTGCGGAAAAGCATCTTCACATCTTCCTTGTCAACCCCTCTCCGGAAGATCCAAGCAGATCTACTCTGATCACTGGCAACTTACTCGCACCGCATAATTTGTGCCTGGTGTTTCTGTGAGGTGAGCTCCAACTGATCTGGCTGGATGAACCACACACACTGGAAACCGTGGCTCGGGGTGTCACCCCATTTTGGGAGAGGTACCCGGAGGCGGGTGCACGCGTGAAAAGCTGGATACTGCAGTTCACTCACAACCGGAGGAGGAGAAGCTGCAGACATCTTCTGCGGTGATTTTTGTGATGGATTTCCATTGTCATTGTCATGTGCTCCAAAACAGATCCAGCCCAATGTTCTACTTCGGAGAGTCAGCAGCTCACAGGCAAGAAATTAACACGGGGCAGTCATAAACCAGAGGCAGTTGGCACAGATGAGGTTAGATAAAGTGTGCCGATCTGGTTTTTTGTTTGGTTTGGTAACATGACAGGAGGAAGAAAACCTTCTTTTGAGAAAAATTAAATTCTGGGTTTGCCTACAGGTGTAACTGACTTTTGACTGTTAATTAATTCCTCTGTGCTTTGTGCCCAGCTAGTTCATTATGGCTCCGTCCACAACAAAGCACACGGAAGGCTATCTCTTCTACCTTGCTATGGCTGTAGCTTGATGGAGCCTGGACAATTTAGGAGGCTGGCATGAGGTTGTGCATACTACGTAAGTGTATTTAACAGACTTCGTAATGCTGATTTTCTCTTCTCTCAGACTGAGCTCAAACTCCCAGGAACTGGCACAAAGATAGTAACTGAAAAGTAACCTGAAGTATAATCACCGTGATTAATAAGGTTAACTGTTAGGAGAGCTGATTGTCAGGAGAAAGATTCTAGCTACAGAGGTCAGCTGGTAGGAGTCAGCCCACGTGATTGGAAACTCCCAAGGGAAGTTTCACCTGCCAGAGCAGTACGAAGTTGTTATAAAGCAGAAGGAGCAGGTGGGAGGTTTCCTTGTGGTGGGGATTGCTTTGCTGATCTGGCTTTTTTGTTTGTTACTTCTGTGGGCTTTTTTTTTTTGTTCCTTCAAATTTGCAGTAGAAAATGGATGAAGTGGGGAGAGAAATTCATTTTCTTGACTACATCTGGACTGTCAGGTACTCTAACAAAAAATACTCAAGTTAGGAAATTTATTTTACTACTGGAAGTCAGTAACATCTGATTTTTTACCGTTAAGCAGAGCGGTTGTGTTAATGGAACAGCTCTGTAGAGTATATACATTAGATTATGATGTTTGTTTCTTCTCTGTCTGGACTGGACTGTGGAGAGTGTATTTTGATCATTAAATCCAGTTTATTAGAAGGCTGGTGGGGCCTGAAGCGCTGTGAATTGAGTAGGATCTTTGAATTTCTAGTGACTTGTCTTTCAGAAGTTCTTCAGTCGTAATGATTCTGGTAAGTGGCTACCCTGGACCGCTTAGCTGGTGCATGCTGCAACTATTTTCATCTTGTTTTTTGATACATAAATTGATGTTTTCTGCTTCATACTATTAGCTTAGGAGCCAAAATGAACAACGTAAAGTTAGTAGTGCTATCAATTAAAATGCAAGAACAAATAAAAGAATAACAAAGCAGCCTGGGCTCAGCATGGATGCTAAATCCCTTTCCCTTTTTACTCCCTGGAGGTTAGAGGCAGCAGTGCTGTCACCTGTGGGTGAGAGGGAGAACTGGGCTTGTTAAGGGTGCACTAACCAGAAGGGCAGGTCGTTCGGGGTATGAGACAGGTTGAACTCGCTGGTGAGCCCATGTGCAGGGCTGCCAAAGGGAGCTGGGGGACGAAGATGAGAATTACGGCAGTTTTTGCACCACTTCACAGGAGATCCAGGGATACTTTTCCCTGTCCCAGCTGCCCCTGTTATCTTGCTGTACCCTGGCCTCCAACAGCTGATGCAGCACTGGCTGCTGATGTTGCCACTCTATCAATAGTACCTGCTACAGGTGTGTGAGCCTGGGGGATATAACAGGGCAGAGCACAGGAAGGCTGTTGTGGGAAGAGATGCACAGCCTACCTGGAGGTTGTTCTTCATATTCTGGTGTGCATGGTGTGGCAACTAACTCCTGATGAAACATAAAGAAGCAGATAAAGGGGTAACATGAGGTAAGATGCACAGTGTGGCAGGAGGACCATGTTGGGGCATTCTGGAGGCGTGGGTGGCTATGGCTTTCTCATGGCTCAGAGTCAATTAGTATTTCATAGGAAAAAACTGCACTGGAGTACAAACACTTGTCTGAGAAATAGAGACAGGCAGCAGCAGGGTGAATGCTGGAGAGTCTCCTGCTTTGCCAGTGAGTGCAGACCCCTGCTATGAGTGGGCTTCTCAGATACCTAGCACTGGATTTCTAAGAGTGTGGGGAGATAGAAGCTTTTAGTCAAGCCTTCACAGTGAATATTGTTAATCGGTAAAGAGTTGTGTTGATCTCCACTGAAAGAACTAACAATCACTGAGATACATAGGGGTGGGGGAGGTTCTATAAAGACCATGAGAACATTAGTTTCTCTTATTAAGTGCTAATCTTGTGCTTGAGTCTGCTATATTTCAGCCTTGCAGACCTGGAGGTTGTGCATCTCTTGTCTTGGGCTTGATTCCAGAACCTGTCCAATAAGGAAATCCTCCCTGTCCCAAAGGCAGTGGCTACACTGAGAGCACCAGAAGTCACCCGTCAGGTTTGCAGTGAGCTGATGCCCTCTGCTGGATATGAGGAACTCCTAAAGTGCTCTGAAACGCTGCTCTTTTAAAGCAAGGTAATAAATTTTGAACAGAACCCCTACAAAGAGTGAACTGGACAGTTTAATCACAGTCGTTCACGCCTACCTAAAGAAGTTTTAATATGTGCTTGGAGGAGAGCTGTTAATTTGAAATTTAATTACAGCAAGTGAATGAACATAAGAATAGTTTGGGCAGGGCTTCCACTCTGTTAGTCTGAGGTGCAACTTGCAACTGGAGATCTTTTAAATACAAGTACAGTCCTTTTAATAAACTGTTCCACTGCTATTAGTAGGATTTAAAAGCATGCGTAACTTAGAAGTTGGGGAGAAGTGGTTAACCAACTGAAATAAAGAAACACTATTACAATATTAACTGATTAGAAATCAGTATGAATGTGAGTAAAACTTTAGAAATGTTTGCTTGAAGAAATATCGGGGACTACTATCTGGACTATGAGGGGAAAGATGTGAAATCGGAGTTACTACATGTCTGTACATCCTCCGTTCTGTTGAAAATGCTGAAACTCTGTATTTATTGACAGAAATACAACTAAAAATGTAACCCCCTCAAATCCGTGGGAAGCAAAGAAACTGAAAGTTGTTTTTTCATGAGACTAAAGGAACTCAAAGGCTCTAATGCTGATTCTAGCAAGGTAAGTTGTAGCTGTTTTTGTCACATAACAAGGGACAGGTGTGCACCTGACCATTTAACTTCTCTGTAGTTACGTCACTTCAGTGTTTGCTCGTGTGCAGTTGTCTATTGGTCTTTTCTGGCTAATATTGATAGCACCTAGACTGAAAAGAACATTCAAACAGGTCTAAAATTGTCACCTAAATTCACTTTTCTGCTTTTTCTTCATCCCTCCTCCCCCACATTAGATAACATTAAAGCCCTGAACCTGTCCTCGTTTGAATATTCATTTGAAGCAGAAATACTTAGTTTTTTTCCAATGACAGATTTCTCCTGAGAAAGCTAGCTGAAAGACCCCCTGTGCCTGTCTCATAGGCTTGGTTCTAGTCAGTCTCACTTCATGAAAGTAATCAGAAAGATCAAAGAAAAATGAAAGTGTCCAGAACACCTGAAGTACTAAGCTTGTAACATCAACTCTTTCTGTAACTAATAGAGTTAATATTATTAATATTAATAATATAGGTGACGATTACATGTTCACCTTGCTCATGGCTCTAGATTTGATGTGAATTTTGCTGCAAGAAATAAACCAAAACAGTATTTAGCACTGTACTTGAGATCACGCATCTGGGGCTTCTGTTTTATAAAATCAAACTGATCAATGGGACATGCGTCATTCATAACCCAGGTTATTCTGCTGTCACTGACTTCTGTCTTTCGAGTATGTGACGTTTGTCCAGGCATTAATTTTTGCACTTAATATCCAAGGGCAGAAGTTGTAACAGTAACTGGGGTATATCTGCAGTTGGCCTTCAATGCATGCAGAGCTGCAAATGGCTACAGCAAAATTAGGAACTGTGCCTCTTATGGGAAGTAGTTGTTTCTCCTGGCTATATTCAATAGAATATACTGTTTGATAGGCTTACTTGGAGTACTTCTGAAAGATGATGTGAGTTATGTATTAGGCTGTTGGAATAACTTCTCTGCGGTGTTAAACTTAGTAAAACCATCCAGGCAAGTCAGAAAGTCATGGCTGTAAGTTTTAAATCTAGCAGGAGGGTAAAATTTACTTGTAACAGTATGTCTCTAACAGATGCACACAGCAGGGGGACATGGTAGTGTATGAAGACATAATATTCAACTCAATATTGTGCTGAATGCTAGGCTTGCTAAGGAAATACCCCTCAACTGAGAGTCCCAAATATGTAAGTAGGGCAACTGAACAGCCAACACTAAAAGAAATTATTTATACAGGAAAAATCCGATGCCTCCTATAGCTTTTGCAGCAATCAACAGTGCTCAGTACTTACTACAGGTTTTCAGTCAAACAGCAACTCTATACAACTTGTTAGAAGAGAACTTGACTGATTTATTTGGGAAAGTCAACACTGCTAGTGTAAAGGGACTGACTCTGTTCTCTTTTCAGAGTCTTAATGGAGATGCAGGAAAAAAAGTTCTAATAATGGGATGCTCTGGACAATGCATTAGTATTTTCATCTAATGCAAAATTGCTGCTTACAAGGTGTAGCAGTTCCAAATACGGATCAAGTGCATGACTTTAACTGCTGTTAGGACAAGCACGTTCTGTAGTCAACAAAGTGAACTGTATTAAATGCCATTTGCATGTAATGGAAGCCACAGATATCACGTGTTTGTGGAGTTGCTACCTGGAAAAGAGTAAAGAAATGTGCATGATGGTACTCGTGATAAATGTGGCTGGAAACCAAGGCTAATGAGACAAGCATGCATTGTTTGTTCCGAACAAAAAAGGAAGTCTATTTATTTTCTAGGCAGACCTAACAAATGTAGTACAAAACAATACTTCACTAGGACCAGCAGATGTCAGTAACACTCAAAGCATAACTGGATTTTGGGGTGATGACCTTAGTGACACTTAGCAGAAAATACTCTACACAAATAGCAAGATTATGTAACTTTAACATGTAAAAGCCTTAAGAAAGCAACAGTTAAGAGTACTGAAGAAATCTGATGCAACAAACATGTAGATCTTCCAAGTCTGTCACAGAAGTAGGAAGTTCATCCAACATGTAACACAAATACCAGGGAATACCACGTTAAATGTCAGCCAATGTTTCAATTACAAAATCTCATTTCCATACATCTTGTAATTCTGCAAGACTTAAAGTTTCTGAGGATAAATGCTGTATGAAGCAAAAAATTTCAAGTGTTTTTTGTAGCAGTCTGGATATTCTTAGTTTGGGAACAGATACTTGAATTCATTTCAGCTGCATGTAAACCTTTACCTTAAAAACAAGCAAAAAGAAAGAAGAGGAGAGGGCTGTTGAAGTACCACTCCAGTCCAATTATACACTGATTACAAGTACAGCAAAATTGGTTTCTGTGTAACAATTGAAATAAACAGTACCATAATGAAATACTTTGACATATTTAGCTGTCAAGGCATTGAGAAGTAACACTTTAACAGTGAGGCTCTTAAATTCATGAGGATAACTCGATCACAGATCCCAGTAACTTGGATGGGATCTGTACTTCTAAATACCTTTGAGTCAAGTCAAATGGAAATGGCTGGGATCATCTATAGAAGATGCAGCACTCACTATTAATACTGGAGGGAGCTTTATTAATACTGGATATAACTTTGATAATTTAAAATAGAGTTTTACAAAATGAGTCCAAACCATGAGATTCTGAGAAATGAGGGATACATGGAGATGGCAAAAGCAGTATAGGAAGCGATGGTGAGTGGCTAATTCGTCACAGGAAAATAGCACCTTTATACTTTATTGTAGTGCAAGACTGTTCAATGAGAGCTTGGATGGCTAACAAGACAGTACAAGGTAGAGTGAAGTGCAACAACGAGTAGTATGATTAAGAAAATTTTCATAATCATACTGGGATTGAATGTGAAAGCACATTTATCATGTAAAGTGTGATAAATTCCAGTGGATTTCGTAAAAAAATAAAGGAGTTGCATTTAAAGTATGGAACATCATACAACCACGTTTAAAAAAAAAAAAGCATATGCACTAACCAACGTGCTTATTTCGAATGATTTCTCCTCCTTCAATCTCAATCTGCTCATAGAGCCACTTGCGGTCACAGCGACATTCAGCCCCACACTTATTGGAGCCACACTTGGGGCAAGCATAGAAACACCCCAGGCAATCTTCATCAAGACAGTCACAGAGGTCCATCCCACTGTAAAGCAGTAGTCCCTGGCTATCGTAGACCTTACTCTTGGCTGGTATAACTTGCCTGTATGATGAAAAACAACACTTATTTCCTTGTCAAAGAAGATCCCCACGCTTTGATGCCAAGCAGCTAACAGATGCGGACAGAAGTTTGCTTTTTTGAAGGTGTTCATTTTAATGCTGCATTAATTTAAGATGTTAATGTACTCGACAAAGTTTCCCAGCTTTATATGTATTTCCAGGATAGTGCTTTGGAACTAATTTCAGGAACAGGAAGCTTTTATTTCTTCAATACTTCAAATATGTATTAGGAATAACACTTAGGAATATTTATGAGGTAAACTTTTTATTGCCTTTCTAATGATGTGAAAATCTCCCTTAATTACATGTAAGGATCTGACTCGCACGCTTTTGTTTCTGAAGTGTAATTACTGAGTTTATTGAAATATGACAACTCCATTATTTCAAGTGTACTCGGCCATACTGTATTCAAGCTTAATCTGTTATCAGAATTGTATGCATAAATTAATAGCTTCATCTGTTATCTATGCAGCATTGTCACACCTAACAAAAAGCTTGTTTGTATTTTTAGCATCTGAAATATGGACTGTCAGCTACCACTTTACCTTTTGTTTACATCAGTGAGGAACCTTCAACACCCTCAAAACAAAAGCAACCCACAGACAAAACATCCTCTATACAGAATATGTTAGTGTTATAGGGACACCAACTATCAAACTTCTTTTTAAGGGAAAGCTTAGGATAATGTAAATACAGGAAGCTGCTCACCTGTCTGAATTAAGTGATGTATTTTTTGATTGCAGCCTTCTTTTTTCCCTCTTACTTGTCTCAGGAGTGAATTCAGTCTGCCGCCCGGGATTAGCAAACTGAAGAGACTTCAGAGCCTTAGCCGTACGCCCCTGAACAGAGACAGAAAATCTCCCTTCATTACGAATATAAATCTAGATGCATGAGAAAATTCAAACCAGAATACTGCAATAACTTTGGTAAACTGACCTCAACGTTAAGCGCTGGAGAAGACTTAAGTGGGAAGTGTTATACTGGAGAACTGTACCAGTCTCAAAAAGCAGTAACGCAATCTTTATAGTACAGTTTTAATCAATATTTTCACATTTCACCCTCCCCCTGCTATCACACTGATAGGCTGATGTTGTTTCCCACACCTGCAAACTTCTTGAACAAAGCATCCAAAAACATACAAGCTGTATTCTGATTTCAGTACTTAAAGCATCACCCTCCCACACCAGCTCATAACTGCTGCTCCTGAACAAACACCGCGGCCTTCGCCAGCCAGACACCACACCAGAGTACACTTAATTCACCTCAAAGCAGGCCCACTTGGTAATGACCTGCTAGAGACAGTGGATGTTTTTAAAACTGAAGAGACTAAAAAATATGTTTTTATCTCAACGCCCTTAGAAGCAACATTTGCAATGTTCTGTTTTAAGCACGTGAGCTTGCTTTTTGCAGGGCTTGAGTAACAGCTTAAAATGCTAGCAGCAGTCTGGTATTTACATAATCTTAAAGGAGTAAGATCTTAAAGGATTAAGTCACCCTAGTACATGTAGTTACTTTAATTACAAAGGCCATAATATTTAATTAGGGAAGAGGATTTTTCAGGTAAAGAAGTGGAATGTGCGTATGTGCTCATTTCACCGAGCAGTCCTCCAAGTGAAGGATTAAATACAGTAAATTCCCCATCAAAAAGACTGCTCCCTTTCATATTTCTATTAAAAAAAAAAAGTTTATGTAGCACTGAACGAAGCCCAGTTCCAATAGTTTTCAGAAATTAGAGGGAGTGGGAAAACTGATCCATATACATACGTCCGAATCAAGTTTTCTTCTTTGGCGCTCTTCAGATTCGACGTCCACGCTTCCATTTATTACCTGCATGCACTTAGGACAAAGCTTCCAGCCAGGCACAAACTGCCTTCCAAACTTGGCACTTAGAAAAGTTGCGTCATCCAAGTCAATTGCACGCAAGTTTTTCTTCGATAGCTTTCTGTGCATGTTAAAGGGATCACAACACGATTTCTGCAGGTCTTCAAATCTTTCAATGTAAATTTTTGCGTGGTGGAAGCAGATGGTGTTGTTCTCTGAAAGGGACATTCCAGTCCTAAGCTGAAGTAAGAGCAGATCAGACGAAGATATATCTTGCTTAGTCTTGAAGCCGGTGTGACGGGTGTAATAGGTCTTATGGCATTCATTGGTAGCTTGAAGCTGAACTCCAACTGAACAAGGATCCATTTTACTTTATCAGAACAACGTATTTCACTTATTTGGCCTAAAATGAGTTCTCTGAAGTCTCTAGTAGTTTCTATGAAGATCACCCTAGAGAAAGCGTTAAAATCAATCAGATTTGTGCTGCAAACCTTTAGCTGTAAGCTTGACAGACTAGGTTTAAGCAGCTTAAAATACATTTAAAGAAATTATACTATAGCCTTCCAGTCTTGATAAGACTAAAAATACACTCAATGTAATTTTATAACCAAGCCGTGCATTTTATACTCCCTTCAGAGGCATTTTTTTCCAGCCATTTAAAGTATTGATTCAAAACGTTTAGCGAGTAGCAGCATCGCTTTCTCAATCTGGAAGGGAGGCGTGAGGCGGACAAGTTGCTCAGAGAGCAGCCTGCTCCGATCACCCGCTTCCTGCAGGGCCCCCTCTTGGCACCCTCCCAGCTGGGCAAGGAGAGCTGCTAAGATGGCCCATGGAGGAGATGGCTGCTGCCTGCACAATTTACCCTTCTGGTGTCCGCGTGGTTTTTAGGGGAAAAAAAACGCTGCACAGGCTCTGATGGCAGTTAGCACTTCACATCCAGCAGCTCTTTCCCGTGTGCTCTTCCCCTATACTCCCAGGGAGCAAAGGAAGGGCTGAACAGGAGCAAGTCAATGCACACAGAATGCCCCTGAGACTCTCCAAGAAGCAGCAGCCCGTGGCATAGGGGAAGAGCGGTGGCTCTGCGTGCGTGCGGTTGTTCTGGTCATTGGGCCTTTGCGTGCAGCTCTTTCCACCGGAGTTCTGTGTAAGTGCTGAGCAGTCATTTAAAGTTACTCGAACACAAGAACAATTACAAAAAAACAAAGCTAGCTATTGCAGGGTGGTTTTGCCCAGGCCCAAGCTTGTTGCAAGTCCAGTGCCAGCCCTAAATGTGAGAGCCTGAGCCAATCTTGTGCTATTTTCTACTGTAACAAAACGGGAAAAAAAAAATCTACCTGAAGAAATGAATTAATTTGCTTTCCAAAACCTCTGAAAACCTTGAAGTGACTATGGCCTAACTGGGATCTTAACGTCCACCTCCACACTACTCTGCAGAGACAAAAACCAGGGAAATGAGAAAGCACAGTTATTTGTTCTACCATCTTTTTAATCAGCGAAGGTATCAGCCAGTTCACAGGAAAAGATAGACCGGGATGCCACTTCCAATAAAGTAAAAGGAAGTAGCATCACACACCACCTAATGATGTGAAATGTGTGAATTTATCCTGTATAAAGAAATATGAACATAGCTTTAGTGCAAAAGCTCATCACAGAGCAACAAGAAGTTAACAGGTGTTACAGAACACTCAAGATCGCTGCCTTGGGCGTTTTTGCAGCAGAAATCCCCTTGATTGTAATGCTTTACTTATGTATTTACTTATTTAACGGGGTGTGTATATTTGAAGCAGTTACAGACGCACTTCTGTGTATGCACAGCAATTTAAGGGTTTTGCACAGGACGTGCTGCTGAGTGCTGCACCCGTTCCAAATACCAACGGCACACCTGGCTGTGCTCAGACCCGGCGGCTTGTTTTCAGGGACGGGTTTGTATCTTGTTAGAAACGGAGCAGAGCATAACAATTACTTTTAATCGCGGTGTCTCCGCTTACTGTTACGAATGCTTTCAGGTCTACAGCAAGAACAACGGAGGCACTGAGAGTCCTGACTGGAGGCAAAGAAAAACAAGTATCCTTCTGAGAAGAAAACAAGGTTAGCGTGTTTTTTTTTTCTCGCTTTATCTGCACAGAAAGACTTAATAACGAAGGCTTATTTCAGCCTACAACACCCGGTCACGCGTACGGCCGGCGCCCCTGAGCGCTGAGGAAAGCTTGCGTTGATTCAGCCAGCGCCATCTCACCTCGCTCCAAGGGCCTGCTGTGCTTCTGCGCAACAGACGGCGACCGGCACGGCGCTAAGCTCAAAGCCCCGCTCAGGACCCCCTTGGCCCCGGCAGCACCCCGCGTCCCGCCCCGGTACCTGGCCGTACCCGGCCGAGCTCCCTCCGCTCCGGGTCCCCCTCGGCACGGCCGGTAGCGGCCTTGCGGCGCCGCCTCCCCGCAGAGCGGCGCTTCCGGGCGGGCGCGGGCACGGCGGCGCCCCCTGGCGGCGCGGGGAGGGATCGGCAGGGGAGGCGGGCACGTGGGCGCGCGGCGCTCGCGCCTTTCCCGCCCGGGGCGCGAGGCGCGGCCGTTGGGCTGAGGGGGAGCGGGCGGCGCCGTCCCGTCAGCAGCACGGCCCAGCCGCGGGAGGGGATCCCGGCCGAGGACGGCCCCTGTTTGTCGCCTGTGGTCCCGACGAGGTGAGGTGCCGGGGGGCTGCGGGGCGAGGAATGGGGCGGTCAGCCAGGTGAGTAAATGTACGCATATATATTTTTTTTTTTTCCACAAGTTTCCTCACGAGGATGCTGTCACAGCCAACACGAGTGCTACCGAAGCTGTTGTTGATTGTAAATAAAGCAAACTTTTTGAAAACCTGTTCTAGAAAGACCCAGTGTCGTGGTTAATAGGCTCTCTCTCAAAAGTCTCTGTTTATGTTTTGTAAACTGTACTGTAACGCGTTCAGGGCAATGGAGCTTCCTGTGGGGAAGGTAAGAAATTAGAACGTGGTTTGTGCTATGGCTACGCAGCGACAACACGCCCTACAGCTCTGGAATTTTTAGAACAGCAATAATAGAACACAAGCCTACTACTGAGTGCCTTAAGTCTATAATACGAATGCTGTTTTCGAATTGCGATGATGTTAGCGGTGCCGAAAAGAAAGCTTTAAATAACCACTTACACCTGTAAAAAGTTTTTTTTTTTTTTTTTCTTCTTCAGCTCTTTATATTTATTTAGAAATTGATCATTTATGAGCAAAAAACGTTGGGGAGAATCTTTCTTCAACTCCTGTCCAGTTGTTTTCTTTCCTGGCTGGACCCAAAACAGACGTTTTACAAAATGGTACTGTTCTTCCCAAACCTCTTCCAGGGCAACACAGCCCTTTAATAGGTGAGCTGTGACAGGATTGAAGGGACTCAGTTGCCCTACCTGCTGCTGCTGTGTTACACAGTACGTGCGTTTCGCAGAGTTGCCATAAAATGAAAGAAAAGATCAGAGAGAGAACCTGCTGTATTTCTGCCCAGCCCAAAACTGGTGTCTCACAGCCCAACAACAAAGTAAGGCACCCAGTTAATGGCTCTAGAGACTTGTTTCCCTCCCCGGTCATTTATAACTAAGTAATTACTAATTGACTTTACAGCACACTTTCAATGGACATTAAGAAGGTTCGACAGTACTCAGAGCAAATACAGCCAAGCGTAGCATGAACCTAGAAACATTGTAATGAGCAGTACAAGCTGGTGTTAGTAACAGAGCAATGAGTAATACCACCATTTACCTGAGTCAAGGCACAGCTGATGGATGTTACACTAACAGCTGACATTTTTCTAAACAAACAGATGAGTTTGGAGCTGAGCTAGGGTAGTGAGTAGGGCAATAGAAGCTGGTCTTGATTCACCGTAAACATTTGGGAGTAGGTCCAGGTGGTTAAAATTGATTCTATCAGCTTTTGGCCCTGGTCTCCTCAGAAGCATTCTTTAGCAGTGTCAGAACCAGCGACAGAAATTGTAGCCATGCCCCCCTAAAAAACTCAATTCGTCTAAAAGGGCAAAATGGCTTAAAATATATAGCCAATTTAAGCTCAGATAGTTAACAATACACAACTTTTTTTGAGGCCTAGCAGGTTTGGTTTTGTTTTTGTTTGCTGTATTTTCTAACTAGGAAAATTTCTTGGCATAAGGAAGTACTGAAGCCAGCTGGGCACAAATGTTAGAAGCAGCACGAAAGAGCCAAGGTAACAGGGGTGGTGGTGGCCGTGTGATCTTTTAGTCTGTTACTTGTCGTAGCCTCTGGCATCGCTGATAAAGAGATTATGTAAAGGATATCTGAAGGTAGAAATACATTTTTTTTTGAAGCTGTGAACGTCCCTTTAAAATGTGAGGTTATAAATTAGGGTGCCTTTTCATCTAACTTACTGCCACAGCGTTGAAGAGTCGGTGGAATGGTTGTCTGTAAATAAGCAAAAGCCTATGGAGGTGAGGGAGAATTTTGTACTTCTGGAGACAGCCGGGATTCCAAAGCGCTGGAATATAACGCTTTAATCTTCATGTGACAGTAGCGGGATGTGGGCTGCGTGTCTGACCGTTAATGGAAAGCGGTTATAAATTCCAGATATATTGCTTAAGTCATACGTTGGCTTAATGATGACAGAGAGACTGTGAAGTGCTATCATTCAAGGAGGGCGATAAGGCTTCCTCTGCTGCCTTGTGCTGCTTAGGATGAAATGTGTGGAATTAATGAAGGGGAATAATTCATGAGAGGAGATATTTGAGGTACGGGTTGTGACATCAATTTATACTGAGTAAATATAAGAAGAGCACTGAGGTGTGTGCGTTCACTTTTTCAGTGTTAGTGTCAATCTGTGGGGCTGATTGTGTAGGGTTAGAGTTGGAGTTCAGACTGACCTGCGCGTTAGCTTGTAACGAGTCTGCCACCCGTGGGGTTAGGCTGGCTTTGATCACATTAGTTTTCCTCTGCGTAACTGGAAGTGTACCCTAATGAGGGAGAAGTTCTGGGTTAGAGTAAAATGATTCTAGATATGGAAGATGAAAGGTAGCGGGATCATCAGCTATATTAAGTAAAAATATTCTCACGGTTTTTGAGCTAGAATTTAAATTTATTCCTCTTCTAGTGCAGGTTGACTCCGTATGCTGTTTTCATACATAAATGCGTCTGAAAACTGTCAAAGCCTGCGCTGCACAGGAATGTATGCTCTCATAGTAATCTTTAATGGATTTGGAATTGGAGAGGAGTAGAAGTCATACTCTGAAACCGGTTTTGATCTGCTTGCTCAGATTCAGCAATTAGCGTGTGCCTAAGTTCACCCTCATGTGAAATTGGATGAAGTCGTACTGACATCTGTCAGCGCACGAAAATTGCCTTGATTTTCCAGAGCACTGGCAGGTTTGTTACTGACCTGCAAAACAGGCACAGAAGAAGGGGAGCCGAGGTATTCGCACTGTGTTCAGTAGAAATTCCAGGTACCTCAGGTCAATTTGAAAGATAATCAAGTAAATTTTTGGGGGGAGAGAAAAGCCTGTGAAAACATAGAAACTAAATCTTTTGCTATTTTTTTTCTTCCTGGGGTTTTAGTTTTTGGTAACTTACCATGTCAATAGCATTTTTTAAAGACCTTAAATCTTGCCCATATAAAAATGCTGTCAATTTATTTTAACTACACAGTACCCATGTAAATTGGCCTAGAAACTAGAAAATGCTGATAAAGGTCAGAGACTTGATTTCGTCTTTAAAGTTTTCAAGTTCATTTCATTATTTTATTTTTATTATTATTTAATTGAAACAGATTGAGATACTCCATTTGTGCAGAACCTTTTGTATCACGTGAAGTGTCTTTTAAATTTGAATATTAATTGAAAATAAAATTTGATTGTATTTGGCCTATTTGATATGAGAAAAATGCCTACTTTTGGTTACATATTCCTATTGCAGCTAGAGCTGCTGTTTATTTTCTTCAAAGTTTTCTAAGCAAGCACCTCTGTGTGTCTAGCACCCAGCAAATGTGCTGGGACACTCAGTAGGGATAAGGCATTTGTGATTTGGGATAAGGCATTCTTTTGTGACTGATCATTACAGTACAGGAGTAAATAACAGCCTAAGTGTCGGCTGTGAAACAAGCCGTATTCGTTTATGGAAGGATGAATTAAAAAAAAGGGGGACCTTAAAGGTTTTATTTTGTTGCCATTAAATTCATGTTGTCCAACTGTTTCTTTCTTTTGTCTTGCCATTTGTGAAACTGTCTTGTCTTTGGCTTTTACAAGGAGCTACAGTTTGATTTGCAGGATGCCTCAATAGATGTATTTTATTACAAATTAAAGTGCTGATATATCTTTTTGCCCACACAAACTTATAAGCATAAAGACATTAACTAAGTCTGAACAGAACTGCAAATAAGTAGCGTGCACAATGAGTTTCTCCTTTGTGTCACATGCAAAATGTGATGGCGAGTGTTGCATTCGATCTAAGGGCTCTGAGCTAATGACTGGTCAGCAGCAGAACTTTCTTTCACACCAAATCTCAAACCTGCTGAAAATGCAGGCAACACCACAAAGCTATTGGTTTCAAATAATTTCAGAAGGTCTTTAAAAGCTCTTTGGGGTCTTTTTAATGTTACACTGTTATTTTGTAAGATATGGATGTAATACATATGCTATGCATAACGTGGAAGTAATAGTCACTGTTTTGTCAGACTGGATATAACAGCATACACAGAATCATAGAATGGCTTGGGTTGGAAAAGATGTTAAGGATTACCCAGTTCCAACCCCCTGCCACATGCAGGACGCCTCCCACCAGACCAGGGTGCCCAGGGCCCCAGCCAGCCTGGCCTTGAACACCTCCAGGGATGGGGCAGCCACAGCTTCCATGGGAAAGCTTTCCATGGCCTCACTGCCCTCTGAGTGATGAATTTCTTCATAATGTCTAACCCAAGGCTACCCTTTTTAGTTTAAACCAGTATCCCATGTACTGTCGCTGTACTCCCTGACAAAGAGTTCCTCCCCAGCTTTCCTCTAGGCCCCCTTTACATACTGGCTTAAATCACTTTCCAGCCTGGGAGTGTGCTAGTTTTATTTTAATTTGGCGGTATTATTAAGATTATTGATTATTTTCAAAATCTGGATTTCAGTTCTGGCCCACAGATGCTGAGAGTTTGGATTCATATTACACTTTATTTTAGGGTAACATATTTCTCTTCTGTCAGGCTGACAAAAACCTGAAATCCTCTCAGTGCTCTGACACTGGTTATGTCACAGCGAGAATCATCTGCGTTAATGGCATTTGACTTTGGGTTTCCTCTCTCTTGCCCTTCGTAGGCTGATTTGGCACCCTTTATAAATGTACGTCCTGGCATGTTCTGTCTATTCAGTGAGATTTTTCTTTTTGTGTTGAGCCGGATTTGGGCTTTTGCTTCCAATCTACTCCTCTTGTTCAAGCAACTTCACGGATGTAGCAATGAACGCATCACCCTGTTGCTATACCGTGTTCTTTGTTTCAGGGCTGACGAGAACGTGCTTTGAAACATGGGTGTCTGCTATGCTTTGGAATCCGTGCAGCATCTCTGTCAGGTTTGTGTCTGAGGAGAAAGCCCAAGTAAGGTAGCGTTTAGTTCTGACATTTGTCTTGTATGGTGCTGATTTTCAGGAGAAGTTTTCTTACCCATCTGTAAAAATACAGATTTCTTCTGATTCAGAAAGCAGGGACATTCATTCTGAATGTTATTAAAAGCAGTCTCTTTCAGCCTCTTCTAAAGGCTCTTTGGAGAGCAGCTAATACTTGCACAGCCCAGAGTGCAGTTAGTGCTTGCTCACTGGTAACAGGTTAGGGTGTTCAAGGAATTTAGGATTTGACCTTTACTAGAAAAAATGTCCTCTCCATGTTTGGACTGTTGAAAATTGCAGGTTGTTAATCTGGCAGACAAACTGAATACAAATGGAGAAACTGCTGTTTTCACATGGATTCGTGCTCGAGCATTTGTCTATTTATCTGCTGCTTCTTCCCAATGCGCTCTTGTGCCTGAGGAAGCAAATAAATAATGAATATGTGCCCATGAGAGGGCATTACTTCTGAATGCAAGTGTGGGCTCAGAGGTCATACATCGTTCGAGGAAGCCCGGTAAGTTTGTTTCCTATTAAAGAGTAGGGCTTGATTCATGGTTATTCTGCATTTCTTTTATGCCGTCTGCCAGAGAGAGCAAACTGTAAGGCTCCCTGAATTGAACACCAAAGTTCAGGGGAAGAAATGGACAGATCAGCATTCAGATCCAGGAGTGTTGTTTGTACTGCTGCCACCAGATTTGGATCATTGACAAGGACTATAGTTAAATCCTACTTTTTGAAAACCTATCCAGCACAAACTGCTCCACTGATTATCAACGGTGTCTTGGAAACTCTTGCTCTGTGATACTGTCTGGAAAGGAAGAAATTTTCCTCCTCTGGTATTTTTATGCAAGAAAAAGTTTTATATTATTGGCATAGTTACAGTGGCATGACAGTGTCTGTGCTGCTGAGGGTAGCTGATACATAAGGCACTTTAAATAGCATGGTTTTTCCAGGGCCAGTCCTACCTATCTTAACACTCATCAGTTTATTACCTTATTAAGGAGGTCCTAGTCATTATCACCATTTCATTATAGCCAGCAAAATGGCACTTAGAGATGTTAAATGACTTTCTGAAATTCTGAAGTAGTTCAGTAGCCAAGTAAAAATAGCATCTAGCAAGTCTCAGAGTGGACTGATATCCCTGGGAGCAGCTGTGCCAGGTTTTATTGGTGCCCTTGCATCCGTATAATTCATGAGATACATTTCAGTATGGCCTGTTACTTTAGTGAGACCCTGCTGGAAGAATACATTTGCTTGGGAAGCTTGTTGTTGCTAACGGATGAGTTCTGCCCCCCTTCCTCAGTTACGCTTGTGAAACAGCAAGTCCTCAAATGTTTATGATGAGGACTGTTGACTTCCTATTGAACGTAAAGCCTTGGTAATAAAGTGCTCAGTGCAGGTGTGTGTATGCATCACCTGAAATGAAGAGTTAGATTTAGATTTTTTTAAGTCCTCGTGTGTTACAGGATTGGGTTCTACACCACGTTCTGTAACTTGGTCCTTGGGTTCTACAGCATTTTGCTCCATTGCTCGCTGTACAATGAGATTCCTATTAAAGTTTTCTGTCAGCTGTAGCTGTGGGAATCACCATGGTTCCTTAATCCTTATAGAAACGAGACGGTTACCCCATGAAACCTTTACTGAAATCAAGTCTATTTATATCCTTTCTGGTCTTACATTAAGGAGTAATTTTTGTGTATGTGTCTTGGAGTGTGGGAGACAGTTACATTGTCCAGCAATTTTATAGCCTTGTGACAAATTGGTGGCCTAACAACGCGTTGCTCACCCCAGGATTTCATGCGTCATTACGTATTTCGAGAGAAAATGGTGAATTTGGCTGCTACAGGCTCGTAGGCCTGTGAGCGGGTACCAGCAAGTACTGCAAACAGTCACAGCCCAGAAGTAGTGGTTTTTAACTTCCAAAAACGAATGTAGAACCAATGCCTACTGTATTAGACAGTTTTATTTAAAATAACAGGAAAAGAATAGAAGAAAAGTAACAAAGCCCCAAATGGCTTGAGAAGACAGCTCATGCCACTGGCTGGTTTTACTGGTTTTAATATTCTTCTCTTTTCGTTGCCAACGTCAGCTTTTCTTTTTAAATTTTTCCCTGGGTGTGTTGTGTACTAGTTGTACAGTAATGACCTGCTATAATTCTATCTGTAATGGTTTTCTCAAGGCTATTCTTCCATCTGTCTTGGAGGTTATCCCAGCATGTAAGTTGTCTGGTTGATTGCTGATTTTTTTTTCTGTTGATTTTTTTTTTTTTTCCCAATAATATTTCTGATGTAATCATTCCTTGTCATCTTCTAAGATGTCTTTGTCACCATCATGTCTCAAAGGTTTTGTTTCATGTGTCAGCGACGTGAATTTACCATGATCCTTAAACACAGGTTACTGTGGGAAAATAAATTATTTGTCCATTTAAATAAATTCATGTTTGGAGCGTCCACTGTTTTCCTGAACTTCAGTAAGCTGTCTAGCACTTTTTCTTTCTTCAGATCAGCTTCGTGCCACTCTCAGATAATTGTTTTGTACCTTTTAGGGTACTCACATGTTGATTTTGGGCACCGTTTTTTAAAGTCAGCGTGCTGTGTTAATGTTCTTGTAGGAGCATCAGCATTTCTCAACATTGTTAACCAGCTCCAGTGCTCGTTGTGTTCCAGAGCAAAGATTGGCGTATGATCAGTGCAGCTGAGATAGTTCAGAGAGACAAGGAGATTTCTCCTTTGTGCAATTTGTCCATGATGGGTCCGTGATAGCTTCTGTGTGTCTGAAGGTAGAACACACTCTTATCTCTCATAATACTCAGCAACAAGGTTTCTAATCTCTTGGTGGTGGTAGAGACTGCCGGTAAATTCCCTGAGATGCTTGTGGTTGCTGAGCCATCCAGCCTCCTCAGAAGTTATGTTAGGAAGCATCACATGCCTTTTCAAAGCTAGTAAGAACGTGCTCAGTGGTGACTGACATCCTAGGGAAACAATAATGTCATGATGTCACAGGGTTAATACTGCAATCTGAATTGCGACGAACAATTCTGATACTGAGAGTAATACCATTGCATCAAAACTCCACGTCCTCATTGTTTAGCAAGATCAGAAAGATTCCCTTTATCTACTTGTCCAGCCGACACCGTCACTGCAGGTTTTCCCTAGTAACACACTTACTGATTGCTTTGAGAAAAGCTGCTGGTACTTTTCCAGTTTTTATTTTTAAAGGACATGTGCCTTTCTGTTTTATGGAATTAATATTTGACTCTTATTTTCATTTCTGTTGCTTTTGTATTTAAGTAGGTTTGATAAGACAATTTTCTTGATAATCTTTTTCTTGTTGCTTGATTACATCTTCACTGTTTGGACAGAAGCACCATGCTGTTGAGTGCCACTGTAGAGTCAGATCGTGGCTGAACGCTTGCTCTCAAATTATGCTCCTGGATTTTTTGGCATTGGCTCTTGGTTCAGGGTGGTCATTTCTCTGAGAGCTCTGAAGAGCAGAGCTAGAGAAGAGCAGTAGCTGATAACTCATCTCAAAGGCTTAGTAAGTGCAACACCCTCCCCATTCCCATATTTAGAACCTCCTTTATAAGTGCATGATAAACTGGCTGCCTGAACACTCAAGTTCCCACATGATATGGAGGTAATGGAGTGTCTTGTCTACACTGCAGACCAAGAAGGTTCCTCAGTGTGCTTGTTGTGGTCGCTGATTTTCCCGACTGAGGGACCTGTTGGAATGTGTGGCAGCTCTTGCCAGGTGTGGGTCAGTCTAAAAGGGAAGAGTGCAATGGTGGCCACCAATGAAGTCATGATCTGAAAGGTGGGAACAGCTCCGAGAGCCCACGCTTGTGCTTGGAGAAATATGCATAGCACGGAGGTGCATAGATTACCCAATTATGAACTGTTTTGTAAATGAAGTTAATGACTGTCAAGTATGCTAATGAAAAGACTGCGTGCTTATGGAGGGGGGAGATGGAAGGCTGATACCTCAGATATTTGTAATGAACATTATCCTTTCCTTGCTTTGCTTTGTTTTGTTTTCCTATCTTTTATTATCCTCCAGCTGTAGGAGATGAACATTTGGGCCATTTGTCATCTTGAATTCATGTCACATTAAGTATATAAACATACCACTGGAACATTTCCTTATTTATTTACTTTAATGGGCTGTGACCAAAATGTTGTTTTCCTATTGTGTAATTCCCACTTTCTTTCCGCAATCTGTATGTTTACGGTGTTTTATATTGCGTTCTTTTATTCCGTAGTTTACGCGTGTTATGTTCATGCAGCCTCTTTATGCTACTGTATTAGAATGAGCGGAATAATTTGTTAAGTCTCCTCATGATTCTCATTCTGAATGATAAGCATGCATTTCCTTATTTTCTAATGCTTTCCATTGATTTTGAAAATCTAGAATGTCCTTGGAAAAGTCCTTAGAATATTACATAGCTGTCAGCTTTGTATTAGTGTCCTATTGAAAATGCGAGTCGTGCAAGTGCAAAGTCTGAGGAGAGCAATAGGCAATCTAACAGCTGAGCAATAACTTACTGTCCGATGGCGGATACACATGCAGACACTGGAGTTCATAGAGCATAGGGTGGCTTGAATGGTGGGATTTTTCAGTTTTATGGCCAGCACTGATAGTCTATCCAAACCCAGCAAGTTTCTTGTTCTTTTTTTTTTTTCTCTTTTTCTCAAGGCAGCAGTGAAGAGTAAGGTTCTAGTTCAGCTAAGCAGCATGCAGTTATCAGCGAGACTGATGGAGCCAGTGTCTTACCCTGTGTTGTTCGACCTATTAAATCACAAATGGGAACATGTGTATTTTAAATGACCAAAGTGCTACGCAAAAGAAAAAGACAGTGGTTTTATCTAAAGATGCATGTGCAGCGTGCTTTAGAGTTCTGTCCTGTGAAAATTGAAGGCATTTGCAGCTGAAGGGGAATGGGGAAAAGGGAAGGCTGTCAATGACTCTGTTTGGTCCCCATTACTCAAGTTGCACCTAAACTGCGTATTCAGGTCTAGGAGCAGAGAAATGCTCTTAAATGCGTATCCAGTACATGTCTAGGCACTGAGACCAAATGGGATCCTTTACCCAAATTCTGCCAGTACTTTGCAATACTTTCATTATTATTGGTATGTTATTAATCTAGCTGCCAGGAGCTATGCTTATGGACTACAATTTGTGTCAGCTGCTGTATTAAAAATAATAATAATAATAATAATTCTTCTGTTTCTGCAAGCGAATACATATTAGGAAACCTGTCCAGCAGATGGTTCAGCAAATAGCGTATGAGGGCTACAGTTAGGCTGAGGAAATTTATCCATCAGAGGACTGATTTGTATTGTTAATATTTTATAGTGTCTTGGATTTTTTTTTTTTTTCTGGAATTGTTTTAATATTTTGTGTTTATCTGACTGGCAGCAAGACAGTTGCAGAGATGCTTTTAATCTGGACTTTACCTGAACCTTCCCAAAGCTCAGACTGCACATGCCTGCTTGCAGGTGTATCCTTTCTCAGATGAGTGCCTTCTCAAGCGAGGGATATGCAAGGGAACCATAGTGTTCCGTCTCAGGAGAACATTTTCTGGTAAATTTATGATTTTTGTGTTTCTGATTTTTCTTTTCTTCTGTTTAGTAATGACAAACTCTTTGGAGTGTTATAACTCAGTGGAGTACACAGCAGCCTTTGCTTTGTTCAGCGTTTGTTCCCATGAGGTAACTTGGACTTTACACAGTGTTTCATTCTTTTGTTGGCTCTCTTTGCAGAAGGAAAGGGAAACTCATTTTGTGAAGTGAAATGTGGCCACTGTGTAATGCGCTTGGATCAGAGTGAGTATTGTAGAGTTAGGTCAGAACTGTGTTTAACAGTTTGTTTTCTGGGTGCTTTTGGATCTTAGCACCGATTTTTTGGTATAGTGGAAAGTGTTAGAAAATGGTAAACATTCATTTTTGTTCTTTTTAAAGGGGAAAAAAAAGTAGAAATATTTTCATTATGGGAAATAGATTATTTATACCACCAGACAGGATGGGTATTAAGCATCTGGAGAAGAGGAGGCTCAGGGGCGACCTTATGGCGCTCTACAGGTACCTGAAAGGAGGCTGTAGCGAGGTGGGGGTTGGTCTGTTCTCCCACGTGCCTGGTGACAGGACAAGGGGGAATGGGCTTAAGTTGTGCCAGGGGAGGTTTAGGTTGGATCTTAGGAAAAACTTCTTCACTGAAAGGGTTGTTAGGCACTGGAATAGGCTGCCCAGGGAAGTGGTTGAGTCACCATCCCTGGGGTTCTTTAAAAGGCATTTAGATGTAGAGCTTAGGGATATGGTTTAGTGGAGACTGTTAGTGTTAGGTCAGAGGTTGGACTCGGCAATCTTGGAGGTCTCTTCCAACCTAGACATTCTGTGATTTTTACTTCTGCCCTTTACTCTCCACTTAGCATCATAACCAACAGAAAAGTCACTAAAGCTCACAAAATCAGAGCTCAAATGCTCTTGAGGTGCGTTATGTAAGACACAGGGTTGAACATCCAGCTTGTAGAATAACTTGGTTCCTAAGGAGCAAATTAGAGGCGTCAGCAGTCACATGCTGATGTTCCATCAGCGTAAGGTGTTACTTTGCGGTTTCCCTGAGCACCCAGCCTAGTCTTGGCGACAAGCTGATAAATTGCCACAAATTCCTCTTTGTGCATTTGGTAAGTGTTCTTCCTGTCAGCTACATTCTGGAATTTCTGTGCAGTGTGTCACACTGCAAAACCAAAGCACGAGCAGCAGGCATATGTAGCAGGTTTCTGATTTGAAGTCAAATGTTTGATTTTACGCTAGGTCATGCTAGATTTTAAACTGAACGCGTTTAAAATTTGAGAAACGATATTCAGTGTCATCAATCAATTCTAGTTATATTTAGGACTTTAGAGATAAATTAATTTGGGCTATTACAGGCCATATGGAATAAATCTGTATGGAATGTTTGCAGACTTCAACGGTCTATAGTGAAAAAACAAAAATTCATAGAGTTGAATGGCGGGGGAAAGGGAACAGGTTAAAATTCGAATGTAAAAATTCATTAAATATATGCAGCATTCAAAGCAGCTAGGGGTGGGTATTATTCGATAGATAGATCAGTTTATTTCTCATAACTCCCAAGGAAACAAACAAAAACCCTGAAGTGGACTGTAAGAGTGAATCTGTCATCAAATGCTCCATTCAAATTACGAAACTGGTGGGTTGGGTTTTCAGATACCAGGAACCAGAAAATTTGGTTGCTCCTCCTGGTGCATTCAGTCTAGATTTACCAGTCCTACTCCCTGATTACACAGGTATGTCTTGTCATACCTGTGTAATTACACTTCCCTTTACCGCTCATTCCCTTTTCAATCACTCATTTGAATGTCAAGTGCAGGAGAGAGATAATATCCTCTAATTTATGTTGATAAGGGGAAAGAAATGTCAATGTTTTTTTTTTTTTTTTTTTTTTTTTAACTAGAATGCAAGAATATGGGCCAAATTGTCATCGTTCTTCTGTTGCAGTTATTTACAACTACCGAAAAAAGATTTCAGGAAATGTATAAACAACTCAGTTTTGAGGGGTCGCTTTAGTTCCCACTAAAGTGGACAAAGAAAAGGTCTCCCACGAGTATTAACAGAATATGCCCTTACTGAACAGTTTGAATCTGATAGTGATTATTTATTACCTTTCATAGGCACAAATAGGCTCATAGTCAAAGTCTGTAAACTC
This sequence comes from Nettapus auritus, assembly GCA_011076525.1. NCBI lineage: Eukaryota > Metazoa > Chordata > Aves > Anseriformes > Anatidae > Nettapus > Nettapus auritus. The sequence goes on from CM021769.1 coordinate 57,327,773, forward strand.
AGAAGGGATCATTAGGGTCATTCAATTTTATTTCCTATAATGATTAAAAAATAAAACAAATTAATTCCTGGATTAAATGTAAAAATTCTTGTTGAGCCGGAACATGTCTCTTCAGCATATCGCTATGCTGTAGGAATGCGTTGATAAAATGTATTTCTGCTAGCAGCAGTCCTTGCTTGGCCAAACATAGACAGTGTTTTATTTTCCATCACCTTGTTACTACTGAAGAAATGGCACATTCTTCAGTGTAACCAAAATTAGATTTACTTACAAATTCAGAGCCATTGATATTTTGGGATCTATTTTAGCCCTATCCCTAAAGTCTCTGTAAGGAGTTGTACTGGTGCTGCAGAACACTTGTTGATCATACATACCACACTAGACTAAGCAACTGTTGTTCCTTTTTGTTTCTGATTCCATTCTCAGTGTGCATTCGTGTTGGATTCCAAGAGTGTTGTCAGTTAAGTGAAATCTGTTTGTTCCAGTGACAGGGACTTGGTCTTCTTGGAGGAGGATCTGAATTCCAAGTCGCTAACTGGATGATTCATGAGGACATGCTGAAACAGCCCAGACAGCAGTTTTTCTACGCAAGAAAGGTTTTCTTGTGCATGTTGGTTAAAATATGGGTATTATTGTCCCATCTCTCCTGGAGCAACAGGCTATTTACTCATCAGTGGATAATTTATGGAATAATGTCTGTTGCTTTTGCTATTAATGGCAATGACTTCCGTGTGATGAAGCAGGAAGAAAACGAATGGTTTGGGAATGAAAAGTTCTCTGTACGACCAGCAGCATAATTTCAAAGGAGATAAGTAAAATCAGCCCATTTCGTTTTTATTTTTATCCATGCTTTGAATCACAGTGTTGTGCCACTGAAGATCACCCTTTCTGTTCTGTTAAATATAACAGTAGTCTGAGCAGTAATGTTTGCATTAGTAAAATAGTCAAAACAGAAACCTAGTTGAGTCTGCATCTAAAAGAAATGAAAAATAAAGTGCTCTGAGCATTTCTCTACTTCACTCTTAGGCTCATTCTTCAGAAAGCAAGACCTGCTATGTGTCCAACCTTTTGTATCAGCTTTCATTTCTTCATTTTCTGGTGCATTTGAAGCGACACGTTTTGCCTGTAGTTTTCTCTGAAGCACGAGTTAAGAGCTAAACTAGAGCAAACAACTTCAGCCTACTTGCTTTGGCATTACTAAAACTACCTCAGACTGTTTCTTTCACTCCTTTACATGCTAATTGTAGTCTTTCTGGTGGGAAAATAGTGCTGCTCTATTCAGACTTGGTTTGTCCTCTCTACAAGCTTCTAACTTCTTATATCTGCTTGCCCCTTGATATCCTTTCTGCTTTTTTTATCCATCAAATATCTTTCCAACAGTGAGCTCACATTATTTATTTTGCAGTTTTTGGAAAATCTGTGGTCTCTGTTAAGCTTCCCTCGACTGTTCAGTTCAGGTCTTCAGAGCTATCAGTTTTTCACACTGTTGTCTCTAATGTTTTTTTAATATCGGTATTTTTGATACTCAGAGACAGGTGTGCTGTAAAAAGATCAACTAAGCTGCTCTGTTAGAGTCGGCATTGCAATCACTATGACGATAGCTTCATCCTGAAATGAAGATCTGCCCCCAGTGATGTTAGGATCTTCTGTAACAGCTAAGCGGTGTAAATACACTAGGGGATGCTGCAGTTACACAGTTTTCCTTTAAAGTTGTCTTGCTGATGATTGTACAAGCATATCTGCTGCCCTGAGAAGCATAAAAATGAAAGCATTCCCATTAGAGTAGCAGGCAGGAGGGCTGTTAATCAACTGAGTGTCTTGTTAAAGAGAACTGAGAAGTATTCCTCAACTCAGGCTTGATCCAGAGCCCACTGAGGTCAGCAGGTGTCTTTGAATTAGATACAGCCTGCAGTGTTTCAGATGAAACTAACAATAAAGCAGAAACTGCCATGGCTGTTTGTTTTAATTGATTCTCCCATCACTTGATCTTTGGGAAAGAGGTAGATTGTGTTAGTCAGTTTTAGTAATTCTTACTGGGAGGTCTGAGTCTTTCCCGGCCCAGAGAGTTTAATGCACCACTGTACTGCTGGTTCTGTGCACCATGGAACAGGACAACGACCACGTAAGTTACAGCTTTGATACAAACCTCTTTTATTTGAAAATGGAATCATGGAATCGTTTAGGTTGTAAAAGATCTCTAAGATTTTGAAGTCCAACTGTTAACCTAGCCCTGCCAAATCTACCACTGGACCATGTCCCCAAGCACCACGTCTACATGCCTTGAATACCTCCAGAGGTGATGAGTCAACTGCATCCCTGGGCAGCCTGTTTCAATGCCTCACAACACTTTCAGTGAAGAAATTTCCTACCATCCAACTGAAAACCCCCTCGGTGCAACTTGAGGCCCTTTCTTCTTGCTATATTGCTTGCTTCCTGGAAGAAAAGACCAACCCCCGCCCTTCTACAACTTCCTTTGAATTGTGAAGAGTGATAAGGTCTCCCCTGAGCCTCCTTTTGTCTAGGTTAAATAGCCACAGTTCCCTCAGCTGCTCCATATAAGACTTGTTCTCTAGACACTTCACCAGCTTCCTCGCCCTTCTTTGGGCACTGTGAGTAGTGAGGGTAGTATTAGATAAAGGGGCATAGTTCTAGCTGTGCAGATTATTTTGTTCAGCCCGAGATGTTACAGTTCATAGGATCTCTCTCCTGCTGTAGGATTCTGTCTCATCCTCTACATACATTCTTCAAGACCATTGTCCTGCCAGAGCCTCTGAGAAGATACTGTCTTAATGTTGGTGTGCTACTGGCTTATTATCTCCAGTAACGCCCTGAAATCTCATCGCACCATGTTTTTACTGCAGAGGTACCATGCGTCTTCTGCACTTGTAATGATTTACAAAGAACTTACTTGACTCTCAGGAGGACACTGAAATTACACTGCAGTATTTTGGTGGTGGTGGGGGGGTTTTCTTGCTAACTGGATGCTTTTATTAATTGCACAGAGTGGCTGAATGCCCTTATCAGTGCTATGATAATTTTCACCCTACTTGGATGTTAATCTGGCATTCCTTATGGGCCAGTCTGCGTGGGTGAAGAATACAGCTTCAGGTAGAGGATTGTCTTTGTCAGGGACTGAGTGAGCATCAGATGCAATTGAAGTGGTCTTGCAGCGACAGTGAGATGATCATACTTTGTAGACTGCTCACATATTATAAAATACGTACTCCATGTTTTCTAAAAGGAAAAATTGCAGTTTTCACTGTCCTGCATTTTCCTTCCCTTTATATTTTCTTATTTTCAAGAGACTGGGATTTCTTTTCTGCATGCTGACTACTTCCATGTGATTCAGTGAGTACTGAATCCTTCCTGAAAATGAACAGTCGATGGAGTGCCAATGCCTCATGTTCCTCCGTGTGTGTGGAGCAGTGCCATCTTGTGGAGCCGTTGTTGTATTACTCCAAATCGGTGACGGGGGGATAACTTGCACATTTATCCTGTCATAAGCGGTGGAATGAACCACCAGGCACTAAAGCATTATTGCGAGGAATTAATAATTCATAGCTTTAACATAACACAGATACTTATAGACAGATTGTCAAGGAGACAATTTAATATTCTTGATCAATGTGTTAAATATCTATCTTCATACACTGTAATACACTTTTTACTGGCATCACAATAAAGGAGAGTTTTAAAGGAAGATATGAAGGAGAACCACAAACTACTTTTGGCACGTGCCAACTCTAAACTTGATGACAGAAAGAATACAGGTGATTATCTGGAAAATTAACTACTAGATGATGGAAGTTGTCACTGTAGCTTGATCAGAGACCTCTAAATACTTGATGAGAGGTGATGGGTAGGAAGGATCAATCCTAAAGAGCCTTGAAAGTGATGGCAAAAATATCTTATGGTTGATAAAATAGAGAAGGCACAGTCAGTGTGAGGCTGCAAAAAGCAATGACACAGGTAGGTTGGCAAGCCAGGCTGATGATCAGTGCAGGAGCATTCTTCATAAAACTCGTCTATACAAAGCCCAGAGGTTTACAGATTTTCCATGTGTTTTACTGCTGTATGTTAATATAATCACTGACAAATTTTTTCTTTTTCCCTTCTGTCAAATGGTTCATCATTGGACAGTATCACATGGGGGAAGGCATATTCTCTGGAAGCTCTGCAGCAAAAACCTATGCAAGGAAACAATATCCCCTATATGACAGATGTTTATAGATAGCATAGATGAAACAGCAATGCTTAATTCTCTGACTTTCTGTTGGTTTCTTAGCACACAACAACTGTATAACTTGAGTGATGTTTCACTTGGGCGGAAGTAGGTAAACTAGATATTGTCCTAGGAATGTGAAATAACCCTCTCAGCTGAGGTCGTGTAGTGTGTCTGATACCTCTTTAGTATCTGCTACGTTGCCATTATTTGCTGCTATCCAAGAACAATTTTTTAGGAAGCAAGTTCTGAGAGTACATTTGCTTTGTTTATTTACCCGCTCCCCACAATGAATGTGCTTCTGCTATGATCAACTGGTTTCCGTCTCTTTTTACTTAAGTTAATTTATTACGTCAGGAGTATGCGTTTCTGTTTGTATGTGAGAATGATCATATGAAGGACATTTCATATTTATACCTGTGCTTAGTGGTATCAGGAAGATAAGGACGTACAATGTGGCTTATATTGGAAAGTCAAGTCCCCTAATCGGGGTCCAGCATAACTAAAATATCTAAATACATGTCTGTGACAGAAATTTGACAGGAGCTATAGGATCTGGAAAAGCATGTACAGATTCCAGAGGTGATGCATGAAGGATAAATCCTTAGTTTCTTTTCAAGTCTTATGCTCCAGTTTCAAATAATTGATAATATTTAGTGCCAAGGTGCTGTCACATGATAAACAGTTGGCTCTATTTCATCTCTTTTCAGCTGCCTGGGAGGGTCATAATAATGTGACATAGACCAACGATGTTCTTAAGTTACAATGGAGTTGAATTGACTACTTATGTCATAAGGATAATGAGAAGTCATCCTTAAGTGAGTTCTAAAGTAAGCACAAGACATTTGATTTGCATAAATTAATTGCTGTGCTTAATGCTAGATGGGCAAGTCAGAAGGGATTGTATGTTCAAAAGCTCATTTGTGATTTCAAGTTTGTCTCATTTTCAATAAAGAATTATGCGTTAAGGGCTATTCAAGCATGGGAAATCTTATAAGATGGTTGGAATTTCAGAGCCTAAGTTCAGGAAAGTGATACACAGACTCATAGCTTGATCTGGTGAGATACCTGAGGACATATTTGGGTACCACTGAGTAAATCAGACTTAGGAAACCTGAGTTGTGGAGATTTTAATTTAGATAGCTAAAGCTGGGTTCCTGAAAGGATTGCTTACGATGAATTAGTGTGAATTGGTTTGGAAACTCAAATGTTCACCACGAAAATCTGTCCGGCCTTGGTTTGCCAATGAATTTTACTTTAGTGCAGGTGCCACATAAAGGTCGTACTCATCGAAGCAAAGAAAAACATTACTTGAAATCAAAACATTATGCTCAATGAATGCCAAAGGGTGTCTGAGCTGAAGAGGTGAAAGGGAAAATTATCTGTTCTACAGTGAATGCAGACTGTGTGAGTTTCATTACTCATGTGCATTTCTTCTTGTCACAATATCAATTTCATTCTCTGTTCTTGCTAGAACAGCAGTAAAGTAGACTCAGTGTGGTACTCAGCAGAAGTGGAAAGCCCGTTAAAGAAGCATTTGAAAATACCAGTGGTAGCTTATTTATAGAGTTCATTGTACCTCTTCCTGATCTGGAGGGATTTACTCATATAACATAGTTTTTTTCCAACAAGAACCAGAGCTGGGAGTCCTTCAGAAAGTTTTTATTTTCTCTTCACTGCAGAATACAAGCATTGTATAGTTGTGCATGAGCTAACTCACTTTTGTCATATGTCCTTCAGCTGAGAACTTTCAAAAAGAACAGTCTGTTGTGCATTTAAATCAAAGGCAATATTGATTTAGCGTCTTAAGCAGAAGATGAATTATCATAGATTCATAGAGAGCTTTGGGGTGGAAGGGACCTTTAAGGATCACCCAGTTCCAACCCCCTGCCGTGGGCAGGGATACCTCCCATCAGACCAGGCTGCCCAAAGCCCCATCCAGCCTGGCCTTGAACACTGCCAGGGATGAGGCATCCACAGCTTCTCTGGGCAACCTGTTCCAGGGCCTCACCAGCCTCATAGGAAAGAATTTCTACCTAATGTCTAATCTAAATCTACTCTTTTTTAGTTTAAACCATTACTCCTTGTCCTGGCACAGCACTCCCTGCTAAAGAGTCTCTCCCTGCCGTTTCGGTAAGGCCCCCTTTAGACGCTGGTAGGCCACTGTCAGATCTCCCTGGAACCTTCTTTGCTCTATAACCCCATACTTTCTCAGCCTCTGTTCATAGGAGAGGTGCTCTAGCACTCTGATCATCTTTGTGTCCTTCCCATGAATCCACTCTAACAGACCCATGTCCTTCTTGTGCTGGGGGCCCCAGAGCTGAGCACGGTACTCCAGGTGGGATCTCATGAGAGTGGAGTGGAGGGGGGGAATCACCTCCCTCAACATGCTAGCTATGCTTCTTTTGATGCAGCCCAGGATACAGCTGGCTTTCTGCACTGCGAGTGCACATCAGCAGCTCCTGTTAAGCTTTTCATCCATGAGCACCCTCAAGTCCTTCTCCACAGGCCTGCTCTCTATCTGCTCATCACCCAGTCTGTATTCGTGTTTGGGATTGCCCCAGCCCAGGTACAGGACCTTGCATTTGACTGTGACGATGGCTCTTGGTACCTTATGTTATTGCCATTTATCAATTATTGAAATTTTGACTTCCAGACACGCAGCATTGTGTGCCCAAACTTGAGAGTGCAGCTGTGCATCCAGTTAGTATTACAGCAAAGCTACTGAATAACTGGATATACGCATACTCAGTCTGCAAATGGGAATAAGGTGGGCATGCAGCTATCCGCACAATCGGAAAAGCAGGCATGATTTCAGGTGCTTATGTGAAAGGAATGAGAACAGTTACTGACATGAAAACTCTACTAGAACTGCACTTCAAAAGGCTTTATACTGAGTCATAGAATCACATAGAATCACAGAATAAGTTGGAAGGGACCCATAAGGATCAAGTCCAACTCCTGGCACCACACAGGTCTACCCAAAGGTTTAGACCATGTGACTAAGTGCATAGTCCAATCGCTTCTTAAATTCAGACAGGCTCGGTGCAGTGACTACTTCCCTGGGGAGCCTGTTCCAGTGTGCAGACACCCTCTTGGTGAAGAACCTCTTCCTATGTCTAGCCTAAACCTGCCCTGCCTCAGCTTAACACTGTTCCCACGGGTCCTATCACTGGTGATTACGGAGAATAGGTCACCTGCCTCTCTACTCCCCCTCACAAGGAAGTTGTAGACTGCGATGAGGTCTCCCCTCGGCCTCCTCTTCTCCAGGCCGAACAGGCCAAGTGACAAGCACCCTGGGATGAATCGCATCCGGACACATGGACTTGTATGGATCCAGGTGCAGCAGCAAATCTCACACACGGTCAGGGGCGGTTGGGAGTTTATCATTCCCACCGTCACGGTCCTCCAGCTCAAGGCACCTTGGGTCCCGAAGCCCATCATCAGTGTTGAAAACAGAGGCGAAGAAGGCATTAAACATTGCTGCTTTGCCTATGTCATTGTCTGTGAGGAGACCTTCCCCATCAAGTGACAGACCTAGGTTTCTTCGGTTCTCCTTTTTCTGTTCACATATCTAAAAAAACTTTTTCTCCCACAGTCACGGCCAGCTTCAACTCTAGTTGGGCTTTGGCCACATGAATTTTCTGCCTACAAACGCGAACAGCATCCCTGTATTCCTTGCACATTGCCTGCCCCTCCTTCCAGCAACTGTACTTTTTTTCGCCTAAGCTCCAGTAGAAGATCCCTGGTCAGCCAGGCTGGCCTTCTGCCCTGCCTGCCTGACTTCCGATATTTTGGAATTGCCTGATCTTGTGCTTTTAGGAGGCAGTGCTTAAAGACTGACCAGCACTGATGGACACCAATGCCTTCAAAAGCTGTTTCCCAGGGGACCTTGCCGACTAGTTCCCTGAGCAGCCTGAAGTCCGCTCTCCCCATATCCAGGGCTGAAGTTCTGGTGGCAGTTTTCCTTCTGTCACCATAAATTTTAAACTCAACCACTTCATGGTCACTATGACCGAGACGGCTGCCAATTGCCACGTCTCCCACAAGACCCTCTCTGTTCTCCAGCAACAGATCTAGGAAGGCACCTTTCCTAGTTGGCTTCCCTAGCACCTGCACCAAGAAGTTATCATCGAGGTGCTTTATGAACCTCCTGGACTTGCTTGTGTCTGCCGTGTGGTGATATTCCTCATACTGTGTGCGTTTGTGTAGAAGCACTTCAAATACGCTTCCCTGCACGCAGCACCTTGTGGAGCTGACAGAAGGACCTCACTAGCACACAGTCCCTCTGATTCTAGCGCACCATCCCTTAGCTCATCACCCGCATGCCTGGTTTTATCCCTTTCCCCCTTCGTCTCTAGTTTAAAGTCCTATCTATCAGCCCTGCCAACTCCTGAGCAAAAATCCTTACCCCTCTCTGAGAGAGGCGCGTCCCATCTGGTGCCAGCAGGCCCGGTGTTGCGTAGATTTCTTAGTACGTGTGATTTCTTAATGAAGTCATGACAGAGGATAAAATGTCTCTTTCTGCTACTAGCAGTAGGCAGAAAATGTGGTGAAGAATGGAAGAGGTAAGCTGCTTATTTTTTTTTTATTTATTTATTTACTTTTTAAATTTGAGTACAAGTGTAAAATAGCCAAATAGCTTTTTTTACCTTTTGTCTTTTTCTCGAAAGCCTTAAGAGAGTTACACAGTCTGAAATCTTGAGCATCAATTAAGGAAATGAAGGGGCACTAAGGTATGTCTCATTGGCGATTTTCTTGATGCCATAAACAACGGCCAAAGAAGACTATTCTGCTCTTGAAGTTGAAAGGGTGGTCCTGTTTTGTTAAACAGTAGAGAACACTTACAAAGCCTTGTGAGTCTCATTTGCGTACCCAGAAAGGAGCACAGAGACGGTGGCAGGTGGGGGCAAAGCAATGCCCTGCCCCAGCTACTGCCAGGCCCATCGCAGGAGAGCCTCAGCCCATCAGAGGCTCCTCTCTGCGAGCCCCGAGGAGCATAGAGGCACAAAGGCAAGTGGGAACCTAAATTTAGGACTCAAAAGAATGGACTGTCTGGGCCAACTGGGGCCAGCCCGTTTCCTGGTGTGAAACCCCATTAAGAAGAGTCAAAACTGGAGCACCTTTTGGTGTGAGAGGGGTTGCCTTAGGTGTAGGGGACACTGTGAGATGCAGGGGAAGAGCAATATTTATTGCCGTGTCATTACTTACACGCTGCTTGGAGTGTACCAGGATAACAGGTCCCTTACTGTGTTCCCTCATTAATATGAAGAAGTGGTGTAACTAATAATGCGTCTTGCTTTCTGGTCTCATTGGATTGTTCAATTTCGGAAGTATTACTGACTCTTAACTCTGAATACTAAATATTCTAGCCAATAGTTGTAGACAGCCATCCATGATTCGTCCATTATCTGTACAAACTGGACCTGAAACCCATGTAATCAATACACTTATTAGCATCTACTTGAAAATAATTCACAGTTTGAAAGAACTAAACTGCATGAATGAGAACATCAGGAATCAGCTGAGGTAAACAGGAAATCTTTGCCAGCACAGGCCTGTTGTTCACCAGGAGAATGTGACATATTTCAAGCAGAAGAGTTGTTTGGTGGCACAGAGCTCCTGATGTGTAAAAGATCTTGTTTCAGGGCTTTCCCAACAGCTGTTTGCGTAACGGTTTTGTAGCCATATAACATAATAAGGATATGTGTAGTGATGCTGTATCAAGACTGGAAGGGATTTCCCAGTTCAGCTGTCTGTTTTCAAAATCTTGGCAAGTCTACGTTAGGCTCTTTTCATCTAGTAGAGTTATAATTTGACTCTTATCCTTTGTTCTTCCTCGTTTCATGGGCAGTAAGCTTTTATTTTATTTTCAGACCAAATGTATGGGTACATTTTTAATAAACTGGTGTAGTTTAATAATAGTGCCAGTTGAATTATGCTTCAAACTGTGTTTTTGTGTTGCTTTGCTAAAGTCAGGAGGTCCTAAAGTCTCTCTTACTGATCGTCATATCCTTGGGCAGGTTACTTTTCCTCTTTTGAAGTTGATGGGGCTGCAGATGTTGGTTACTAACCTTCCCCCCTGCATACTGATGTATCAAGAAAGAAAAGATCCTTTTTTAACTTTTTTTTGGTGCTATTAATATTACCTAGTTTGAGATGTGGCAAATAACCTGAAATAATATGACAGAAATTAACGCAAGAGTGACATTAAAAGGAAATTTTCTAATTTGAGATCTGACACTATTCCAGTCTTCAAAGTGTTAGTGAATATTTAATAGATCAGACATCTACTGAAAGGACGTGGACTGAATTATTTAAGGGCATCTCAAACCCTTGGGTATTTAACCCCCAAAATATTGAAATTCGTAACTGAGGCTTAGTTATTCTGATGTAATGCTGTTCATTCCCAGAGTTGCTCTCGTGCTATTTTTTTATTACTGAAGCAGCATTGGTCTAGAAACTACAAGCAAAACTAAATGGATGTTCTTCAGATGCTGTATAGAAATGCTTTGTAATCCTGCTAGCTATCCTGATGCTCTTGAAGTATGCTCTGAAGAAAAAAGTGATTCCTCTGAGTCCGTACGACCATTCCAGGCAATACATTTTCCATTTTTGCAGTGCTTGTTTTCGGAGGTGATGTTTGGTGCTTGCGTGGAGGTGAACTGAACCTTTGCCAGACTGCTGAATCTTCATTACCTCTAATGAATTTAACACCTGGATATTGGGACTTGACAGGGTAGTTCCTAACTCTGCTTAGACATAGTATGGAGAAGGATACTAATTATAAGACATCTTTATTGACATTTATAGACACTATTGGCCTTTCTAAATTTTTTTTTCCAGTTTGTTATCATCAAAATACTTATTAGAATACCATCACTTGAAATATTTTTAAAATAGTGGTTTTTTAGAAAACAGACCAGAAGAACCTGTCACGTAACTTTATCTCAAATTAGGTCAGTCGTGTTCTCTGGACGCGTGTATTTCTTATTGCTGCATAAGAGAGTTAATTAAGGGTGACTGGACTTGAATAAACTGAATTATTTTCTGGACTACATTTCCCTACTAGGAGTTGCTAAAATGCTAGGTGGTATTGGTGATAGTAGAAGCACTCCATTTCTATGAGGAAGATCACTCTGACCTTACGCAGCTTTCTGTTGTCATCTTGTCTTCTTAAAATTTTGGTACTTAGGTATAGGCTGGTTAGGATAAATTGGAAGAAGTTTGAGAATAATGGGTTATCACTATATGGAAGCATTACAAAATAGCTTTGGTGGGGTCAAAATCTACAATAGCCAATGTAACTTGTAAATAACTTGTTGCGTATTGTTGTCTGTATGAATATATGCCTTAAAATGACAGTCCTCTGTGTGTTGTACAAGCTTACTAACAAATACTGACTGGGTTGTGCATAGGCAGGAGCTGGTTTCATTATACTTTTACATTGTCCCTGAACTAAGCATCTCAGCATAATGTGGTTTCAAGTTCCAGACATAATAATCCAAGTATATGAACACATCCAGCTACTCATAGATAAAGATCTGCTTGTCTTAAGGCTAGATTGCATAAACAAAGCCAATGTGGTAAAGGTGTGTACATTCACACCGAAGGTGTAAATCAGTCTCCCATCTGATTGTCTGTGACTGAGAATTCTCATGAAGATTCAGAGATTTATCCTAAAAGGAGAAGTCACACAGTGAAGAAGAAATTTGTAGATTAGAGCAGACCAGTTGCTTGGTAGATCTGTCTTTGATACTACTTGGAAGTGAGGACAGTTAATTTTAAGTTATTTTAAGTTCATTTTAAGAGTTCTTAATTATTTCTTAATCATTAGGCTAGCTGAAATGCAGACCCTACTTTTTTGTTACACGGAATCACGCCGTTGATGTTCTTAAAGGCCTGTTTGAAAAGGCTAGTGCTGCCAGGGCGTAGACCTAACCCTTAGCCTTTTGCATCACTGACACACATTTTGACAGTGTCTCAACCAAAAAAATTCTTGCTTCTTAGCATTTTTCTTCATTATCATATTATTTTGACTAGGAATTTCCACAACATTCACAAAAACACGGAGACCTGCCAATGTTTTACTATGAGAGAAGGAAGCAATTAAAACTAATACCGTAGTTGAATTAAACTTTTTTTTTTTTTTTTTTTTTTAAATAGAACAAAAGGAAAATTGTATTTCTCAGGTTGTTCAAGTTTTCTCTTACAGAATAACATTATACTATGTATGTAATACATGTGGAAAAGCAATATTTTTCAGTGAATTAAGGAGTCATCAGTCTGAAGTCCAAACTTTGTTCTTGCCCCTTAGAGTTGTAGCATGGAAGAAAACCAATAGTTAAAGATGGTAAAGCAGAGCTAGTTAATTCTGTCTCTTCCCCACCTACACATAATAAAACACTGACATTTGATTTCTTGAAAGTATGTTCTTTCTCTAACCCTGCTGCTTTGTTTGCGGTATTTCCCAGAGACCGCAGCCTTGTGAGCTGCTGTAATGTCTGTCCGTATAAGTCACATCGAAAGACCAAGGCTTCGATAGCTTATGTTAATAACATAAATTGAAGAGAAACATGAGATACACAGAAAAAACTTGTAGATCCCATTGCCTGAGAGGAGGGGAGCCACTAATCTCAAGGCTACCATCTCCAAATGAATTTTTCAGGTTAACTGCTCAGCTGTTTTTTCTTTATTTGTAGTTTCAAACAGGATGTTAATTAATTGTATTTTGAATGAAAATAAAGTGTGTGGCTAAATATTGTGTATTGCCAAAGCAAAATGCACTTCCTGAAGTGTGAGGGTGAAGAAATATGGCATAGTAAGCACACTCTCAACTGTCTTTCCTTTTCCCATATAAATAGCCCCAGATAACTGCTGCCTCTACCTCACGGGTACAAACCACAGTTCTAACATTCCTGTTTCCCACCTGTAGTTTGTACTTACCTCTCTCTCAGGTTAGATTCATATGTGATTTTTTTTTTTATGACTAATAAATTCTTATGAATCAGTTGGGTTAATACCAGGTGGCATTTATATATATATATGCTTTACTTATGGCAAAAATGTGTGTGTTGTGAGCCCGGTTATGTGCCAACATTATAAAAACAAGTGGCAACCTGTTTTAAGATAAGATTAAGAATTTACAGATTTTAGTCTGAGAATAACAGCTGAGCATTGACAGCAGTGGGGTGATGTTGTTATGCTAATGCTTCATTAATAGCTTATTGGTGAGGAACGCGTTTTTCTTTGCATCCCTGTAAAATCAGGGAGTGCTTTATACTTAAAAGGCAGTTAGGATTAGATGGTCATTTCAATTAGTAGGACTATGACTACTGCTGCTGAACTTCATGTTCTCATCTTGATGTCTGGAGAGCTTCAAGTACAACTGGCACGGACACTCATAAGATCAAGGTCAAACTGTCTGCATGATAAATGATAGAAAATATTAATTCACCCATAGATGTGGTGGCAGAGATGAATAATTTTCATGCAGTTTATCTGTACATCTGGGTATTTGAAAGACTCAATTAATTACAACATATTGAACCTCTCAAAGGTCTCTAAGAGACAGTTCAATGCTATGTACTGCCTGCCTCTCTGCTGCATGCATTCAGCAGGGGATTATAAGTTACAGTTTTCCAGGTTTCCTGCTTTCAAGCAAGAAAAGAGAATGTTATTTACCTGGGAGCAAAGAAATTGTATAAGAGTGAAGATAGGTGAATCCATTTTAGTTTTTGCTACCTCGGGGGCATGACGTTTCTCCAAAATGTTAATTTCTGTAGGTTGGTGACTAAATGCGGACATGTTACAAGTTGTTTTTTTCAGAGCCTGCCTTTAAAGTTAGAATTCGTATGAGGTTTTTGAAAAGTTGCGCGTTAGCAGAACAGTTGTATTGAAGCTGAAAAACCTTTGCCTATTGATTTCAGTGGAAAGGGTTAGGCCCACAGTGAGAACTTTAGTCAATCTCCTTCTGAATCTTTTAGGAATGTGTCTAACAGCTTTCCCACCAATTTACTGCTTACTAGCCTATCACACTAAGACTTACACCGCCTGACAGCGTCGCCATCTATTCAGCACTAGGCAAACAGCATACAAACCACTTCTTAAATATTTTTCTTAAATAATAATTCCAAGCAGATTTGAACCTCAAACTACGCTAAAGTTTTTGGAAAACACAGAAGTATAATTAAGTTTAATTAAATTATTATCGGGAACTGAATGGAAAGTGAGCTTTGATAAGACAAAGTCTGTCGGGCAAACTGTTGAAGGGAGTCCATGGTATCTTCAAGTCAAGCCAGCCATCTGTAAGAATTTCTGAATTTCTCAGTGAAACTACTGACAATGAACTGTTTGCAATCACTCTGTAGAACAGCAAATAACTGCTGACTTGATGTGGAATGGATTTTGCTTTGGAGTAGAATATCATTGCTAGTTTCATAAAAATAGAGGTGTGCATTCAAGGCTTGCTGTTTTTAACAGAAAGATTTCAGTGGGACTTGCGTGTTTTCTAAACCTTTTTTTTTTGTGATTGCATGATCAGAGAAAGAAGCTAAATTCAATAATTTATTCTTTTCCTGCTCTCCTATTGATATGTTGAAATACATAATGCTTTTGATGCATGAAATACTCATCTTTTCAAAAGCCAGCTATATGGAAGAGAGTCTGGTAGAACTCATCTCTAAGTACTGGACAGGGGGTGAGGAAGCATTTGAAATAGGTATTTTCAAAGGCTGTATTTCACTTGTGCTTACATGGAGAGCACCTTTATATGAGAGGCTAATGCTTATATGAAGTACCTTTTTTACCTTTTTCTTTACATGTTTCCAACTCTAGCTCTTGGTATTTTACTCAGCATTGGTATCTAAGATATGTGAGAGGTAAGTGAGTCTGGAGGCTTGAAAGGGTGCGCGATTAGGAGTTTTTTTGCTAGCATTCTGGTATTAACTTTATTACTCTTTTGACTACATTTGCAGTTCTGAGCTTCTGAATAGATTCCTTTGCAAAATGAAAATGAGCGGTTGCATTTGTCTGGTAGATGAAATAATATCTGAATAACGTTTGTTTTCACATGCAAGCAAATTCGTGACAGTTGTGGATCGAGCTCTGGAGAAGTTCGAATCCCTATAGTTCAAAAATATATTTGTAGTAATCATTATTCTGATTCACAATTCTGTCTTGTTAAAACTAATAAATATTTCATTGTAACGTTACCAGATCAGGCTAAAATATATCTTTTATTTGATGTGATTTGGATATATATCTTTTGGCAAAGCAAATACGGCTCAGGTGGTTATATTAGTCCCATGAAAATACTTCTGGGAAAGAAAGGTGTGGTTTAAAGCCTAATGAAGTGGACAGATGGACGTTTAAGTTTTTAGTTTTCTAATTAAGAAAGACATACATAACACAAGTGCAACAAAATTGTTTTTATTATTCCAAAGTGCACAACAGACGGTGTAGATGTTTACAGATATAAAGCATATATTTTTCCATTCTTTTTGCTTCAAGCTACTCTGTTCTGCAATTTTTATTCAAAATTCCCTCATCCAGATGAAATAATTCCTGATATACACAATACATTTGTATTTAACTGAAGTCAGCTCTTGCTTAAAATTGAAATTACACACAGTTTGATTTACCTATTACTTTACCATTTTGAAAACTTCACTAGACCAAAGAAAATGCTCATGATGATACAACTTATAAATAAAATTAAGTTAAGAGAGCTAATATCTTACAGTAAAAAAGTTACAAATGAAATAAGTTAAAATGTCTGTAATAAGAGAGATCCAGAGTAACAGACAAATTCCCTTTAAGTTAACATTTGGGTAAGGGTCTCAAAAACAGTCATGACAGCTGGTAGAGTCATACCAAAATAGTGTTGGAAGGCACCTCAAGAGGTGGTCTACTTCCTTCCCTTGCCTCATGGCAGGTTAACTTTATTGCTGTCATCCCTGACAGGTCAACACGTTATTGAAGACCTGCCACTACTCCACAGACCCCCTCCTCTCTTTCCTTCCCCTGACTGTTTATTTCAGTGTCTATTTGTCTTTTCCTTTTGGGAGATTTGCTAGAGGCTACTCTGAATCTTGCATTAGTTGTTCTGTTCACTGTGAACACGGCAAACTGACTGTTCCTGTTCTCTTTGTAACAGTCTTCAAGCATGTAAAATGTTTCACTGTTTTTTCCCCTATTACCATCCATAAGACAAAAAGAAAATCTTTCTTCTAAGTCATGTTTTTTAGGTCTCTATTCATTCTTACTACTCTTCTGTGGACTTTCTCCAGTTTTTCAATACCTTGCTGTTCTGTGTCCGGAACTGGAAATAACATCTCGTCTGAGGCCCGTAGAAGACTGAACAGAGTAGTGGATGTAGGTTGTGCATCACATCAGCTCTGCTCCTGTTCTTACATCTCAGCTTTTCCATGGTATTGTGGTACTGTCGACTCATACTTAGCTTCTATAACCTGCAAGTCTTCTGTACAGAACTGCCGTTGAACCAGTTGCTGCCAGTTGTGCATTTGAGTAGGTGACTGTTTCTGTTGAAGAGACACATATTTTTTTTCCTGGTAGGATTTCATTCTGTAGATTTCTGACCACTTTCCCAATAGTTTTAGGTAACTTTCCATTCTGATTTAGATCTCCAGCTTGCTTCCAGCCTGTCCCATTCCTACTGGTTGCTGCAGAACTGCATGAATTCACTTCAATCTCAGGCACTACTGCAAATGACTTCAAAGGTATGCTCTCACACCAGGTTTGCAATACCAGGGTCAGATTCTTCTAGATTCATCCTTAAACCACTTGTGAAACTCCTCTATTAAATAGCATTGAAATAATTCTCATTCTTAAGTTCTCTTGCATAATAAGAGGAAATCCAGCATTTCAAATGCATGGCATTTTTTTTTCAGAATTTTTTAACTGCCTTCGGACGTTTGTTTACCCAGGCAAAGGTAAACAGCCAAGCATTTCAAGCAGCAAGTTAGCCAGGTAGGACCTGGAGTTCATGTCATTTGTGTCACTATGTCATTGAGCCTGAGCTAACAATCCTTAATGAGAGAGCACAACAGTTTGGTGACTTCAACATCTGAACATAGGATTTTGGCTCTTAACTAATAAACATGTTGTTATTGTTTAAAGAGCATAATGACTGTAAGAAATATTTTACCAAGAAAAAAAATAATCAGAATTCAGCTGAGAGAGGTTTACAGTCCAGCTAAGAGTTAGCATTGCTATCGATGTTGGATCTGATAAAAACCAGTGCTGCAAGGCTTTTTAGTGCATTCTAAGGAGAGATGCAGGGCATAGTGAAGGCACGGAAATTGTGAACTTTTTAAAAGTGTAGGATAGCATGGAGTAAACAGAGTGAACTAAGCTGTGGAAATACAGAAATATAAAGAATGAAGGTGGAATAGAAAAGCACGGGACGCAAGAGCAGAAGGAATCAGAAGCTGCATTCTGTACACATTTTATAGCAAGTGATTTTAAGGAAACTAGTAGAAGTACGGAAGGCCTGAAGAGAAGTATGGTCACTAGCTCTCCATTTTGGCCTTAAAAATCTTTTTCAATCTTGTCAGCTTCTAAATAGCCTTGGCTATTAACTTCCACTTAAGCCTGGTCAGCAGTCTTTAGAAGAGCACATTCAAAGCCAAACTGCTATCTCAAGTCCCCTTCACTGGTTACTGCCATTCTGACCGAAGGAGCAGTAGGACGGCCCCAGTCCCCTCACAGTGCAGTCAGTGCTGTCAGTGTCACAGGTCTCACAGTGGCACTCCGTAGCTACCGGGTATGAATAAAAAGATTCAGGGTGGTCACCGCAGCCAGGGATCTTCACTGTTTCGTACACAACCTCCTTGAAAGTACATGTTTGCTGAACGGATGATACCGGTGGATATTTATATACCGGATCCTGGAAATTACAAGAAGGAAATATTTATTTTGAAATTTGTTACGGGGTAGAATTCTTTGTTTTTACAAAATAGGTAACAGACCTCATGTGAAGTCTTGTAAAAGTGGTGGGGAAAATCCCGCCGAGATAAAAAGGATTTGGATTAGGCTATCTGAATTGCACTCCGTATATTTCTCCTTTCAGGAGAACGGTTGCGCAAGATAGGTTGCATACCATCACCACACAGCCTTTGCAGATCAATGGCTTGCTTCTGCAAATTATTTTCTATTGGAAAAGTAGAGTCTACATAGTGATCGCTGCTTTATTGTGTCCATTTGCAACCACAAACCGAACAGAAGGCAGAGATCCAGATTCTCATGCTTTCAACGCTAGTTATACAATATAAACAACGTGTGCAGCCAAATAGAGATCTGAATTCAGCTAGTATATTTTCACCCTTCCCTTTACCGTTCAGTGTTGGTATATTTATTTACTTTCCTATCAGATAACACAGCCATTATTCAGCCTGTTTGTTCACAAGGCTCATCCTGCCCATGTGTTCATTATGAACTGGAGAAATCGGTTATTCATACCTCACTTCAGTACCTAATTTTGATGCCTGAACTTAAGATTCTCACCCTTGTGAAGCAGTATCCTGAGCACCACGTGGCATTCACTGTAATACAGAATTGACATTCTTCTCTTTCCACTGCTATAGTAATATTGGTGAGCTCACAGCTATAGCAACAAATTGCTTTCCAGCAAAATAACAGCACGTAGCAGTTAAGTGTCTTCATCCTGTGCGTAAAGCTGAAAATGGATCTGTGTTGGAGAAACATATAATTATTTTCAACAGGAAATATTTATAGAAACAGGGAGAAATTAAGTCTTCACGTTACCCGCAAGTGTTTCTATAATAGCAAGCTTTCAGAGGCTAAAGTAATTAAGTAGATCTATCTGTATGCTTATTGTTAAAGGAGTTTGATTTTCCTAAGCAACTGAAACGGTGTATCAGCAATGTGCAGAGTAAGAACAGCTGAGCATCGTACTGCTTTCAATGAAATATTTCATCTAAGTTTCGGTACAGATAATGCGTCCTGTCTTTTAGGAGAAAGAAAATGAAACAAGGGAAAAAAAAGAGCAAAGGATAACCTGCTTTAAAAAAGAAATTAATTGCATACAGTGTTTGCAATTTGGAATAAAAATTTTCAGATCGAGATCTGATGAAAACTCACCTGTATTGTACTTGCCTTCCTGGTAATAGCTATAGTGAAAGGAAAGCCCCAGGCTTACCTTTTATACTAAATCATGTGTAACTTACACCCTGAGGATTTGCAGGGAATTAATGCAGCAAGCATTAGTTTGGTACTTGGTGAAAGAGGATTAATGTTCAGCCAGACAGTGAGATCAAGCCTTGTTAAGAGGGGGGGAAAAAAAGAAAAGCAAAATACACTTAGGAAGTGATGGTGAAGGTTACTGTCACAATGCCTTTTTAGAAATTTGCCTGGGTTTTATTTGCTGGCATTTAGAAATAGCTGACCCATTTCACAGTTTGGAAATAGGTTGAGAAGCCTACTTTTTGTAAAAATGCTCAGGTGTTATAACTGTGTTTTATGTCAGCCAGCACAGTGATGTGCTGGGGTGTGAGCTGGTCCTCCGGTAATTCACAGCAGACGCGTTGCCAGAGTGTTTCTTACCTAATGAGCATGCTCCTGAGACTTTCAGGATGCCAGTCTTAATTGCTTTTCTCTGAGTTAGGTATGAGTGACTTTACTCGGTAGGCTGTGTGGGTACTTGTTTATTGCTCAGGGGTCCAAGAAGGCTAGGAGCACGTGTTCGGTTAAACCAAACTTGACATTTTTTTACCATCTACAATACCACTGTAGCTCATCACAGTTCTGATTTCTATCCCAGGGTAGGCACTCCTGGTTCCCGTCTGTCTCATTGTCACTTAAAAAAAAAAAATATGGAAGGGATATCTGTATTGTGGAAAGGGACTATAAAGATGTCATAATTAGACTCTGTTTTCTGCCAGCGATCTCAGATCAAATATTGTCACATTACAGGGAAACTTACAGTGTTTCTGACAGGCAATCGTGTAACTCAACTAGAATGCATTCCCCGGTTTGTCATTGTAATAAGGTTCTGTGACCAGCGCTCCCTGCTCACTGCCCTTTTCCCGCTGTCAAACTAGCGATGTGTGCCTCTTTACCAGAATAACGACGGAGAAGTAACTTTGTTGAGCTTCACATAGGATCACTTCTGGGGAAAATGACTCACAGTAGTACTGTATTTACTATCACCTGCCCAGAACAGCCAGTCTTGCTTTGTTATGACTGTTCTATTATGGTCAGTCTGACTTTTTACAGAAATCTATCCACAAAAGAAAACTAGGCAAGGACATGCAGTTAAAAGCATTTCATCGTGAAAAGAAATTCTCCCTGGCTTATTAGTTGTCCTGCAGATGGGATGCTTTCCAGAACGTCTTTTCCAAGCGAACCCTTTAAGTGTCTGATACCTTCCTGCGGTGCTGCGGGCTGCCCATCTGTTCCACTGCTCAGCCCGTCTGCAGCACCGTCGTTTGTTACTCAATTTCCTGTCGCACCAAAATTAGGAGGTGACCTGCAACTTCTCCATAGACATCGGTAATAACAGTTTTGTTTAGGTGAAAACCCAGCCCAATTAAATGTATAAAGAAGTCGAGAAAGCAGATACCTACCTTTTTACTAATAACGTGAACTCTGTGATTGAATAATGGTCTTTTCTGTTTAGTGTTGATATTGTCACACTTCTCAGGAAAGATTCTCACTAATTTCATAGATGCCAGACAAAAGCTGATTAAAATTAATTACATCCCTACAGAGTACCAGGCCGTTTCTTAGTACTAACCTATGCAAATTAAATAAAGCCAAATGAACTGTATGGCGAAGGGCAATACAGAAAACCTCAGATCTCTAATTTGCAACGGTCTGTTTCATGATCCGAAGAAGTCACGCACATTCACTAACACCACAGTTTCACAAGCAGAGTGTGCAAACTTAGCCCCTGCCATGCTTTCTTCCCCTAGTTACTTTGTTGTGTCTCACACAGCCTCTTTAGTTGTGGCCATGCAAATTAGGGAAATCATTCTGATTAAAAGGAAGAAAAAATAAAACCAACCAACCAACCCTCTTCTGCAGCCTTGCTTTTAATGCTGCTATATCAGCTCGTTCCCCAACAAAATACACAGCTGCAGCAGTGCAATTGATGGGATTGCGTGGGGAGTGGGAACTGGGGGAATAGGAAATGCTTGTACAGCTCTCACTGCAGAATTCCTGAGGCCACATTGTAACTGCAACACACTCTTAACAGGTGCATTCCACAAGCGGTTGTTTCTGTAGTCATTGTTTCAAGTTGGTGAGCCAGCGATCATTTCTGCTCAATTTATTGTTCAAGTATATCAATACGTATTTTTTAAGGCTAATATGAAATTAGAAATTGAAACCAGTTCATTTGCAATACATCATTCGAGGAGGGGTAGTTTGGAGAGTTGTTACTTTGATAGTGACTTTGATATTGTTCCCATACCTTTTCTTAGAAAGAAGCATGAAAAGAATTCTTTCTCGTGTTGGGTAAGGTGCTGTATTTATTTATTTATTTTCCTAAGACTGTTAGTTCATATCTCTGGGAAATCCTTATCTTCTAGTGGTACCATACCCCCACAAGTTTATATTCCCAGTAGAATAAAACAAAGTTTATGGTTGCAGTGAAGGAAGTCGCAGATGTTACTGATTCAGGAAACTTGCTTTTCCCCACATATGTGAACATTACACGTAGGCTCCGTGTTATCAGATTTTGTATTGTTTTGAGCAATAGAAACGTTTCCCATTTTAAATGATTTATACTTCTTCAGGGAATAAAGGCAGAGGGATGAACCCTCCCACCTGACACACTACAGCATCTAAGTGTTAAGTAGTGGTATTATCTGTGTAGTCCTTAAGCAGTGTTGCTCATCCCAGATACAGCAGTTGTCATTGTGCTTGTTAACGTATACAGCCTAGGAAATTAAAAGACATGGCAGTTGTTTTAATAAGTCATAGTAGGCATCGCGTTCGTATGGTTGCATTAATACCTTAGTAGCTTCTCAGGGAAATAAAAACTTCTCTGTATTGCCAGCTTTTGTGTCTTTGGCTGTTTCCCCTGGACTGTTTACTATTGCAACAGAACAAGCTATTGCTACCAGTGCAGCCACAAGGGAGCACTTGCTTTGCTGTTTCTAATCGCTCATATCAACCAGAAGTGGTGTGACACAGTTCTGCCCTTGTTTCCTATGTAGCAGTTAATGTTCCTGCCCTCTCTGTTCCTGCCTTTTTCTTTCTTTTTTTTTTTTCTTTCTTTTTCTCCCAGAGCACTTAATACAGGACTGAAAACTTTGTTTTGTTTGTATACCTTAAACTAATGAAATTCCTGTCTTCAAGAGAGGTGGTGGTAAGGCTGGCAATTCTGTTACTAGAAGTCATAAATCTGCCGTGCTTTCAAGAATGTGGTTTATATCTTTCCGAGAAGTTCAGCATCTATAAAAGTACTATTGGAAAACTTGTCTTTATGTGTGCAACCCATACACTGTGAGTAATAAATCTGACTCTGGTTAAAACTTACCCGCAAATTATTCCAGCTGCAGAAAAAAAAAAAAGCTTATATTTTAAAAAAGTGTCAGGGGACCTCGGGTTTAAGTTTGTGAGATTCATGGTTGTGGTTATGTGTTTTAGGTCTTGTCAAATAGTTATGTTACTGCGAAATCTAATGGTTTCTTCATCTGAGGCTGTTTCTCATGGAAAGTATGCCTCGAGACATTTTTAAAGATGCTTAAAACTATGACTTTAGCTAAGTTTCTAGGGACTAGAACACAACGAAGAGCTGGTTCTTCAAGCTGGGAGCTGTGCTTCACTGAGTATAATGGGTTTTGTGTCAAGTTTCTTCTGCGCATGGCCTGCCTTGACTGAGTACTCTTCCTCTCTCCTTTCTTCTTCGTTCAAATCTTTTTCTGCAGAGGTCCGCGTTTAACCTGAGCTGTTTAAAGGAGCAGACCTTCCTGCTGCTACCCAGTGTTTCGCTAATTGACACCCTTGAAGTACGCAGATCCATAAAGCGCAGATTGAGAAGCAATTTGCAGTCTCCGTGTGGGGTTGATGTTTCACAGCACAGCAGCACAGGCCTGTGTTTCGTTGTTAAATAAGTTCACCGGAGTGTAGCCTTTGCCTTCTGTCGTTGCTGCTTCCAGCAGATGACTTATGTCCTTGCATTGCCCCTCTAGGTGCCTTTGGGATTTACTGTGATTCTTACCCAAGTCACTGGAGAAACCCTCGTGGCTTTAGCAGTAATTGTGTTGGGTAGTTGGTCACTACTGTTCGATACTATTTTTGCTGATACTGGTCTAATCTTCCAGCACTGTTGATGCAGAATCGTGGAGTAGCTTGTGCCTGCCAAGCACAGAGCTGGAGAGCCGAAACAAATCGTCGTCAGCTAAAGAGTTATTCATGAATAAAGAAATGCACTATGCACCTAAATGCAAATAGAATATTGCAGCCTTAGGAGAATAAGGAAAATCACAGAATGCATCAGCTACCTATTTGGTAGCACAGAATTTGAGAAAGCTTTTGAGATGTCACTTTCCATTGCTTGGTGCAGAGGTTATGCTTCCCCTATTCCCTAGGCAATACCTACACAAACTGTTCCTCCTTTTACGTCTTGTAAATATCCTGCTTGCAATCAACAGCAGCAGAAGCTAATCCTTCTGAAACGTGTTTAGTATACACAGAACAGTGCAAAGAACAATGCAGATGTTTGGCATTCAGTTATTTTTCCTGTACTTCTGTCTCTCATGATGTAAATTCATTCCTGGCTGATTTTTATACCACATTTGTGAATATGAAGCTGTGTTTTCTTACCCTGTTTAGTGAGGTGATTCTTACAACCTTCAGCTCTTTACTGTTGTAAAACCACTGTATGATCTTGGCTTCTTATGTAAGATAATTTGATAACTCCAGTGTTCTCTGATGGGAAGTGTGTTAAGATTCTGCTGAACCAGCTTGCATTCTTTCATTTTTAGCATTTCACTTTGAGTATTTTTTATTTTTCCAATTTAAAAAAAATATACATAAACCTTTTTTGATTATTTTCTGTGTCTGTAGATATGGGAGCAGTTTTGATCTTGTGACTGTCCTGGAGAAATACGGTTCTATATTTGGCTTTAAGTAGGAGAGCAGTGTTTATTTTATTCTGTTTCCTTTTATTTTTCTCAAAAGGAACAAGAAAGCATCTTCATGGACTTGACAAAAAAAATAGTCATATTAGAAAAGAATTGAAAAAGCAAGGGAGAGACCTGATGGAAAATATCTTTGAAGTCATACGTGCCACTGATACATAACCAGCTAGGGTTTCCTTTTTGTTAGGTAGCACTTCTTGGGGCTGTGTAGGGTTGTTGTTAAGCCGTTGATAGCTAAAGAGCAAAAATATTTCTACAGGGATGTGAGTTGAAGAAACTAGAAATAGGAGCATGAGGCTTCACCTGATATGGTTCATAATGTTTTGTCTGCTGATTTTGTGCAGAATACGGAGACCTGTGCAGAACTATCGCACTCCGTGGTGCCTGCATGCCTGTAAAGCAGGAGCCATGCCAAGTGTTACCTTCCACACTGAGCAGAAGTCGTGCTGGAGTCGTGGTTTGTTGAACAGTTCAGTGTGAGTGGAGGCAAAACTGTCAGAGAGGAAGAACAGTTTGTTTTTTAAATTTTTATTTCCATCTTACAAAATCTGAAACGTTTGAAATCCTCCACAGAAGGAAAGCCCTTTACTTTGCGGAGTTGCTTCAGGTTGCTGTATTTCTCTCTCTCAAGTTACTGTCTGTTGAAGCCAGAGCTTACATGTGGTCTGCCAAGGCAGCTGCCAGTTGCGGAAGCGCAGGGTTCCCCGGCCTTGGAAGTGGAGTATCCTCAGCAACCCAGCTTGGTAGGCTTTGGAGCAGGCAGATGGGAAAGCTGGCAGGAAGCCTAGGTTTCAAAGAACTTCATGGAAATAGCCTTTGTAGAATCGGTTTTCAACAACCTTGGGATTTGCCATTTACCTCCCAAAATGGTAAATTTCTAGAAAAAAAGTCAGAAGTTTTTGGTCTTCTGTTTTGGAGAACAATGTTCCTAAGTTGCTAAGGAAGCATGTAAGTGTGTATTACTCTATTAAACCATATTGATCAGGAGCTGACTGCATTTTGAAATCCAAACCAAAATGAAAACCAAACATACTCGTGCATTCATTTGAAGGGCAGCGTCTAATTTGACTGTTGGAGCACCCTGTGACTGCATACGCTGAAAAGTAAGTGCTTAAGAGGAAGCTCAGATACTCAGCTGTTTTCACACAGCTTGCTGAGTGGCGTACCTGCCAGTTTATGAGCAAGGAGGCCTTTTTTTTAAATAAAAAAGCATGTATTTCTTAAACAGTCTATGGACTATGCCTAAACAGGACTATGCCTTCCAAATATACAACAGCACGTGCTAATTGATTTCAAACTATGTCTATGATACGTAGTATGAGGCTTATTTGAATCTTGCTGACAGTGTGCATTGATAGCATGCTGAAGTTGATGTGGAATGATTCAGCACACTGGATAACTGAGAAGAAGATCGTATTTGGGATGCTATATAAAGTCCTAGGCTTAGGCTGGAGATGCCTGACCCATATTCTTTTTTCAGGTGCTGCAATTTTTAGGTCAAATTATTTAAGAAAAATAGGTCAAAGAGAATGTATAGAGCCACAGCCATCTTCAGCTGTGACTTTTACTTCTTATCTGACTACCTATCTCTGCAATATTAGCTGCATTTAAGGATTCTGAACATTTTTTTTAAAGGATATTTTTTTAAGGATATTTTCTCAGCAGTCTAATGAAATTTTTGTTCCAGGGCATGGATCCGTTAATGCATAAAATATAAGGTGACGGCATTGCTCTGTAAGCTGCAGGAATTCCTGTTTAACTGACTCGTGGGGATTTTCATCAAAGAGGAGTTTGATTGTCATCAATACAGATTGCAAATTTGCAAAGAAATTTCACTAGAACTGTACTACAGGAAGCAGTATTGCAGGGATCTATGAGGGAACAGATTTTTCTTACAGAAAAAGCTTTACAATTATCAGCCCCGTCTATAGCTCAAATAAACAAACCTTATTTGTTGGCTTGCGTTAGCAGAATGATGAAATATAAACCCAAGCACTGTACTAGTCTAAACTCCTAATGGAGGTATATTTTTCCAGGAAAATATAATAAAGCCAGAGGATTTATTCTGAAAGAACGGAGATGCAGACTTGGCAGTTCAGGCTTGATCTGAATTCCTACCATCAGCTGCCATTGTACACCGTTACGCACTGTTGGACCAACTCAGCGGTTAGCCAAACGTGTTTACTCTCCTCAGTGAAGGGTGCAGCTCTTTCCTTTCCCTCCCATTTTGCTTTTTTGTTCATGTGATAGCGTCTTCTCATGAACCACAATGTAGGAATACCGCTGTTCTTATGCAGAATTAGTCCCAGGCATAAGCAAAGCAAGCTGTGGCAGGGAAGCAGACTTCTGGGGAGAGGAAAAGAACCATGGCCTCATTGTCTCCTCTGCCTATGGCAGAGCTGGAAGGGGGTCTGTGAGAGTTATGGGTTGCTTCTCCTGTGGAAGAAACAATTATCTATCTCACTCCTCTGGATGTCTTCCTGGCTTTAGCCATACCAAGACCTCAAGATTTGTTTTGTTTGTTTGTTTTTCCTGGCAGCAGCGTTCAGACTCCAGAATCCCAGTTCGGAGGCCAACAATGCAGTTTTGCACGTTTCTAGAGGAATTGGTCCGCTACTGCCATGTGGTATTTGTACTACAGAAATAATTGCATCCATGATTTTTCAACAATCAATATAAAAGAAAAAAGAATTAAAAAAAAATCTGAGACGCGCTATTGTCACTGATTTTTCAAAAAAGCACGGTGTGATATCAATCAGAAAAGGGCTTTAATTTAATCAGGTACTGGGAACTGTTTGCCTGCTGCGTGTTGAACTCATTATGGGCAGCAATACAGACAACCTTTGTTCAGATATACAGATCTAGAAAGCTTATTTGAAGGTATATTATTTTAGGTCTTGTGTGTTTAGTTACTTAGTCTTCTGGATTTGAGGTTGTTTCTTTGGCTATCGTTGGAAGTTGAGGAGGGAGAGCACAGTCCCATGGCATACTGTCATTTTTTTGTCTTCTCCAGTGTACAGGGAAAACCTAGACATACCGTTTCTGAGAAGAAGCAGGAAGATGAAGCACTGTTATAGTCTGGGGGATGTAAATTATAGTGACCAGAAGCACTCCATTATTTAAGGGCATAAAGAAATAGCTGGGAGGGTGTGTTAGACAGCAGGAGCCTTCCATGGCAAGTGACAGAGACACGCACTGCACCAGGCCACAGGGGGACATAAATGCTATTCAGCCTATCTGGGAAATGCTCCCGTGTCTACATGATGCCAGAAGATGGAAAGCTTTCTTATGCCAGAAGAGTAATGCTACGTGACAGCTGGAGCCTCAGCCAGAGTCCTGGCCATAGTGCCATCAGAAGGTACTGCCCTTAGCTCCCGTTATGATCCTGGAGTCCCTCTTTTTTTTTTTTTTTTTTTTTTTTCCTCCCCAAGAACCCTGGAAACGCCTTCTCTCTCTCGTTAAGAGTTTGGGATCCTTTTCTCCTACCTCCGTGGCCGGTGTCAGGCACCGAAGTCCCCCTTGGTAGGCTCTGTGTGGGGCCTGGGCAGCGTGGGATGCCAGGCAGGGCACCAGAGGAGGCAGGGATTGTTGAAAAGAGTCGGAGGAGGAAGGAACAGGGTAGGCATCCTGCACGAGAAGGTGAGTGAGACAGCCTGTAAAATCGGGGTTCCAAAGTGTGATTAAAATTACCTTGAAACTGGGTACCTGTCGTCACTGAGCACCTTTTAAAATTCTGGTCTGTGTTGTGTCTTTCGGCATGGCATTAACCAGCTGTTTGAAATAGAACAGTCTAAACACTGCCCGATCGGCTTAATAGGAATAGGAAAGTCACAGAGCACAAATCCATCTCTAATCTCTGTAGTAATGCCTGAAAAAGCAACAGTCCTACTCAATTGCTTTATTAATTATATAAATGGGCAAGACCTTAGCTCGATGACACAGCTTTCTGCGGCTAGTTGCGGTGCCATCTAGTGGTTCCCGAGCAGAAGTTCACACACTTGGGGAAGTTGTTTCACAGCTGAAGGAGATTCTGCGGCATTGCGGCAAGCCAAACCAAATGAGAGCGTCTGGAACTTGAACAGCAGCACTTCAAACCTCCTGCCTCTCGGCCACGTTCCCGCTGTGTTCGATCCTTCCTGTATCAGGTAAAGCCTCTGGGTAAAAAAAGTTTCAGAACTCTCACCAAGGAGCTTGAGTAGTGATAACAGCCCTTGAATGCAGCGGTGTTAATTACTTCAGGCCGTTTTGCTTGTCCCTGTGTGTAAGAGGCAAGGAGAACTGTGCCCAGGAAAACATGCCTTCTTCTGTCGTTCTCTCTGAACTGCCGAACATGAAGTATAATCGTTCCTGCTGGTCACTTGGAACAGAATTCCTCTCAAAGTTAATAAGCGAGTACAGTCTTCCTGCTTCTTATGTGCCTTGTTTGGTACAAGAAAAAAAGATTTATAGGAAAGTGTACATACTGGGTCTCGCCATCTCATTTCCACCTACACATTGCAGAGGTTGGTGCTGAGGGGCGTTCCTCCTAATTTCAAGCAGTCTTTTTGCTTCCTGCTCAGGGAACCTTGCTTGTCTCACTACTGTCTAGACCTTGAAAAAGAATGTTTACTCTGAGATGTACTCCTTTTCTTCCAAAGTCATGGTGACACGTAGATGATTAATGAAAGTCTGATTTTATTGGGTTTTATTTTTCCTTCCAAGCCTCAAAAATAGGAAACTTGAAACAGCATTAAAATGGTTATCATTTTGCAGCCTCCTATTTTGTTGATGTTGTCCACCATTCCCTATTCTTTTTTTTTTGTGATATTTACTCCCTTTTTTATTGCATCCTGAAAATTAGCAGGCATTTTCAGAAAAATCTTCATTATATTTGCTTTTTCCTGAATTCTAAGTCCTATTTGATTTTTTTTCTTATACAGATACTTAACAAAGAAGCTGTCTATCCATCTGCAATAAAATTTCTTGTTGCTTGTAAATATTATGAACATATATGACTGAATAGCTCCAAAGAAAGGTTTTTTGCTTAACATCTCTGTTTCCATAGGTAGTAGACATGAAATCATCACAAGAAAGCTGAGCAGGCAGAGCACTGAAAGGAAAAATGAGTTCTGCTGTATAACATTGTGCCCTTTCCGAAGTAATGTGGAGAGGTTACAATGTGATAGTGCCATAGACACAGTCCTGGAAGTAGAGATGAGAACTGCTGTCTTCATTCAGCCCCAGGGAATGCTGATGGGCACTTAATAAGCTGTGGTTTTCGTAGACTTGCAAAGTGCTGAACGCAGATCGTTCGTTGGTCAAGAACACCGGGATCTACCTGCACTGAGGTCAGGGAGTGCAGGAAAGGAGAGCCTTGGGTCTCAGTTATCAAGCTGATGGGTTTGAATATTTTGGAAAACAAACAAAAAAAAGGAAAACAAACAAAAAACATACGGAAGACTCAGTATGTATTTCTGAGATCTGTGAAGAAAAGTTATGCCAAATGTCCACAACTGTTCTCCCATTATGGACAACCTCTATGGACTCAGGTGAGATCACAGCGTACTACCACACTCCTATGAGCAGGGCAGAGCTGCCAGTTGGTAATGAAAATGACTGACTGGTTACCTTCTGCAGACCGAAAGAGAGGAAGCTTCTTAATTAACTTCGTGGCTGGCTAACTGAAGTGATCTTTTATTATACCATGATTCATTAGTCAATATTAGCTAGAACAAAAGTGAGATCAGAGAAGCGGTGGTTGTCACAATGAAGTGAGGACTAGTCATTACCTTCAGTAATGACTTCATGGGATTTTAAGTACTATTTAAGCCATTTTGAGTGGCATATATTTGAGTGGCTTTGAAAGGAGGTATTTTAAGGTTGTGGAGCTGTTCTGCATACTCTTGTGCATATTTTTGCCTTCATATATTTGTTAATATATTTTGGGGTTGCCACCTAGAGCATCACGTGTAGTAAAGATGATCCAGTGTTTGCGAGACCTATAAGCTCTGCAAAAAATGCCAGTGTGTCCTGTATTCTTAATTTCTCTTCCTGACTACCAATGTCATCACCTGCTCCTGGATACTGGAGATTATTATAAGACTTGAATGACCTATTTAGCTGTTCTGAATTTTGAATGTTTTTTTTTTTTTCCTCCCTCATCTGCTGAATTTCTTCCCTCCCACCCCCTCTTAGCATAAAACAGAGGAATTGTGAAAGATTATTACATACTTTTGTGAGGCGCTGATCCCTGTATAATCTGTGATCGCTTTGTAAGAAAATTAAAGACAAATTTGTCACGAGCACTATAAAACTGAGAAAAGGAGAGGAAAGGAGTCCTTATTTTTAAGGTATATAAATAATTATGTCTACCAGATATTCTCAAGTCCCAATCCAGTACCCCACGGGGATTAAAACAAGTTTTAGAAAGAATTATATGTTGCCAACAAGCAATAGGTGAAACCTGCAGAATTTCAAAAGCATACATGCACTTTTGCATGCAAATGAACTAATACCCCTAGCAGTCCACCTGTGCAATGCAGACTTTTAATGTCAGGCCATAACCCCCAGCCCACGGTGACGTCTGGTCAAAGGTGCACAGACAGGTCTCTGGCCTGTGCATGCTGTTCAAGGATCTCTCTGCAGCGGTTCATGTAAAAAAATGGAACTCTTTGGTACACAAATTGGCATATTTATGATGTAGATACAATAATTTGAGTCTAGTTCAAAGGTGTAAAACTGTCCATGATACTTGGTGTTCGCAGGTCTGAAATAGAAGTAATTTTCCAGGAATTAGTGTAAATTCTTTCTTCTAGACTAAATTCCTGAACACACAAAGATTTTTTTTTTTTTTGTTAATGGTGACAAAAAAGAACATTCAATTATTTGAGTGTGGATCCCTTCCATTTAAACAAAGGATGCAGATTTGCTTAATTAGGGAATAATTGGATTCTGCCTCTCAAGCGAATTACTCGATATCTGAAGGAAATGAATGCAGCCATTTTTTCACATACTGTAAGTTTTAAGTGAAGAGGTTTTTATATCCTTTGCTCTGCAATGAACTGTAAGCTGCAGCTAAATGGAGTTACCATCACTGAAGCAAACTCATGCTCATTAAAATATAAAACTCAAACTCATTAAAATATTCTATTTTAAGTATTTCTCAATATCTCTGTGTGAGAATTGAATTCTTTCTGTGCTTCAGCAACTTCTGCCATAGGCTGACCGTAAGTTTCTATGCAAGGCTTAACGTTGTACTTCAGCAAAGTTAAGAACGATCTCTCAGATAATGAAGTAATACCTCAAGAATTAATCAAAAAGATCCTCCAGTTCCATAAATGACAACTTTTACAGTTGATGTCTATAGGTAGAAAGTTTTAAGAAAGAACTCAGTAGTGTGTCTTGACTGTGTTAGGGCTACAGAAGATTTCATTTACACGGTATCCAGGAGTGTATTTGTATTGTGCAACGTAACTTGCTGTTTAGCTTAGAAAGGTGGTGTATAACAGATTAATTGTGATGTAATTAAAAAAAAAAAATCAGTGCAATAATAATGAAATCCTTAATGAAGTGAGAACTAGTGGACTGAACAAAAGACTCCGTAATGAGGGTAAGCATCAATCTTATGCAGTATTTTTTTTTTTTTTTTTTTTTTAATTTTTACCCTGTTGCAAATAGGCATATTCATTGATGTCGTGAAGCTGGAAAGCATCATTTGACTCAAAGATGAGGTGCAACTGGCTACATGACGTGAACTAATAGAAACAGGATGAAATGCAGTATTAAACCGCCAGGTCATGCAGTTAGGGACCAACGGCAAGGATTTCCGCTGTCAGCTAGAGCTTCATTGATGTGTAACAATTGATAAGAAGCAACACATGGGTACACTAATCAGCTGCAAAGTAATTAAGTTTCAGTAATGATATGGCAGTGAAAATAGCAAACATGATGCTCAGATATAGCAGGCAGGAGAGAATAGTAGTGGTGTTGTACTGGTAAGATTTCCTCAGGTACATCGTAGCACACACGGGGTTCTGGTCAGCTAAACCTGATGAAATGAAGCTGCAGCATGTGCATTAATAAGAAGAGCTTTGAAGAACAGGAAATGAAGAACAGGAAATGAAGAGCTTTGCCTGTAGCTGATTCGCATGGGCAGGATAGTTTGCCCACAGGTTATGGTTCTAGAGCTGACTTGTGTGTTGCGAGTCCGAAACAGAGGCAGCGTTGTATAATGTGACTGCGGGCACCTGCCGACGTAGAAGTAGGCCAGGAAACTGCTTCGGTGAGCCAGCAAAGTAAGGCTAGAAGAGATGTCTTCTCTCTATTAACATGGTGGGTGTGTGTATGAGGATGGCTAAATGTTTAAGGAACAGTGTCAGCTGAGGAATAAACAGTTCTAAACCTGCTAATGAATACATTAGCCTGAAAATAACACTGGGCTTTAGCACACCGCATGATACCTTAATTAGTAGAAATGTATTGTAGCAGGGTCTGTCTACTCATTCTGGTTTTTGGATCATGTTCTTGCAGATGGCTCTTTCATTCAGAGAGAAGAATAGTTTCTTCTGTGCTGGGAGAAATGCAGCAGCCCTTTCAGTTTTACACCAGTTGATTGCAGCTGTGAAGTGGCAGAAGAGGGGAAGTCTTCCAAGCAGACAAATGATATTTTTTAGTGTCTTGTTTCTACCAGAATTCTGACAATCAAGTAATTTGCTTTGCCTTAAGAAGGAAATCTTTGAGCAGATTGTTTTTCTGATGGGCTATTTGTTCTGAGCTATTCCTTTAACTAAAGAGAAAATAGCTTGTGAATACCTAGCACTTTCCTTATCATGTGGGATGACTAATTTTTCGGGAATGTTATAAATTTGGTGTTTGTATTTCTCATCTTTCTGTTGTGCAAGTGTCTTCCATTCTGTCCACAAGGATTTTATGAAATGCAGTATTTAGATCAGAAATGTGTTTCTGGTGTAAAAAACTTCAGTGAATACACTTCCTTCATGGAGGCTGCGTGCATGAGAATACAGAGATCATTCCGTTGTTTGTAGTATCTTACAGTTGTAATGTATTTGATCCTCTTCCTACATAGATGTAGTTTCTGTGTTCCAGTACTGTCATCTTGTCTGTTGTTTCCTGAACTTCCATTGTGTTTGCAGTTCACTCATCATTTTCATTTATTTTCCATTGTTTTCAGCTTCCTCTTGTTGTCCTTCCATTGTTAATGCCAACTAACCTTAGTTCTGTTCTGAGATTTTTATTGTGGAATCTGCCTTCACTGTCACAATCTTTCTCTGAAGAAATTCTGATCAGCTTTTTGGTGATGAAGCTAGAGAACATGATAGCAGCATTTTTTTTTTCCTTCTAAAGCATTTGTTTTCCGTCTAAATTTTGTTCGCGTTACCTTGTTTTTAGGACAAGTGATACAGATGTATCAGATTCCTCTATCAAAGGTTGTTTTGAGCTTTTAGTGTGCATTGAAATAAAATTGACGTGTCTTAGTAGCAATAACTTGCTTCTCCTTCAATTATAGAGTTAAACATTGCAGTTACTTCCTATGTTGCTATGTGCTGCTTTGATACCCTGTGAAGCTTGCTTTAACTTGGAGGAAAAAGGAGTAATTAATTTTTTCCAGAAATTCTTGAAGGTAAATTGCGCATATTTAGATCTCATTGCCAGCAGCATCTTCCTTTAACACAAGGTTGGTTTATTTTTGTAGGTAGTGTACTGCTTGCACTCTTACTGCGTAGCAATATGCTGGTGTTTATTTTCAACTGAGAAATTTTGAATACAAAGGACTGCAAGCGAACAATGTGATTTAGCAAGCTTTGTGGCAATGTTAGCTTATCTTTTTTAAACGCTGGAGCTGAGTGTTTCTCAGCCTCGGTATTGTCTAAGTTGTGGAGTGGTATCATCAGCTGGGCTGAGGCCTGTTGGCTGACAGTAGCTGAATACTTGGTGTTGGCCTTAATTTCTATGTTTGCTTAAAGGGAAAAAGAAGAAAGAAAAACAGGCAGTTACATTATGCTTACAATGACGCTGCTGGCTCTTAGCAAGTGACTGTAGTTTCCGGAATTGTATGTTCCTTCTGGAATTCTACCTGAACTGGACCTTTTCCATCTTTTGCCAAGGGATCTTTTACCATGTTTTATGGAGAAGCAAAAGAACAATCAGAGCCAAAATACTTTGTTCTATTGTGGTTTGTTCTTTACGGCATCGAGATTACTATAAAAATAATTCAGGTCTCTCTGTCTGAAAAGACTGGAGAAAGCAGAGTTACTTCAGAGATCCATTTGATTTCATGATAAATTTTATTTCAGAATAACTGAAAATCTGATGAAAATTTGGATGCATTACGGATCTAGTTTTTATAATGAAAAAATCATACGTTGTGAGTGAAAGAATTGGACTCTGTTCCTCCTTGAGGTTTGGCTTAGCTATAAAGTTCTCGGAAAGCTGGACATTTTAATTCAAAAAGAAAATTTAAAGGGATACTTACGTAGTAAGAATTCTCAAAAGCTGAAGGTAAATTTTCTGTGAATAGATTTTTTTTTTTGACAGGTCTTTCCCATTCCTGATGCCAGAAGGAACTAATGTAAACCAGGTGACATAATTAGGACTCCTTTTTGTTCTTTATATTTCTTGTTGAGTGTCCAGGAGCCCCAGTGTATTGGTTTTAAT
This sequence comes from Nettapus auritus, assembly GCA_011076525.1. Classification (NCBI taxonomy): domain Eukaryota; kingdom Metazoa; phylum Chordata; class Aves; order Anseriformes; family Anatidae; genus Nettapus; species Nettapus auritus. Next base: position 57,362,780 of record CM021769.1, read on the forward strand.
TGCAGCATACTCCTTAACGGGAAGTATTCCCTGTCTTCATTGACCAAAATTGCTGAATAATGGCAGAGGAGTGTTGGGTGGAGCCACGCTGCATAAGCTCCCCTGCTGACAGATACAGCCTTGTTGGAGGTTCACTGTCTTCCTCAAGAACTGTCACCTTACGGTATGCAAGCTGTTACAAGAGGAAACCCATGGCTAATTAAACGTGCAGTTATCTTGATGACATGCACAGTCTCGGTCTGTTCGCGTTTGATGCAAAGTAGATTCATTTTCATTCTAGCAGGAAAACGGAAAGGCAGATGCATGAAAGGGAAACAAACTTTAGCTGTAGAATCTAATTTTAACCTAAAAAGATTTTTCTTTTACTTGTTTATTAACACAGTGTGTTTTCTTTTCTCATCAAGACAGCCTTAAAACTTTACAATCTGTCCTCAAATGACACAGAAAGGCAGGTTGCCTGTGATTAATGGTTTTGATATGAAAATAAATGATCAAGCATGGATGTGGGCCATTTCAAACTGCTGCTGCAACCTCTTAATTATTTAATAGTTGCTAAAGAACTTGGCCTTTATCAGAGCTCTGACATTTTAAAAATTTGATTGTTTTACCTGCAGGCTCAAGGAGGCTTTTCTCTCATTAAAAAGAGTAAAAAAATATTAATGCTAAAAGAATGAATAAAAAACAAAGAAATTGGACAGAGGAAAGTGAATGCACTGAACTTCTAAGCACGTAAAGAGCACAACAGCAGCACGGCATCTACTGATGGCAAAGCTTACATCTGCCTCTGATAAGACACTGCTGAGCCAGAAGTGGCATGAGATGTTCTTTGTAATGTAGTGGAAGAAGGAATCTTCCCAGAATGACCACTTTGGAATGAGCCCTCTCTGACAACTAATTGGAAATGTTTAAGAAAGTCCTATTCAGAAGCCCATCTGTCTATTCTTTTCATACAGTTTCTGACTCGTTAATGACTACGGCATCATTTTAAACAAGGTTCGCTCAAGGCCCTACGTTATGTTCCAGATTTAAAGGCACATGTTCTGTCTTCACAGCTCCTGGCTGTAATGTCAGTGGGAATGCTGATAGGTAAGGGGGGAATGAGTAATAGGAATACTGAAAGTAGTTAATCTCCCACCGTGTAGTTGTGACCTGTCAGTCAAACTGAGTCATATGTTGCTGTCCCTCCCCATTTTTTTTAGCATGCATACTTTAAAAACAATCATAAAACGTGAACAGTATTATGCAAAGTTTTTAGAAACGTCAGTAGGTAATGATGTAAATCTTAATGCAGTGTGATTTTTCCCATTTATAGGCATTGCTAGCTATTCCATTTGCATTTCTAAACACATGTAGATCCTGCATCCATTAACAGACTAACAAGACTTTCATGACCTAAGGTGTTACCAAGAAAACGAAGACAGGTTCTTAACTGAGGTGGAAGAAGGAGAGATAGTGGTCATAGGTGGAAACAAGAGTGGCTTGGATTAGGTATGTTGGGAAAAAAAATCATTGTGGGATAATTAAGCATTAGAACAGGTTTGCCAGAGGCTGTGGAATCTGTTCTTGGAGAATTTCAAGACCCATTTGCACAAAGCCCGAGGAAATCTGTCCTAGTCTCACTCTGCTTTGCGCAGGAGGTTGAGCTACATGCACTCCTTAGTTTTCTTCCAACCTAATGACTCTGTGATTTCTGAAACCTCCATTGTTAGAGAAAAATGCAAATAATGTTATCACCCATCAGCAATTATTTTACTAGTATGTTTTTCAAAAACTGTATTAAAGATTGAGAAATCAGAAAGATTGATCAAATTAATTGTAAGGTAAGAGTGACATTTTGACTGCAGTGGCTTAACCTGATTCTCCTAATAGTTTCAGAATATAAAATCAGGCCAGCAGCAAGTACAAAACATGTCTCTATACGGGTGAAAAAACAAAAATCATTAAAAAAGAAAAAGTTTTTCAGCCTGCATGTCTTATTTAAGCCTTGAAGAATGAAACAATTTCTTATATCAGTAAGATAAAGAATAACAAGCTTTATTTCTGTGAGTCTACTTCTTCTAGTGAATTTCCCAGTGAATATGAGGATAAGTAGTTTAATGAATATTATTGTGGGTAACAAAAATTTAAAGATTGATTTCTTTAATTTTTAACGTGTTTTCTTTTGTCATAGTTCTCAGAAAGAGCCTTTGTGATCGTCTTTGAGACAGTTTGTTCTGGTGACTTGCGTCCATTGTTTCTATGGATGCAAGTTCTGTTACAATGTGAGGTAAAGAGGAGGCTTTTTATACAGTTTAGTCTAAAGTCTCCTCAAGTGATCTAGAAAAGATGGTGAATTGCTTCCTTTGATGGATATTATGCTAATTATATGTCCCTCATAATACAGTCATATTCGATTGCTGCTTTGCAGGCATGTCTGTCTATGGGTAGTACACACTAGCAGTCTTTCCTTTCTTTTCCTTACTCCTTGCTAACAAGTGAGGGTCAGTAACTTTTTTTTAACCTTTTTTTTTTTTTTTTTTTTTTTTTTAATAATTATTATGAGCTGAAAATCACTACAATACTTCAGTCTTCACTTTTACATTCCATGCTTGTTCAGATATTTCCATAACTTGTCCAAGAATCCTATTTAGGTGTTAACTATTGTTGCAGTCTGTTTGAGAAAAAGTTAACCTTAGGACTTGCCAATTCTGAATTATGCTCGGTTAGATTAGACATATCAGCTTTTACATAATAGAACCCATATACTTAAAATATTTGGGGATTCTGAGGTTTGCGTTCAGAATTATATCCGTCTTTACAGACGTACAAAAATAGGAACAAATAACAAAAGAACACTGAGGTGTGTTTTTGCATCAGTGGCCAAAAAGACTACTGCATCACATCTGAAACCCGGTCTGTTCTTTTATTTTACGTAGCCTACCACAGTTAATGAGGTTGTGTCTGATATGATTGCTGAATCTGGGATCTGTGACAGAATATTTGATTATCCAATGTCATGTTTTGCGTTGTATAATAGTCCAGTGATTGTATGTCTTCCATACCGCTTGTGAAGTTTCACACCGTAATTTTACAGTGTCAAACTGTTCTTTAATTATTTCCTCTTGGTATGAATATGAAAGACCTGGGCCATATACCTCTCCAATATTGCATACAGATTCCTACTGAGGAGCTCTCCTACTCAAAGACATGTTCTCCAATGCTTATTTCTAGAAGAAAAGATTAAATTAGGTGAGTTCCATTCACTATCACCTTCTGTATTGCATTGCCTTTTTTTTTTCTTTTTTTTCTTCTGGTCTTTGGTTCTAATATTACCAAGTATTAGGAATTTCTACTGAAGCATCTCCTGTCAGCAGTATCAGAATAGGGCTCCATAAACATACGGTTCCAGAGCACCCCGACTTGGTTTTGTTGGGCTGTAGCTAAGACAAGTGCATAAATGAGCCTAGTCCCAAATACCCTTGTATTTGACACAACTAAATGAAGCACCGAGAAACAGATTTACTGTCATGCTTCAAAATTTGTTACACATTGTAATGGAGTTAGAGCTAGGTAAGAAATAGTTATTCTAGATTCTTCTATGATTTCCAAAGTTTTCTTGCTTTAAAAATAAATAAAAAAGATATAGCAAGCTCTTTTAACAGATTTGCCGGTAGATAAGTATAAATAGTCCAGGGTATGGTAAACTTGAAGACTGGTATGAGACATTACATGGGTATAAAATGCAATATTATATACCCATATAGAGCATAATATACCCATAAACAACGCATTTTCTGTGTCCAAATTAACATTTAACTTTTTAAAATCAAACCAAGATAGTAATAGATTTGTTGCTTTATTGTCAGGTTATACGACTAAGATTCTACCTATAGCTACCTATCTGATTTATTTTCATTAAAACTAGAATATTTTACTGAAAAAAGCATGTTTTAGAAAATTAGGACAATAATACAAATATTTTGTCACAAAATTTTCCACTATTTCTATTAAATAAGACATTAGTTAAAAGATCTGGAAAAGAACATGTTGTGATGATGGGTCAAGGGCAAGGTAAACAGAAAAGTGCCTGTGGTCTGTATACACCCTGTCCAGGTTTTCTGACCAAGCAAAGTTACAGGCCAGGTGTAGATCATCCTCACAGTGCTTAGGAGGAGTTTTATTTGGAGTTGATGCTTCTGCACACGTCTGTCATGTATTTGTACTGGCGGTCTGTCCGTTTAAACATGAAAGCACATAAACAGGCTGAACGTGAGACAAGGCTCAGACCTTTACTTTGCAAAGTAGACGTACCTGCTGTGGGGTATGTCCGCAAATAAGCGAGTATGGGGGTAAAAGTAAGCAGCTTGCTTGCTGCAAGAATGACATTATTTGTTAAAAAAGAGTCCAGTTTAAATTTATGCCTTTGCAAGCCAGTGGAGACGAGGAAAAGACTTGTACATGAGTCACGCGCTATACGTCCCGGAGCACCTCCTAGGGCAGTGCACATCATATAGCTGCATGCTTCACTTGTGTCTGCATGCTTAAAGACACAGCCAGCCCTGTGGTCACAAATGGGATCTTTTGTAAGATTTAAAGTTTATGACTGTTACTAAAAAGGTGGCAGGTTGGAGGCCTGAAGCACCAAATGAACATGGTACAGCCAGTTCAATTTTTGCTTCATTTAATATGGTTCGGTTCTGACTACACTGGCAATCTTTTTGACCTTGACTTGCTGCAAAAAGGAAACACTCAATTTCTGTTAAGTTGAAGGTATAGTTGAAGGCAAATACATTGTTAACAATGTTTATTTTTGTCAGATTTAATTTTTTTTTTGGTTAATACTGTTAACATTTTATCCCACTGTAATACAATGGGACTGCTCACATGAATGAATTTATTTGGACATAGCTATTCTCACAGTACTGAGTCTTTTGAAATCAACTGAATATCTGAATTGAAAGTCATCGTGAGATTCTTTGATGTTATGGATTGATTCTATTCTGCCTCTTCTGCGAAGACTGAATGAAAGCAGAACTTTCAAACTTAAGTCTTATGTGTCTTTTTTGATGGTAGCTGTGGAAATTCGAAATGTAACTGGTTCTTCAGGAATTATCAGGAATTAATGAAGGTTTCTGATGGCACAACTATTACTGAGAGCAGAGCAATTTGCTGTAGTGTGAGTGGAGAAAATAACAACAGGTCTTCACATTTCTCCGATATTGATAATGTATTTGCACCAATTCCATGTGAACTTGTTTCCACTGTTGTATCACGTAACAATTATTAGTTATATCTTCTGTACCTTTTCAAAACGTACAGCAGATTCAAAGCCAGGCAATAATCTGGCATCAGTCAGGAATAACGAAGGATCATCTTACAATTGCCAAATGTGTTGATGATCTCAGTCCAACAAGAGATAGAAAGCATTCCCTTTTCACAAAATACCTCCGTTTTGACAGATGTTGTACATCATCTCAGAAGAAAGTTTGAAGAGTAAAATGGAATGAAGACTGTGCTTCACGTGCTGATTTCTGTTTCTCAGAATTAGGTTTGTGAGAAAAGGTTAGAAAAGGTAGAGGCTGGTGTGGCTCAAAATGTGCCATATCATCACCTACTGTGTGCAGAGTATCAGTGCAACTGTACGTATAGCAGGAATATAATCAATTATCTTTACAGCTACAATCAGTGTAACTGGGTACTAAACTGGAGTATTTGAATTAGTAAATATATTGTGAAACCTCCCCATATCGTTAACCTAAATTTTAAGCAGCTGTTAACTCATTTTGGAAATCCCCTGTAGACAAATTAAAGCACTTAAGGTATTGTTCAATGTTTTCAACAGCTTTTAAGTAATAGAAGAAAACAAGAAAAAAAATGGAGCTTGATTACAAATAGCGGAAAAAGATTTAGCAGTGGTGATATTATTAATTTTTTCTAGAGGTTGATGACTTAAATTATAAAAATACAACAATTCTGAAGATGAAACCGAGTTCCTAGATCACCTATGATCAATACATCTAATTCAAAATTATCTTTTCCTCTTAAGGAAGAAAGTTCCATTACTTCTGCTGGGCATGGGTATGTGTCTCAGAAAAATGACTTGGTTTCAAATCTTGATTTTTGAATAAAAAATTACAAAGACACATTTACTCATAACTTTGGGGTTGTGTACCACCAAAAAAAGTGGGAGGGAGAGTGGAGCAAGCTTTCATTAATGCCTTGAACCCACTAGATGAATTTTCATGCTGTTACTAATAGGAACTATTCAGTTGCTTCCCATTACACATAAGACAATATTGAGTAATGTGAGAATGAGGAAACAGTACTGCAGAATTTAAGTGGGAGAAGAAAAAGATACATATCTCAAAAATAAATAAATCAATAAATCCATTGTGTTTTGTAATTTCAAAGGTTCCATTAAGTAACTGTGATAGTAAAGCATGAATTTTTTCAGTTCAGGCTTCTGAGCCAAAGCAGGTACTGGAGGAGGTAGTAAGAATTCCCTTTCTAAAAGCCACAGGATTTCCTAGTTTTGTAAAGTTAAAGTTTTTGTCTGTCGTTGCGCATATAACAGAAAAGGAAGCGTGAGCCGAGTAAATGAGCGAAGATGGAACTAAGACCTGTAAGTACTTTGGAGTTCCAAATCCACATCATTGCTGTTCAGCATAAATTAAAATACGCAGAGGTTAGTATTTACAATACATGATCCAGAGCCAAATAAATCAACAGGAGACTGTGGTACAAGCTAACAAGTCATTACTTGTTACTTCTTTCCTACATTTAGTTCAGGAACAATCTTAGAATAACGAATGTAACTGAATATAAAATGTTTTCTTACGTGGTTGGAGTTCAAAGAGAAAATAGGCAGAACAAAAATAAACAGACACCTCAAAATCTGGTTGAGGAGCTTAAGGGACTTCTACTTCATATCTGCAATTGATGAAATCTGCAGAAGTTTTCCCAATGGTGTGCAAAAAGGCAGGGGTGCCATGAACTGGCTTGAAAATTGAACATACGCAGCCTGAAGAATTCAAACCGTTTTTGTGGATAGATGGTGTGGTAGTTTTTAGGTATCATCAGTTGTTTATGGATCACTTAGTTCCATGATACAGAGTCCTTTTATCTTTAAAATTCTATTTTTTCAGTCTCATCTTCAATCTTCTTTTAGATTATCTTTATCTGAAAAGAAATAGAGGACAAAAATGGAATTGTCTTGTATAAGAGGTTGTCCTCATACAGGTTTCAGTGGGATCTGATCCACTTAAGCCTTGTGCTGATGTTGATTCATGGGGTAAATTTCATACTTTGTGAGTGATCTTTACTAACTGATTATTTCGCGTTTGCTTGACTATGTGATAAAACACTTTTATTGTGACTATGGGAATAAGTGCACATTTTAATACCTATAATTATGCACCCGTGTGATTTTAAAGTTCTGTCCTCTTGAAGATTGCTTCCAGCAAAACTTGTAAATGCATAAATCTTTGTAGAGATCAAAATCCAAGAAGAATTTGTGTATTTCTCCAGGAAACTTGACTGGTTATCAGGGTGGAGTTCATGGTCCTTTCTTAGTAACATTTGTTTATTACTTGCTTTGATTTCTTCCAACATTTAAAACACCTATGTGCTGCTACAAACAAATACATACTTTTGTGGTTCTGAAGTCATATGATGTATACATTCTGAGGATCTATCAAAAAGCAAAGGGAAACAGTAGTTTTCTGTGCTCAGAGAACACATGTGACGTCTGGGAGTCACAGTATAAAGGATTAAGGTGCGGAGAACCAAAGCTAGCATAAGGGAGACATCATTGTTTTATTCATTTCTTTGTAATGCAACAGTACAAACCAGAAAAGTAAGCAAGCAATTTTTATTTAAGCAATAAGTAAGCAATTTTTATTTTTAAAGAAGATTAAATGTTGTTTTTACTATGGATTTGTCCCTGCTACCTACCTCATTGCTGTTTTTTTTTTTTTTTTTTTTTTTTTTTTTAATCTTTTTTACATTTGCTTTCCTGTGGAATCTAATCAATCTGAAGTTCATCTCAGGAGACAGATTCAAAAGCTTGAGTTTTGTGTCTTTTTTTGTTGGTCTAATTGGTAATCCAATTAGATTTCTGTTTCTTCTTAATGAATTTAAGCCTTATCAATATTACAACTGCTGAATAATTATCTTGAGGTATCTACCAGTTAGATTGACCGTTATAAGCTGTTATATTTTATATACTTGCGTCTATGTGATGGAGTTCAAATAGAACATTTCAATTAATTCTGAACAATTCAGTTAATTTCAGGCTGATTGTAACATATTTTCCTGAGCATACTATGCTGTTATCTTTGCCTTTGCAGGGCTGCCTTTTTTGCTTGACCAAGTAGACATCATTGCTTTCCAAAGATGATGGAGTTCCTGCACTTCGTAAAGAACTTCTCAAGTCTGTGTTGCATATCTTCTGAAAAAAAGTTCCTCAAGGACTAGAGCTCAAAAGTAAGCTGTAATTAGAGATATTAATAAGTATTTTTTGTAGTATTTGACCTTGTGGAACCCTTACTAATGTGATGTGTAAGTCAGATTTAATTTGATTGAGTTGATGGGCTTAAATAATGATCTCACCTTGAAAATAACCTAAGTTACTATACCGCTCAGTGAGAAAAGGGATATATTTTGATTTATAATCTAAACCCGTATTTTACACATTTATTTTCCTATGTCTCTTGTAATGAAGCACTGTGTCACAAACAATAGTCTAACATCACTGAAAGGGTAATTAATTTATTGCTAGAAAACACAACAAAATTAATTTGTGACACTATGTAAATTGCATTTCTTTGATATGGATATAAAAGTAAATTCAGCATCACTGTAATTAAGACTTTTTATTTAAAAAAACACAACATATTGCTTAGGATTCATAATTAGAAATACAAACGTAAATATCTCCATTTAATATGTTGGCTTTAAGGACTATACATATCTGTGTCGATAGCCAATATCTATTTTTCCAAATTAATCTGTGATATAGAACTTTCCTGCAATGGCTACAAACCTAGCCCATTTGTCAAAAAGTGCTTGCCGTTGCCTTTTTTTTAACATGCTACAAAGATGAACAGCTGCATGATCTTATATAGATCAAAGAAAACCGCATTTAATATGCTTTATGAAGATAGAAGGAAAACCATGGAAATATGTGTGTATGTACACGTATATAAGTGAGAGGGAGAGTTGTTTTATTGGACAAGGGAACATTTTTCCATGGCAGAAAATTTCAGGTAGTATTTATGTATGTATAGAAACACTTCGTTCCAAAAGAACAATCTAGCACATCTTTACTATATTAGGACCCAAAGCTGGAGTGATAGGAACTCTGTGAGCACATTTTTCTTTCCCTGAGGATAAAATTCTCTTCAAATCCAAAAAGTTTCTGTTTTATTTTACTCTGAATGCTCTGAAGATTCATGGTGCTGCCAAAGGTACCATATAAGACCAAAGCCTTTTCCACAGTTATTGATGAACAAACAGGTTTTTTGTTGTCCTTCTGCTCAAAGTCTGATTCGTCATTGCGCTGGCGGGAATTAGGGCTGAGGATGCTTTGTCTTGCATGCGCACTTTACTCCTCACTGTAACGTTTATGGACGTTTGTACGCTTTTTTGTTTCATTGAGATTTTGCTCCTGAACAATAATAATAATAATAATTTTTTTTGAAATACAATTCATGGCTAATTCTGAAGATGTCATCTTAGTCAAACAAACAAACAAAAACAACAAAACACAAAACAACAACAATAAAAACCCTTGATGGAATATCTTAAGAATACTTCTTGCCCTAGGATTGCACAGTATTGGTTGCTGATGATGGTAAACATAGTGGTGGCTTGGTGGTAGTTTAAGATCAAGACATCAGGAGGTAGGCATCAAATGAATTTGAGGAAAAAGTGGTACTTAATCAGCTAGTCATCGTTAGCAACACATTGATGTAATGACAAGCTGCTTCCCTTTCATGTATTTTCTTTGAATTGCTATATGATTATGTACTTTGAAAGCAAAAAATGAGAAACTGTGGAAAGTGAAACTAATTCCCAGCATCTCTTAGAATTCCAGTGAAACCCAGGCTGCTACAAACTCATCTCTTAGTGAAGTGGAATTGCATGTGCCATTTTGGTTTGTTTTACAAAGCTATAACTGTTAAGCTGGTGCTTGGTCCACGCTGGAAAAAAACGTGTTATAAAAAAAATTAGATAGTAAGCACTCTTTTTTCAGCCTGTTTTTTTAGGCCATGTCATTGAAAATAAGTATCTGCTTTCTTCTAAAAATTAAAATATACACAGAGAACTGAAGTGAATAGGTAGGGTGTTGCAAACTCAGGAAACTTGCTCCCCACAGGAATGCTCTCTGTTGGATTTCCCTCAACAGACTTCATAATGTCTGGATACAGACACAAAGATGAAGGAACCATTTGGCTAAAGTGAGGTTTGAACTTGACAAACCATTTGCTGCTTGAGTCATAAATGATGAGCTGTATTTACACAATCTGCAATTAGTTCCAAATTATTCATTAAGCGAGGTTAAGAGAGCAGTGAAATGTTTAAATCACATACCATCTGCTTGTCTGCCAGATCTGATTCATGTGGTACACATGGGAGAACTGGGATTTAGACCACCAGTCTTCACTTTCTCTTCCCTCTGGCAGAGCGAAAATGTGGCTCCTTGTATTTTTAAAACCGCATTAAACAGTTTGTCCATTTCAGCCTGAAAGGAAACCAAAGAAAGTCACTTTGAAAGGTGGCCAGACAGCTCCTGCTGATATACTTCAGAGGTGAATGGATGTTTGAACAGTGCAGTAGTCTGAGAAAAACTTTGTGGCTTGCACTGCAGCCTGCTTACTCTGTACCCAAGATGGTTTCTTTATGTCGTGTGTTGTGTGTCCCTGCCGTTCTCCTTTGGCTGGTTTATGCCGTGTTGAATTAGCCTGTATAGGGCATGTTACGAACATATAAAATTGCTTCATCTACGCTCCTTGAAAGCCAATACCTAGAGGTTGTGAAGAGGTTGAAGTGTTTTCCTGAATTTGTCCTTTCGTTTAGGCTTTAAAGACCTTCATAGCTCTGTTTGCTCTTCATAGAAACTTTTCAGTGTGTTCAGACATTAGTAGCTTGCTTTTACTGTGCAGTATTGATCACGGCATGGATGAACATAGCCATTATTTGAACCTGGGTAACCCTTTGTAGTCTTTGTAGGTGTAAAGATATGAAGAAAATTTTTACCAAGTGTCTGCAACGTTTTTGCAGATCAACGGAATCCTCGAAATCCAGTAGCTAGAGATAGGAAGGTTATAAACTGAGGAGAATATTTAATCTCATTTTGCTATGTCCTCACAGTCCTAAACTAACATTGGGTAAGAGTCCAAGTCCTAATCATGTTCCCATAGTACATTATGCTTCCTGCATAACCTCAGAAGGCCACTTTTCTTTAACTAAATTTTCCTACTATAAGATGAGGTTCAATGGGTTATTTTAACCTCTGAGGAATGTTGTAAAGACAACTACTTAAAGATTCTTGAAGTGCTAATGGATTACAGCAATGGTTGCCATATGAATAATTGAGTGGCCCTACAAACACAGTACCATCAAAGTCTTTCAGTGCCTACGGTTGTTGAGTTCAAAGTGACTGTCTTTTCATTCTCAATGGGAAAACTATTAAACTTTGTTATCTCGAGTCTCCTATTATAGGTGCTTGCCTTGCCAGCATACTGTGAGAGGTAATGAGTAGTTTTGTGTACAGAAAGTACACGCTCGCTAAGTTTGTATGTTTGTCCTAACTCCTGTTCAGCTGCAAGGAGTGGCTTCATCAAGCAAATAGGGCAAATTGAGTAGGAAGAAAGTGGGTAAGAGAAACAAAGAGGAGGGTATAGCTGTGTATCACAAGGACGCAGCTGAAAGTCTACCAAGAATACACAGAACTTCAGCTTCAATGACATCCTAAAGCAAACTTCCAGATGAATTAACTAAAATAAACAAATACCAATATGATACATGACTGCATTTTTGAAACTTAGTTCTTAAGAGTAGGAAGCCTTTATGATGAAAAGCTAATGTGATCCTGAAAGACGACTCAAGTAACTGTTTCGCTTAAGGGCTGTTTTGTTAGTCTGGCTTCTTGTCTAGAACCTGAGCCGCTTAATAAAACCACTTTAATTCCTAGAAATTACTTTCTTCCAAACTTGGTGAATTTACATGCAGCTCTGCCAAATATCTGGATAGACTTTGATTTATTTACTTATTTACTTGTATGAAAGCACAGCATTCTAGGTAATCAGAAAAATAGTGAAGCAGGATTTCTATAATAATCATGTTACAAAATACTTTTCCTTTTACAACACGGTCTGTTTTGGTCTGAGTCTTGCATTTGTGGTTTGCCACAAATCCTTCTGCTAACAGTGGAAATTTAGGTGCTGCAAGGACTTCCGAACTGGAACTTCATTCTTATAGCAGCTTTGTAAAATGTAAAGTCAGAACAAGAGCGCAGATAATAATTTCCTCAGTCCTTCTGTCGTTACATGCAGAAGTTAAAATCTCTCTTTCAAACCCATTTCTGTCTGTAGTATGTTGCCTCATCCTATAAAGGTCTTATCTTTTAAAAAGTAAAACAAGCAAGTAAAATGTGGCCTATGCATGATGGTTGAAAGAGAATGTTTGTCTAGTTTTCCTCTAAAGGAAAGCTGCTAGTGAGAACAGTACTACACTAGACCTACCGGTTTTGTTGTTGTTTTCTTTCTTGTTTTTTGAAAAGTAGCAACACTATTTTAAAACTTTTTTTTCATACTTTATGACAAATACCATAGTTTCTAGTTTACTATGGAAAATCCCTCTCAGGATGGTATACAATGGACAGCCTTTCTCTTCAGAAAAGCTTTTAAATTGTCTTTTCTCTTCTCCCCAAGTCAAATATCCAACACATGAACAACAAGCTGCAACATGTAGCTTGCTTACACCGGAGATTTAGTGTGAAGTATCCGACATGCCGAATGAAGGTTTGATGCTGCCATGCTAAGCTATTTTATTTCATCTAACTCTTCTCTCTGTACTATGCTGTGTCTAACCAGTGTTCTTTTAAATGAGCATTTTACTTCTCAATTGTGAACGGGGGATATGAAGCAAAGAATTCCGGAGATACCAGTGTTCATATTGCTGCAACAATTATCCTGGGATGAGTTGGTTTCAAGTAACGTGTGCTTTTTGTAGCTCTAGCAAAGTTATAATGTTGCCTTATGATTGTGCTTGTGTTGATTATAATTGGATTGCCAATTGCTGCCAGGTTGTACTAAGTACATCACTAAAAAACAAATTTCTGCTAATTTATTCTCGTACTTGGCACAGGCTCAAAATTTCTGATGATTTCTTCTTTTTGCAGTCACGTTTGGCCCAAACTAGGTTTCAAATGTAACACATACAGAGGTGTCCCTAATGAATTCCTTCCTCCCCCTAGAATTTCAGAATACACCACCTGTGGAAAAACTATTTTTTCTCCTTTTTGCATCAGGTTCTTTTCCACACTCAAACTAGATTTTCATTTCATATGTTCTTGACCAGAGTCAGAATTTATTTCTGGGCTATCTTGATCTATGGTTTCTTTTAGAAGATTTACCACATCATAGCTCTGCTTCTCTCACTGCTTGTTACTCACCAGTAAATGCTGTAGGGTCGTGTGACATTTCCTCCAAGACTTTCTCTACTACTGCATCTTGTTCTTTTCAAACTGAACAAGAAATGCTCTCTCAGGGAATGTGGTTTTTTTTTGTTCTTATTTTACTCTCAGGTCGTATCTGGGAGCATACATCATTTTATGATCTCTGTGGTTAGAATGTAGCTGTGAATTAGATATCCTCTTCTAGTTCACTTTCTATTTATGAGACTAACATAGCCACAAGCTAGAAGAGGAAAACAAAACACCGAAGCAATGAAGTATCACTGTGGATAAATGTGGTAAGGGCTGAAACTGAAAAACATCTACTCCAATGTACAAAACACTGCACATTAAAACTTGTAGGGTCAATTAATATATTTTAATAGATCAGGAGATAGCCAGAAATGTACCCCGAGGCACATAAATTCTTACACAGGCATGTGCTTTTGAAAACTTCATTTTTTTCCAGGTATGGTCCAATTATTTCATCTCACCATTATGTCTTGACTTAAGTCCTTGACTAACATACAAATGCTATGGCAGACAGCACTACAAGAGGATACTGTTGGCATGTGAGAAATTTCCACTAATATTTGGAATCATAAATGAATTTCAGCCAAGAGATTTGGAGGAAAAATCAAGAGCCATAATGCAGTTTCTCAGGAAAAGGCTTGAGGTTTGGGGATATTTTCACTGTGGCATTTCTGTTTTTTGTTTTAGTCTGTACAGCTGAATTTTTCTTCCTTGTGATATACTGCTCGGTGCAGTATAAGTAGATGCTTCAATATATAATAAATCTCATGAGCATCCTTTGGGTGAGGATGGACGTTATCATCTGAAGGTTTCATCTGTCTTCATCTACTTTTGTTAGCTACAGGTAGATGCCTCCGTAATATGTTTTTTTGTCAAGTTCCATTGAAGAGTCAAAGGAATGTAAAACAATATCTTATGACTTATCCTCTGAGTTCACCATAAACACTTGGGAAAAAATTGAAAATTGATTTGGTGGTGGTGTTTGCTTGAATGAAATACTTGACTATTGTTCTGCCTAGTTAAGCTGCTTAAAAACTTAAAAGTAATCAAGTGATAAGAGGGTAGTAACAACAAAGCTAGCTGAATAAAACGGTTGTTAAATGCTACCTGTGCTTGACATTACCTGTCAATTCAGTGCAAAAATACAGCTGTTAAAGAGGCCATAGGAAAAAAGCTTGGGAATTCCAGTGTTACCCACGGATCAAATGAGGCATAAAAACCGTGGGTATGAGTCATATGAGACGAAGATTTACCATTACAAAAGTGGCATGAATTATAGCATTATAAAAAGTTTCACCAGGAAGCTGACCTAAAGGGACAAAGAACGCTAGAGCCAAGGAAGAATTTGAGGACAATTTCAGGGCTCTGAATTACAGATAAGAGTGGGAAGAACCAACCACTGCATGATCTGTATCCTTAGAGAAGTGCATCTTGCCAGAGAGATGAAAGGGGAGTTTAATTATGGGAAATGGGCAGTGGGCAGAATAGGTTTAATTACTCATTATTTTAGAGAACTGTATAATTATGCAAAAAAGGAACCTGTTTGATTACTGACAAGGAAAAAAAATTGCACGTTTTTCCAAAGTGAAGTTATTGTTTGTTTGTTTTTTCTCCGAGGATTTTCTGATGTTTGCCATTAGCAAAACAAGCCTTTTATATTTGCATTCACCCCCTTATTTGCAAGATGTTTCTTAATGCTGCCATTTGGACTATGTTGGTCGTTGTTTTTATTGTGAAGTTCACAGATACAATGAATGTATTTTTAAAGATTTTTCATTGAGTAGACTACAGCCTGGTAGCAGAACCTCTCAGTTCTGCAGGAGTATTCAGGTGTAGTGCCCCTGAGAATTGTTCAGAGTTTTTGGTAAAGTGAAAGGTGAGAATTAGTATTTTTTTTTTTTAATTTTGTGTGTGTGAGTGTGTGTAGAATATATTACGTTTTTCAAATTTTGTTTCTTTGTGCTGCCCCAGAAAAACATTTGGAAAAAAGTGGTAAAGGTCCTACAAGCTAATACATGAAAATGAGGCAGTCTGTTGAAAATCAGGCACATTTTAGAAGTAGGAACATGGCTTTTCAAAAGAAGTGAGACAGATCATGGTTTAATGTCAATGGCAAAGATTTTAATAAATACTACTTTCCTAGCAAAAGTTGCAAAAGACAGAAGATTGCAGCTGAATGACAGCATATCATGATGCTAAATATAAAATACTAAGTAGTTATCTTTGTCCTGTCATCTTTCTGAATTTTCAAAACATTTTTTTTAAAGGATTAACATATTTTCCATCAAAACAGCAAGGCAAAATAAGAGTCAGAATTGTGAGTTTAATCCAAGACTGTAACAAAAAAACCTGCTGGAACAAAAAGCCATCAAATGTCAATTTGTAAGTTACGGTCCAGTGGAAAGTGAACTGCCTTGCACTTGTGCAAATAATGCTAATATGACAGGAAATGGAAATGCATGATAATAATTTGCTACGTAGAGCTGTGCAAAAATAATTATAGACAAATTCCTATTGTGCAAGAAAGAAGAAAAGAAAGATACCAAGTTCCTTATGCGTTTTGAGTTAGTTGCAGCACAGTTCAGCAAGGACTGTTAGGATCTGCTGAAGTTAAAGAGGTATTAGTTCCACAAAATTAATCACTTCTTTTCAGTGAGATTCATGTTTGTTTACCTTGTTGAATCAGAGTCCTAGTGCAATATGTAGAAAGTGCTAAAATACCACAAACACACTACGTAAATCTCAGTAAAATGAATGAAAGGATGGCATAAATACCTTTTAAAGGTTAACTTTCCTGTCACCTGTAAACAAAAACCAGACTATTTATGTGTATAGTGGGGCTTTAGTTTGTCATCATCTAAATTACTGTAGTCAGAATGTAATTGCTACTCTATGAACTTTGCAATTATCTACTTTGTTCATTGGGGTAATATAAGAAGGAAAGCTGATATGAAAACCAATTATGATTTCCCTAGATAATGGACATTTTTATACCAGATTTTTTTCTACTAGTTTGACACACTGCATTGTTAATATAAAGAAAGTTCCAGAACTGCTTAAAAAAACTGATCTGTCAGGCATCTGCTCAAATGTAAAATAGCATCCATTTAGAACTCCCACTCTGCTGAACCAAGGCTTTATAAATTACCCCATAAAGCTGGTAGTTGCTCATTTATCTGTCGTCTTAGCTAAAGATAGGTAATGGACTCTTGCATATAGAAGCAATGAGAAAAGCTCTGTTCTTTATTTGTGGTTAAAGCAAGGGATTGTTTTGACTGTATTCAGAGAAAGCTGTTATCAGGATCTACTCACTTTCAGGTCATTAGAATGCTAATTCCTACCTTCAGATATTCGAGGTTTATACTGGACTACCTTAGCCACCTGTAGCTTGATGTTCAGCTAACCCTTGTTTTCCGCTTCGCCATTGCCAACAAGAGCAGTATGCAAACTAAGAACTTAAGATATACAAATTATCTCTGTGAAACATTTATGTTTTGTTTTTAAACCACCGTTGGAATTCATGCCATATGTGGGGAGGGGGCTGGGGGCGAGGCAAAGATTGAGGCATGATGCTGTATCTTTTTGAGGAATGTTTTTCCTCCCACAGGTGATTCACATACCACGTTCTGTCATTTAGTAATTCCACGGATGCACAAAAGAAACTATCAACGAACTGTGAGCTGGGCCGTGTATATCCCTGCGTGTGTGTTTGTATACCTGTACATACACAGGCACACAGAAAAATATCAATTCCACTTGGCCAAAAAGGGGGAGATGTGTTAGACTTCTTGAATTTACTAAAATTTCTTGTATGTGAACCTTTTATACCAAAGAGGTCTGAGTATAGATCTCAGCTCCAGATACAATACACACAGATTTAGATTGTTCAGACCCCGTTGTTTGGAGTGCATTTAAGGCTGCTTCATATAATCAAACCACATTGTCAGAACAAACATTGTGGTTTGTTTTTACACTTTTCAATTTAAAATTCTTGACAGCGTTTAAATTGGTAAACTTCATGGTTGGGATAAATATTTGTATTAATAAATAATGTATATCTGTGCATTTGAAACTGAAATATGAAGGAACCTTGAAGTTCAAGCCGAAGTTGCTGCTAAGATTCATTTCTCTCCTTGATAAAGAAGAAATTCTGTAAAAGAAATTTTGCTTAAAATTGGGCTTGACCTTACTGAACTGGATGAATCCGAGCTATTTTTGAGGACATACGGTTAGCGTTTGGAATCTTTAATTGCCAATACATACAACTGTAAAGCAACTTTGGTGTTTTAAGGAGAACATCTAAAGCAAGTTAAAATTGGGTGTGAGATGAACATTGTATTCTGTCCTGAGTGTGAGTGCTCAAGCCTTTTTCATCATGAGTATACATTTACCACAGGGGTATAGTCTCATCTGATTAGTTTCTTTCTAAGTGATCCTGTGAAAGGATCACTTTTCCAAATCCATATCTCTTCAGTTTGCTCAATTTCTGTGTGTGTACCTCAAAAAAAATTCCTAATTTTGGGCAGACTGATGGATCTTAGAATAAAAGACCTTGGCAAAAGGGATGTATGGTGTGCTTTGTCCATCTGATTCATGCATGCCATTCAAAAAAGTAGTGACTATGTCGAGTCTGGCTGTGAGAGAGACAAGTTAGACACCACAGGTTTGAGAATCACCTAAACTGTAGGTATCTCTGTATAGTCTTTATTCATAACCGATATGTATTTTAACTCAGAGCTTTGAACACGACATACCAATGAACTTCATTAGTTTTTCAGTCTGAAGCCTGCATATGTGCTGATAATCAGCAAGATTAACTGGAGCCGTCATGTTAAATATATCTGTGTTACAGTAAATAATATAGATTATTTAAATCCTGAGAGTAAATCCTGAGAAAGTGATCTCATACAGGAATAAAGTAGCTTACTAAATAACTGCGTATGAATGTTGCCGAACATGAGTTTGCCTTGTAAAGTTCATTTTAATCAGAAGGTATTCTATTCCTGTAACGGCTATCTATTTTATAACTATAATTATCTGAAATTAGTTTACCTAAGAGAGTGCATATTCAACAGATTAGAAAGACAGTGGTACGGTAACACAGCCAGCACACCGTATATATATATATATATATATTTTTGGAGGGGGAATAGCTTCAATCTAGCTTCAAGTTGTTATGTTTACTTGCAGACAGAAGCTGTTATATTGTTAGCCTGGTGGCTGTGTGCAATATTTACTGGTAATTCATTTCACGCTATGTTTAGATATTGGTGCAGACAAATATGATTAATGTTCAGGGCACAGTTAGTGCGCGGTATGTTTTTGCAACTGACACATAAACAATCCCTTGAGTGAGGTACTACTATATTCATATGGAGAATGTTGTTAAGCTCTGAGTCTAGTTACGTAACCTAGGAGTATGGGTAGATGAGGCCCTTTCAGTTACCAGAGAGGGATTTGTAGCCCATTTTGAGGTCAGGTACATTGCTGATTTCTTCAGCAGTAGGTCTTTTCACCAAAAAAATGAGAATCCATTTACAACTTGATTCATAGTGGATTCACATGAGAGAGAGATGTCTAATAGCTTTATGTGCTGGTTATACAGATCCACATGGGGAATATAAACTGCTCCTTAAATAAATTATATACTTAGCATTGTATCCCACAGAGCAAGTTATCTGCTGGTTATTAAGGGTTCTAGTCCCAACTAATTTGCTGAACAGAACTAATCCTGGACAATTCAGTGAGGCTTTTGACCTCAATATAGAAAAGAAAATAATCTGTGTTAGATTGAAAGGGTCTTGACTACCTGGGCCTTAGAACCACTTACTTAACTCTCAGAATTTAGCAACGCACTCATTAAGACTTTTGATCCTAGGCTTCCATGCTCAGTTTAACATTTGGGTTAGAACTGGCACATCCTAATTTCAGACACAGAACTTTGACATAGGTAACGTGGCAATTTTTAAAAAGAGCTAAGCTTAATTCGGTTTTCAGGACTGCATGAAATGTAATTGTGTTCATAAAGTACAACTGGGTTAGTTTTCGGTCTCTGTGTGAAAACTCCTTTATTTGTATTCAACAACAGATAATCAGTGCCCAGAGACACCTAATAATAACATGACAAATGTTCATGTTTATACACAGGTATGGGCAAATTGGCTATGGTAAACTGCAGCTGAATAACAAAAGATTGCACAAAGTTCAGGGTTTGATAGAGAGTTTTTTACTGTCCTGAGATAGGAATAGGATAGAAATGAGCTAAGATTTTTCAGGAGTTGCTCTATTCCATGGGTACAAATTAAGATCAGCTCTGCGCAGATCATATCTGATGTGTATATGCAGCCTATTTATTTGGACTGCAAGGATAAGGTGTCACTTTGGGGACATCTGTGTTGGGCTGTATTAATGAGACTGAAACAACTTTATCTCGCAGCTTTACCTACCCTGGATGCAAGGAGAAAGGTTGCTTCTGGCTGCAATTTCTTCCTTCACTTAATTGTGACAGCTTTGCCGAAACATGAGGAGCATGTTTTCTCTGTTTTCTCTGAAGAAAAGACAAGAAGTCAGATGATTCATTCAACAGGTTAGATCTGATGTAGAGAGTATATAAGTTTATTATGTTAATTGTACCTTGGTGCTCCCTAAGCGTTACTGTAAATGATCCTTAATGTCCTGAAATGCAGGTCTCTTTCAAAGGGGTCATTGCCAAAGTATTTATAGTACCTATATATATATATATATATATATATATATATACAGATACCACAGTATTAGAAACAATTTTTATATTGCCTTCACGATACATATTTTAATTTCTTGATTCCTTGCTAGTCCCAGATTCCCACCCAGACCAATTTCCTTCTCAATTGTAACCCTCTAGAAAGGACATTTCCATTCTGGAAAGGTCTTCCTTGGTAAATATTACACTGACAACAACAACAAAAATATACATTTATCTCACACCAAAATAAAGTCTGCCATAAGAATCCTTCTACACTGCTTGCTGCTTCAAAATTAGCCACAAGAATAGTTATCTTCCTAGCTAATCTTGAGATTTTATTTTTCTCCAACTTTGTATGGCAATAACCGTTGTTGCACCCTGCCAAGGTCAGTCAATTCTGCCTGTTTGATCAAGCTGGGAACATTTTTTCCTGTGTTAACTTTGTGCTTAAAACACATGTGAGATCAGACAACAATATCACTGAAATAAGCAGATTTGAAGAACTTATTTATTTGGGAACAGTTTGTTTTATGATTTTTCACATGTGTATCTGTACATAGGGCATATAAAACTTCTAGGCATCTATGTCCCACATGAATCTGATCTTGAAGTCGTTAGGAATAAGGTTGAATAGTTTCTTGTTTTTGTCAATGTAATTCTCCTAGTTAAAATTGCTTATGTTTTTTCTGATATGCAAGGCTGGTTAAAAAAAGATTGGTTTAAAAAAAATAAAAAAAGCAATGCATTCTTCCAGGATTTGAAACGACATGGTCATTGAAGTAATTCTGTGAGTTTATTTCCCTCATGAGATAATTACAGTAACAGTATCCAAACTTGAGATCCATACTGCTCACTACTGCTTGACATGTCTGTAAGAAGGGGCATTGCCTGCGCCAAAATTCTTATACTCTAAATAAACACACATTGTAAGGGAAAAAAACAAACAAAAAACAGGGGGAACTACCCTCCTTACACTGGAAGGCTGGAAGGGGAGGTGTGAGCATTGACAGTGATGTGGCTGGTCTGTCCATTCTCAAGAAGTTCCTCATTTAGATGCTGTTTCTGCATTTTATTTTCTTTCTTTCCTTTTTTTTTTTTTTTTTTCTGTTGTTGATTTGAAGAATCTCCTTGATATGAGTCCCTGTCTGCCCAGAATGAACTGAGAAAGATTCAAGTCCAAAAATAAACCATGCATGGTATTTTTAGCATAGTTTCTGAATAGTTCCATACTCTGATGCAAGAAATTATTCTTGAAATATAAACATAATCAGTGTTTTTACTGCTATGCATCCTTACTCGATGGTAAATAGCAGTGGTTTTGCATGCTTCCCTAAGATTGTTTAACAGACCTACTGCTATCTGCAGTGTCAACTTCCCCTGATTAGCCTGTTGCAGTACAAGTAACAAACAGATGTGCTATTCGTGTATGTTGTAAGAACTGAAGATAGGCTGTATTTTAGTCTAAGTACCTCATTATGTAGTGCCAGTCACATCCAAAAGAACAGTATTAGAGCCAGATTCTTTAACAAGTGTGTCTTACTGAGTCTGGTTAGTGAAATATGAATAAAATACCAACTCCCTAAAGCAATACAAACACTGGGAGGAGAAACCTGGCTGCAGAGTCAGAAATTCACAGCTACTTTGTACCTAACAGTCTCCAGTACTGTAATCAACTGCAAACAACAACAAAAAACCACAACAATAACAACGACAAGAAATGTTTCATCACATTTGAAGTGATGCAGTAACCATGGTTCTTTCACTTGATTTTCTCTGAGTACCCACTAGTGCAACATTTTACTTGATTTGAAGGGAGTTTCTTATCTTATGGGAAGTTGGCCAAAGTGCCTTAAGAGGCTAATAGAAATAAGAATGAAGCAAGCATAGGGAGGAGCAGAAGAGTAAAAAGGGAAAGCTGAAATGGAAATACAATAATTCATGGTCTAGAAGTGCAGTAAGTACTGAGCTGTAGTGCAGTCTTATTCTCTGCACAGAACTCTTGATTACAGCAGGAAGATTAGTGTTGGACTGAGGCCAGACTCTGCCAGTGTGAATTGCAGCAATTGGGAGATAGCATAAATTAATATTGGGTATAGCAGCTTAAGTTAGGCTTTTTGAATCTCATCTTTCCTTTGCCTGAAAATGCTATTTTTTTTTCTGGTACTGTATACACAGATAAGCAACAGCGATGCATATTTCTCCTCCACATCATTGTAATACAGAACAAATCTGTACGATAGCATACCTTACAGATCCTTTGCTATGCTGTGATGTTCCTCGTACAGTACTATTGGAGATAATGACATGTACATATTCTCTCTTTGTTCTACCAATAATAGTATCCCTTATGAATATAAAGGAGCAGAGATAACGTAGTATCTTTAAAAAAAAATAATCTTTGAATACTATGAAAATATAAAGCTGAATGAAATGACTCAGTATTCATTTGTAAATACGTAAAGCTTGTTTTTAGCTGTTAGATAAGTTAAAGTTGGATCTGATAAGACTTGCGATTCTGATTGAATTGCATGCAGTTACGTCATCCCTAGCACATTAGAATGGACTTCAAAAAAGGTACAAAAAAGCTCTTCTGCTTCTCACAGTATCTGTACTGTGTGTGCATCCCATCATACATCACTTTTTATTCCTCTTTGCTCAAGAATATACTGTAGTAGTTATTAAAAAAACCAAGGAGAATAATGATTAAAAAATGGCACACCAAAATGATTGATCTATTTCAACTTGTCTTTATACTGGGATAGCCACTGAAATTTTCAGTTTAACAGTGGTATGAGATAATGACTAGAAAATAGAACAAAATAGAATAGTTTAGGTGGAAAGGACCTTCAAAGACCATCCAGAGCAGTGGCATGACCACTTCATGGCTAACAAAAAGTTCAAGCATATTATTGAGGGCATCGTCCAAATGCTTCTTGAACACTGACGAGTATGGAGCATAAGCCACCTCACTAGGAAGCGCCTATTCCAGGTTTTGACCGCCCTAACAGTAAAGAATTTTTTACTAATGTCCAATCTGAACATCCCCCGGTGTAGCTTTGTGCCTTTCCTGTGCGTCTTGTCACTGGTTACCAGAGGGATTACCAGGCCACCTCCCTCTCTCCTTCCCCTCCTCAGGGAGTTGCAGAGAGCAGAGAGGTCAGCTCTTGGCTTCCTCTTCTCCAGAATGGAAAACCCAAGTGTCCTCAGCCTCTCCCCACAGGACATGCCATCCAGCCCTTGTGCCAGCTTTGCTGCCTTCGTCTGGATGCTTTCAATTTCCCGTTTTATATTGCCAAATAATCTGCATGTTGGTATCAGAAGCAAATTAGTAGAATGGTTTCAAATTGCGTCGGGGAGCAACAAAATTTGAACTGTTCCAGTGATTATGCCAGTTTCTATTTTAATGGAATGTGGGATGAGTTTAGGAACACCTAATGTCTTTTGCTGTATATTGACTACAGAATTCGGAGGATTGGGATGTTTGAAAAATAGGTTAGATATAGCTGCCTTTTTGCATTTTGGTATTTTTGACCAGACAATTATGAACTTCATGTTTATTTGGTTGATCCTTAAATCTCCCTTTTATAGTCATAGGACAACCTACTGACATGAATGGAATGAAGAGTTTGAGCACTAATCGATGCAGGCAATAGAGACGGAGGGATCATGGGTAATTTGGGTTGTACCATGCGGGATCTGAAGAGGAATGGTCTCCAGGCTCTCTGGGTTTCTCTGGACTGTGGGAAAGGTGTGGACCTATGCAATGAACAAATGCCTGACCCGCTGACTGCACGATGTTCAATTTGCCTCCCAGTGCGAGCACCTTGAGGCAAGTGTCTGGAGTGAGCACTGCTCTTGGTTTTCCCTGTTACGAACCCATCCTTCTTTGGTTTTTCCATGTTAAACAGCAGTGTCTACACTTACTGCTCATGGGGATGGTAGAATTGTAGCTGTACCATCAAATATGGCCAAGCTGCATTTTTATGGTGCTTGCTGACAGAAGGTGGAATCGGTCACAGTTTGGATTTTCCAGGCGGGGAAGGAATAGCCGGTTCTTACACAGCTTGTGGTACAGGCTGCGGGCAGAGGGAGAAAACCTTCCACATCTTTGGCAGGGGTGCTAGAACTGTTATTTTAGGTCTCCCCTACCAAATACATGATGGTTTCCTATTCATGAGCTAGGACCTACTCTTCCGTGGAGATACAGAATTAGGGGTAGGAGTTAAATTGGCTTCGTGTGCGGGACCGTGCAGCTGGCAGGCTGCGCGCTAGCAGGGGAGATGGAAAATGTGATTCGCACTTTGTTTTTCCACTTCGGAACCACCTTGACGATGTAATTTTTCTTCCTTTAAAAGCCACCGAGAACAAACCACAAAAACAAAAAGAAAAAACCAGAAGCCAGGGCTTGTGGCGTGGCTCGGAGCACCACGTTCCTCCAGCCAGCGGCACACGCCCGTCGGCAGCTGACCCGAGAGCCGGGCCGGGGGCGCGCAGTGCGGGGCGGCGGCCGCCAGGGGGCGCTGCGGAGCCGGCCCGAAGCGGCGCCATAAAGCGGCCGCGGCCCCGGCCCCGGCGGCGCGCACAGCCGGCGGGCGGCGCCTCTCCGAGCAACAGGGCTCGGCCGCGGCTGGAAAGCGGGGCAGCGGTCGCCGTGTGGCAGACAGCCGCTTTCTCCGCTTGTGGTGGGGTTTAATTACTGTTGTCCTTGTTTTGTTTTGTTTTTTTTTGGGGGGGTGGGTTGGTAAGCGTTGCCACAAAACGGCACAACAAGTGCAAGATGCGGGCGGCTGCCGGCTGAGCGGCTGCTGGTTGGACGTGCCGGGGAGAAACTGCAAGGAGCGACGCTCGTCCTCTCATCAGTGGAAACAGGCTCGGTACACGGATTATTTAACACTGATTTGCGAATCTACAGCAGAAGCTGAGCTCAGGAAGCCTAGTGCTCACGCTCATCCATTCATTCCTTCTCTCACACACATCCAAACACGCTCACCTCTTTCATTTTTTTTCCTTTCGGAACAAGACTCTTGCTCATTGCCTTTTTGCAAATGCCTCGGTGAGAAGCGGTGTCTGTAGCTGTGCAGAATGCCCCCTGCTTAAGCTGCCTCCCTGGCTCGTTCTTGGCACTCTTGTTGCACCTGGAAAGAAGGCAGAAAAATAACTCATCAACCTGTGGTGCTGACTGACCTTACACGCCTGCAGGTGTAGATCAGTCGGCACAGACCCCTCCTCAGGACCACTGTCACGAGATCCTTACACTAGCAAGAACAACATTGCTATTTCTCTGCCTACGAACAGTAAGTATAACAGCAATTTTAAGACCTTTTTTTTGCATGACATATAGGTATGATTTTAAAAACAGCATTGTCTTTTACTAGTCCATAGTCACCTTCTATCATATATCACGAGATGAGAACCCTCTAAATGAGGGTTCTGTTTCAAAGGGGTGTGTGCATGTGTATTTTTGTGTGCGTTTGCATGTAGATGTTGCTTCAGTGCACCTGCAGTTGTGTTTGACACACCATATCACAGTGTTTTCACTTGAGTGAACACTGTACTTGCCATTTCCAAATCAAATTCAGTGAAATGTTCGTTATGATTGAAACACAGTTCAGTTATAGATTAAAATGCAACATTCTTGCATCTTGCCTTTTTACAAATACCTGAAAAGCTCTTTGCATAGATACATTTATGGTAATATTTAATGTAGATATATGTAGGTGTATATGTTATGTGTTTGCTCAAAGATCTGAATGCATTGTGTATTGCAGTAATTTTATTAGTGTTTATATGTATTGGTGTTTCAGAAACACGCGTTTGTGTATGGATGCAAGTGCTTATATGGGTGGGGATTTTGTAACTCTGTCTATATATATATGACATACCCACCCACATCCCTACCAACAGAGTGGTTCAAAATCTCTGTGCATGTGATGTGGGTGTGTGTGTAATGTAGAAGTGTGAATAGTGTGGGTAGGGGAAGATTAGAATACCGTGGTAATAGATGACACAGTTTCATTTGATCGGTGTGACCTTTTAGGAAAACAATCCAATCTTTTCCCTTTTTGTTTTGTTTATTTTTGTGTGTTTGTGCATGTGCCTCAGGTTAAGTGCTTCTTCTGCATGACCATAACCAAAGGGTGACCCATCCACTCCCTTTTGTCCTATGGGGACCTCAGAGCCAGTTTCTCAGTCTTCATCTCCTCCTCCTCCTCCTCTTACCACTGCTGCTGACGCCCTGGGTGCTGCTCCCAGGTTTGAGACGTTGACAGGCTGAAGAAAGGATTTGCAAAGACCTTCTCACTGTGTAAATAGAGTGGTGGCTGGAATTAATTTCAACTCCCCAAGTAATGATAATAAACAATAATAAGATTTCTAGGCCAAAGCATCACCAGGAACAGATTATGAGGAAAGACACTATTTGCATTTGGTTGCGATGATGAACTAAAAACATCTGTGCAGAGCAGGTACCCTTTGATTTGCATGTGTTTTTTCTTCACGAAGGTAGTCATGAATCTGATCAGATCTGTGGTAGCCACGGGAGATAAATGAAAGTAAAGGGACTTAGTGGATGAAAGGACAAGGCCTCAGCTGTTTCCTGCTCCAATTTGAGAGTTTCATCTTATTAGCAAAATGGTAGTTTGTGTCAAACGTTTTGGACAACAAGAAAATGCAGATCTGTGGTTTTGCAGAACGTAGACTCAGCACTATAACTGTATTGCCCTGCTCTGTGTCCAGTGCACTGTACTCCAAATGCAAATGGCTTTGAACTTCCTATATTGAAAGTTAAGTTTGCACTGTAAATAAAAGCTTTTTCATTAAGTGATTAAAAAAAAAAAAAAAGCAGTTGCAAAATGGAGGTTGCAATGGTGAGTGCAGATAGCTCTGGGTGCAACAGCCACATGCCCTATGGATATGCAGTCCAAGCTCGGGCCCGCGAGAGAGAGCGGCTGGCACAGTCAAGAGCCGCAGCAGCTGCAGCCGTAGCAGCAGCAACAGCAGCAGTAGAAGCAGGGGCAACAGGTGGAGGCGGACCGTATCACCACTACCATCAGGAGCAGAGTCGAGGTGCATCCGCTTCTCACGGTGGGAGTGCGTCACGCAGCAGCCTGCCCAACCGCCAGAGTGGTAAGAGATGGAAGAAGGGGAAAAAGAGGAGCCACCACTTGGGAAGTAGGGAGTGTGGGGCCTCCTTCCCCTGTTCGGAGCTGCTGCCTCTGAGTGGTTCTGAAGAGAGAATACTGAAGGACTTGAGTGAGGAGGAAGAGGAGGATGAAGAGGAGGATGAAGATGATGAGGAAGACGGAAAGCTCTACTACAGTGCTGACTATGGGGAGGATGAGTTCTCATATTCAGACCAGCCACCTGATGATGGTGGAGGCCCTGGGGGTTACAGCTCTGTTCGCTACAGTGAGTACGAGTGTTGTGAGCGTGTGGTGATCAACGTGTCAGGACTGCGGTTTGAAACTCAACTCAAGACGTTAGCTCAGTTCCCGGAAACGTTGTTGGGTGATCCAGCGAAGCGAGGCAGATACTTTGACCCTCTCAGAAACGAATACTTCTTTGATAGGAACCGGCCAAGCTTTGATGCCATACTGTACTACTACCAGAGTGGTGGTCGGCTGAAGAGGCCAGTCAATGTACCTTTTGACATCTTCAGTGAGGAGGTGAAATTCTACCAACTGGGGGAGGAGGCCATGCTCAAGTTCAGGGAGGATGAAGGGTTTGTCAAAGAGGAAGAGGACAGAGCTTTGCCGGAGAATGAGTTCAAGAGGCAGGTCTGGCTGCTGTTTGAGTACCCGGAGAGCTCCAGTCCAGCCAGAGGCATTGCCATCGTCTCCGTCTTGGTCATCTTGATCTCCATCGTCATCTTTTGTCTGGAGACTTTGCCAGAGTTCAGAGATGACAAAGAATTCGTGATGGCCCTGAGCTTAGGGAAGGGGCTGTCCAATGAGTCGCTTCACCTGGATGCTGGGGAGCACACCATCTTCAATGACCCTTTTTTCATTGTAGAGACAGTGTGCATCATTTGGTTCTCCTTTGAGTTTACAGTGCGCTGCTTTGCATGTCCAAGCAAAGCACACTTCTTCAAGAACATCATGAACATCATAGACATTGTCTCCATCTTGCCTTACTTCATTACTCTGGGCACTGACTTGGCGCAGGAACAGGGCAGTAATGGTCAACAGGCCATGTCTTTTGCCATCCTGAGGATCATCCGTCTGGTCAGGGTGTTTCGCATCTTCAAGCTCTCCAGGCACTCCAAGGGTTTGCAGATCCTGGGTCACACGCTCAGGGCCAGCATGAGGGAACTCGGCCTCCTCATTTTTTTTCTTTTTATTGGAGTAATTTTGTTTTCCAGTGCTGTTTACTTCGCAGAAGCTGACGAGCCTGCCACCCATTTTCAAAGCATCCCAGATGCCTTTTGGTGGGCTGTAGTGACCATGACTACAGTTGGTTATGGGGACATGAAACCCATAACTGTGGGTGGGAAAATAGTTGGGTCCCTGTGTGCCATCGCGGGAGTGTTAACCATTGCTTTACCAGTGCCAGTGATTGTCTCCAATTTTAACTATTTCTACCACAGAGAGACTGAGAATGAAGAACAAACGCAGCTGATGCAAAATGCAGTCAGTTGCCCTTACCTCCCCACAAATTTACTGAAGAAATTTAGAAGCTCCTCATCTTCGTCCACAGAGGATAAATCAGAATATTTGGAGATGGAAGAAGGAGTTAAAGAATCTCTCTGTGTAAAGGAGAAAAAAAGTCAGGACACGGGGAATAGCAGTGAGTCAGAGAAGAAAAACTGTGTAAATTCAAATTCTGTGGAAACCGATGTGTAATTTTGAACGTTTCCAAATATATTTATGCATTAAAGAGTGCAGTGAAAATAATGAAATATGCAAACAGAAGTCCACAGCATACGGTAGTATGCCATTTAATGGTTAAATACAAATAAAAAGCATTGCTAAACTTGTATAACATATCAAGTAAGTGATATAACTTGAGGAAAGGATTGCTAGATCTGATATAACTTGACTATATTTTTATTAGAATGCAAGTGTTTTGCACATGAGGCTGAAAAAATTACTAAAACCAAGTCAGTTTTAAAGTGGGTGCATGAACTGTCGACATCACTAATAACAGCTCTGTGGTAAAAGTTGGCATTCAGAGGTATTTACTATGTAAGAAGCAATGAAGTTTGGTAGTCATTTATCTATTTATCAGTGCTTTAATAGCAGCTACCATAAATCGTTGGATACCATAGTCATTGTTTTTCAGATTTATTGTAAAAAGGTACTCTACAGAAGATAGATCTAATTTTTTTTTTCTTGAAATCTATAATGCTTGTTTTTAACTGGAAATTTACTTTGAAAAGGCTGCCGGACCTCCAGAAATTGTTTATTTTTATAACTCTCTTTGGAGGCATTGCAGCATTTGTTGTCTTATAATGGAAGAAATGAAGTAAGAGAATCATTTAACCTGGTCTGACTGCAAAGGCAAAATGACTGGAATGCTTTTTTGCACTACTTTATATGCTGGAGATATATTGAAAGAGACTTCATACTGTGAATGTTTACTAATGTAATAGTTCAATGACAATCATTGGAAGAGTGAATTCTGCATCATATTTTATTGGGTTTTGTTTGGTTTTATTTTTTATTTTTTCCTTTATGTGATGCTGATGGCAAAACAGCTAACATTACATTAATTCCATACTCTTTTAATTATGAATATCTGTGATCTGGAAAAGGATTGTGAAGTAAAATTTTATAAGCAAAATTATTTGAAATCACTCTTTTCTATAGATATTCTCAAGAAATACCAACCTATATCTTACATCTTTTTTCCTGGTTAGTTTAACGTTGAGAGGCAATGGTTAGTACATGCACTTTGTCAGTGTTGTAATTCAGCGTATGCAAGGAGAAGGCAAAAATAATAAGATACTCAGTTGTTACAGTACTGAGAATTCAAAATTGCTGACTTCTAACATGTTATTGGTGCTGCATTTTTCCCCTTAATTACAGCTTCCACCCGTGTGTATTCGAAGCAACGTTTAAGATCTAAAATAGGCATTCTGGGATTCAAAATGAACATGTTGGGTCCCATGTAGTCCTAGGGAAAACATTCCGTGATTTCTTTTCTGTGATTCTTAGGCCAGCCATATCTTACTCTGTGTCAAAAACTTCCCCTGCCCTTTGTAGGACATCAAGTTAGGTAAGGATTATCTGACCTACAGCACATTGCAGACTCCAGAATGAAATAGGTAAGATATTACTGCATTTAGCATAGATAGTAGATTCAGATCAGATGTTTTTTTCAGACTCAGAATTGTCTGGGGAAGGCACAATTAAACTGAAGCTGTTTTTGAGGAGGTACTGTGGAACATTCCGAATCATAAAACTTGAACCGAATCGGCATATGCACTTTAAGGGCCGGGACAGCGCATTGTGAGAGAAAATAGGGCTTACCAATGCTACTGAATTACGGTAGTTTTGCAATACCCATTTAAAGCTGTGAAGGGGGTTTTGTGGGGAAAAACTAGTTAGTGACTTGCGGTTCTGAAGCTGAAAAGCAACAATATAAACAGTCCAAACTGGGTACCTGTGACGGTATGCATTATCTATCAGATAAGCTTTGTTTGCTGTATTCAGCATCCAGTGATACGGAACAGAACCAGAGGCATAGGATTTTCCTTAAGCTTTGATTTTTGCCTTCATGGATTTTCTGTGACTCACCTCTTGGAAAACTTTCTCCACTTGTCTTCTATGACTTCAGAAGGAGTAATAAAAAACAAGACACAGAAAAGATTGCATTGTTCCGAGCCCCGATTTGAAACTTGTTTGTAAATGTCTGATTCCTATTCTAAAATCATAGAGCAGGCTTCACTATGTTTTTAATGTGAAGTGTTAAACAAAGCTCCATTTTAATATGATAATATTATTTCCAACTATGTTTTGAGTCAAACACCTCAGTAATTTTATGCATAGATGTTTGCCAAAATTAAATACTGCGTTTTTGCATAGCTCACCTGGCTAAATGTACTAAATGCTTTTTTTCTACAGAGGCAGGATCAGCAATGAGCGTGAGCATTCTATAAAATCCAGCAAAAATCTGTAAATGAGTGTTCCTTTAACAGCTTTTACAGTTATAAGGTAAGGGGCATAAAGGTTCCCTTGTAAGCTAGTTTGTCAGTAGTTCTGTATAGTACCAGCAACCATATAATAACAGGAGTGGACCAGAGCAAGAATGTAAAAATAAAAGAAATAACGAGGCAAATAAAGTACGTAGAGAAAATAAGTAGTGTGGTTTTGCGGTATTAACTGGTTGGAAGGGAAGGTGGTTTATAAGAGAGGGATTTTTTGATGTCTAATGGAAAGAAAAAAGCTCTTTGAATAACTCCTTGAATATGTTCACACATTGCACATGGAGCTCAGCATGAGGTATCTGCTTAAGTATTACCCAGCTTATCCAGCAAGTCCTGCAGGTGTTCTGCTACCAGTACAAAATCTTCTAATTTAAAGCAAGCACGTTGATGTCTACATTATGCTGTGATCGTAGCAATACCATACTCTCCGAAAAAAAAGTTGTTACTGGAGGACCTCATAGCAGAGCAACATTCTGGGTGTGCCAGCACTGCATACTGCAGTACTGTGGAGACATATCCTAAGGTAACAGAGGAGCCTGCTCTGCTTCCTGCAATGTATAAGCCTTTGTACTTGTAACTGTCATAAACAGGAACTAGTGTAGCTTTATGGTAGCTTGTACTAGCAGTTTGGCAGACCATTCTGAATCACAGAAATTCACAGAACTGAGCGTTTTGGAATGGAAGCAAATACCTTCACTTGGGCTAGCTTTTAATTTGGTTATTCATCTACCCATTAGTCCAGGCAGTTGCAAGTCATCTTGAAAACGCCAAAGTCCTACTGCTAACATGCTAAAACCCAAAGATCCCAAGTGCTTAGGTAGAGACTGAAATTTCCCTTAAGTATCACTTAGGTTGAAATTGTGTGCTACGGAAACACTGTATTTGAGCTGTTATGGCTCTAAATTACAACTACTGCTCCTCTCAGAGTTTTTCCAGTGTGACTGGATACAACTATCAGAAAAATAGTTTTGTAATCACTTGGGCTTTTACATTTTAAATTATAGTGGTGAAATGCATTCCTGGTGTAACTGACGTGAATGGGAGTTACACTAGGGAATGTTTTAGTTCTAGTAATGTAGTTCAAATTGTTTCGCATTGACATACATTTCAGCTAAAAATAATGCAAAATGAGATATTTTGATATTTCATGTTCACTTGCAGTGGGAAAAAAAAAATGGAGAAGCTCCATCAGAATTCATGAAATCACAGCAGATTCCAATCAGATTTTAAATATAGGCTGATAGGTAACTGTCTACTGGCCCTTATTTAAAGAAATTCATAAATATTTTTATGGCAGTCTTCAGTGCCAAGGCCAGGTACTGAAGGGCAGCGTGTGCCAGCTGAAGTGTTGGATTTAACGCATGACTTCAGAGATCCATATCTTTTTCTTTATTATAGTCATCAACTTGTCTGATGCTTCTTTGATTACTTGAAAATTTCAGCCTGGATGCTGAAATTTATATCGAAAAAAGTGTTATGTCACCCTGCTAGGCAGTTCCTGGCTAAGTGTCTGGTTAAGCTTTCTTAGAATGATTCCACAAGAGGCCAATTCCGTTTGATGGAGAGTGGAGTTTTTCTTTTTTTCTTTTTCTTTTTTTTTTTTTGGTATTAAAAGGAAAATTCTTCTACTTACATAGTTTTATTGTGCACTGTCCATTTCTGTGACATCCAAGTAATGTGGAATCATTCTGGGATCTCAAGGGGGTGAAAGAACCCACTGCTGCCATGATTACATCTAATTCACGACAGCGATGTTCTTGGTGTCTAGGGATACTAATGGCTGTAATGAACATCTTGGGGTCATGAGATTTGAGTGTGGTTTCAGCCAGCAAAATTATTGAACTAGCTATGGAACATGAAAATAATTGTTTTGCATAACTTCAAATATTTTGCAATCAGGTCATAATCTTGAATGAAATATTGTCTTGTTACTGCTGACATGGAAAGTTCCTGCCAAGTATGCTTTCAGGAGTTAAAAGTCACTTGACTTGGGATATGAGAAATCAGTATGAAGCTGCCCAAGAATATGAAATCCTTTTCGTATTTGGATAAATATAGGATAAATGCACTGTGGAGTTACAGGAAGAAAAATGTCAGAAAGTCTGTTCTGTGCGTAACTAGTTTGTGAAAGCCTTTCCTACACAGCATTGAAATAGGAAATGTGTCTTTCTGGTGATCCCAGACTTGTAAAACTAATTCTGAGTGTAAACGACTTTTTAACATAAGCTTTACAGAGGTAATTGATAGTCCTCAAATTAAATATGAATTATTCATGGTGCTTTAGACTATGTAACTGGCTTCCTCTATCTACTTCTTACTGGTTCCTTATCAATTCTACTGTCACTTTGTCCAGTTATAAATACAGACCTATTTTAAAAAAATTAATTGGCATAAGACAAAAACAATAATAAAATGAAAGCTAAGATTTTACAAAAAATCTATTTTAACCAGCATATAAATGACATATTCTTATTATCATAAAATAAACCTAAATGACAGCCTGCAATGTCTGTAGATGTCGGACAGGGTACGCATTTTCCTGTTGCTATAGTTGAATGGTCAAATATTTCTGATTTTGCAACAAATAAGATCTAGTTTATTAACTTACCATAATTGTGTACCTCTGTTAGAAACAAATGCTTTTAGGAAGTTTAACTTTTTTTTTTTTTTTTTTTTTTAATGAATTCATTTCCACAGAGATCATCTAATGTGGAAAAAACTGTTGACATATTAATTCTGGGTTAAAGCGCGTAAATGTTTTGTACCTGGTAACCAGGTAAAAACATGAAACTTTACATACTGCTACCATGCTTTCTGTGTATTCAGAACTCTGATGATACTAATTCTGAAAGAAAAGTCATTAAAGCATTATGTACTGAGATGGTTGAATTAATTTTTATTTTTAATTATTTTCTGTAAAATTATAATGTACCTTGAGACCTTTTTCTGCAACAGGTCCTTTGGAAAATAAATACATAAGTGTATAAGGAGGAAAGAAGAGAAATCTTAAGTTACATGTCAAAATCTGATAAAACATTCTAATAGAGGGAAAGTAGGTAAGTAAAAACTTTATTTTTTTTTTTTAATATTTACTCACTTGTGCATGTGCAGTGCTTCAGTTGAAAACAAATCAGGGGCAAATTGATTAAATCTGCAGTTGCAAGTGAGATACTTCCTGCATTATGTCTATTCAGGGTACTCTGATCTCAGGAGCTTCAGCAGCTGCCAATAGAGGTTCAGCTGATGCTACTACATCAAGGCAACTGGGAAGATACTCATTGCACCAGGTAGTACCAACTGGGGCAGAGAGGGTGCTGTGAAGTTTTTAGCCTATCTGGTAGATCTGTGCTCCTACCACAGTTATCACAGGATAATGAGTGCCAAACAGTTTTTTTGATTGTTTGATCTTAAATGACTTGTGACCATTTTAGATAGGAAAGTCCTAAACCCTCCAGTCTGCTAGCTCCTAAGCTACAGAGGGATTCAGGTCCACATTCACAAAATGTACCTTTAGACACCTGACTTCCATTCATTTCATTAGGAATTAGGTTGTAAAATGCAGCTGGGACCAAGTGATTTGCTTAGGGTCAAAATGAATACTGTAATGGAGCAGGTGTTACAAGTGTTTCCTGAGTGTTACAGTGGTTCCCCAAGGAGTGTAGGAAGTGACAGCACATACTGAAGATAGATTTAGGTCTCTCCTTGTTTTCAATCCTGTTTGAAGTTTCATGGGATATTGAGACTAGAAGAAGAATGAATAGATTCAGTGAGAGGTCAAAGGAGTCTTTAATTTTAGGTACTTTTTTTTCTTCTATTCTTAGCAGTCACGGTAAGATTACTTTTTTTTTTTTTTTTTTTTTTATTAATTATTTTTTAAATTAAGCCAAAGAACTAACCATTTCAGTGTGAGAACATTTACCATCCTGGATGTGAACATTAGCTGTGAATGAAGAAAATCAAATCAGAGATATTCGCTTTCACTGTTGTATTTCTAATGTGCCTTAAGTATGCTGGATTTGAGTCCAGTGCTTTTGCAATGAAGTCATATAAAACTTCTTGTGTCAATAACAGGTAGTACTCTACCTATTATTGCAGTACGTGACAATTGAGAAGACAACTGCTTTTGCTTGTTTGTATTCATACTGATAAGGTGATGATGCAGATCTGTGCTGTAGAGAAGGGATGCTCCAGAGCACTTCACTGCACGTTTATCTTCATTGCTAGGTGACCAAGACCCCCGATATGCTTTGGAAAGAAATCCAAGCACATGTGTGGAGAGACGTCATTGCCTTTTCTTCTCTGCCTTGTACAATCGAGGGAAAATGGTTGCTCAGGACACTGCTATATCCTTGCCCTGCTCTGTAGCCTCAACCATATTTCTCACTTCTGTTCTATTTAAGTCATTCA
The DNA here is from genome assembly GCA_011076525.1 of Nettapus auritus. Lineage (NCBI taxonomy): Eukaryota > Metazoa > Chordata > Aves > Anseriformes > Anatidae > Nettapus > Nettapus auritus. The sequence continues at coordinate 57,398,747 of CM021769.1, forward strand.
AGGTTTGATTTCAGTCAGAGCCCATGATACCTGTCCTTAGTGTGGTTCATCCACCACATGAATGAACTTTAATTTCTGCCTTTTGTTGTCTCCCTATTGGTACAGCTTTGTAATGAATTCAGGGTGTCATTCAGTGACAGTTTCTTCTTGCACGGTGGAGCCTGACTAGAGAAAACTGCAGAGGACTGTTGATGTGAAATAAAGGTACCTTTTGTTTTTCTGTCCACATATAAGATATATTTGCATTACAACAAGTTATACGTTCCACAGACTGTACTCGTTGGGGTACATAAATTCTGTTTCCTTAATGGGCGTGCTCTTCCAAGATGCTTTCAATTTGCCCTAAATTCATTTGGAATTTAAGACACTGAATATTTTTCAGGTCTCAAGCATGAAGGAAGTTGATCCCTTTTGCGTTCAAAAGGGCAAGGATTGTAAGGCAGAGACCTATCATATTTCTCAAGTTAAAGGTGGCTAAGGGATAGTAGCTTTTCTCTTAGGTATTAAATATGAGCTGCAGCTACACTACGAAAAATATGCTTTGGTCACAAGTAAGGGGTAGAAAACATTTGTGATTGCCTGTTTAAAGAGCATTATCAGATTTTACTGTAGCAAACAGATTCTTAGTAAAATAATGTTTATCTCACTGCAGGGAGTATGGTACAGGTATTACATAACAATTTATAGTTCAGGATATAGTTCTATATCCATGTATTTCTATTATTCATAAGCGCTGTTTTGATTTGGGACTTATGTACCACAAAATTAAAGACAAAAATGCTGCAAGGATTTCAGTAAAAGAGATTTTATTTTTCTGAAAAACTTCTAGATGATGTTATTTTGGTGGCATTTAATTTGTGAACATCTGCTCTAATAAGTGCTATGCTGATGCAATAGGTTAGAAGGCAAATGTGTTTTCTCTGTCTAGGAAAATATTTTCTTGTTGCTCATAGCTTAATGGAGGATCAACATTTTTCCTAGCTTTGAAATATGGTGAAAATGGGAAAAGACACTACTAAGTAGAAGTGATACTGAATTGTTGCTCCTTGACCTGTCTTACAAGAAAATATTTCTAGTCTTGTATAGTGATACTGGTGAAGTGAATTCTGAAGTGAAATTGTGTCTCTCTAAACAGATTTCCATTTAAGTATATGCAAAAATAGTGCATTTTAAATTGTCTAGTTTGGGGCACACGGAAATTAGGATGTCCAGATCACTAGCTCTTTTTGAAAATTTCTGTCTACTGATTTTGTTTCTTTGGAGGAAAGAACAAGACATATTTCAACCTTTCTGATTTCTGTAGTAGCTGTCAGTAGTTTTGAACTACATCTAACAGAGGTGACCAGAGAACCCACAATGTTTTCAAGCATGCTCTTGGTTGTATTGGCACATGAAGCAATATAGTGACTTACAAGGTTTGCTTTATGTTCAGGCATGCTAGATTGTAGCATTGTCCAAAGAAACACTTCTAGTATTTTTGACCTCAGCTCTATATATGAAAAGCTTCCCTTTTCATATATAAGACATCAGACCTAGGCTGAAAGTGCACGTAGCATGAACAGCAAGTCGAGGTGGCAAAAAGTACTGGGGAGCGGTGAGGACTGGTTTTTCCCTAGGGGAAGGGGAGCCAGGAGCTGGGCGTGATCACACAGCTGCAGGGCAGGGGCCTCTCAGCTGGGACCTAAGCGAGGTGGCAGGGCAGGACTGGCAGGGGCACCCAGGGGCAGCCCACGGCTTGGATCATCATGGTTGTGGTGACAAGGTCTGAGGCCAAGCCAGGAAGTCAGTCTGCTGGTTGGATTGATTTTTGTCTCTTAAGCATCGAGTCTTATTTCTTCAGCATTACCTTTCTTCTACTTCGCTACCTTTGCTGATGCCGGTATGTCTATGATTATTCCCTCCTACCCTGTGCTGCTGTGTTTTTGTTTGTTTGTTTTTTTGTGTAGAGAAATTACTTGTCCAGACCTTCTTCGAAGGCAAAGCTGGTTTTGAGCTGTGGAATGGCGGGGTCCCAAAGCCGCTACCATTTGTTATTGGGAAGTTGGGAAATAATTAAGGATGCTCTGATTTGGATTGACCTCTAGAAAGGTGTTACAGAGTTTTAGGTAGTATTTTTATAACTTTTGACTGAGACGACTAGTGTTTTTTTTTTTGTTGTTGTTGTGGTTTTCTTTCTTTTCTTTTCAGTGCTTCATAAAAAATGCCAGGATTATCTTCATTTTGTTTTCCAAGGGTGGGAGGTGATCTATGCAGCTTGTATGTCATTTTTGAAGGCAGAATATGACTAGCTGTTGAAAAGGAGATTGAACCCAAAAGTTTAGCTTTCTCTGAACTCACAGTGTCTGGTGCGGTGCTGTGAGTGTTCTCTGGATCCTTTCTCTGTGAGGAGCACTTAGTTTATGTGGATTTCTGGGATAAACAAGTCCAAGAGGGTTCAGAAACTAAGTCCAGAATTTGTGCAGAATGACAGAAAAGTTCACTAATTCAGTTTGCTGTGAGAAAAGCTGAGAGTTTTTTATTATTTTTCACTAACAACTTTTTAAAAATTATTTTAATTATAGAAATTCCCAGCTGACTTCAGAGGTAGATTCATATTATGCTCTTTTCAGTCTTTGAAATACTGCATCTTGAGTACTTCCTATTTCTAATGACTGGTGTTTTACAACATGAAGGATTAGCATCCTTTTCTCATTTGGAACCCTTTTTTTAAAAAAAAAATAGGCAGTTTATGTCCTGTAACTTCATGCTGTTAAGGCAATGCTGTAGCAGCTTGTGTCAGTGGTTCTCAGTCCTTAGAGGAAGGAAGGGCTGCAGAAGGAGTCCCAGTGGAAGTGAATCGGTGGAGCTGCCTGGTGACTGCATTTGCAGCTTGCTCCTTCAGCAGAAGCAACTGCTCAGCTCAAACAGGAGAGAAAAAAAGTGTCATTGCATTGCTCTGAATGTGTATACCTTTTGCTCACACACTGTGAGAAGAAATGCTGAGGGTAGATCTTCTGAGCTGATACAGCTAGTATTAGATACTATTTCACATTGATAATATTCCATACACTTGGGAAAAATACATTTAAATCCCAGGATTGAGGAGAACTTGACAGGAGTTACTCTGCCTCTGCAATGACCCGTGATGCTTCAGATTGTGGAGATGCTTTGCTTTTTCTTTCTGAAAGTTCAGATACCTTTTCTTTTTTTCAGATAGACTCACAGATAGTGGTCTGAGGTAATACTTGCCTGAAATCACTTAAGGTAGGTCATGTTTCTGTTTTACTAGATGTTATTACCCAAATAAAGACTTGTGATAGAAACACGTTCAAAATTTAGTTTTTCTCACTCCATACAAACATGCATGCTCTCTGTGCTAAAAGGAAAAAAAAAAACACCTAAATTATTTATCTTTATTTACAGGATAATTATATGGTTAAATATAACTCCATATATATACATTCTTATGCAGAAATGAGCATCAAGCAGGGCATTACATTCTGCAGGATTAAGAACCTTATTTACATAGATAGGAAGATCTGCATCATGTTGCAGAACCTGAGCCCCAAAGTCTGGTTCTGAACAGATTTGTTGAGAAGCTGGTACAGCCAGGCCCAGAAGGTACGGGCTATTTGTGTTGATCACTGTGAAACGTATCTGTAATGTTTCCTGTCCTGATATAACACAAATCCCTTTGAAAATTATTGCGTTGTGCTACAGAGATATTTAATTATTTTTTTTTAGTGTGTGTGCCTGCTTATCAGCTTGAGTAAATTAATATAACATTTATGGATTTCTGGAATGTTTTCTTGAAGTGATATTTTTCTTTTTTTTGAGGGATGGAATTAAAATGAAAAAGAACATCCCTGTGAACGAGTGGGCCTTCTATTTTTTTCTTTGTTTGTTCCTTAAGAGTTCAGTACAAACTTTCCTCCCCCTCCCTCCCTTTAGATTTGTTTCTGTTATCATTTGGATTCACTTTTTGTTTTTCTACTGCTAAGAATGTTGCAGACAAGATTTGATACTCTAATGCCAATAAAATGACACCGAGAATAGAGGAGTAGGACTTGTAACTTCATTTCTTTTTGCTCTACAGACATTATTCAGTCGGATCTTTAAATGATAAATTGGTTTGGATAAGAACAAGCATCTCTATCCATTTGTCATTAACTGAGTTTTATAGTTTCTTTAGGCACAGGCAGTTGCAACAAGCTGGATTTTTCAGCTCTTGGGAAATTGTGTTTAATTGCATATCTACTTAATTTACCTTCTGGGGGTCTGATATAGTTGATATTTTAGGCTGACTGGCTTTTATTAATCTGAGTCTATTTTTTGCATTTGTATTTTAAGGACACAACAGTCCTGTTCTGTGGGTGCTTTTGGTTTTCTGAAAGTGTTTATGTATTTCTCATATGAGACGTGATGTTTTGTATTTTCTTTTTTCCCCCTCACCAAACATCATGCAAATAAGCCATAATCATGCAGGCATGTATTCAGAGTACCAGAGTACAGGGAACCGGCTCTGACTGAATAATATTTACACATGCCTGGTGAATGGTATACTTTTATAAATACAACATTTACTTGTTCCAGACATTTCTGTTTTGCTATTTCTAAACTAAGGAATATTTTGTATTTTCAGTCTATACAAAGGAGATTGTATTAAAAGAACAATATGGTGATTCTTAATGCTGTAGTTAAATTTATGCAAAATTTCTCATACTGCTCAGTAATTTCTTCTGCTATTGTTATATTCATGGAGCATTTTTCCATTTATTTTATAAATGCAGAGTTTGGTGGACTGGCCATCAGCAACATAAAATATTAAATGGTACTGGAGACCAAATTAAAAAAAAAAAAAAAAAAAGTGATTTAGGTTATCATCGGCCGTGATAACATCTAGGAGGTTCCATTCATAGTATCTCTCTAGTTATTATAGCAAGAGAAGTACATATTACATCCAACTCCCTGAAGAGCTATTTTCAAATTTAATGGATCCAAAATAGTCGTGAGTGATAAAGTGAACCACTCAGTAATGATGCGTTTCTCCAAAGGCTCTGGCACTCCTTGCAGGTCCAGCACACTACCAATATTACCTGTTTGCAGTGTTTCTGCATGATTACAGCCTGTATTACTGCAAAGGAGGATTCTTTGAGCAGCCGCAGAAATTATGAATCTATTTGGGCATGCTCTACCTGTTGCTCCTGAATCCTCAGATGGAGGAAGCAAATTTGAGGCGCCAGATATGACAGTCAAGATGAAGGAGTCCTCTCTTTTCCATTAGCTAGATTTTTCTCTTCCTAATCCAAAGTGATTACCAGTTATGAAACCTGCTTCTTGAGGGTCACCTCTTTTTCAGCCTGTATCAGCATGCATTTTTAACTGATTTACCCTTGGTTGGCTAAGAGGTGATCACTGAAGAGACGTTTCTATGTGTTAGGTGTTTTTGCTGTCTAAAGCCTTGGAAGGGGAGAGGTAATGTTTTGTTGTCACAAAAAATGAACTGATGGGATATAGAATCATGTAGGTTGGAAAAGACCTCTAAGATCATCTAGTCCAACGTAGCACTGCCAGGGCCACCATTAAAGCATGTCAGTAAGCACCACATCTACACGTTTTTTCAGTGTTCTTAGCTGTACGTGACCTAATAAGAAAACTCAGTAACTAAGAAGAGAAGCATAATTTTAGCACAGAACAAATTACATTGGATGTATTTAGTTTCTTTTACAGTAAACCAGTGAGAATATCATTATTAAACTTTTTTCAGGTGTCTTTTACTTAACTGCATAGGAAAGTGAGTAGTCAAAGCATACAGATAAACTCAAAAGCAATTGTAAAATGGTATCTGATTTGGAAAATGATGGCAATATAAAAGTAAATTCAGTATCTTGCTAAAGGTTCTCTTTCTGCCTTTGTTTCTAGTCCATTCTTTGATCTGGTTCTCTTGCTATGATGCTGTTCTTATAAGGACTTTAGAGAAATGCAGATATACAAGAAAGATGATTTTTATGAGAAATGAGGAAAATTAAGTCCCACAAAGTTTTGGGAATTTGGTTGTTATAATATTTTAGATGTTCCTAAAATGACTAAAAAAAGTCACTCTAATTATGAAAAGCAATATCAAGCTTTAGTGCACTCTGATTAGTGCTATCAGTCACTAATATGTTCTGCTCAGGAACTGATGATACAAGATGGCTTAAATACGTAGTTCATTATTGTTATGGATGGGTTCTAAATTTACTGAATTATTTTGCCTAGTGCTGCAAACTGTGAAATTCTGTCCAGAATGATATAGTGTCTTATATTGGTGTTTACCTAGTTGTTGGAATTTAAGACTTGAAATAAGTTGCAAAAGAATAGAATTGCCATTTTAAAATAGAAGCCCAATACATACAGGTTTCAACACAATTTTAAAATCCTTAAAATGTAAAGACAAACCAGTCAATGGTAAAAAGTACTGAGCACGGGCCTCTGGTTGAGATAATTCTTACTTCTTAATTTATTTTTTATTTTTTTTTTTTAGTTTAAACAAAGATTTATTGTACCACCTTCTCTCAGTCCATACTGGTTAGAAAATACTGATTAATTTATGGTGGTGATCAAAGATTCAGTACTGATTAGAAATATCTTTAATCACTACCACAGTTTATAGTAGCCTGTCAGCTGTCTTCTGTGTTCACGTGTACCACAAACATCCATCCTCATACAGGCATCTTAACTTCTTTCGAACTTGGCTGCAATTGGTATCATGAGTTAGCATTTGCAATTGTATTATATAAAATTAAGTGATCACATTTTATAACTTAGCCATTGATTTCTGTATAGACAGACAGACAAATTATACATTTTTGTGTAAGACTCAGTTACAGAAAATGGGAATGGTATAAATGCAGCTGTTGATTAAAGATCTTTAATTAAGGCTAGGTATTGGAAAATAAAACTCATCTTTGTGGTCCATTGTTTGCACTGGAAAAAGTCTTCTAGTAACCAGCCTCTAGTTTATGAATTCATTTTTTGTTCTGACTTAGTAGCTGAAATACTTAGTTATTATCACACCATAATTGCTGGAGGAATAACAGTTTGGCAGTTATAATGACAAATAGTTTATAGTTAGTCAGGAACTTCTTTGTCACAAAGGTGGCTCTTTTTTCCTTGCCCCTCTGGAAGATTTGCTTATTTAATGGAGGTGACACTGCAGCATTTAATGCTGGGTGTTGGTTTAGTTTGGGCATGCAAATTATATAACTTTTAAAAAGTAGTTTTTGTGTGGTATTTGTATGTTTGGTGGGATTATTGCACAGTTTTGGTGAGATTACTTGTTATAGCATTTTTCTACCATAAGCTACACTTCAGAATACTTTTGAATTAAAAAAAAAATCCACATATGGACATTAATTCACAGACGTTAGGAAGCGTAGGCTGTAGTTTCTTACATCACTTTTTTATGCCCTCTGTATCCAGTTACTTAATGCTGTAGAAATCAGTTTGGTTTATTTTTTTCTCACACTTGTAGACTAGTAAATATTGACCCCTATCTGTTCAGTAACGTGCGTCATCTGATGGCAACAGCCCTTTGCTACGTGGTTTGCTGGGCTAGAAAAAAAGTGTCTTTCTCTATGCTTCTGTAAAGCTGCAGAAAAGACAGTCCCTGCCTTTCAAGGCAGAATGCTGAGCTCTTCTGTCACTCAGGAAATGCACGGCGAAGTAGGCGGTGGGAGCTGCAAGTGTAAAGAAGAGTGACCCCAGAAGCAAGACATTCAGAAACTGCTGTGAACTTTCTGCAGAGCGTTGTTTATGTAGTATCGTGAAAGCAGTGCACGTGGGGTAGATGAGTAACTCACTGTGGTCAGCCAGTGAAGTACCCTTTGTTCTGAAATGCATATGAATTAAAAAGAGTTGGAGAGGGTAATACAGAAGACAATTAAAAATAGTATTAGAGTATAATTGCTCATGATCTTCTTTGGCTTAGACACTGTTTTTAGAAGTTTATAATCAGGAAGAAGGTGATGCACCTGCCTTAGATTATTCATACATCTGGTTTAGGCAATGAAAGTTAAATTGAAAGAAATATGATTTATTCAATTAAACTGTTACCTTTTGATAATAGATTTAAATATGGTACTCTCTGCATTTACAGTAAGAAATATTATTTCATAAACTGCAGCTGAGGGACCGTGTTAATTATACATACTTTATGTTAATATTTCTATAACTGTTGAGCTCTATCAATCATTTCGCAGAGGAACGACTTAACGCTGAGATCTAGTCCTTGTGGAGAAGGATGTTGTCAGGAAATCGTGGGGGATTAGTCTTCCCCTTCCTTCTTTCTGGGCCTTGTCATGCCATTTGGTATGTTGTTCTTCCCCAACAAAGCTAGACCAGAGCTTTCTCCTGCTTGTTGGACTTCAACTACAGTCGTTCTGCCTTACGTCTTTGTGTTTGTATGGCTGCCAAGGGCAGCTCAGTTGCTTTCTTCCCTCAGTAATCAGGCTTTTAGGGATGCTGGCAGGTAGTGTCTTGGCGGTTTCCAATGCTGTCAATAACATCGCAGCTTACTTAACATGAAAATTTGCCCTGTATGTATTTGACAGGGCTTTTTATTTATTTATTTTATTTTTAATGCTGTTCTGAGGGCTGCTTTGCACTGCTGGAGTTTGTGAGGAGGCATTCCTCTGATTCCTATGGCTTCACCACATCTACTTCGACGTTACATCCAGATGGATTAGAAGCATTTCAGGTGGATGTTGCAGATGCTGTCAGCAAGTGAAAGCAATCATCGTAGCAGCATAAAGGACAGATTACAATTTGAAGGTCTGGTGATCAGAGGTGCTTTGAAAGATACCACAAATGGGCACGAACTTGCAGATAACAATAATTAAGCAAAACAATTCTCTCAAATCCATAGGAATGTTTTGAGGCTGCCACTTGTGGAAAGTAATACCACAGAGAGATCGTGTGGCACTGTCATTCTTAAAGTATTCCTCTAAAATGAATGAGAATTTTTCTTGCCAATCCAGGAAAAGTTTAGGCAAGTTCAGAGCTCTCAGCTTCCATGCAAGGCAGTAAAAACAACAGTATGCTGAAGAGTTTCAAAGACAAACTTTTAATTTAGACTACGTAGAAAATACTCAGGAAATGCTTGGTTAGAAGACCAGCGAAGTGGTAGAATGAGCAAAAGAATGAATGTTTGTAATATAATTTACAAAAGAAAGATGAATTTTTAAAATCATTCTTGAGCTCCCAGAGCTCCTTTAAAATTGATGAATGAATACTCCAGTAACTGAAAAGGGCTGAGAGCAGTGCTTGAAGAGGGACTTGAGAGTAAAGAAGAAGGACTGCAGTATTTAAAGTTGAACAAGAAAAAAAATAGAAGCAACTTCTGGAGAACTGGCAAAAACAAAGCAAATTACAGAATTGGAGCCATGTAACATAGATGGAGGTGGAAAACATTAAGTGTTTTGCTTTGGCTTTCCAGATTTTCATGATATGCTTTACAATTATTTGTTAACTTAAACTCCCTACTGCAGTTTATTCCTTTCTCTTGCCTCCCAAGCCTCCTCTTCTACTATTTTTTTGGTGAGATTGATGAAGTTTCCTGTACACTTTAGCAGAAATCTGGTTTTCTCACCTGTACCTTATAAACATGTTGAAGTTTTACGTTTATTTGGGAATGTCTACTGTGTGACTGAAGTTGGGGAAATATGCCACCAAAAATGCCACCAGTATTTATTTCCCTGCATTATTAAGCTGTCTTTGATGGTGGGTGGCCCCTTGATTTTCCTCAAAGATCTGACAGTAGCTTTTCACATACCTTCTTTCTTTGACTTGGTTGTTTTTAAGAAGTCTGTGCCATGTTTTTTTATGCTATGAAAACACAGTTAAATGGGTATAGCTGAGAATGGAGCTGGGCCCAGTTACATTACTTCTGGCTCTGAGGTACAGTGTGTGCCCTTGGGGACAAATTCTGCTCTTCACGTTGGCTGCATGTGTGTAACTGAAAACACAGTTTTTCCATCTGTGTCAAGTTTATTCACATCTTATATAAACACTAGCTTCAGCAGTTATTCTAGATGCTTTGAAATAAACTGCTACGCGTTTGATTTTGAGAAGGCCTACACTCCGTCCAGAAACTACCAACTTCTCATTCTCTGGCTATTTGGTAGTTTCCAGGGTTCGTAGCCAGTTATCTGCAAATATTTGTGGTTTTGAAACCAACCTGACCCCAGTGTTAAATCACGTAACTGATGCTACCCACTAAATGTTATTTATAATTGTCTGCCAGTTCCAATAACTGCTTTTCTTGGTCTGTTTGTGGTACTGGTGCAGCATATAATGGGGAGCTGTAAAATGGCTAAAAAATTGGTTGGCTTTTTTTTTTTTTATATATATAGTAGTTATTAATTTCCATTCATAGTGGGTCTCTGCCAGTTTGTTAGAATGAGTGAGAACATGCTGTTCTCATATTTCTGTGTGTTTTACAGCAATCTCTAAATGATAGATGTGTTTTGGCCGTGTGCCTGCGTGCTGTGTAGTTTACCATGTTGAAATTTTGCAGTTTGTTCCTGTCAGTGTCGTGGAGCTGAGTTTTCATACCTGCTGTGGATCTCAGAGTTCTCAGCCCATCTTCATGGGGAGAATTACAGCCCTCATGCGCTTAAGAGTTATTCTGACGAGCTAGAATGCTGTGTTAGGTAGCTCAGCATTTGTTTTGCTTAAGAAAAAAAAATATTTAGAAATGTTCATTTGATAAAGGGTCACGCTCCTGAACTAACAGTACTTGGCAGTACTCCATTTATTTGAATGGAGTTAAATAAACTCATACCACACTAGCTGGGGTAAGAGTCAAGCAAAAATTGAGTCTTTCATCATGAGCCAAACATAAATGAATCTGAAATTCCTGATATCTGATGTTCATGTACTTAGAAGGGACTAATGTAATGGCTTGTTAAGTAACGACACTGCTTCTGGTTGCTCAGAATTAAATTTATAAAAATGCTGATTCCAGTATTCTTGCAGGTAAAATGAATCAATCCCACATTGAACCTCTTTGATTATACCCCCCCCCCCCCACTAAGCAAATGATTTGGAATCTGTTTTGAAATACTAAGAGCAGCATTTTAAAGGAGTCACAAGATTTCTCCTTCCTCTGAGGCACACGTTTTGCATTTGGAAGTTTGAAACTGCTGAAGAAAGAACCGAGTTAAAGCACTAGCTCAGCAATACCACCCTGACAAACTTTTCAGCTGAAGCCATTCGGCAACGATGCCTTCTGCAGCAGTGTCACGTAGGCATGTATGCCTCCTTCACCTGGAGAGCGGGGGTGCAATATATGCAGGTCTCCCTGGCCAGGCAGCTCACTCTGATGTCTGTAGCCTTTACAGTCAGAACACTGGGGGACTGCAAGTGTGTTTTGCCTGTGGTGTGTGATGGGGGCAGGATATGGAGCAAGGGAGAAGTAGTGAGTTGTAAAGGGAAGTTCTTTATACAAACAAAGCATGAAGCCACTGTTAAAGTCTGCTTGCTTTACTTGAGCCACTCCAGCTTGAGCTACTGTTCTCTTCTGTCAAATGCTGTGATTATGCCAAACTTGCAGATGCCTGATTTTTATCAAAGTGATGTGCTTGGGTACAAGCTTGTGTGGACTATTTAAATCTAATAAATCTGTGTAAATGCTGCAAGTGGCTAAGAAGTAGATGTGATTCACAAGAAAGTTGACATAGAAGTTTTGTTTTCACAATATATATATTCTAGTGCTAAGTACAGGAAAAACAAAAAATTTGAGCAGCAGCATTTTTTCACTGTTCTAACACAGAAACATTATAATGAATGTTTATTTTCCTTTTTTTTTTTTTTTTTATTGTTTTCACCCCTCATGAGTTGCAGTAATTGTTCCCTGAGAATTTGGTGGTGGAGGGTGATTTCTCACTGTTTAATAATGTTCCTCTGTAACACTATTAGGTGATGACTAGTAGCTCCAGTGCAAGTTAATAATTTTTCAGCTATGTTTTATCTTCCCATTCTTCAATTCAGGTTTAAGTAAGCCTGCTTTACTTCATAATTGGGATAAGCTAAGTCTGTACATACAATCAGTTATAATAGCTCATCTGACAGGCAAGAACGGGTAAGCTACTCTACCCTGGTTTTGCTAGGTCGTGTGCTTATTTCCTCATTGTGAACTATATTAGTGCATATCAGGAGTAGAGCTGTAAATCTAATTAAATAGGAAGCTAAATGTGATGCTAAGTGTGAGGTGAGAATTAGGTCCATTTGAACTGTGAATAAGGCATTTTGTAGGATGGGAAAATACTTTTCAAGGAAGTCTGTCTAAATTGGGTCATGCATGAAAGAAATATAAATCAACGTGTAATGTGCTGTTGATTCTTGTGCAGCTGTCAAATTTAAATGGGCAGATCTTGAAGCTAACTGGAAATCTCAGGAATTAGGGCAGCGTTGTGTCTGAACAGCCATCTTTGGGAATTGTGTCTATTTCTAAGTGCCTTTAGGCCAGCATCCAGTGTCTGGGAATGTTTGGGAGCATACACTTAATGCCTGCATTGAGTACTGTACGTGTTTCACTACTCCTGCTGTATCAACATCATTGCTGTAATCCCACATTTCCCTGTAGAACACTCTGTATATATAGTCAAGGTTTTGCTTCTTGCTGTTCCATCAAAATTGCTGTGTAGATAGTAGCCCTATTGTCATTAGGGAAGTCTCATGGAAATGTTTCTTTACAAGTTCATGTTAGCACAGAGCAACCCTTTCACCCTTACATTAGCCCAACAGATTGCTTTAATGAACAAACATTCTCACAGCTTAGCAGGGTGCAAGAGTGTACTGTGCTGTGCTTAGTCTGCACAGTGCGTGAAAAGCTTAGTGGTGTTTTTTTTTTCATGAAGAAAGGCTCCCTAGGTAGGTATTTTGAAGATACCTAGGCTACCTAGGTAGGTATTTTGAAGATACCTCGTGTGAAATCAGGGAGAGCACTGCGTGAAACCCATGTGGGAGTAAAAACCTCCTTCTTCCAGTGCTGGGGAAGATCTCAGAAAAATATTGTTGGCCTGCCACATACAAAAGCAGTAGTGTGTGAGCCATTAGATCATTCTTTCCTTGAGGGAGGTGATAAGAATCATAGCATTGGTTAGTAAAACAGATCTTTTTCATGTTTCAAGCCATAATTCCTTAAGGATTGTGGTGCAGCCCGAGCAGAGCTGTGCAGCAAGTTCAGGCATGGCTGGTCATACCACGTTCAGCAAAATCTGGAAGGCAGGAAGCCAGTTCCAGGGTGTGAAAGTAAACTAACATTCAAAAATAAATGTGGCTGTGTTTTCAAGGTCGGCTTTTTTAAACTTCACAGCCTGGAATGCCAAGCTTTCAATACAAGGTAAAAGGAAATAAAAATATACATTTAAAGCCATGCGTATGAGAACCTCTTACATGGAAAGTAATACGTTTTAATAAGCAGCTATGCTTCCCATTCCCTCTAATTTGGCAAGTGTGGCATGTAAGGCTACTTCTGGAGTGTACTAGCATACTGCTCCAGTCCTAGCAATTTCCGCTATAGTTTCTTTCTTGGGGACTGTATTTTTTAAAACATTAGCTATCCGGCTGCAATTGTTATGGTAAAACAAGCAAACTGCGCACTACAATATATAATACAGTATGGCTACCGCAGCATCAAGCAAAATTGCTGTAGCCAGCAAGTAAAATCTTCCTGTATAAAATAGATACCAGCTGTGAAGTAAAAAGTACTTAAAAGCTGTGCTTTGAACTGTGACTCAGTAGTTAGAAAGAAACAAAACAGCTATGGTTGGTACAAGAAAGAAGAAATTCTGTATCCATGTACAACAAGAGGAGAGGGTATTCCATTTCATGTGTATTTGTCCTAGAGAAATAGGAGATTTAAGTTGTTGCAACTGATTCTTTGGCAACTTGCAAATTAATTTTTGTTTTGGCTAAAACAAGGCATACCTTACCTCTCTTCAGGCAGCACTGACTGTGAGAGTTCAGCACGGTGCTTGTTACCTACTGGTGCTTGCTACAGAACAGCTTGAAACAGTAGCACTGGAAAGTGAGATTTGTCCTCAGTTGTCTTAACGTGATGTAACCATCAAAGACAAATTAGGTCAGCATATTTAACTGCTTTCACAGTGAACGTTATGCCAATAACTTTCAACAGTCCATTTGTCCATGAGAAATGCCTGTATATTCTAGCAACATCGACAGCACTTAGGCAATTAAGACTAGATTTCGCTTTTATTTATACAGATTAGAGCTCAGTGGAGTTTGATTGAGTACCTCACAACTTACTCATATCTAAATGTGTACTAGATTGTATTTAGCTTTATGCAAATAGATAGTGGAGGTGGAAAACACAGAGCTTTTGCTTTTCTGTCCCTGAGCCAGGTTCACGTACAGACGCTGTCCTTGTAATCAGGAGAGCAGTGACTGCTCCAGGCTAGTGACTGCACAGGGTTAACCTCCTACTTAACACCCAGTGTCCGTAGGCAGAGTTTCGTGTTTTTCTTTCTGCAGCCCTGACCATGACAACATTGAAATCACTTGAGTTTTAAACTGTGGCCTGTGTTTTTGAAATTTTTATCAATAAAGCTAAATCAATAATACATTTCAGTTTATCTTGCTTTTTAACTTAGGTTGAACAATATTTAGACTAAACATTTTTGTTTATTTTTTAATGTCATGTTTGTATGTAGCCTGCATGGAACTTCCTGGCACTGCTTCTATACTTAAGGCTAATAATTAATTTAAGCTGTCCTGACCAATTAAAAGAAGATGGAACAAAATTTTAATCAAATCAGTTCAGTTGGAGGCATAAATCAGGGAAGTCCAAGGATTTCATTGAGTGAAAAATGTTCTCTTCTGTCTATAACTGCCACTTGCAGAAGCTTTGTATTTCTCAGCAGCTCATTGGTCTGGAATGGCTTGGTGAAAGAAGCCAGCTCTGAAGATCAGGATTAACTTAATCAAATAGTGGACTGAACATAATCCTGTACTCAAATTTAAACTTGATTGTGCCTCAGGATTGTGTTTGCATGATGGATCTTATCAACTTTCAGCCTGTTGGCAGGAATGAAATAAATTGTGTAACTATACTATTTCAGTGCACCAAAGTTAATTGAGTTTCCTGGCCAGTTTGTCTGTTTTCATTAATAAAATCTCTAAATGAAATCATTCAGAGAATTTTCCTTTTAAGATCCTGGTACTCGTTAGTGTTCATAGATTGTTAACACTAAAAGTCCACATCGTCTCTACTGCTGTGCCTGGCTGTACTCATGAATGTCATTCCTATTCGTTTAGCTCACTGTATGCTAGTAGAATAGAGGTAAATTTTTAAAGCATCAGTAACTCGTTATCCTTGTTTGAATATAGGATGACAGTTTTTATTGAATTCTGCTTGTATAAGTTATGTCTTGTGTGGAAAAAAAGGAGTTGTGTACCCTTAGTTTTTAGCTTTCCACTGAAGCTAAATTTTCATTGCAAGACAAGCTGCCTGGGATCTTTCAGAGCACCTCGCCAGTAGATTCTTATTTGTTTCTTTTGCCATCTTGGGAGGTAATATCTTTCTGACATGCCCCAAACATTTAGGAAATGTAACTACTTTGCTTATGTAAACTGCAGGTTAATTCATTACGAGAGAAAACACCTCTCCTGGTAAAAGTTGAAGACAAAGGAGATCCAGGCTCTGCTTCCTGGAATCTATGCATGTATCAGTCCACAGGCCTTGAAGATGGCTTTAAAGAGAGGAATGTTTTTTATCACTAGATTTGATATAATGACAAAGATATAAGTATATATTGGAAAGTTACCTCTAGAGCCAAGAACCTAGAGTGAAGAACACCACTTAAATCTGCAAATACAGTTTTCTTATGTATAGTTTCAAAGTTTACTTTTTTTCTGTATTTTATCTCAATATTTTAGTTTTAATAGTTATTTCTTAAAAAATATATTGATAAATCATAAACAGACATCAAAGTTTTAACACAGCTTTGCAAATGCAATCAATGTAAGGTAAAGCAAACAATGTCTAAGCTTTAGGTACTGACAGTTACTTCATATAAGCAGAGTTTTGTAGCTGTGAGAGGGAGAATGACCTAGTAGCTCTGTGTGACGTTGCAGTTTGTAAGCCCAAGCCTTGGGCAGACTGTTTAACCACTGTGTGTGCCAGTTGACTCGCCATGAAGTGGATGGCTGCAGTGCAAATGATGAGACAGTGACAAAGATGGGACCATCCTTGTATCCTAGATACAGAGCCCAGAAGTCTGTGCAGACACAGATGTCTGTTTTGCAAAGATACTCAAGGTCTGTTTGTTTGGTTTATAGGAATATTGATATTTGCAAGGCTGTGTGTTTGAATTAATATAGTCAGAGATAATTTAGGGCTGCTTGTGGTGCAAGTCAGTATCCTCTTTGCACAGATTAATGACTAGAAAATATCTCAGGTCAAGATTCTTTTAGTTTTATCGGTGCAGTTCTGTTACCTGAGCCAGGACTAACATAAAGTAGGAACAGTGGTGTTATGCAGAACAATGGTGATAACCCATGTAGAGATATTTGTTAAAAATTGTGCTTACTTTGCTGCTGAGGGTCTTGAAACAGAATGAAGACAGAAAGCAAGACTAACCTAAATGCACTTGGGTTATGTGCACAGACATTCACAAGTACAAACATTAATGAGATGTGGCAGAGAGGAAAGTAATTGAAGAATTCAGTGTTCAGCACAATTACACATGTACACATGCACACCCAACCATCGTATTAGCAGCATGTGGATCCTTAATAACGCTATTTCATATTCTGTAGCTCACAGAAGTCCTCTGGCTTCCTGTTAAAATGCTGGTTTCTTTTCTGTTGTCTTCCAGCTGTTGCTTTGCTCTGACTTTTGTAGCCTGTACAAGCCTAACGGCTTGCTTTTCCTGTCACTGCCGTATGAGGCTAGAGGAACGGTAGCCACATTTTCAGTTCTTAGACCATTGCTGAGGGGTAACATCATAAAGATTCACAGCTTCTGCCAAGCCAGGGGGGAAAAGGGAAATCAAATTTAGAGGTGACAGTTCTGCTGAACTTGTATTTCTGTTCATCATATTAATCCTCTAACTTTAATTTTATTCACACTGTAATTTAGTGAACAACCTTTACTGTTGCTGAAGATAGTAAGAACTGTGAGGGAGCCCTCAGTTCAGGCCGTTGAATTCCATTGATTTCTTGGTCTGTTTGTGCAGCCTGCTTTGAAGGAAGCCTTTGCTCAAGTCCTGACCTAAAATTCTTAACAGGCAAGAAGTACTTGTTATAAAATGTCCCTTAAACCGTATGAAATAAATACCAGTTCCTTTCAACTTTCAGTTCTTGTGGTTCTCCTTGGTATATACAGTACTGCGATTCCTTTCCATTCTGTTTCCTATCTCAAGTGTGTATATATATATATTTTTAATTTGTCTGCTACTGATTATTAGATTTATTGAGGAAAACTGTATGTAAGCTGAGTAAGTTAGATATACAGTGGCTATGTGTTTCATAAGATGAAGAATGTGAAATATTATTAATGGAATAATGAGTTCTAATGATTTCTAACTCTAGGGAAGTCAACATTTGCCATTGAGTGATTTGTCATGTCCTTGAGGAAATATTAATCAATGTACTGCCCTAACTATAGTTGTGCTGCTTTTGTTGTTATTCTGTAATATTATTGGGTCCACTATGTGAGTGTGTAGCTTGATAATATGAATGTTACATTTTACAATTTAAACATTCTTTTTCTGCTCAAGTATAGGATAATTCTTTATACAGCAGCGTTGCATTCAAGGTAATTTCTGGTGTTTTCTTACATGTGGATTAACGTGCCTTCATTTTCATTCTCTGTGTCCTGTCATCACTTAGCCATGTCTGTTTAGGTCACGATTATGCACTGGAATTTTCTAATGCTTCTATTGGAATCATACTTCTAACATTAAAATATTAAGTCACTGGTAAGTGCTTAACCCACAAATTCTGTACAGGTGAGGAGCTCTACCCCATCAAAGTCTGCTCAAATGCTGTCCAGATGCACTCACTGAGTTACAGTATGTGAGGCTTAGTTTGTAATCTTTTTGTACCATAGACTGATCTCTTTTTTTTTTTTTTTTTTGCTATGAAGTGACTCGGCACATTTGTAATTATTAGAAAATGAGTGAATAGAATCTAGGTACTGAAAACTTACTTGCTTTGTGAACCTTCCTGATAGGGATAATATTAAAGAAGGAAAATCCCTATGGTCTAGGATTAAGAAAAAAGTATTCTCAGGTCCATGCATGCAGGCAAAAGCTAGGAATATAGGGACTATATTCCTATATTTTTCTCTTTTACAAAGCTGGCAGTCTATAACATGGATTGACAATTTTATCAACCTTACTGTGTCTGTACAGTAATTCTGTTAAAAGCTCAATATGTGACATTATTCTTAAGTCCAGTTTATGCTGCGTGGATGTACCCGTCATTGCAACAGGCTTGAGTTTCACTGTGTATCAACTGTTCTTCATAACATACGGTTGTTGTTCTCAAGTTTGTATCCTGCATATTCCTTAGCTCTGCTTAGCTCCATTTGTTCTGGGTACTTAACTGATTTATGTAAATTTACTACTATATTTTCTTGTTTCCTTAGCATCCTAGTATTTTTAAATAGGCTTTTAGGAGATCGTGTCTTTTAGCAGTAGTCAATGGAACTTTTCTGGATCCTTGTCTGTGTTACAAAAGTCAGGATTCAACCTATAGCAATCCCTGTGACGTAATTACATTTGTAGAAAAAGAGTTGACAGTGTTCTGCAGTGTCAGAGGCAGCAGAAGCACAGCCCTCCTTTTACGCTTATCCACAGGGTTTGGGGCACATATTTCATGGATCCTCAGGGATCCTGGTTTAGTAAGAAGCATTTTTATTCCCTGTTAATTCCTAGTAAAATATATAGGTTTCTATTTTAATCACACTAGTTCTGCCTTGATGCTGCACGAGGGGATTATACAATACATTCTTCTGTGCAGATTGTTATCCTTGGTTAGTAATTTATGTTTCCATCTTGTCCAAAGTCTGTGGTCCTGAATGTTATTCTTGGCTATGCTTGTGTAACATTATTGGAGACAGTAGCATTTGAAGGTGTGACCGAATTAAGAATCTGATCAGTCAAGCAAAAAGAGCAGGTACTTCTCCCTTTGCTTTCCTGAGCAGAAAGAATTACCTATCACCAGCGACCAAACTGCATTTCTTTGCCCTCAAATGGAGGTTTTAAGCCTTGGAACCTCACTATTATTGGCAGAACGGCTTTTCTGTGGCTGTGAGCCTTGTTCTGTGCTTCTGGAAGGGTGCATGAAGACTTGAACCTGCAGTTTAATTCTTGATAACCAAAGAAAGCACTGTGGCTTCACAGCATGCATAGATGTTCTGTTAAATCAAGGGCTGGGGAGAGTTCAGATGTAAAATTATAGTCAGGTTTGCTCTGTAAGTTTTAGCTACCATGGCTGAAAATGGGCATATTACTCTTCATTGGAAAAATCCAAGCTAAACAGTTTAGCAGGGTCTGTCTGTTATATTTTGTCCATTCATCATAGCTGATATCAAGCTTCTGGTAGTCTCAGGCAGTTTATACTGACCTTGAAGCTGTTATACCTAAGGCAGTGGCCAAATTCTGCCCCCATTCCTTTGAATCCAGAGTTAACTGTGGGATTAAATTTGAGTAGCTGTATAAGAACATTAAGTTCTTTTTTTTATTTTTTTATTGTAATGTATGCTCTCTGAACTTTGCATGTATTTGTCCTTTTTTTTTCCCCCATCTTTTTCTAGCTGGAGGAATTTTTTATCACCCTTGATTTGCATGCTCTAATAGCTGAATGTTTTCAGAAGATACAGAGCTTTTGGTAAATCTGGGTTAGTCTAGGTCTGGATGAATGCAATATTGTAAGAAGTGCTATATAGAAGCATGGATGGAGAACTTTACAGAAGATGTACTATAGACAAGTCTTTAGGCCCTTCTGAAGTTTTACGGCAGCTACGCTGCAACTGTGTTGTGCTTTACAAGGCATTCTTTGTAAAGTCAGAATTTGCACAGTTTTTATCTACCAGTTAATTGTATGGGTAATTGGTATTGAACTTTGCAAAGTACCCCTGCCTTAAAGCAAGGGGTCTCAGCAATGAAAACGTTTATGTAATATGTTGAGCAAGTCGATGGCAGTCTTAATATTTTTTGTTACTGGAATGTTAGAATTTCTGCTTTGAATCAGGCAGTGAAATGACAAAAGTTAAGAAGTTATTTCTTAAATGAATATATTGTAGCAGATTTCTGTATTTCAAAACCATGAGAGAAGAGGGAGGCAGATCACAATTCGTATACAGTAAACATCTTGAGTTTAGGCTGTACTTTTTAAAATGCTCATCATTCTGATAGTAAGAAAGAAGGCTTTTTTTTTTTTTTTTTTTTGAAAATAAATAGAGATATATCAAACTAAGTAAGATCTTTTCTTTTCCATTTCATCAAGCTAAAGGAAAAAACTCTCTCCTTTGACCATGGTTATATTTCTTTTTTTTGAAATTTCAGAAGGAGGTATACATTAAAATCATTTTCTTACTGAGAACAGTTAAGCAGTATTTAAAGCATGCAATAACGTCAGAGGCGGTTTGCACGATAGATGTGGCAGTAGGCTCTTAGTGTAATAATTAAAGGTATACAAGAGCCTATAGAGAGAGGTATTTATTTCCTTATGTAAGGAAAAATAATAATATAATAATTTCCTTATTATAGAGAGAGATATTTATTTCCTTGAGATTCAACCTTTGCAAAAGGTTCCTCTTCCAAAAAAAATAATTGAGAAGCAGAAGCGTTGTAAAAAATGTCAGCACAAAAAGGCATGTCATATCCTACACCTTTTTTTTCCATTTCTCTCTTATGTTTTTGTTTTTCTCCTGCCAATCTTTGTACCTAAAATCAGATGATTTAACATTTCTTATTCCACTGCCATTTTCTGGCACTTGATCCAGTTCTTAAACTTCTCTTATAATTATCTGTCAGCCTAGCACAACATTTTACAAAATTAATTGCGTTCTTAAGAATAACAGACACTTTGATTCACATAGCAACATGCTGTCACCACTTCATGTTAATAATCTGCTGGTTATGTTCCTGCTCCAGGAATACATATATTTTAGCCAGCGAATGTATTTACCATAGACTCTTAGCAACTCTTTTTCCTCATTTTTGTCTACTGCAGGATATTTTCCCCAATATCCTATTCTTTTAAAAACATAATTTCATATATACTTTGGAAAATTGCTGAAATGTTAATAATTTGGGGATTTTTATATTATTGGTGGTTGCTATAGGCACACAAGAGCATGTTATTGAGCTGCTGCTTCACTGGCATCTGCAAAATCCTGCAGCTATTGAGAGTACTGGCTTGATGTGCTCTCGTGTGTGGTTTTTTTTTTTTTGTTTTTTTTTTTGGTTTGTTTTTGTTTTGATTGGTTGTTTTTTTTCCTGAATGGATCAATAATTTATATGACTATGGAATCTTCTTTTGATTTTGATTTTTTCCCCAAAGAGAGCAGCTGAATATTTACAGTTTTATTTTGAACGTTATGATAACTTTCTATTTTTGAAAATGTACCAAAACAAACAAAAAGAACACCTCCCAGATATGAATGTTTTTTTTCTGTCAGAAAGGAAAGGCTTTGCATGTGATAGTGCGGTATTAAAATGCTAGGTTTCTTAGTTGGAAGCTAGATAAAGTTCTTATTGTGCAAGGGTAATAATGAGTGAGGAACAATAAAGGATGCAAGGAAGCAGACTTAATCTGTATATTCTGACTTAGGTGTTAATGTCTTTCTTTTACTAGATGCTAGTACAGGTAGAAGAGAAGGCTCACGGTGATGTGGTATGCGTTAGGCAAATACGGCTCTGTGAAGGCAGAGAAGGAGATGAAACAACCTGAGTTGGTCAGGTTTAGCAGATTCTGGAGGATGTCAGTGCTATCTGTGAAATTTTGTGAAATCTGAAATGTGTCGCTAAGAGAAATGGGGACGTGTTCTCTTTGTTGCATTCTATAGACTGCTTCATCTGTATTAAGGATGAGCTACCATGGTACGGTCTGTGGGAAACATTTTGAAATATAAATTCTCATTCTCTTTTCAGTCTTTTTTGGATGGTGGAACATTACCTTTGTAAAGATACGGTACACGGATTCAAGCCTGAAATAACTAAACTCCCCATTACTTCACCAGAAGATGCAACAAGAATACAACAAAATCAGTTTGTCACATAATTTGTGACAATGCAAACCAGTAAATTGTTCAGTTATTAGTTTACAATATAACCATTTTACTAGGAAGTGATATTACCACATTTATGAAATATTTCAAAACCTTTTCTGAAGTTTAAAGTCAGATCAGACAAAATATCTAGTGCCATGGAAATGTGATAAACACAACAGAGATTTGGATACTTGGAAAAGTTAAGCTGCATGCAACCAATATGGTCTTCTATACCTTTGTTCCTGAATCCCAGAAAGAAGTAGCAGATGCATAGCTGGCTTCAGGGATGGCAGCCTGTTCTAGTGAGCTTGGAGCCAAATAGAAGTTCTATCTAGTGTACACTCTATGCTTCTTAGAGATCTGTGTCCTTCTCAGGAGACAGTGTTGTATCGAAGTGATGTGTTCTGGTTCCATTATAAAGTGTCTTAGGGGATCAGATAGTAACTATTGCTCTTAGGAAGGATTCTGAGCTTCATTTGATGTTCTGAAGCAGCAGAAGAGGAAAGTTTTGGTTTTGCTCTTCATGAAGAGATATTCAGGTTTAATTTTTGCCCTTCAGCAAATGCAAAAATGCTTTTCCTTTTGTCCCTACTGAGGTAGGTGAGTCAAGCAAATGTCTAGAGCGTTGTCTAAGGGAAAGAACTGGTACCACAGTCACATCTGACATTGTTGCATGCATGCCAATAATGACAGGATATAAGAAAAAGTATAACAGGGGATCTTTAGAATCACTAAAACATTAAGTCTGTAACACATCTGCAAAAGAATTTCCTACAGGTACAACACAGTTATGCTTAACATGTGTTTAACTAACATTTATTGATAGCGGTTTTGTTCATACAAAACTTGAGCACTTCAACTAAAAATGAAAAAACTCTTTTTGGATCTTGAGATTACCCTTCAAACCATCCTACCACTAAATGCTAATGTTGCATACAGAAACAACTATTGCCATACAGCGTACTTCTATGCACACCTACAATTGCCTTGAGATGACAATGAAATGGTAATGTATTATTATACTTGTACAGATCATGTGTGATTTCTTGAAGCAGATAATGACACATACTCCTACTGTTTCAAATTATGAGGAGGAGTCAATCTGGAGAGGTATGTGAAAGTAAACTTGGTGTTTGCTCTCCTTGCAAAATGAGTCTATAGACAATCTTCTGCTACAGTAATGATTTTGAAATACTGGCTTTCATGAACAGCAATCTTTGCAGATTTTATATCAACAACGAAATACAGCACTAGCTTCTTATTTACTTCCATGTGCATGTCAGAGTACTGTTGACTAACATCTACCAATATTTAAAGCCTTGCATGATTTAGGCCCAGGAGGATTTTTTTTTTTTTTTTTTTTTTACCTCATCCTATAGTGACAGCTGAGAAGGCATTACAGGTTTTGGGGAAGAAAACTGAGGAGGAAGATGACAGCTCTTTCCCAGCTGAAGGTATCACCTTTCGGAGTTTGTTCCCCTTGAAAGTCTGCCATATTCTAATTTTTTGTGCAACAACTGCCAGATTGTCAGGTGACATATCACTGCCACTCTGAATGTTGCTTATATACGTTGTTTATCATTTAGATGACTGTTCTCTTTTGGTTTGTGCTTTTTTGGGGGTTTCTTAATTTCATCTCTTTGGGATTGATGTATGTTAAAACAAAAGAGACTCATGCAGTACAAATCAGTAAGTGCCAATGAATGCAATTCATTCATTTGTCTTAAGAGACTTTTAAATAAGCAGCATTATATCTCAAGTTAATCGTTGATACATATACATATTAAAATTTGGCGGAAAGAAGAATAATAGAGGCCACAGATTTCACTACAAGCCTAGTGCCATTATACATTACACAAATCAGATGATAATACACATAGTACTGACTGTAGGGAAAACTATGTGCAGTATCGAGAGGTTGACCCGTGAGCTAAGCAGAATAATGTTTGTAGGTTTGAAG
The DNA here is from genome assembly GCA_011076525.1 of Nettapus auritus. Taxonomy (NCBI): domain Eukaryota; kingdom Metazoa; phylum Chordata; class Aves; order Anseriformes; family Anatidae; genus Nettapus; species Nettapus auritus. The sequence goes on from CM021769.1 coordinate 57,422,971, forward strand.
GCTGAAATTCCTTTTCGGGAGAGAATTGCACACTGATGATAAATTCCAAACAGACATTCAGGAAAGATGACATCTACCCTTGCAGCAAATCCTGTACAATAAGCAGCTGCTTAAGTAGCTTTGCTTCACTGTCTCATTCCTTATCTCAAAAAGAATCATCTCATTAGCTACGTACTGAAATATGTTAACTTGTGTTTGAGCTAGAACCGTATTTTATTGAAAAAACACACCACGTTTAAGTTAAAGATGGCAAAGACTGAGAATCTGTCAGAGCTCTTGAGAAACTGTATTTGGATAGTTACGGTGTCTGTTATAAACAGACATCTTAATGAATTTGCGTAGGGTTGGTATTGATATTGAACTTTTCCACTTGGTTGGAAATCCATTATATAACATGTATGATAGAAATTATAATATTGATTAAAAAAAGAAAAAGACATTATTAGTATGAGGCTCGCAGCTTTATAGGCATGTTCTGAACTCTGCCCTATTCTCACCATTTTTAAAGCAAAACTGCTGTTAATCTTGCAGTCTTAGATTTTGTTTGAATTACCTAAAAGTCTTTGAGATAATTTTCATCAGTCTAAATTCTTTCCTCTGGCTCCTTGACTGTTTTGAAGTAACTGCTACTGAAGGCTGTTCTTATCACTGTAAAGTTCGTCACAGTTATGAGAACTTAAAATACTTACAGTGCATCACAAGTAGCTCTTTCCAATATGTGAAGCACGTAGAATATAATTGTAAAATCTAGGTTTTTACAATTCCTTACTTAGTTTTGCATTTTAATACTAAGATAAATTCTAGTATTTACTGTTTTGGCAATAGTACCCATAACATTTAAAACAACTTGAAAGCATTTAATTGTGACAAATATCAATAAACAAGTACATAGTTGTATTCACATAAATGGAAAAATAGTATTTTGTGTTATTTTTATTGAAGTTACTGTCTCAAAACTAAAGTCATTGGTGTCCTGTATTTTTTGATTCACCTTGCTCTTTATTTTTCTTCGGAAGATTGTCATATTTTAGTGATGGTCTTAGCAGAGTTGCAATAGCAACTGTGCTTGTTGAAACACTTTTTCAGCTTCCAGCATTTAGTCTGCTGTCATGGTTTGTAATGAATAAAGTGTGGGTTACAAGGTGTTCTAAGACGCTGTACTGCAAACATATTCCAGTTGTTTCCACGTAATTTGTTGAACTCATGCTTAAATACAAGTGATTTCTGGCAAGATCCCCAGCTCATAGTTTACTTAATTCTTCATCCCTGTGCTCATTAAATGATTTGTTTTAAAGTTGCCCCAGTTCCAAAGAAGTTAGAATACAACCTTGTTGACTTTGATGATCTTTGTCAACTTCAGTTACATCATCTGTAATGCTTACCTTTTCTTCTACGTTTACAAGATACCATTATCATCATTATTCCTTTTATGCACAGTCTCTGATTACGTTAATTCACAGCATTGCTCTGCAGCTCGTGATTGCAGTTCTTGAATAGCTGCAATGTACTTACTGTATGTTTAAAAAGCTTCGGCAATAGTGAATATATGTTTTTAAACAACTATTTCCATGTCTTGGCCATTCAAAGAGTTTAAAATAATACATAAAGGTTTGACAGTGGTTCTATGTATAATTGTAACACAGAAGCTTCTGAAACTCGATCGTATTGATTCAGGCTGGAATTTTCAGACTGCCATTTTCTGGATGGAGAGTTAGGTGGAGCTGGAGCTGTTTAGTCTGGAGAAAAGGAGGCTGAGGGGAGACCTCATTGCTCTCTGCAACGACCTGCGAGGTTGCAGCAAGGTGGGCGTTGGTCTCTTTTCTCAGGTGACAATTGGCAGGACACGAGGAAACGACCTCAGGTTGTGGCAGGGGAGGTTTAGGTTGGATACCAGGAAGAATGTCTTCACAGAAGGGGTGGTTAGGTATAGGAATGGGTTGCCCAGGGATGGTGGTAGAGTCACCATCCCTTGAGATATTTAAGATATGTGTGGATGTGGCACTTAAGGACATGGTTTAGTGGTGGACTTGGTAGTGTTAAGTGGAGGTTGGACTTTATGATATTGTGGATCTTTTCCAATCCAAATGATTCGATGATTCCATTCTATGATATATACAAGAAATGCATTAACTACTGCTGTAGATTGGCATCTTACACTTGTGACTTGTAGGTAGAGTTAAGTTCTTGCAAATTTGTTTGTTCTACTGTTAGTTTAGATTCCTGTAGAAGCAGCCCTTTAGGTAGAATGAAGAAATTTATGACAAGACTAATAATTATTAGAATTCATAGAGGAAAGTTGTTTGTAGGATAAATGGGAAAATAGATTTATTTGCCTCTATCTGAAGCCTTGGGGGTTGCATGAATTCTGAAGTATATAGGAAAAAAACGCAAAAGATGCCTGATATTTGCCACTCCTAATCTTGTAAAACCCTTAGAGATCTTGCATGAGCTTAGTGTGCAGAAAGCTAGACAGGATTTTGTAGAAAAGGTTGAAGTGCAAATGGATTTATTACAATTCTTGTGATAGTTTGTCACAAGCTTGGTATGGAGCATATATGAAAAATGTTCTTAAGATACTTTTGTTGTGGCTGATGGACTTCTGTGTGCATTGAAAAACTATACATTCTCTTCTATAAAGATCTTGAAAATCTAAGTAAAGCTAGATGAAACATGGCTGTAAAAAGTAAAGTTTTCTAAGTTATAGAAAAGAGATGTGGATTGTTTCAAGTGCAAGAAAAGTTAAAAAAGGAGAGAGCAGGCTTCTGTGACTGGGGAGGTTGGACAAAGGGGACTGAAGAAACCTTTCAAAGCTGAAAGTGAGAACGGAAATGGGACAAAAGGGCTGTAGCAGGTAAGCTGGGTTTGCTCTGTTGTGGAACGCAAAGCTGTAAGAGAGACTGAAAGTGCAAGTTGATGTAATTTGTGTAGAAATGGCATTCTGGATGACTACAGTTAGTGAGAGATGCTAGTTGTGGATGAAATGAAGTACGAAACTGGTGTGGCTAATCAAGGAGTTTCCTTCAAATGCTTGAACCTGTTGTGCATGTCTCTTAAGAGAAAGTTATTATTCTATCCTACATTCACATTATAAACATCCATGTGATAGTTAATAGTGCTGTTTCTTTTCATTTAATTTTAGTATAGCTGATTCTTCAACTGGTAACTAAATAAGACTGTTGCACTCAAAAGATGTCAAATGGGGGTTTGGTTTCTCTTTGGAAAAGTGAAATTAAGCAGCAGTTTTCAGCTCTGATGAACTTGTATGTGGGTGGAAGGTAGGCTTCACTTCAGGTAAGGATTATGAATGTCTTTTCTGTACTTAAGGGTATTATGTAGACTTATAATTCATTCATTTGGGTTTAAGTAGAGCAAAGGCTTGTATCTTTTGTGTTGTATGTGCATTTAAAATAAACTGAAAAACAGAAGATTTATAGCTATGCACCAAAGTAACGTACTTTTTCCCACCAACCACCTCATACTTGTTTTATATCACAGTTGAGATAGTTGTTATTCTAATCATAAAACACCTTTTAAAGTCTAATAAAAATCCTTCTTATTCTTTCTCTTCTGGATTCTCTATTTTGGACACAAAATAATTCTCTGGATTACTTTCGGTTCTCGGTTAACCTTTTCATGGAGGCAAGGTAGCCAGTTTGTATCATAAGAGGCACACTTGTAATAGCAACATTGGTTTTCATGGTGGTCTTTCTCATTTCCGCAAATTGAGAGGCTGAGAAAATGAATTTCAATTACAGTACAACTAAATGAATGGGACCTTGTATGATGCTGGACAAAAAGGTAAGGCTGAGTAGCTCTGTGTCCTGTCTCCTGAATTGTGCTGTGGACACCACATCATAGTGGGGGGGGCGGTTGATGGTCAATGGTGGTGCTAGAATGGCTTCCTTCCTAACCTGACCAATTTTGTCAGCCTGTCAAATATCTGGGAGCTAGGTTCCTATTAGTTAAACAAGGAGATTATGTGAAATCTTGCACAGTGACTTAGTTTTACCAGAGTGATCTTAGTTTAGTGATGTCATCTTTTATCTTACCAATTTTCTTTGTTGGCTTGTGAGATTCTGCAGCACTGGTTTTGCTATTTGAAAATGTTTGCCTTAATCCTTAAACTCGCCGCTGCACAAAAAATAAATAATGGTTTAGACACACATTGGAGTTTTTGGAGAGGAAAGAAAACATAAAAAACTAAAGTCACATAATTCAAATAAAAGAAGACTTGAATGAAATCATCTAGAGGAAAGTATGTTTCTAATTTCATATATAATTTAGATTTTGTGGTATGCATACAATAGATATAGAGACTGAGTTTGTCCTTCATAATCTGTCCTTTCTGTAATTGTAACATTCGAAGGCTTCAGAATGAGATGGGGTCTTCCTTGTGGAAGGCATTCATTCCAAAAGTAGTAGAAGAAAAATATGTAATAGGTTCCAAAGTATCTAGTGATCATTTAGAAGTTTGATATATATCATGATATAGTTTTTGATATCTCTCCCTGCCTTCTTGGACTCCTTGATTTTACTTTTTCCCCTCTGCCAAGAGTGGAATGTCACTGTTTCTTATTGTTAGTCCAAGGCTGAGACTCCACATACATGTCAAACTCACCTAAAACTACTAACTGAGTTTAGAATCTGCAGTTGCAGGTGCTGTGTACAGACAAAAGAATTGCATCCCTTCTCCACTCAATTTTTACCCCAATTTTTGCCCACATATTATGAATTTAAAATGAGCTGCTATGTATTTACCATGTAGAACCATGAAAGTTGCTTAGGAAAATATCAAACAGTACTGGGCACAGGGGAGACTCTAAGACTAGTCCAAAGGCTTTCTGCCTGGCAGGGAGCCAGAGATAACCAATCTGAGTGGGCTTTTATACCTGGGCTGTGTTTATTCCTTTTTTCCTTTTTTTTCCTTCTAGTTGTGTTCAAGTAGTTAATTTGGTAACTCGTTGTAGTATTTTTATAGTTACGACATTTCAGTGGCTGGCTGATAACCCCTAAATTTCTTCTGTACTCTCTCCTGCCTCCTACTGTATTTTAAAATATACGGTATATTTCAGGCAATCTACCTGAACTCATCAAAAGCCAAATTTTTATCTAGAGAATTCTTTATCCAAAGAAGTACATTAATTTATTACTTCTTGACTAGACTGCTAGAGCACTTTAAATGGCACTGCACAGGCTTAGGTACCTTGATAGAATGTGTGGCAAGAGGCTTTCTCCATCAAAGTACTCTTTCACCGCTAGAGACAAAGCTTTGAGTGAGAAAAAGGACTTGGAAAAAATCTTTCTGCTAGCAGACCTACAAACCTACCTTACCATAAATCTTACCGTGGATAGATAACATGTTTGCAGGTGAAGCTTTTTTAATGGTTTCCTTAGGATTCTATATTTGAATCTAATTCCCAGAAAGAACTACTGCTTCTCTTTCTTGAAAAGTATGCAATTTTAAATGTGTGTGTCAAGACTTGGGGATCTTCTGTTTGCAGGCTCTTACAGTACTCAAAACCAATTTTATAGGTTGGTGACAGATGAGAGTTCTGATTTTGTTCCTTAACAATGCTGTGCATGGAGATGCCTGTTTGGAAGTAGTCTTTTACTTCCTGTCTGCTTCTACAGACAATCTCACTAAATTTATTGAGACATTCATCTTTCTAGTATTGGGTCAACATGACGTATTAATACATTATTACAAGGCAGCTTCAAATCCATCACAACAAGAGAGCATGTGTAGGCATATAGAGACAAGAATGGAAAAACTGCATGGCATTCTCAAGGTCATCATGTAGGCTTGCAGCAGAGCAGGAGATAGAAACTGGGTGCTCTGGATTGCAGATGGTATATTCTAGTCATTTTTCTTATCAAATACACTTGCAGAAACTTAAATAATCAAAGCAAAACCCAACCAAGCTAAGATGTAATCCTGAATCAAATTGTGCCTGGTGTTTTTTTTTTTTTTTAATCTTGTATTATGGCTGATGTGCAATATGTTAAACAACTGGATTTGTAGCTTCTATTTTCCTTGAGAGTTTTCAACTAAAAATAATACAGTTAATTAACTTTCATAACAATTGTTTTGAATGATACTGGACACGTAGAAAAAAGTTTAGCTGAAGAACAAAATTAATATACCACAACAATAAAATTAAGAGCAATGAAACACCAGAAATAAGATGAAAGCAATAGATGAGCTATGTGGTAATGTCAGCTTTAGAGTGAATGCATATAATTTCAGTAAACCTTTAGTGACGAAATTAGAAATCTGTTCATCATAAAGTATCTGTGTGACCAGATCTTCAGATGGATAATGAGTTTCCATCATCATTAACAGAGTGCAAAATCCTGCTGGCCAAATGACATGTGGCTTTGCTACTGACTCCATTAGGACAAGACACACTCTTTATCTAGTGAATTTAGTAAAGATTTGGACTGAAAGTGCAAATAGGACGATTGAAACATCCTGAGTTGGAATATGCCAAATAAAGAATGTTGTATCTCAGATTATGATGTGGGCTGTCCCTGTTGTCAGTGTTGTGTATCATTTTGCTTTCTATTCTGTCAGTACAACATTTGTCACAACTTCCAGTGTTCCGATGTTACTGTATGTGGTCATCACTTTCCTCACAGTATGTGTATTATTTAGCAGAAGAAAGAGGAAAGGCAACTTAATTCTTTTTGACCAAGGAATCTGAATAACCATCTAGTTTGTGTGCAAAAGAGATACAGTCATGCCTTTATTCTGGTAGTTTTATTCCACTTGAAACGATACATATATCATCTTCTTTTATGGAAAACCACCAGCAGAGCTCTTCAAAAATGATTGTTTATAGAGTGTACTGTATTTTCCCACGTAGTTTTTCCTCTCTTGGACATGTCCCCTATAGCCCCCCAAAAAAGGGGCATCATTCTTAAACTCTGGAAGAGGGTACAAAGAAGCTTCTGCAAAGGTTTTGATTTTCTTCAACAAATCAACGGTATAAAATACCAAACTTCAGTAGTTTGAACTGAAACACAGCATGCTCTCATCAAAATTCTTTTGCAGAACACTGGAAAGCTTGATTTTCTCTGTTGCGTGCGGTTGTAGTAAAATGACCAGAAAATCTGTAGTAGTTGTCGTAATTCCCATCGTGTCTCCCTGGCACAGTGGCACAGGGCTTATTCACTTTTCTTTGTGCAAAGAGAAGATCGGAGGAGCAACTTTCAGGTAGCAGAAAAAAGTGTACCATTTTTAGGAGAAAAATCTCAAAACTATCATTTTAGAGCTGTTCGTCAAAAGCTAGCAGAAAAACAATGAAGTAATTTAAATGAAAATTACATTTGTAGGGAAGTCGGTCAGAGCTGGTCTTTGAGGAACAGTTTGTTGCAAATTTTCAGGTGAGCAGACAGAGGCAGAGTCTTGTCCTAAACCTTGAATGTAAGAAGCTTATAACAGCAAGCCACCTTTAGGAGAATGTAGGACTTCCACTGGAAAGCATTGGAGATTCTGAAATACAGAGATATCACCTTAACCCTCACTGGCTCATGTTGTTATTTACACTGTAGTGTAGTTTATGGATTTGCACTCCCACTGGGAATGCTGCAAGTGGACTTTATAGGCAATTATCAGTCAAATCAGCTTATTTTTCCAAAGTACAGTCACATTCCATCTCTATGGTGATTCTCCCAAATTATCTGCCCATGTTTAAGCTGTACAAGTACTCTTTTTTTCTATATTTTTACTTCTCATATATAAATAAATCTCTCCATGCTGTAGTTTTCATATTGTTTCCTCTCAGTACTTTGTATTCAGTATTGCAGCTGTCCTCAGCTCTGAGTTTTCCTACCATTGTGTGGTTTTTAAGCACTTGGAATATCTGAGTAATCAGTATTTTCTCTCCTAATTCATGCATACTTGGGGTTGCAAATACAGCCACCACTCACGCGTTTACAGAAGGTAAGATGTTACATGTATGAGAAGCCATGGAGGCCCAAATGGTATAAAGAGTCTTTGAGCAATTATGCTGCTTAGGTGACTGAGATGCTGGTTTCAGAGGTGCACAGGGGAGTGACAAATGAAGAGAAATGTTTTTGTAAGCAACACTCTTGCGTTTTGAGGGACAGAGTTAGCATTTTGCTTTTCAGGCTGTGTATATGCAATTCCTCCATAGGGGCAGGATGGTCTAATGATGTCTTTTGTTAACAATAGGTGATCTTAAATCACATTTGGTTATATATTCTCATCAGCATTTGATGGAATAGGAAAAAGAATGGCTCAATGTTCAATGCATTGCAAAAACTAAATGTTGCCATTTAAATATTTCTCTACATATTTATTCTGTATTGATGACATCCTTCTAAGAATCTAAGAAACACAAATAGCCAGTTAATGCTATATTCTCCAGAACCTATGTTAGATGAAGATGATCTTAATTGGATGCAGAACTTCATTCGAAAATAAATTTCAAAATGTATTTTCATTGTTAGCAGTTCTGGTAAGAATTTCTGCAAGTCAGAAGAACTGCTGTTTGCTCACTGTTTGTTCTGTATGGCAAGTCAATCTCAATACTATGCTACATGCCTGCCCAATATAAATACATATATATGGGTATGGGCATGAAAATCATGAAACATGAAGGCTCATAGGGTTACTTTGGCATGCAAAAATGACTACCTACATAAGAAACTTATTCAAGTATTGTCAGGTATACTGGTTATTACTGTATGTGCTTTCATTAGTATGTTCCCTCTTCCTATTGCTGTTCAATTTTTCTTTAAATCTAGTTTTACACTGCCCAGTATTTTATACCTCATTCCATCTTTGTTCTTTTTACAACATAGTTCAAAACTCAGTAAAGATGAGGCAAGCCACATTTTGAGGGCAAGCCTTTTTAAACCCACAAGTCCATCTCCACTTAATTTGGCTTCCTGCGGTAGGCCAAGTGACCTTTTTTGTGAAGTGCTAACTAAAATCCATTCAGTGTTGCAATAAAATTAAAGTGCAGGAAATCCAATAATGCCGTCCTGACTCAAAGCCTATTGAAATAAATGGAAATCTCCTACTAATTTGATCCAAAGCTGACTGAAATCTTTGAAGACTGTGTGTGCGTGTGTGTATATATATATATGTATGCTTCTTTGGATGTGTTAAAAGCACTCCATTGTCCCGACTGGTACTGCAGAACAACGGAAAATAATTGCTAGATTTTCAGAAGATGGAATGGCTAGTGCATTCTTCATATTTGCTGTAAGAATGAGCAGATCCCATGACTATCTGGCCTCTCAAGGTACTTTTATCTTCAGAACATTTTCAAAAATAGTTCTGGTTTGCAAAGCTTTCTCCATCATTTAATGTATTTTCCTCCCAGAAGTTATTAGACATGAAAACAATATGTACAAAAAGATTTTGCTTTTTAAAGGGACACGTGACCTACACAATTGATGAGGGACAGAAATGCATAGAAAGCCTATCAGCTAGGGACCTATATGCACTGTTCAGCACTTTTTTTTTCTTTTTTTAAACTAGATGGCATTTTTTCCCCTTCCTCTTTTTTTTTCCTCTTTTCTTTTTTATTCTTTTTCCTTTTTTCTATTTTTTTTTTTCAAATAGCCTTCTCGCTTTTCCCACTGTAATGGCTGCCTTTTCACTCTGTTAGTTCTGTATTTTTTGTTTATACTTCTTTTTAATCTGAATTGCGGACAGATTTCAAATGAGCAAAAAGAATTGGGAGGTATCTTTGCATAAAGGTATGAGAGAATAATAAGGGATAATATCTGGTGTTAGAAAAGACGTCAAATAAATGAAAAACAGGGTTTTGTAACATTTTTTCCATTAAAGGAACAACCAAACTATTTGGCTGTTCATCATCTCATATCACTGCAGATGCTATCTCAACATGTTAATACTTACTGCAGTGTCTCTCTTTTGTGTTCCTGTGAATCTCTGTCTTTATTAGCATTATTCAACCATATTATCTACGATTTATATTCCAGTCACTCCTGCAGACTCCAAAAGGTCAGGAAATAATCTCAAACCTTTCTAAATAGGTAAGATCAGCACACATACTGATTTTAGAACATCTTACTAATGAGAAAAAGTAATGCAGGGAACGAGTGGAATTTAGGGACAAGGGAATGACTTCTGGTCTCTTAGGTCATAGATCTGAAGCTGTAAAACCAAGCTGACTCTCAGTTACAAAGTACAATACTGTAATCCTATAATCACATTAAGAAAATAATAGATTCTTATGTCAGAGGAAACCGTTAGTTGGATCTCCTGTGCAGCAAAGGGCTACGCTTTTCTTTGAACTGGGCTATGTCTGCTGGCTTCCAGGCATCAGTAATACTTTAAGTTTTAACTTAGATGAGGCAAGTTCATTTTTAATAGCCCAGATATTCCACATGAGTTAAAAGTAAAGTTTTCATTTCCTATACGAGTCAATAAAATGATCGTGAATGTAGGTAATAAGATGAGTTCCCTAATTTCCTCAGGGCAGCAAAAAGCAATTAGCCACTGTGCTATATATAAACAAGAGAACAGTGAAATCTTCTAACTTATAATCACATAAATAATGAGGCACTTGCTAATAAAATGAAGTAAAATGGAATACCAAATTCTTTGTAGAAATAGTTAAGAAGCCATTGGAATTAGACTCGCATTTCATCATTGAAACTACTCCACTCATATATGGTCCCTAATTTAGAGGGTAGATAGATGAAAAAATTACTGTCTAGTGTCTCAGAGGAGATAAATTTCAATGGTTTATGATGGTTACAGCGTTCACATATAAATGCATATGTAAGTTATCCTTTTAAAGAAGATACTAAATGAGATATATAAAAAACAAACAAACAAAAAACACTAAGTGAATTAAAGACAGAATAGCATCTCTGCTAACTGTACTTGTAATACAAAGGAAAGTTGTACCACTTATATGGGAGTTTCCTGTTTCCATGCTGCCCTGCTTCTGAAATACCAGCTTCAACTTAGCTGTCACTTAGAGTGACAATTTGGCGGAGCATGAAGCATTACAGCATACCATCTCACCTTTACAGTAATCATCCAAGTTCAGAACATTTTTAAATTAGAGTTTTGATGTATCCTTTGATTAGTAAAGAATAAGGCTTTTTGTTGCTTACTCCTTTTATGGCTGTGTAGAAATACACCGTAGGGATACAATGGTTTGATTTTTTTTCTTTGTTCTCTTGAGTTAATCTGAGATGTGGGTTAAATTATTCACTTTTTCCCTGAATGTATAATTAAGTATGACTTCTACAGAGATTTTATTGCAAAGTAACATAATGCCAGTTATTTTTATGTAAAACATATGTTTTTCATAGAGTTTTAGGTAGTTGTGGGTTGCAGTTAGAGATTTTTACCATCCAGTTATCCCTTAGATTTATGTAATAACCTGTTCAGATTTAAATATATATATTTTTTAATTTAAGCTGTGTCAGAAGAGACAAAGTCTGAATTTCACATATGATTCTTTAGGGAAATCTAGTCACTACAGGTTTTAATGTTTATTTATTTATTACCTTTTATTGTAACTGTAATTTATATTATAGGAAAAATACATTTTATACATTTGTTCCTTGAATTCTTTGCTGAGATATTTTTAAGCAATAAATACGTAGTTATAAAACTTGAGCAGAAGCACAGTGGTTTCATTTTTCCATCTTAAACCTTTTATAGTAAGATGGAACTTCAGCTTTTATCACAGGGAAAGGTGACCTTTTAAAAAACAAAGTAGGTAAATAGATCTTCTGATAGCTGGAACAAAGAAAGCTCTTTAAAATAAAATGGAGCAATATTCAGTGGCACAGTGGAATCTAGCCCATGCGATACGGTGTGCACGCCATTTGTGTGTCAGTGTGCTTTTTGGTCCTTTCTTTGAGATGGAGTGAGCATCCTGACTACTCAGCATATCTGTGCTTTCTTATCAGTCAGAAATGCACAACACTGCCTCTTGAAATGGGGTATTAGAAGTCAGGCAGTGCGTGAGAAACTGGGGACAATGCAGAGAAGGTAAAAAAAAAAAAAAAAAAAAAAAAGGACAGAAAAACCTAGGTGACAGAATGGAGAGACACAGCTGCTGTGCTGAAACCTCAGAGATGTTCAACTCTTATCTCATGCACACTCATACCAATTTCAGCTGTACATCTACTGCCCGGCATATCAATTTATAATCTTAGTTCAGTTAACTTACTTAATTAGCTGAATACTTTGGGCCTCTTGTTACTCTGTTGATTTATGCAGTCAAAAAAGATTCTGTGAGGCCATTAATGAAATCCCAGTGATTTTCATTTGGTTGCCACTGAGCTGCATTTGGATCAAACTCTTGTTAAAAATTGTTCTTGGCTCCTTTTAATTAAGGCATAATAGTTCTCATAGCCTTTAATTTAGGGCAAAAGCTTTAGTCAGTTAAGTATTTTTATTGTTATTTGATAGACAGAGAAGCTGCATCCAAGGAATTTTAAGTGATTTGCCTGAAGCAAGACAATGATTGTCAGAGCTAGGACAAGAATGGAGAGGAACACAGCTCCCATTCTCATGCTTCATCTACTGTGTGCACTGACCCATGGGCATTTTCTTATGCGTTTTTCTTATATGTAGCATGGGAAGAGTCACAATAGAGTTCTCAATAATTGTACTAAAATGTACTTTTGTTTTTTTAAGTATTAACAATAATACTGCAGCGTAACAGAGCGTGTTATTATTTCAGCCTCATGAAGATACGTGATGTCTGCCTGCAAAATAGAAAAATACTATTTTCTTAAGGGAAAACGAGTGCTTTTGTTGGGACAGACTCCCTACTCGGAAGGTCAGCTTTTTTCCCCCCATCAAGTGGTGAGGCTATTAGAGACGGAAATACCTGTATGTCTTGCTGGTCAGAACCCTAAGCGAGGTTCTCTAAGTAGAACATCACACAAATGTCTCAAATTAATAATCATACACTGGCACAAATGGTGATATTGTCACACAATTTCAGGCTCATCTGTTACATAGCGAAATACCCTGGATCTTTTCCCAGGTAAGGTGATTTCAGAACACAGCCTGCCTGTATTGGCCAGGATCAGCCAGTAACAGAATTTTTGTAGTAATTTTCTGTGGAATAATCTGGGCTTTATTCCATTATTCAATTCTGAGCTCAGCTGAATACTACGTGCACCCCCATCATGAGTAAACAAACAAAAAAATAAAGATAAATGAAAGATTGGTAGTATAGGACAATAGCTTGAACATCTGTGAGATATTAGTGCAGAAGAAATGACAAAGGTATAATGAAAATACAGCAGGGTACGTTTTATGTCAGTAGAAGATGGATGTACATGACACTGCAGTTTAAATATTTAGCAATAACATAGAGCTCTTTGTATGTAGATTTTAAAGTCTCTTGCAAGAAATGGCTAGGCATGATTATATATGTTGAAAGTCAGGGCAGAAAAAAAAAAACAGGACATGCTGTGACTTAGCAAAAATAATTGGAAAGATCTGTTTTTTTTCAGTCTTACCCTCTAATCATGAGATGTCACGAGCTCCTTAAGAGCACCCCATTGAGACAGAAGGGTTTTTTTTGCCTGGATACTTGCTAAACTGTAAGAAATAAACCAACAAGGCATAGTACAGAGGAATTTCAAAGTACAAAAATTGGAATGGAATTGCTGAATCACCAAGCAATCATATTTTTGCTCTGAGGTGGAATCTGGAACACAGACATAACGTGAAAGAAGCGCATGCTTAGTAGGTTATTTGGAACTTGAGGTGGATTTCCAAGCCCGAGGTAGGTAACGTCTCAAACCATTAATCATTCATTTCAGGTATAGAGAACAGAGAGCAGCAGCAGGCACTGATAGTTCTTCTGGCAGACATTTGCTGGCTACCACTGAGAGAAGGAAAAGACCCCAAAGCAATATGAAGGCAGCATCAGGTAGGACGAAGAGGCCAAAGTACACGATGATCAGGTTCAAGAAGCAGTGAAAGGAGCTGCCAGCTCCCACATGGGTGATGATTTATTTCTTCCGTCTTGCTCTCTGAGCTCCATGCTTGTCACTCAGAAATGCTCGGCCTCCTCCACATCACCTCCAGTGGCTCTCAGGAGTATGCATGAAGTGAGAGGCGTGGAGCTTGCCGGGGCAGGGTTGAGCAGCAGCTCCCAGCTCAGTTTCTGTATGCCAGTAGTGCTCCGTGGGCATGAGCCTGGCTCACTTGCGTAGCTCTGCCTGGGCATGATAAAGAACTAAATGGTCATCGACATTTTTGCTTAAAAGAGTAGGAAGTGGTTTCTGCATTTTTTTTAATGCTGTGTTCTGTGATGGCACCCAAAGGGGCAGATTGTTGTTGTTGGTTTATGTTTATCATAATGATAAATTGATGTTTGCAGTTTGTGGTAGCTGCAGCTTTTTTTTTTTTTGGTAGCCCGCAGTGTCAGTCTACTTGCTTTCCACCACTTCCTATTGTCTGCTTACAGTTTACTGTTTGCATTTCTAATGCATATGGTTTTTAAGACTTGTTCCAGGGCCCTTAACCAAAATGCACCCAATACCCAAGGTACTATCTGTAATGCGCAAATGTGGAATAGATGTATAAACTAGTCTTGGATGAATTTAAGCTGGAAATTCATCCCGACAGATGGATGTACATCTATCCAGATAGATAGGAAGAGGTATTTTGAAGCAATTAAAAAAGGGGGAAGGAGGGGGGGAGCTTTAGAAAGGAGCTTGACCATTTTAATATCATTATTGTATGACGTATATGTAGTGTCTATGGACAAAATACCTCAGTGGAACTCAGCAAGCAGAAAATGTCTTTAGCTCACAAAGAAGTCCTATCTGGAGTTCCTGTCTTGGGCAGGGGAAAAAAAATGAAGATAGATACAGTGTTCTTTCATAATTTCAACATCTAGAAACAGAGTACAAAGTGCTCCCTCATGAGAGCTGTTAAGGAATATAATATATTCTCTGAAAATATATCCTTGCTACTCTTGAGAGGATTTTCCATCATATGATACTAAAAATATCTCTGAATCCACAGTTGATGAGTTTAATTACTCATCAGCTCTTTACATTACAATTCATTACCCTGAGGTAATAAAGATAAAATAAAGCATTTAGATGCCATTGTGCCATTGTTACAGTATGTTCAACAGCATGTCCCTAATCAATGCTGCTTTTGTTTATGGAGCACACTTAATGGAAATATGAACACTGTACTGAACAAAACAGTTTTATGAGGTGCGTGACCTGCTTCTTGTCTTTCATTTTCTTGTATTTTTCTGTAAGGATGGCTAGCTTAATTACAGGATATTAATGAATGATATTTGCTAATCTTACTTTGCACAGTGTCATTGTAATTATTAACTGTGATTATTTTACATAAAAAATATGTCCTGTAACATGATAGTTCCTAGTATAGTCTGTTCTGTGCAACTCTTGATAGTAAAATTTTGACAGAAATTGTTATTTTACATAAAGAAGCTTTGAAGGAATCAACATATTTCAGATTAATAGTGAGTTCTATTTCAATATATTATGCATAACTAAGAGTTGGTAAAAAGCGAAGTTATTTCCTTTGAGGGTAAATGACACCTGCATGGTATCTTGTAACTTAAGTAAAAGTGGTTGTATAAATAGTAGCCTAAATCTTTTCTACTGAATAGTAAATTTTGCCTCTTTCGTCCAAATCAGAGATGGCTGTAAACTGTAACTGGGTTACTTTTGGTCCCATTGCTCTAATTCAGTACACTGAAGTTGAATACCAGGTGCCAAGCACACCTGTTGCAGAACTGGCTTTTTGATGTGGGACACTGAGCATGTGAAGTCCTTTCCTCAAGTACCTTTGCTCATCCTCTTTGGCCCAAACCACCATTTTAGAACCTCAGTCCTCATTTTCAGAGCAATCAATATATCAAATCTAAGATGCATCTTGAAAAGACATCATTTTGTGAGGTACTATAGCACCCATGGACCTATGGTAGAGAGACCAGGACAAAATATGAGATGTCACAAAAGGACAATGTCACCGTTAGTAAGACAAGGCAAGCACCTCTTTTATAATGGAATAGTTAGAATTTCTTTTAATTATTATTATTTTTTTTAAGATAAAAATAAAAAAAATGAAATACAGAAGTTCCTATTCCAGTAGTATTCTGGATTTGATTCGGTTTACCAATTTCTACACCAGTAGTATTCTGAAAAGAGCTGAGATGTCATGTGGTCTTCTACAGCATCAGTTTGGCTTTTGCAATCAGTTCTGAATGAAAGAGTATACACAGGGACTTAATATCCCTATTTAAATAATCCATTTTAGGAATTAATATAGATAAACTTTCTTGAGTTTGATTATGCATACAAGAGACATACGTATTAACTGATTTTCTTTTTCAGTCTTGAGACTGCTTTTTAAATGTAATTTTTTCTTTGTCATAAGCAAAATTTTCGTAGTTGTTTTTTAGGGCAGTGTTCTTCCTGTTACTCTAAGCAAGCATGTGCTTACCAATTAAAGACTGAGCTGATCTGTCCTTCTTGATGTTTCATGCACTGCTGTTACTGCATGCCATTCTGCCACTGTCAGCGCTGAAATCAATAGCTGTGATCATATCTATGGATGTTACATGACTGTATGACCCCAATAGACAATTGCAACTGGCAGTTTGGAGCACTCCGTATCTCAATTTATTTTGCACTCGTTAAGTGTTTGCTGGAATAGGTTGAAGAACTTGTAACTTTCCACCAAGGTCATGGGATGGTTGTTCTTACCCGAGTTTCTAACTTCCAGCACGGTGAGCATGTATGAGGGGGCTTTTTTAAAACAAAGGCATAGAGTACTTGTGGCAGTCTGTACAAGTCACGTCACTCCTAAGAGATGTTTTTGTTGTTGTTGTTGTTGTTTTTTGTTTTGTTTTGTTTTTGTTTTTGTTTTGTGGTATGGCTCAACACATGACACAGGGCTGACATCTACTATGAAAAATATTTGGACCAGAAGTGAGCTTACTCCTATACTTCCTAGTGATTCCTAAAGATAGAAAGGGATGTGTAAACAGCATAGATGTGCTAAATATTGGAGTTACATTTATTATAAGTATGGATTAATAAAACATTGATTACAGTTTATTATATAATATTAATTAAGCTCTTGCTGATCCTACCGTTTCATCTGTTTGTTGTGTATTGTGCTCTTCTGCTCTTCCATTCAATATTTAAATTGTAAATGACATAAACAGTCCTATTTGGGTTACATAAAGGGATTACATTGGTTGTGACAAAAGCCTGCCTATTCCTTTCTCAGTGATGTACTCATACTGAAAGGGCATCCTGCCGCAATCTGAAATATTGTAGGACTTGAGAGAAAAAGTGGAAGATACTTGATGTGGTTATCAAAAGAATGTGATTTTGCAACAGTGTTTCAATGTAATTTGTAATTAGTATGTCATTCTATGCCGTAATGAAGCCAGTGTGCTGAACCATCTAAGCCAGATCTTAAAGAGCAAGGCTGTGAGTACTGAAGTGGCATAGCTATGTTAGTAAGGTCATATGAACTGAAGGGACTCTTCATCTCCAACTGTACAGCTTTTGGTAGTCATCTAGGT
Organism: Nettapus auritus; assembly: GCA_011076525.1. Taxonomy (NCBI): domain Eukaryota; kingdom Metazoa; phylum Chordata; class Aves; order Anseriformes; family Anatidae; genus Nettapus; species Nettapus auritus. The sequence goes on from CM021769.1 coordinate 57,440,547, forward strand.
TCATTCTGAGTTAATTTGGATATTTCTGTATGACAATGAACTTTTGCTATTAAGCATTTGCTGTCTTCTGCATCAGCGATTAGTTCTTATATGCAGGACGATTATTCCATGGTTCAAATGACTTAGAAATTAGGGGTATACACCCATCAACCTCCTCCTTGAAAGAGTCGCAAAGCCATGGACTTAAAGCTGGGAATCCTTTAATTTTTAGCTTAATGCTCTGCAGCTTGGCTATTTCAGTTTTATAGGAAGCAATATATGTATTGTATGTATGTTATCCAGTCACTGTAAGAAAAAGTGGCAAGTTCCAGAGATCGACTGAATGTCAATCTCTGTTGGCCTCTGTTAAATTCTGTGGCAGGGAACAGGATTAAGGCTTGGTGAAGCTCTTGAGTTTATTCCATGAGGTTTCAAAAACATAGAACTGGGCTCAAAAGGAAATGGTCTTTTTTTCCAAGAACTATCTCATGGGAATTATGTCATTTCGGAAATGAATTATTGCATAAACATTGCCTCAAGAAAGGCCATGAGGTTGTTAGCGCCCAGGTCTGAACCAATGCAGAGCTTTCAAATCATCAGTGAGCTCAGTAATTCATAACCTTTCATTTCAGCAAGGGTTACGTTGCTTGTTACCGCAGGTGGCTAGCAAACGGTAAACACTGAATTATGCTATCCTTGTCAACTGGAGCAACAGTACATGTCCAGTCCCTTCGATCCCATTGAAAACCCACAGACCTTCTACGTGAGTGAGACAGCTGCCTTGCTTTGAGAAGGGAAACTGAATTTAAACACTGATTTTTGATGGTGTATTTTTCCCTGTTCCCATGAGGTTGAGTTTCAAGGGATTTTTATTTTTGTTTTCATTTTGTGTGTGTGTGTAAAATATCTTTTGTTCCTAGTTAAAATCATATCAGACTTCTAGTTTGGTTTTATGGCCTGACAATGGCCTTCAGCAATCCAAATGGGCACCATGCATTTCTGGCATGCATTCCAGGCACTCAGGATGTTGAGACCTGCAGTGAGCTTGAAAAAGAATCACTTCAATTTTTATTATCTTCTATAATTAAAGGATACATCTCATCCACTTATGTAGAGAGAATATCATCGACAGAGGTATGCAGTCAGATTCATTTCAGTAAGAGTACAAAATTTTCATTTCTAGCGGCATCATAAGCTTCAGTCATTACTATAGGATAGTAGATCAGTACTATTGTTAGCTATTGCATGTTATCATCCTCCTGGATTTTAAAGCTGCCATTCATAATATTAATTCACGGTAACTGGATTTGTGTGCAGAGAACTTATCCTTAGTGGGGTACAGTAATTTTATGATCACTGTCTGAAAAGATTTTCCATTCTGTGACATTTTTCAGTTATTTCCTGGTTTTCTGAAAATATCCTCAAAGGCATAATCTGCAGTAAATACCAAGAAGCCAGTATGGTAGCATCAAGGAAGATTCACTTCATGTAGAATCTTCTGGTCAGTGTGGATAGGAGAATTTAGTGTTGGTCATGCTGGGACTGGGGTTGCCATAAGGCCTCTCAAACATTGAGTAGATCTTGTAAAACACATAGGCAGACACTTTGCTTCATTTTCCCTGTTTACTGCTGGTGTAACCTTGTTGCCTTTCACTTTTTGATGGGAACTAACCCACCCACAGCTAATGTAGTTGCATTCCCTCATGTCTGAGTGAATTTTGGATATGCAGAAAGGTATTCGCAAGTTTCAAGCCTGGAAAAGAGATAATTCTGGTAGAGAGAGGGGGTACACTTGCAAATAAAGTCTGCTGTATGTCTTATGTGTATAATGTATGAAGATGAAATTCCTTTTTTTTTTTTTTTTTTTTTTAATTTCAGCTTTCTTAGGTCCTATAGGAAAAAAAATAGAACAACTAATAAGCTCCTTATTTCTATGTCTGAGCACTGTTTTTATTGTAGAAATACTTGATTTGTTGACATCTTGAAATTAGTATTCTTGTGACTGCAAAAGAGCGTGGTGTTTTGGTATACACACTACTTTAAGCAAGAACTGACATATTGTTTAAGGAAAAAATGGAAGGGGAGCTCCTTAGCAACAGAGCATGTTAATGCTAAATGCTAGAATTTGTATGAAACTGGTATAAATTAGCCAATATTGGACTGTACAATCACACTTTCCTTTTATTTCGGTTGCTGTGATGTTACAGTATGAGTGCCTCAGGCCATGTGTATAATGCAAAGCCTCTTCTGGAAATTCGTTTTAGCTGACAGTGTTCTCAACAAGTGACAGTTCTAAATATAGCTCGATGAGTAAAAAGACATTGCCCTTAGGCTGGGCTGATCACAGTGCCACAGATTTTTTTTCCTCTTCTCTATTACAAGCTCAAATGCCAAAAATAAGGAATAAACAAAAGAAAAGCTATTTCTCTCAGAGGCCTCTCTCACTGTTACAAAGAATGATGAAGACTTAAGTGAGGGTGACATAGTTTGGTTTCAGGCCATTTTTACTCAAGTTAGTGTGCAACTTTAAAAGTATGATTGGTAATGAAGTGTGTAGATGATCAAATATACAGATTTATTGTGTCCAAATGCTTCTTGTGTACAAGATTGAGGGATGAGGAAAATGCCCAATGGGTGTACATATCTACCTATGGGCCTGTAAAGGACAGAATTCCGGGTCGTAATCTACAGATGGGATTTTTCTAACTATGCATTCATTTCTGCTTGACAAAATGAACAGCAGTTAATGTTTTGGGTGCTGGAGAACTTTCAGGACAAAGCATGTTTGTATTGATTTGAAAAATGTTTCATAAAAGCAAACAAGAAAACTAATGTGGCTAGTAAGTAAAAGTACCGTTCCCTATTTATGTAGCAAATTGTAATTCCAAAAATTACTATGCTGTAGTCTAAGTGGAAACAACACAGAAGAGATGTCATTAGTAAAGTCATTTGTAAACACACATGAGAACATCTTTTGGCATGAGGAATGTATTTGATTTAAGAAGTGCTACCAGATTTATAAAGTTCCAAGCAAGGAGGGAGGAGCTGGGACACGCAAACTGAGCCATAAATGGATCTGTGACGAGTGCTGCCAATGAGAATCTTAATCTTATTTATCTCAGTGACTGCCACTGCTTTTCATGTTAAAAGCTACATCTGCTATACAAAGTAATCTCCAATGGTTTAAATCTTTCCTCCCTTCCAAATGTTTGCATCTACTGGGAAGGATGTCCCAGGCTAGTTGTGGCTTCTGCATGTCCACTTGGAAATTGGAATACCAGTTTACAGTTTAAAGTGTTGGTTGAATACAGTGCTTCTTTTTGGCCCAGAGCAGTATAAAGACCACAAGTGCAAAGCTTGGTCCCGTTGGCAGAACTGTCTCGGCCAATAAAATATCTGATGTTGAAAATTTCCCTGAAAAAACTACTTATATATAAAATATAAGGGTAAGAGCTGCTTTTGTCAACTGGTGTGTGAAGTATGTCTGACACACTCTGACATACTCTGTCAGACACAGTATGTCTGAGATAACGGTCTGACAGGGATCTGCTGACCCATATGGTTGTCATTGGTCAGTTGTGATACTGGTTGCCCAGATCTCTTGCATGTTCTAGTAAAAACCTCTACGTAGACAGATGGACTGTAATAAGGTCTCTATATCCTGAAAAGGTCGTGCCTTAATTTCTCACAAGAAACAGCAGTGTCCTCTGCAGCCTTTCAGCCTTAGTTCACGTTCTCTCCAAACTTCGCCTGTACTGGGATTTTGGTTAAGTGTATTCGCACAGAGGTAAGTGGATCACTGTAAGAGAAATGGAGAGAATACCTTGAAGGTTCAGCGTGATGTACTGCTTTTCTGCACTAACCCATCTCCGCTCCTGACATTTCTGCAGGGCCCTACGACTGCGCCGTGGGGATGTGCATGCGTGGGATGGGTCATGCCCTGCCCCTCAGTTGTTAGGGAAGGTGCGTCTTCACAAGGGGCTTGGTGTCTTAATGCTTAGGCTTGTGTTCTTCCATCACTGGAAAATGTAACCAGATTTGTGTTTAATCTCTAGAGGTAGCCGCGTGCTGCTCTAGTTTGCAATTTGAACACTGAGATTTACACACAATTTCCTCTTTAATCCTATTTCAGCATTTAACTATAATCCTCTGAAGTGGCTAGGCAAGAAACCAGTTTTGTAATACAAAACAACAAAAAACAAACCCTTGTGTGTTCATGAGCAGGAACGTGTGATACCAGCCTGGCCTCCACCACTCTGCTTTCTAATTATGTGCATTTATCTGTGTTTGTGGAACTCAGAGGTGATGCCTGAAATAGCACTGGTAATACACAGTTTCAAGTTCACCGCATTACAAGCAGGAACGCTGAAGCTGTCAAAGTACATTTTTGATTAAATCCCCTTATTAGTATCTGAGCTGTAAGAGGATCTGAGGTAGCTGAAACGCAGCCATTCCCCTCCCGAGCTGCAAGAAGGAAAGGGGTCATTCCGTAGACCGGCTCTCGAGGGCCTGCTGAGGACGTGGGGCCTCGGTTCTCCTCAGCACCGTCCCCGTCCGTGCCTCATCGCGGCCCCCGCGGCTCCCTCGCGGTGCCCGGGGGCCGAGCGCCGAGGCGGGCGGCGCTGCGGGCACGGCGCCGCTCCCCGCCATTTTGTCTCGCGGCGGGTGTGCGTGTGAGGGGCGGCAGCGGCGGGTGGCGTGGTGTGCGGGGCCGTGGGGGGAGCTCCCCGGGGGCACCCAACCGGGAATGGTTGGGGATGGGAGGGCCCTTAGGGAGCACCCGGAGGCCTCCCGCTGCGAGCCGTGAGGTACGGGATGTCTGTAATCGTGTGGTGAGCTAACGCGAGGTCGCCTCAGGCAGCAGGTGGGGATGGAGCGCCCGAAGGGAAGCCGCGCAGCTGCTGCTGGCGGTGCGCGGTCGAATTTGCTGTTGAGGAAAAGGGTGAAGCTGTTTGGGAGTTCTGCTGAATTCAGTCCACTGTGATTAATGGGTCTGCTCAAAGAAAGCAAATCCTGTAGAAAACTCAGGAAGCAGAACGTGTCCTTGTAAAAATATACCTCACAACTGAATGTTTTACACCATCCACCCCCCCATCCCCCCTCCCCCCAAGTGGCGTTTATAAACCCCACAGTATTTTCTTCCCTATGTTTTCCTTAAAAAGCATAGCTTTATACATATCGCTGCTGACAGGCTACGTTGTGATGCGTCAGTTTATGTTGTGTCAGTTGCCTCTGGTTATATAATGTGCCATGACATGACTAATGCAGCCCAACGTGAGTCACCTGTCGTGACAGCTTTGTGCTCTCAAAAGAAACCATTTGCCCTCCCTTCAGAACGTTTTTTTTTCTTGAAGATGCAATTTTATCCAACTTACCGTTTGTTGTTTTGAAGTTTTACAACAAAATGTTAAGTGGGCACAAGTATTCAATAACCCGTACAAGTAAAAGATTATTGAAATGCCTAAAAGCACAGGGTGCTCCCACTGCATACTATGAAGGAAGATGATTATATATCTGCTACTACAATGTAGCATTATATCTGAAGAAAATGTTACTAACAGAACAGAAATCCCAAGTGATGAGTGGGAATCTAGAGGTGAATGGCTTTAATCAGGGCTCGCTTGTACCAGAAAATGTATGTAGCGTTACATTGATTTATTAACCTTGGGCTATGATTGTGGTGTTAATGACATATTTAAGAGTCATATTAACAATGTAAATAAAACATAGGTAGAAATGCAAACTTTTGCCCATTTTTCTTATAGGAGAGACATTCAGATACTATCAACCATTGTTTTCTTATTACAAGCCACCATTTGAAGTGCTTGAGACAAAACAGGTGGAGATCTTCTCAAAGGTAGGGAATTTCTATTTACAAAACTCCTGTGCATTCTCTTATTACCCTGATGATTTTTATTTTATTTTGTTTGATTCATTTATGCCTCTTGTTATTTCTTATGAAATCAGAAAGTGGTCGTGATTTTTTTTTCATAACCATTATATCTTTCCCTCCAGATGTATGCATTAAAATCAGATCTCCTGCATGTCAGTGTAATCTGACATTTCCTTAAAACACAGTATGTCTCTATATAACAAATTATATCCTTGTTTTCCTAATGGGTTTGAATGATTGGTGTGGTCAAGAAGAGAGCTCACATTATTGTGTAGTTCTCAGGTTATACAGGAAAAAAAGCGTAGCTCAAATCCACTAGGGTTATTCAGATGCAAATGGATAATTGCACAAACTGATGCCATTTCTATAAATAGTCTAAGAAAACACAAGTAGAGTCCAATAAAAACCTTATTGCAAGCAGTTCAGTTGGCTTCAGCAGGTGCTGAAGGTCCTTGGAAGAACACATTACTTATAAGTAAGTATATCCCACCCTGCTTTTTTCCACACTTTGCGTTGCTCTGCCGTTCTGTTCTGTAGAAATAAATGTATCTTACATAGTCTTTTTGTTTTTCTTGTGTGTACAGCACAGAAGCTTCTTGTTTTACCATTTTTATGCAGTTAATAATAATATCATAATTTATTACAATAGAAGCATACCGGTTTCTAATTTCTCTCTGTAACTATTGGGAACCAAATTCCCTACAGTAGGAGTGAGACTTCTCCCTGCAAATATATAAGTGCACTACTCATGAATATTTATTTATCCTTCTTGTAACCCTTCCCTACCCCCAACACACATGTACCTCCGAAGAAATGAGTGACGCCATTAACTTAGAGCAGTAACATGACAGGCTGTGAAGAGTAGCCACCTTAGGCAATGCAATGCATACTTTAACAAATATGCTCACAAACCTCTACTAATAAACCAGTAAAATCTCCACAGGAATTATTTGTAATGACTTTGCATTTGTTCCATTCAGTTCTGGTCACTGTTAACTTGAGTGTAAGTGATCAAGAGGTAACTTGATCTCAGTCCGTTTTACAGGTTAGAAGTACTGTGTTTTTACTAAGGAACTTCAGACTGTGTTCCTCAGCTACTTGAGATATCAGTGTATCGTGCCTGACACAATGTCTTCTATTCAGTAAAGGTGCACAAAAGGGTAAAACTTATGATATAAGCTTCACTACAAGCCATTTTACTGATTTGAGATGAGATTTCCATAATGATTTATACATGAAGATGCACTTAAATGCTTGGAATGGTGGTCACATACCTGGTAAGGTGTGCTTCACACAGCACGTTGTGCTAGTGCTCTGTATTTTGATTCATGGGTTGCTTTTGATGTGTACAGTCTGAAATGCTTATCAAAGGATCTGTCTCCTGTAGAAGAACTGAAAGAGTAACAGGAGGAAGAGTTGGAGCTCTGACTATTCAAAAGCAGCAGCTTCATTATCCATACTAAATGTGTACAGTATGCTGATACCTGACGGGGATGAAATGTGTTGAGAAAATTCTGATAGATCTGGGGAACCTTTCCCCATTTTTCATTCTGCACCACTTAGGTACTGATAGCTGCATCTTCAATATCCTTAAGTCTTGGGTAGCGCTTGAATCTGAGAATTGTAGATCTTAGTGTGTGAACCTTTGCCATATGGAGCAGCACTGTCACTGGCAACGAGACTCATCCTCCTGTGGGAAATAACTGGGGTAGGGTAACAACCGTTCAGACCCACTGAATCCCATTTCAGCATGGACTTGGTGTTTGCAGTCAGCACATGGTATGTGTGCGCAGAAAAGAGAGAACAAGTTTTTGGCTTTCATACTTCCGCAACACAAAATTAAAAGAACAATTTTGTGACATTTTACACATAGAAATACTGTTTTTACTCATCTGATAGCTCATCAATACTTTTGACTTCTAAATGTGTATTTCCTTTGTACTGTACTCATGCTGAGGTATACACCTTGGCATACAACATCTGAAGTCTGTTCAGCGGGTGACACGTATTAGCCTATTGAGTAACCCATACGGAATAGTCAATTTATATGAAAAGAAATTAAACTATGATTGTTTTAGCTTGGAATGTAAATGAGGAAGAGTATGAAGGAAGCATATAGATTCCATACACAGAACATAAAGTGAGCAAAGCTCAGTGCCCTTTCTCTCCTTATGCTGTCCATCCCTAATAAATTCTCAGATCCCTGCGTGACCAGGGCTAGGGAGGTTAACAAAATAAACGGGGGAAAACCTATTTTCTGGGGGAGGGGAGCAGCAAAAAAAGATGAAAAAAAAAAAAAAAAGGAAAGGGAAGAGTATTGAAGGGTTATTTCTTGATGCCAGGGAACCAGAAAGGGAGTTAGACCAAAACCTATGGAGAGCTTTCCCTTGAGGGGAGCGTAGAGCTTAAGTTTGGTATGCAGCGGTGATTTTCCCAGAGAACTGACAGTAAGGGGACTAGAAATGTGCTCCACAGTTGTTGGAATCCCCCTGAATACTGGCCACTACCAGGAACAGGACAACGGACTAGGTGGGCCTTTTGTCTTTGTCAAAATAATTTTACTTCTTATATAGTAAAACAGAACACAGAGGAATGTATCCCGGAACACTATTAGCATGTCGGAGTGTTTATTTCCTGGAAAGAGTGAACCATAAAAATGTATTATGCAAAAAAAAAAGTCAATTTAGCTTGAAGCCATTGTGTTCAAAGGACCTTTAACTCAGGACAGGAGACACTCCACTTCTGGAGAAGGAAACTGAATAGAAATCGTGTCTTCAGTAGGTGCTTGTAAAATTAAAAATGAGTTTTCTTTCCATACAAGCTTGCTGTGAAAGGAGAATACCTACGGGCAGACATCCATAGCTGTAGGTGGGGGAGCTTTCCGTGAGTTCCACAAAATAGCCAGAGGTGGGTTCTGATCCTGTGAGAATGGAGCTCTTGATCAAGGAGAAGCCTTTGAAGAAGATTTTGTCTAGAGTCATTCAGTAAAAAGTAACAGCTCAACAACATACAATATCTTCCATAGGAAAAACAGAAAAAATCTTTTCCTTTTAGCTGGGCTCTTGCGCCTGTGATTCCATAAACCCCCCAGCACGTTCAGGCTAGATGTATCTTCGGTCTGAAGTGGCCGCACACTGATGTTTTTGTATGATCTTCACTTAGAGTGTTATCATTCAAACTGTGTTGGGGGGGAGGGGGGCCTAGGAGGGAAGGAGTAAAAATGCTTTTGAAATATAAAAATGCTTGCCAAAAATCAGTGGGAAGGAGTGAGAAAAGTTGCCATGACAACCTCCAGCATTGTACTTCTGAAGAATTGCTTTACACGTTTGACACACTTGCGGTTTTCCCTTTCTGCAGTGATGATGATGTTTCATGCTTCTCCTTAGCTTCTCTTGCATCTGTGTAAATACAACAGTGCAGTGTTGTATTTAAAGAGCCCTTTTGCCCCTGTAGCTGTGACAAATGCAGGATTTTAATAATTCTGGACTAAATTCTTCCCGATCTTTCAGGCTAGTTTATCTGACGTTAATAGAGCTACTTTTTGCCACTTTCTTGTTATAAAAGTTGTAGAAGGAATATGTCAACGTTTTGTGATCTCAAAGAATGAAATATTTAGAAGGAGAATGCTTGGGTTTGGCATGGTAAGTTTAGAAGTCATTCCCTTCAGCGTGGAGAGCATAAGTGGGAGAAAAAGGCCACTGTCTTCTTAGACTGACTAATGATGAGGGAAAGAGGGTAATGAAAACGGTGAGTACAAAGGTCTGAGAAGGCAGGTCGCACAGGCGTACAGAACAAAGATGGTACGTAGCATTTTGTCCTTGCAAACATGCAGGGGTACAGTTGAAGGTATTCAGGTAGGCCCGAGCAAAACATTTTTGATGTAACTTTTTTTCTGAAAAAGATTACATGTTTTGATCACGAGTAATTTGTGCGTTGAATTTATTGAATTCTTTCAGTGTGAAACTATAAACATCTTTGAAAGTCAAACACCTCTATTTGCACATTGTCCTCTTTACCCCCACCCCAAAAAACCCTTGTTGCTGAGTTTCATTGAAATAAAATTAATCCCATATCGGTCCAAAATTCCCTACGTACAACTTTATGCTTTTTGTGAAATGGGAGCGCTAGGCTTAAAAACAACAACAAATTTTCCTTTTTTTTTCATTGATTTTTTTTTTTTTTTGAGTAAGTTGGATTTCTTAGCATCCCATTCTGGACATGAAGTATAGGATGCGTTATTCATGCATCTCTAGGAAGAACCTTGCTTGTTTTTTCTGACTACAAGCATTAAAGATCCCTTTAGCTTTTCACAGGCAGAGGCACGCCTGCAGGACAGGTGGCAGCAATTTGCTTATGAAGACAAACCAGGGCCTGTCCTCCCATGGCTGAAACATTGAGTTCATTGCAGTTGTATTCTGCTGCTGTGTCCAGTTAGCCCGCTGGGTGATTGTCATTATAAAGTCGTTAGCAGTTCATTTTGCCCCTGATGTTTTTGAGTAGCTTCATGCATAAGAATCCTTTGAAGGTAGGTGTCCTTGGTCTCAGTTATAATTTATATATTCTATATTTTGTGTAAGATCTATGTTAAACGATGAATAATAGCACAGGAGGCCCAGGTCAGGAACTGACAAAAGCTGAAAGAGTATTTTTTTATTTGGAGTATTGGGTTTGTTCATAACTCCTGTGTAGGTAAAAGGCTTACTACTGAAATACCAGTTTGATTTCTTTTTTTCTTAGAGAATTGTATCTTATCTGCAATACTATAAAGTTATTTACTGGCCCCAAATATATAAGAGTGAATGTAAAATAGCTCTCTCTGCTGTTTAATTATTCCTACTAGCTACTAGTTGGATTCCTAGGGAGCTTTACATTGAGATGTTCAACACCATCTGGTATTTACTTTAATGGAGGATCAATGTGTGTAACGGAGTAGTGAATGTGTTGCATTAACATGTAAGTAACTCTTCTATCATCTTTCTGTGGTTATCTGTAGAGACCACAATGTTTTTCTTTTAGTTCAAATAGCGGAAGTTTGGTGATTAACTGTCCGGTGGTTTATACAAAGCAAATGATTGAGCTATAGCCCTAATTAATCCTCAGAAAAAGGCACAAAATTCTGCTTCCCTTGACAAGATAGAAGCAAACAGATTTAGACTTTCCTTGCCATGCCAATCAGTTCAGTGAGCTCTGTGATTTTCCAAGCCTGCCTCTGCTCGGTCACTTTTCTCCTGAATATTTGCCTTTGCTGGGAGGCACAGTCCAGACCTCCTGCGACATCACGCTGCAATTCTGATCCGATCGCAGGCTGCAGGTTGTTCTGCGGCGCTGCCTGGTGCTTCGAGAAGCACAGCTGCTGTTACCAGGGCTGTTATTGCTGGAAGGGAGTTAGCCTGACATAAGGCTTGGCCCTGTCATCTCTCCTTGGAAATTACCAAACGGTACAAGTGTGATCTTCACATGCAGTTTGATTTGTCTGGTGGTCCTTGTTTTTGAACTAGCGATTGTTCTAATTAAAAGGAGAATAATCTAGTAGGAGAAAGCATCATTTGATTTTGAGTTGATAAGTGAAACTTTTATCATTGAGGGACCCAGATTTGAACTATGCTTTTTAGTCTGGCAAGCAGTTGTGGTGGCAAGGCTGTATCTACAAGCTTGCTGAATGCTTGTGTACCTTGAGCATTCAGGATAAACACTGGCAGTTGGAGAAGGAGGTTCTGCATTTGTCAAAATAGGCTAGAGGCTTCCCCTAACTAACTGTAGCGCTCCTTTTTCTGTGCTGGTGGGGGTTCTTGCTGTTGGTCAGATGTTTAAAAAGTACCGAGCCTTTTTTAACTTAGGTGCTGCTAAGTATACTTCTGAGAAATACTTCATATGCTCCTAAAAGGCAAACTTAATTTCATAGGATTTTCATATTGGAAATGTATTGCCCACACATTTTTTTGCTCACGGAAGTAATTCTAGGTTTGTTTTTTTGAAGATGATTGTTTTTCAACTTCCCTACTTTATTTTTAAAATCATAATGTCACATGTAGATTTTCTTTGGAAATTATTGCCCTTGAAAACATTCCTTTGCTGAGAAGTATTACTTAGTTAGGACACAAAAGATGTTTTTAAGCAGTTGGTCCTTATATTAGAGTTTTCCTTGTGTTAGGCCTAGAATTGGAAATGAGATTACTTCTTTAGGGAAGTAAGATGGAACTGTGGAATTAGCTGAGAAGAAGGAATGCTTTCAGTGGGTTTTATATTGTGCGAAGTTGGAAATGTCGTAAGAAAAGTGGAACTATCAGTTTGAGTAAGTACTGCTTAATGGAAGCACGTTTTGCAGAACCCTGCTCGTAGTCCGTGGTTTTGAAGGTAACACTTTAATGTAATGTGAATGTATGCTGGAAATGTGCTGCCTTTGCTACTTGGAGACATAAAAATGAAGAACGGGATTTTATGGAACCTTAGGTTTTTCTTTCAGGTAGCCCTTCATATTTATTTATTTATCACTGTCAGGATTGTATCGTTTGATGTGCTTCTCCACCACAAAGACCGGTTTTTATCGGTTCACCGGTTTTTGTCGCTTTGGCAAACTGTTTTGCACGTGTTTTTAAGAGATGTGGTAACTGTTTCTCAGCATGTGGAAGAACTGTCAGTCGAACAAATCATGTTTGTCAGTTAAGCTCTTTAGAAAAGATACAGGAGTTACATTTAATGTGAGAGACAACAGTATACTGGTAAAACGATACAGCTTCTTTTACAATCCGTGTAAACCTGCGCAAGATTTAATAGTACATGAACGGTTATTATTCATGTTAATGGCATATAATTATCCTCCCATAGTGATAGTAATGCAATACAAATAAAGACTATTAACCATAAGTGACCACAAAAATAAAAATCGAATATTGCGTTCTTGAACCTTAAATAGCAACATCCATGAGAGATATTAAGGCAGCTTTCATTTAATAAAATGAATTAGTCTGCATAGTTTAGGAAGCTGTACACGTTGCTTTGGCAAGCAGTGAAGATGATAATCTAATTGCTGAATTAGAGCAATACTGGAAAGGCCAATACTATTAAAATGTGTAATGGCACAATATCTGTGCAGCAGACTCCCGTAGAAGCTAAGGACGGTCACAGCCTGCCTTAACTTTTGCTTCAAAAATGAAAAACCATTTCTTCTCTAACAGAAACAAACCCTTTTTCTTCCCACTCTCTTTAGCCAGAGCGTCTGTGTGACGGTATTCCTGGAGAGAGAGGAGTAGAAGGAGGGGAAAACAGCTGTGGTTAGCCACATCTTTACTGGAGATTTGAGAGACTTAAGTGAAAGATGCAATGTAAGAAGTCATTCACAAGCAAATGAAATAATGAAAGCCATGCTACGGACTTCTAACAATAAGCACATCGACTTAAGCAATCGTTTTAAAGCTTTTGTGCCATTTTAAGCACAAATATATGTGACCTAAAGACATTCTTACATAGCTATGTTTCTCTTCTAAATCAGTTTCAGCGTATTCCATTACTCTCATTATAGTTCAAGATGCCTGCGTTTCCAGTGTGAAATGTGAGGTGAATCCATCAGTGCTGCATAACGCGTGTGCCTTGAACTATATCACAAGGATCAGAAAATCGAGTTAGCTGTTAAAAACAAAATTTGAACAGCTTCTGAGGTGCAGAAATGCAGAACATCTTTTCTCAGCCTCTTTCAGTGACTCAGAGCCAGCATGTACACTAATGCCACTCAAGGATCTGTCCTTGTGATAAATGACAAAATAGCATTTAATATTCATTAATAGAGGCGTTGCTTTTTCCTTCTTCCATTTATCCATTTCCTTCAGTATTCAAAAATTTGTATTTTTCCTTGAAAAATATGATGGGAGCAGTAACCGTGATAAATACATTTACGAAATCATTTTTTCACTATCGATGTGCATGTAAGTGCGTACGTACTCGGAGATATTCCCACTGGAGATGTTTACGTTCTCTCTGTCGACTTGGGCGTCAAGGAGTCAGGAAATAAAATGCCGTATAATGAGCCATATTTTAGGATTTGCGGTTTCTGTCCGTGAAGATTTTCAGAGCCCTTAGGGGATCAGCCCCTGCATGACCTGCTCTGATCTCCCAGGGTACCCTGTCTGGGCAGGAGGTTGGGCTCTGGAGGTCCTCTCCTGTTTGAGTTGTCCTCTGATTGTGTGCAGAGAGACCCATTGTAACTGTTCAAATATCCAGGAGCTGAAACGAATAACGAGCGTACATGAACAAATTGGGCGTTTATTAAACAAACGCATACTTCTGAGTGACAGAAGGTAAAAAATAGTTCTGGTAAGAATTCACACATTCAGCTTCTTATTTGCAGCCTGAACAATGCAGTCTGTGTAAGCTGCTTTCTACATCTTTTTTTCCACCTCTGTGATAGTGTTCAGCTTAATTTTAGCCTAATCCACTTCTCGAAAGCAGCACAGGGCAATTTGGGAGCTGAAAAAGGAGTTCATGGTACATACCTACCTTTTGGTGCCAGGAATCTGTTTGATATCTGTAGTAGGGGAAAACTCAGTTTTATGAAGGGCGATGATAAGAAAAATATCCCTTCATTCCATTGAGTTTTTGACTGTTTCAAATACTCAGGGTGACTTAGCCTGTATCGTTGTATTCTGCGAAGCCCTATTAGTAAGGATGGTGTTAATGGAACACATCTTTGAAAGAGAAAACATGTTCAGAAGCGATGCTTTGGATTTGGAAGCTAAGTTGGGCTGTAAATGCTGATGCAAGACTAGTTTTTCTGTTGATGAACAGAGTAAGACAGTTATAATATTGTATCTTAATGTATATACTTTGGTTTACCTTCTGGTGCTTCTTGAAGCCTTGCAGTCTGATTCTTCTGAACTGGTAGGTTATGCGATGCTTTTAGCGTTTCATAAGCAGGCTGTAAACTAGATTGGCCTTCTTGCATTGAATTTCTCAGGCTAAAAAGTACAGTCTTTGTAAGCTACGTCTCCTTCTCTTTCCACCCCCATGATAATGTTCAGAGTTCCAATTTACTCCAACTCACTGCTTGAGACACAGAACACTTGCTGTTATATAAGACACTTCAATTTGATGCGATTTTCTGTTACATTTTATTGTATTAACTTTCACTGCTTTGGGATGATCTTTTGTTGGAAGTAACAAAAGAAAAAGCGGAGGGACAGGGTCACCGTGTGTTCGTACAGTAGCGTTTGCAACAAATGATACAAAGCTTTGCAGCATAACGTGCCCCAAAAGCCTTTGATTTAGCACTGGTAGCGTTACACAATTAGCATAAGGACAATTTGGTGCATGTGCATCTAGGCGCCTAAGTAGATGTAAAATTCTAAGAAGGAGGTTGTGAAAAAATGGGCATGAAGGTTATATTAGGAATTATGTAAGTGTCTATGTTAAAGGCTTTATTTGAGAAGAAAATGAATAATGGCTGTTGATATAAATGTGGCTAAACGTGACTTACAGATGTGTATCCTGTTAAGTCTCGGAAGACTGTTTTTGTAACAAAGCGAGGACTAGAGAACCAGTTACACTGTAAGATAAATACAGACTTTCCACTAGAATTACAGATTTTAATTTAACAGATATAGAGGACGTTTTAAAAAAATTATTTCCGCAGCTAAAACAAACTAAATTGTGGTGTCAAACTATTCGTATACCCCGTTGGACAGAGGCTGAAGTCTTTTGTCAATCCAAGTACAGACACACGTGCTACTGCCAGTGTACATGTATACATGCTACCGCCGTGCTGTGTGTGTTCCTCCAGCATGTAAAGGGGGCCTACAAGAAAGCAGGAGAGGGACTCTGCCAGGTAGTGTAGGGAATGGGCAAGAGGGAATGGTTTTAACCTAAAAAAGGTAGATTTTCATTTGATACTAGGAAGAAATTTTCCTACGAGGATGGTGAGGCCCTGGAAGAGGTTGCCCAGAGAAGCTGTGGATGCCCCAGCCCTGGAGGTGTTCAAGGCCAGGCTGGATGGGGCTCTGGGCAGCCTGGTCTGGTGGGAGGTGTCCCTGCCCGTGGCAGGGGGGTTGGAATTGGGTGATTTTAAGGTCCCTTCTAACCCAAGCCATTCTGTGATTCTGTAAATGACCCTTTTGCAGCTGCACGTACAGAATTATGTAGTGAATTAAATGAAATCTACATCTCAGAGATCCTCATTCTCCAGGGTGTTCATGAACTACAAAACAGAAATAAAACGGGAAGTAGAATCCTGAGGTTGCCACAGAGGGGGGTAAAAGCAGTGGCATCGTGGAAAAGGACCTCTTCTTCAGTTCTCCCCTGTGGTTCTCCCACCAGTCATGACAGCACAGCTGAGGTAGCAGCTACACTATAATTAACTGCATAGTCTTCAGTTGTGCTTTCTGTCCCTACTGAGGAAGAGGAAAATCGCAGAGCATGCCAGAAGAATTTATGATGCTTCACGTAGGATTAACCTTATGTGTTTAAAAATTGTGCATATCTTCGAATGATGTTTAAAAAAAGAGAAAATGGCAATCTAGGAAAACAGTCTTTTCCCCTCTTTTTTCTTGAGATCAAATATGCTCATCCTCTTATTAGAATTCTTCTGGAGATGTGATTGCTTGAAAAATGTGAATTAATTATGACAGTAATACTTTTAATTCTTTTTTCCTTTTCTATTCATCTACCTACCTACAGCTTTCATATTCATTTTGTTGGTGAGCCTTAACCGGAGATGGGCTGCAGCTCTCGGGCAGCTGTGGCTTCCGTCACACCTCAGGCTGCACGATGCCAGCACGTCTGTTGGGTAAGCTGGAAGCACACTTGTGTGAGGAAAAGGGCAAGTGAAAGCTGCTGTAGTAGACCTTGTTAGATTGCTTAGGAGGCTTCCGCATGCCTTTGTTCACCTGATCTGAAAATCAGATGTCAGCGGGGTGCTTAACAAAGGCATTGGATGTTGTTGGAGGCTTTCACAGTAAAGGACCCTACTGAACTGGGTGCCTGACCATCTCCGGCTAATCCTAGATATTTACAAGTGAGCATAAGGTCTTTTAAGTAGACATTTGTGTATTGGCATAGCTGAAGAAAACAGAGCACATGGATACGCAGTCTGAAGCTCAAAGTAAAAGGAAGGATGAATGGCTACACGGTGTTCACATCAAAATCATTCAGATGTCATGAAAATAAATAACTTGATAAATATTTAAGTGGATACATAGGGAGATTATCACCTTGCTTTCTTTTCTATGACGTAACGATTTTTGGGACCTCTTTGGCGTCACTCTAGCCTTGCAGTTTCACTACCCTTTTCTAGTGACTTCCCTGAAAACAAAAAAGCAAATGTTTCAAATCAGCCAACTTTGCCTGAAGAAAACCTAAACTTGTCTTACATGTTTTTGGTAGGAAAAATAAGCGGGCTTGATTCTGTGCCCACATACTGCTGAATCCTGGTGGAGAGCTCCCACGGATTCAAACACTGACATGAATCCAGTCTTCACAGCTAGGACCCATTCCTGTCCTCTGTAAGAACTGATCCTCTAATACAGGCCGTCACCTGCTGTAATAATGAGTCGCTTGCTTTCTAGGTCTTGCATGACTCTTCCTTCAGCTCTCACATTCATACTGCAGTTCACTTGCTGTTGCGGAGTTTGTAGTTCTATCTCATCTTTCCCAGCTGTGTGCTGGTCTTTTCCTAACCTCTGTTGCCAAGACTTTGTAGTGCAGAACTGAGCTACCTTTCCCAGAGCATAAATCATTGTCTACGTTTTGGGATGGCTTTTGGGGAGAAAGAGGATGCCATCTGCTAAGGATAAACTGGTTAAAAACTCTACCTCTCTGGAATACACTGAAAACATCTTAACCATCTGCCACACGGGTCCAGGACCAGGTATGAACCAGGAAGTAAAGTAGTATTTTGTTTGTTTGTTTGCTTTGTTTTCCCTGAAGCAGCCGAAGATATCAGCCCTTAGAACCCCTCTGTTCTCTTGGAGTGATTTCTCTCAGGCATATTTACACAGAATTCCCTGCTCACCTATCCTAATACTCCCCCCTATATCGGAGCATCATATTTACAGTGCGTGTGGATCACAGATATGTACAAAAGTCACGTATGTGTACTAACTAAATGCAATAAATGGAACATGGTGTACACTAAAATAGCAATTAGAAAAATAACCATGTCTTTTTATGAGTAACTTCTGACAGCGTGAAAGTAATTACTTTTCCAAATCTGATCTACTTACAGCGCCTTACCATTTTTCTGGTTTTGCTAGCAAGCAACGGTATAATTACAGCTTGGAGGTTGCTACTGATACTTTAAATCTGGAAATTTAACTACAGATTCTTGATTCATTTAGTTCTTTATTTAGAAGCCTACAGTGACAAAAGGTACCAATTTCTTTCTAGATACCTTTCTCAATTATTTAAACATATAATGAAGCAAAGAACAGTGTCTAGAAATAAATGCCATGTTTTTCCACCTGTATCATGAGACTATCAACATGTCTCTTGGTCTTTACAGACCTATGACTGCTGAGTGACTAACGTTCCTTTAACTCCATTCCAACATGCATATTGCTTTATTTTCTCTCTGCTTCTGTTCTGAGTCCTTGGCTGCTTTCTGGTTTTTGTCTGCCAGCTTCACTTTATATGCACTGGTTTTATACCTCTGGCTTTTTTTTCAGTTTATTGCATATCTGACTCAGATTTGTTTTGCCTGCCGAGTAGTAGCTTATAACACAAATGTGTAACTTCATGTTCAGCAATCTCTGTGACCTTTTTACTAAGTGAGCTCTCATTTGGTATCTTCGAGTACTGCCGTTTTATAGTGTGTGAATGGCATGTTTCGCTTCTTTGAGCTTCTACCACTACTTGTATCCCCCAACATATTTCTATACTGAGCAATAATTTATTTCTAAGTGGATTTCTTCTTATAATTCGAACTCTTTCAGACATATGCCAAATAAACTGATTCACATAGAATATTCCATACTAGCACCGTCACTTCTCGTGCAGGAATTTTAGGCAGAATCATTCCAAGGACTTCAAAATCACACGTCCTGTAAATTTGTGTTTGTGTGAGTGGATATTTTGTTGATATTTTAATTGCTCCTGAAGAGGGCTGATACTGGTTTTTGTTTGGTTGGTTTTGTAATCTTGTCAGAAAGCGTAGTTTATATCTAAAGCTCATGTAGAGCTTGCGCTGTCGTACAAGACGTGGTTACTGCTCTGTTCACTGTGGCTGCTTTAAAAGTACACGGTCTACATGCCTGCTGATCAGAAAAACTTTGAGACGGTATTACTTGTATGTTCTCTGATTTAATACAGACTTAGCTCCAAACCGATGTCAATTCCTTAGGAAAATCAAGTCTCTTATGAAATTTGTGTCAGATATAGGGTACATATAAAGCGTATATAGAGTGGTAAGACAGTGACAACTAAAAAGCAGACATTTGAAATGTTTGACATTGCCAGCAGCTGTCTTTCTGTCCCCCCAAATAATCCTTGACTCAAAGAAAAACCTGATTGGAAAGTATCCCCGTTTTTCTGTTATGGCCACTTTATGGCCTTAACAAGATGAAAATACTGTATTAGAGAGCGCCACTTCTCCGTGCTGTATTTTCTGAACAAGGGCTTCCCAGAGTGGTGTTGTAAAGACAGAATGGCAAAGAACCACAATGAAAATAAAAGCTATGTAGGACTTGGCTCTGAATCTGAAGATAGTACAAAACGCTAATGTGGAGCGCGTAACCGAGGAAAATGCTAAATAATCTTCCGTGACTTTTTAATGTAGGTTAAAACCTATGAAGTGAGAAACCTGTGGGTGCATCAGTGCCAGAACACCCCCAGATCTGCACTCCCCAGAACCGGAGTTAGGCTTTCAGTTTTTTCTCTTTTTTCAGTCTCCGTACTCATCTTACTGTTATTAAGAGGAATAAATCTGATACGACACATGTGCTTAATGTTACTATTATTTTAAAGCATTAGTGTTTTTAGCAAGTTTCCAGTCTATCTTATTTAATCTTTTGCTTGATTTGCGTTAGTAATTCCACATGGCAATATGAGGAAATAGCCGTCTCTCACAAATGTTTGAGCAATTAGTGAGAGCTCTAGCAGTCCCTATTATTTTACCACCCAAAGACATCGCTCAGGATTTTTCTCACTGTATTGATGCTTTACAAGCAGGGAAGGTTGGATTCCAGTTCGTGGCTATTTTGGTATTTAAAAAAAAAGAGTGGCTGTATTTAAAAGTTCAGGAATATGAGCATGTGTTGCTTTATTAAAGGCACGTACTGTTGCTTTGGTACTGCTTGAACTGACCCTGACAATAGTGGAGGAAGAAGGCAGGATGCGAATAGGCAGGAGCCACCAATGCAATTCCCCCTTTGCTAATGTGTCTAGTAAGTGCTCTACAATGCTGTGTATTCAGAAGTAAATACAGCATGCCTGTTAGATTAGTGACACCGTATTTTGGTCGTGAGAGCTTATTTTTTCTATATGTAGAGATTTCGTAAGATCTTCTCCACCTCTGAAATTTGTACCTGAAATCCTGCTCTGGTGCCCTGTTCTAGTGAGTCGCTCCGGGTCTGCCTTACCTGGGCCTGGCTTATTTCCTCGTGATGCGGCTGATGTGGGCTGTCAGAAAGAGCTTGGCCTAGTGGCCTTTGGTGACACACTTTGCTTTGGTCTTTGAAGTGACCGGTGCTGGCACAATAGTAAGAAAAGTGAGCAATTTTTGGAATTATATTAAAATAAGTGAATCTCGCTTTAGGCCCAAGCAATCCATTCTTTGTTCTTTTATTTTTTGTAGATCAAGTCCTTAAGATGTTACTTGTGAAGCCGTGATACCGGCCTGAGCTGAAGTGGTGTTTGCTTTTTTTCCAGATCACTTCAGTAAATCTGGTAAAGAGCTGATACAGCCCGTTCAGATCCAGTGCCATTTTTTGGTTCATTAACTACAGAGGTGAGCAAACACAATGGGCTGGCAGGAGAGAATCAGCTCTTACAAAGACACATTTTTCCTGCAAGTAAAAGCAGGGCAGTCTGCCATGTTACAAAGAAAGAGGAAGAAGAAGGAGGCAGTTCTGTTTTTAAAAACAAAATAAAAGCCAGACCACCACCAACAAAACCATAAGGTTCGCTGTGTGCCAGTGAAAACTTCATTTCAGTGGGCAAACGGGGCAGTTTCTAGGAATAGCCGCGTGTGTTGGCCAACACCTCTGAACCGGAGGGCTTTGAAATCTTGGTCCAAATCAAAACATAGTGGCTTGAAAGCTCCTCTTGCAGTTCTTTCTCCCGTAAATTTTCCTTGATACTAGGTATTTTTATACAGTGACATTCTATGCATTAGCAAATTAAAAAGGAAGTTATTTCCTAACGGGAATAATCTAGTTTCCTAATCACATCACCAGCTCTACATTTTGAGCCTGAAATTGCCAGGGTGGATATGTGGGACTACTTCCTACTGAACAACAGCCTTCAGATACCTCAAAGGCACAGGGAACGCATTATCGAAGTAGATTTTTAAAATAGAAATAACCCAAAATACAAATAGCAAGAATATTTGTCTCATTTACAAATTGTTACTTTTATAAAAAGCATTATGCCCTGCTATGGGCAAAAACCAGCTTGCTGGAAATCAATTTGGAATTGTTGTAATCATCAGCTACTTCATTCCTCCTCAGAAAAAACCCTCTGCTTGCTTCTCTCGGAACTCATACTAAAGGCATAAGGGGTTCTAGCGTTGATTTTTGAGTTTTTCATTTTTGTATATTTAGCTCAGGCCCTAATGTTGACTTTCGAGGGCTAAGCTGTTCATAAGAACTTCAAACTCGTTTGTATAACAAAAAACTCTCTGGGACTGTTCAGTGTATAAATTCATGGCATCCAACGTGACAAGTAAGAAAACATCAAAATTAACATTAAAAACAGAGTACGTTTTCCTTTATGCATTACATAGTCTCCATAGCTTGGGGCTTTGGCGTTATTATTATAACAATTATTATTATCATTATACTAAATTGTATTAAAGATAATTATATCTTCATATTATCATGGGCAATACTTTTGTGGACTCCCTCTCTATAATATGGCATGAGTATGAAAAGCCCATGGAAAAAGGCATTAATTATTGATACCTGCTTCATAGAACTTCCTGCATTTCATTTTCTCCTTTAATGTATTAATTCCCCGGCGTGTACCGGTCCCTCAGCAACCTCAGTAAAGTCAAGCAAATCCCATTGCTTTAATGGGATTGTGGATTCATTTTGCCCAGGGGAGCTTTCATGCGGTGAAGTAGGAGGTGCAACACTCTACAAGCCTGTAGTGACTTCAGGATTTTTGACCCCCTTCTCCCCCCTTTATTTGCTCTTTGTTTCTGTACTTTTAGGAGAGGAAATCTGGCAAGTGACTCTTTATGGTCTGTACTATGAACTATAGCTGCCCTCCAAGTCCAGTTCCACTTAAGCATTCATATTTCTGGGTGAGAAGTATTTATGCACTCACATATGATATTCTATACCAGTATTTTATTTCCTTTTCTTTTTTTTCCTTATCATCTTGCACTGAAGAACTAGAATGTTAGACTTTTGAATGTTAGACTTTTCTTTTTTTTTTGTAACTTCAGCACAGGGTAATGAGTAATAACAAATTAAGTCCATTTTGGAAGGTCCCTGAGGAACTCTTTTTGAATTTTCCCTCTAAGTAGTTTCCTGTATGTGTAAGCTCCTTGAGGAGGGGACCAACTTTTATTTTTATTAACAATATGAGCATATCAAGCACAGTGGCTAAGGCTCCGCGTTGCTATGGACACGTAAAAAAGTGTTAATACCCATATTCCACTGGTTGTAAATTGGATATGTTCTCAAATTATGAACACAGCCTTGAAACGTATGGTTATCCCATAACTTATCTAATTATTCCACATGTACAAATGTGTCCTTTCTACACTTGAAATACCTGTTGTTGGTCATAAACCTTATGGGATTCTATATAAGGATTAATTGTTGCTAATTAGACTTCACAGTGTTTTCCTGAGACTTTACAGGAGTTACAGTGTCCTAGGAAAGAGGTGAAGATATGTACATGAGAGATACCGATGAACTTTTCTTTCCCCTTTCTTTTCCTGTTGTTTTTCTGTCTGGCAAGTAACAAGAAGTGGAAACTGAATTTACAAATTCTTTGTGCAGTAAGAAAGAGTTTCAGAGGAGAACGTGTTGAAGAGGAGTGAGATGTAAAGTCTGTTGAGGCACTGTCTCTGTGTGGGTATGAAATAACCCTTTTTTATTTGAACGGCAAAACTGGGGTTGCTCATCCCGCTTTTTCATTTCAGGAAGAAATATTTCCGTTTGGTTTTGGTACCGGTATTGCTGAAGAACTCTGAAAAGTTTGCAAAGACAGGGTAGGAGGTTGTTCTGTACTCAGCTTGAGAAGTGTTGAGTATTTTGCAGTGTCTACTTTAAATAAATAGTCCTTTTTGAAATAGTTTGGTGTAATCTCTCAGGAGTTTTGGTGCTGGCAGCTAACATACATCTTTATGGAGAGATTAATTCCTCTTTCTAGACTCCAGATGTATTTGTCAGACAAAAGATGCATGGGTCTTACTCTTCAAGCTGTGAATGCTTTTTCAGGGACTGTGTTAGGAAAAGATGTTCCTCAGTTTCCGTGGCCTACACGAGCTTGATTAAACATTATTTACATTTGCTTTTAGAGTCCTTAAAATCTGTGAGGATGTCCACTTCAGTTTTGATTAGTGTAGAAACCGGGAAACTGACCTATGTGTATCCAAAGTTGAAGATTTTTTTTAAAGAATACCTAATTTCCATTACGCTTGCGTTGTTCACGTGAGGGAACTCTGGCATCAGAAGTAAAGCCTGCTTGAAAGGTACGTGCAACTTGTAATGCAAATCAAGAATAGCAAGTCTAAAAATAGATATTTTGTCAGTTTAATTTTAGACATGATTTTAGCTCACTTGAATGATGATTCATTAGGAAAAAGCTGTTTACTTTGGAAAATAGAGATGGTAATTAACTCTATTAGAGGCTAGTAAATCATAAATGCACTTACAGTGTTTACAAAGCCTATCTTTTATCTGCTGTGTAACTGTAGAATGCACTTATTTGTATCACCCTGCTTGGCTTACCTCTGATGTTGTCCCCGTGAATAGTTTTTATTTCTCATGATTGTAACTTAAGAGTACCCTCAGACAATGTCCCAGCTCTCATTTCACTTCAACCATCCTTAGCTGCTTTTGTTGCCCGTGAGGCTGTATTTCCCACAGCAGAGTCCCATGGGGGTTCTGGGTACCTTGTTGGTTTGCCAACCAAGGCAACACGTTGACAGGTGTAAAATGTCTGCATGGAAACCATGAAGCCAAGCACTTAACTGAGGACTTAGATGTTAGTCCCTATTGTACAAATACTTTTAACTGCAGTCACTGCCGTGAAAAATATTTGGGAAGTCGCTGGGAACTTCTATGCGGGATTTTGTTGTTTGTGCTGTGGTGCTGCATTTTGATACTTTGATTGTTTTTAACCCACTGGGTCGTTTTGCAAACATCATTATTTCTGTTACTTTATGTCTGTACAGAGAAATAAATATTTTATAACGCGGATAATTTTCCAGAGTAAGGTATGCAGCTGACAAGTTCCTATTATACTTTCCATGCATGTCACGGGCACCTAGTGAGTCTAAAAGTTTAGTCTCCTTGTGGATATGCTAAATAATTAAGGGATTAAAAAGAGGGTGTATGGTGGTACAGTTGACTATTCTCTCTCCCAGGTATGCGTTTCTCCTTTACAAATCCCCATAGTGTGCAAGAGGCTGAGGTTACAACAGAGGCAGGAAAGAGACGCCTTCTTCTGAATAACCCTCTTAAACTTTAACGACGGTGAGGTCACCAAGCTGCAAGCAAACAGGTGGTTGTTGTGAATGGCCATATTGCGTCACCGCTCCGATAGTCAGAAAGACCTTTCATGGTGGTGTTTTTTTTCGCCCGGCCCCCCGGGGCTTCCTTTTAAAATTTCTTTTAATTTTATTTCCCTGACTATCTGAGAGAGCAATAAGTACAGTCTGGAAATTGTTAGTTAAGGAGAGTGCTAATGCTCACAACTTACCATTCCAAGGGCCAGCAGGAGGACACACGAGTCTCAGCTCGAACGTCTACTTTGCCTGGAGTGCTACAAGTATGGCAAGTGGGCTCAGCCTGACCGGAGCGTCCTTGTTTGGAAATCTGGGGGCTACAAATTTAATGTTAAGGAAGTTATTGCTATTATAAAGAGGTATATTTTAAATTTGGAGGGATCCACTCGTGTTTCAAGGTAGAAATGATTTACCTTCCCAGTGGAGCTTACTAGCTATTCCTGTTGCCAGAGGCATCGAGCTGTCCTAATAGGATTCTTCTCAGGAGCTGACAGAAAAGAACATAAATTACAGCAATTTGTTGAAAGTTTCTCCTAGCACTGAAGCTATACAACTGAGTGGAGCTCACTTCAGTGAGACAGGGACCTGGCAGCGGCCAGATGCTGTTTCATGAGGCTGGAGACTACACTGAAGCTTGCAGATCTTTTCGGAGTGTGCTTCTAGAAGCAGTCATCCACTAAGCCATGTCCTCTATCATTCCAGAAAGAGCAATTTTCTCCACCTAGCTGGGTTCACGTGACGAGAAAATATCCGTAGTGTTATATTAGCAAAATGTAGTACATTTAGTTATGACAACTAATTATTTGTTAATCAGATGTTAACCTGTCCCCAGTTACTTGGAACTCAGTGAAAGTTCTAGCATGAACTTCATTGAGAGAATCAGCAAGACTTCAAAAAGATGTCAGCAATCAACAAGAAACCCTCACACACACACACACACACACACACACACACGACAGGAATGTATCTGAGTGACATTAAACAGCCCATGGAGGCGGCAGTATTTGCAGGTGTACTGCATGCTGAGGGGAGAAGGTTGATAGAGAGGTATTGATTCAAGTATCAACATAAAAAATCAAAAAGCTCTCTTTAGAAGACTGCTGTTGGGAAGGATGGCTCCGTCTCCTGCTTGACTCTATTTTTCTTCTAATTTGTTGGAGATATTTGTTGGGAGTTTGCCTTCTTACTTGCCCCGACAATGAAAATTACTCTACCCAGCAGAATTTATTTAGCACATTCTAAACAAAAACGACTTTGGATGAGGTGCTAGCAACACATTAAATCCGTATCCTATTAATTCATACATGTGTTGCTGTATGTATGTGTTCTAAAGTTTGAAGTGTTTTGCACCTGAACCTTGCTTTTAAAATATTTATGAAACAGATGTCCTCAGTTTTGTCAGCCGGAGGCTGTTTAAAAACAAATGAGGTAATATCAAGAGAATAAGTTATGTTTTTTCATGAAAAGAACCGGTCTCGACACTTGTCTGTGCTAAGTTGTATAGGAAACCAAAGAAAAAGATAGCTTTAGGAATATCTAAAGAATAGCCTATTCTATTTGTTGTGAAAACAGCAGTATTAATGCGCTTCCCATGAAAATACAGCATAACTGGGAATATCTTCACGCTGACAGAGGAAGGGTATCCCTGTGCTTTGTGGTAGACCTATGTCATGATAATATTAATAATAACAATACTGCAAATGAAACTTTGGTGTTTATCTCACCTTATATTGTTGCAGCCTTACCTCCCAAATATGGAACTAGTTTTATTTCCAAATTCACACCATTTTTCTGTTGGAATAAAGTATCTGTAGCACATCGTTCAGCTGAGTCAAATAAGATTGATTTTCGAGTAGCTTTCCTTCTTTTCCTTAGCATTTATTGAACAAAATGCTTACACCTTATTTGACACACGAATGAGAAGTGAAACCCACACTTTGATATTCAACCGAGAATGAGAAGGATCATCTAATAAAAATGTTTCATATCAGAAGAATAGGGAACGTGTTAATTTTGTAGCAGTAAATAATTTCTTACTACCATAACGAACAGAGGATACACTCAAAGGAAGCTTGGAGAGACAATTGCAGAAGAATAAACTTTTGAGAAAGGAAATCCTTTCAGAGTAAAGCTGTTCTGGAAAGCGGAATTCCTTCCAGTTTCCCAGTCTAATTGTCTACCTAATCTTTTTCCATCTATGGCTGTAGACAGTACAATGTAGGCCCTACATACCTTTTAATTCTTCTGTTTGTATGGCTCCACGTCTGTTCTTTCTGTCAAGAGAACTAGTGCCTTACCCCTGGGAAACTTTGGTAGTCTGACAAAATTGTAAAGGATGGACTCTTTTCAGGTTGCAACATATGCAGGAGAAAAAAAGTTGCCCACGTGCACATTTGATCTTCAGCAGAAGTCAAAAATAAACTAAAAAATGGAAACCTACAATACCAGTACTATGTATAGGTTAGTTTTAAATATGATTCTGTTTTTTGGTCCCAGCTCTGACACGATGCTTTTTACCCCTATGACTCCAACTGTTAGTTCGAATTCCTGAAGGAGAATTTCCCTAAAATATACTGCAACCAGAAGCAATTGTGGTGCTACAGGCAGCCTCTCCGAAAACAAGACAGCATTTGTTAGTCAGCTGAATACAGCATGTAAAGCCTTCAGGGCTGTGTGGCTTTGTCAGTGATGAGATTTCAGTGGCATTTGCATACCTGCTAAGTGCAGAACAGGGCATCTCTGGTAGAAAGATCCAGTAATATACATAAATTGACTGTTCCTTTTTCTTATTTTGTGTCCTGAGAACAAGGTTCACATTCTGGGAACAAAATATTGTTGCATTTCTAAAGAAGGCCTAATTTTTAACCTGGTACTCTGCGATATGAAAATAGTGCCCACACAAAAGCAGCTGTGAAATGCAGTCCGGCTAAACAGCAATTTTAAGCCAGACAACTATTGCCTCCAGTCTCTGTGAGACATAAACATGCTACTTGCATAGAGAAAAGCTGCACTAAAAAAATCATCTCCTCTTGGAGCAGCACAATGTCATTACCATGCCCCAGCAGGCTGTCATTAGGAGGCAGCAGGCAGTTTGCGACTGAAGCATCCTGAAAGTTTGTGTCTTAGTATACGAGGGTGATGTTGTGTCAGTGTTGTACTCTGTTTGAATACGGTTAATGTCAGCCGACTGAATATACCTCCATCAGAAGAAACAGTGGATTTACTGCCTAACAATTTTTGTCTGAAGGTGTTACCAGACTGCACTGCTTATGTCCGCAAATAGCGGTTGTTTTGATGTGCGATTATACGGCACAAACACCTCTTAATCTGAGCTTTACGTACTGCTAGCTGCAAGGTTTGTTTTGAGTAGTGTTCTCTGCAGAATTAATGGACAGGATGATCGTCTTTTATTGTTTTGAACAGGGGAGCAAGGAGAAAAGAGTAGAAGTAATTGCAACTAATTACCCAATGTCTTCCAAGACTTATACTAAGTGTGGAAGGTGAGAGGCTGATGAAGTTTGCTACGCTGATGGGTCAGATCACTTTGCTTCTCAGCTGTATGATTCAGAGCGGCACCGTTAGTGCCATTTTTTGTATATTTTATGTTGCATCAAGTCATCCGGCAGAGTCACAGAGAAACTCTCGTATGTCTTGTCTATATCAATGAATCCGTCTTGCAAACCGTTGAACCCAAACTTGCCATCCCCTTTTTATGTGTGATGTTCTAAAATTGCTCTTTCTCAGCTATCCGTGCAGAATCTTGGTGACATCTCAGTTGCTGCTGTATTCAAATCAAGCGTACTTTGGGTTTTGTATCTGAATTCCTTCCAAAGGTATACTTTAAAAGCAGGAAGGCCCATCTCTGTCATTGGCGTTACGCTCAACCTCGTGGTCAGCTCGATACTTGCTACCCTGCCAGCTGAGGTGGAAGAGAGCAAATTCCTACATAGGCACATTGACGGCAATGTGATTTCCTCAAGAAGTTGCTTACTAACAATATAAAAATGAGCACAGCGTGGAAGTGCGCTATTAAAACTGCCAACTGGAAGTATACTCCTGACTTTTAAGCATTGCATGCATTTTGCCCTCAAGGCATGCTTCTCATAATTCAAGAGACCAACGTTAAGTGCTGTCAACAAGACTTTTTGTATCCAGTAATTATTTCTGACTTTACTTTAAGCAGCTTTGTACTAGCTTGTTAACTCTGCTAGGTCTATCATTATATATTTCAGGACATTTTCGCGTTTGTATATTTGCTTTTCAATTACTGTTTTAGATGCAAAGCTGTCACCATAGGTCTCCTAGGAAGTAGGAAGTACTGAGGGTGAAGTTTAGCTGGTTTTTATTTAGCTGATTTTAGTTCTGTTTTTATTAACCCAAGAAATTACAGCCCTGGTCACAAAACCTCAATTCAGAATTTTGAACCGCTTTTCTGAAGCCTTGAGAATGATTGGAGATCTGGAAAGCATCACCTGCCTGGGTTTAATAAAGGAATTGCTTGGTTTCCAAAAGGAAGCCTGTGCACAGAAGTGGTCTGCTAATATGTAAAGCGCTCAAAAACCATAAAAATGTTCTTTATGTCTGTCTTTGTTAGGACAAGAAATAATGATCTTAAATTTCAGCAAGGAACATTCAGATTAGAAGTGAGAAAAGCCTCTCTGATATATAGACAGTGAAAGAACTGGAAAGATTGGGGGTCTTCATCTTCAGAGTTTTAGGAACTGACTGGGCAAAGGTAGCTGCTAACACAGTTGGAATAAACGATTACGTTAAAGGACAGGAGAAGGAATTAGATGTCCCCTTTGACTGGAGTCAGAAGACTCATCTTGATCTCATTCAAACCTGTACTCTGAATTGTGTCTTTCTGCAAAGCTATGGAAACGTTGCCCTCGTTCACCAGCCCAGTGCAGCTGAACTGCTAGGAATAGCTATTAGCGGATACATCAGGGCACTTTGGGAAAAGATCAAATGTTTCTAACTTTAGAAAGGTATAATGCGATATAGTTAGAACATCCCTTTTTTCTTAAGTATTCCCAAAACGTTGTCCTCAAATATATTCCCCATGTAAACGGGGTTATGAAAGCCCTTTCCAGCGTAGTAAAGTTGTCTTGTCTCTGGTTGGAGTGGTAATTTTTGAAATAACGATTAGAGTTCAGTAAACTAGTTATCACTGATGTGGTAGCCCTGCATAAAAATCCTCATCAAGGGTCGCTCCAGTTCATCGTATCCTCACGCTGTAGCTGCTGATGGGACGCAGCTTGGTGTGGCAAGGGAGTGCCCTTACTATGGTCAGTTGTTCTGAGTGGAGGAAGGATAGATGGGAACAGAGCTGTGGAATCATGCTGTGTTGTGGACATGTGTGATACATTACGGTTGTATACTGAGGCACACAGGACACCAGGTATCACTGGAACTTCTCTAAATAAAGGGAAGTCTCTCGTAGAACCACGTCATTAGAAGCAGTCCCAGGCAACACCTGCTTAAAGCTGTAGCACATAATACAATAGAAACCTCACTCATGCAGATACGGATTTTTAGATAGCTAGTGAAACTTTTCCTTTCCTGACATCATCTCTTTCTCCTAGAGCATGGTTCTGCTTAACCTCAGTGGGACAAGGAGTCAAGGTTTGAGGTGCAGCCATTTGCAGGCTGCAGAACTGTGAACAAAGTTGACAAAGCTGTGAGAATTCAAGTCTTTGTTCATATATACCACATAATGAGGATGGATTATTAAAGTAGAAAACCAGTTCCTAGCCATACTGTCCTGCCTTGTTCAAGCCCATTCACTGTTTTTCTTATCAGACTGTGTTACAGCAATCACATTCTTACCTTTGATATTAATTTCCATTCAGTCTTAGGGGATACCATAAGGGTATCATGCATCTGACCCAGTTTACAGCTTAAGGATAGTAACAACAGTTATATACAGCAAGACGTATTTCGTCTGTCTTGGGCTCCTTTGTCTCCTCATGTCTAAAATACTATTTTTTATGAAGCCTATGGGCAAAGTTAAGAGCCATAATACAAGCAAAACATTAAAAAAAATCAGACAGTGCTGTTAAGAGCCAAATCGTGATCTGGTGCCAATCAGCACTGCTCCTTTGAAGTTGGTCCACTTATATTAATATGTCACAGCTGAGCTCCTGGCTCTCCCATAAAGTCAACTATAGCTGCCTGGTAGAGAGATTGCTCCTAAATCGCTGCCTAAAATTAATGAATTTATGCTCATCTCCCAAAGAAAATACATACTGACACACTTCCAGGTAAGACTGTGCAGTGGGTAATAGGAGTTGAAATCTTGTTCCGTAATGCTTAGCTGTGTCTTTCAGATACACCTTAACGAAGATCTGATGTACCAGCTTTTTGGTGGTTGTTTGAGCTGGCTGGCTGTCATTTCATTACTCTGTAGTGCTTGGACTAGTGATTTTTAAACGCCTGGCACATCTTATATCGGGGAAACACGGTAAATTGCATAGCATCATAACTTCAAGTACAGGCATGATACACTTAAATTGCTCTCTGCATTTTTATGCTTGTCTTAGCATGATTTAGCAGGCTACTTGATACTTAAAGGGAAAAAAAAGCCTGCACAAGCCCACTCAAAAAGAAAGAAAACGCAACAGATGTAGCTAGATGTAAGTTTGAAATGTATGTATTGATGTGAATAGAGGACAGGTGACAGGACTGGGGAAACATATATGGCAGCTTAAAAAAATAATGGTTTTGGACAGGTATATATGTAGATTTGGGGCTACTAGTAATTTGGTATGAGGGATTTAAAAAGAACTGGCCAGATTTACTCCTGAACAAGTGACTGGCGAGGGCACAGAAAGGTGCTGTGGATATGGTGGATATCTGAGTTGTATACGCATAAAAGATCTCAAAGAACAATATATTATAATTTTAGCAAGTCCTTTTTTCTCATTTTTACTACTGCAGCAGAATCCGGCAATAAACCGATATTTTGCATGCTTGGCACTTAACCTAGGGGTTATAAAATCTGAAATATTGATAGAACACGTATCAGCTCCAATCTGCCTCTCCTAAGCAGTGACTGCACCTTCATTTGTACTGAGGTTTTATCTCCTTCACAGGATTTCCCACTAGCTTTCTCGGACTATTACAATTTATTTGCCCTGGAAACGTAGGGTATTGGTACTTGGGTTAGATGCACACATTAATACTAACAAGAAATACTTCTTGGTTCATGAGAAAGTTTCTGCACTGGCAATTTTTCTTCCATCCTGCATTTTTCTATGCCTCATAACTATGACCATATTAGAATCAAAGGTATGAAAGTAAAAGCTGTTATGGTCAAGAGGTATAAAAATCCCTTTATCTCCCAAGGGTGTGAGGTATCAGCTGGTGGAAGGAGCTGTGCATTCCTGTTTGGATCAGGTGCTAAGAGAATATAAGAGCGTATACAGCCAAAAATCCCCGAGAGAAACATTTTAAATTCTGAAAACACAAAATAAGATTCAGTCTTGTTTTTTTTAAATGCAACTTATTAACGTACGTCATCTGCCAGGACTACTTTCCCCTGAAATTTCCCTTCCCGGGTGACGTGGTTTGGTCTCTGTCTGATTACAGTGCCTTTGTAATTTGATGAATGCACCCCAAGACACAGCACTGTCACACAGTGCTGTACTGCGGAGCCACAGCCATTTTATACATGTAGGGAAATAAAATGGAGAGGCTGGCTGAGTAAGCAAATATGTATTTTTAGACACAATTAAAAGCGGGCAATATTGGACTAGTCCCTGCAGGCCCTTGAAAGAATAGTCAGACTGCTTCGTTTGTAGAGAAAAAAAAAGTGGGAGAAAAGAGGTTTAGGGAGTAAGAGCACAACGTGGAGTGCGGGCGTTAAGGTTAGGAAAAATTAAGGATGTGAGTAGAGGGGATTGATCTGTGTTACTGAGTGTTTCTTTGGATTTAAAATGATTAGTGGATACTTTGCTGTATATGGTTTGTTTTGGTCTACAGAGACTGCGTAACTTTATTCAGTCTTTAGTCAAGTGACACGATTGTTGGCCGCCATGCACGAGTGCTGAAAGGTGTTGTAATGTTTGAACAGCAGCAGCGTGATGTTCCTCAAGAAAGATGAGGACACTAGAGCACAGAGGAAGAGATCTGATAAAAAAAAATACACTGTCGAGAGTTGAATACACTTATGACCAGAAGGACAAACAAAGGTAAGGAAGTTATCAGGAAAACGTGTGCCTTTTTCTAATTTGAGATTAAAAATGAAGCATAGATAAAAATAAGGCTTTTGATTTAGAGCTAAAAACACCTAGCATTTTACCTATTGAGACTAGTACACCAACAAGGACAACACGTAGGAGACTTTACACGTCCCTTCAGTATGCAATCGTGACATAAATGCAAAGCTTTCGTGTGCAGAATTGTGGAAGATGTCATGCATGCTGCACAGCGACGCAGGGGGAAGACAGCAAATTGATGGCATTAGAAATGGAATTGAGAGCTTTTGCTGCACAGTCCAAGTCACTAATGGCCATCTAACTGCTCTACAATGCCTGTGAAATTGGTGGATTTTGTCCTGTTTTTAGTACAACTGTGTCACATGGACTGGCATCAGAAGGTGCACTGATGAATAAAGGTAGTGAGATATGTGTACATATATAGGAAATATTAGCACTGAAAAGATGCTGGTAAGCAGAGCTATTCCACATCAGAGAAAGAATAAATTGCATCAAGAACTTTATTTTCAGATTAGCTAAGTGCATGTAGTAGATGTATTTACTTGCAGCAACATGTGTGCCTGCGAGCATATGAACACGTACACAAAAGTTATAAGCAAAACTTTTGTCGTCATCAATAGGAACGAATCAAAAACTGTTATGCGTGATAAAAAGTATCTTAGGAAATAGTTCTGAAACAAAATCATTATTTCCAAGGATTTGGCAGTTATATTAACTTTTAGTAAAAACTTACACTCTTAGAAGAAACATTCTGTGGGTGTTGTAATTAACCCTCACTGAGTCTTTGTAGTTAAGGTAGCGCCATTACTCCCAGAGCAAATACTGTTCTCTATGGGTCAAGGAATATGGCCCTAAATAGAAACTGAGGAAGAAGGGTTGGGAAGAATATAGGAAGGCTTACAGAGTCTCATGGTTTTTCATGCGAGCAGATTTGGAGACAATGATTTGGACAAAACCCTGAATGGGAAGACACCTTTCAGCAGACTTTCGGCTTCTTCAGAGGTATCTGTTGCAAATATTGACCTACGCCATCTCCATAGGTTTGTGTGGCATGATCACATTGCAGGATATTACCAGTATTGGTACTTAGGGTAAATGAAATTAGAAACAGAGCTGTCCTGCCATGGTCACATGTCCTAGCTACATTTAGACTTTATGGTCAGGCTGCAGCAAAGCTAAAAATGATTCCTTACTCCTGCACAGAACTTTTCAGTGTACAGGGAACCTAAGCTATCCTCAAAAGCTGCAATTAGCCTTTTTTGGAAGCAGAATAATGGACTGAATAGTTTATTGTCTTGTTCTGATATGGCAGTTCTTCTGGTTTTATATTCAACGGGATTTCATTTGTTCCAAGGAAGTATTAAAATGTCATTCGTCTTGCCTAGAGTTTGCTTTTTCCTTTACAGCTTTTGTGATAATCTTTTGTGGTTGGAAAATAGCAAGCAGCTTGTGAAGAGTTTTCCATGAGAAAAGATGAATGCTATGTTTATCTTGTCCTTGCCAGTGTATTAGTGAACAGCTTTTTGTCCTTTCCAGAAACCTTTCAGTAAGTGGAGTGTCAATGATTTCAGTGCTGGCAATGTCCTGTTAATGTCTTCCAACGTATCTTAGGCACAGCAGACGCTGCAGTTGTTACTTGCACAGGGCGAGTTTTCCACACTGTACTTCGTGAGCCAGGACAAGTTGAAAAATTATCAGCTGGTGTTTCCAAGGACATGATCTAACTGACCTTCTCTATCCATCCTCTCCAAAAAGTTCTCCTGCCAAAGCCTGGCTTCACCTATGCAACTTTCAAATGAGTTTACTGCCATTTATGTACAATTCCTGACCACTTATAAATGGTTGTTTCTCTGTAAAGATGAGTATTTGAGAGAAAAACAAAATACAGAAGCAAGAGGGAGCTGCTCTAGAAATAGATAGCACTGTGTTCAGTGGGGATCATCTCGAGTTGTGAATTAGTGGAATTCTCTTCAGGCAGATTTGTAGGCAAGTGTTAGTCACTCCAACCTTTCCCTCACGAGTCGTTTAATTACTTTTCACCAGTTGCTGGTTTTAAATTTCTTACCCTTTTGATCCTACGGGAGAGGCAGATTGCATACTGACATCTGCACAGTACATGCCGGTTGTTGTGTTTGTTTCTACACTGATGTTTGTGCTTTTTCCTTATTCAGTTGTGTATGCCCAGAATTACATCTTCAGAAGCAGCTGCGTGACTGGTGGCAAGAACTAAGTTTCAGAATTACATTACCCTTTTGAAAATCCACTTCCAATAAATCCCCAGTGGGGTTTTATTATTTATTGGTTTAAGTTATTAAGTGCCTTCCATTAAAGTCCCGGGGTTTAAGTTTGTAAGTGCTGGGCATCAACAGATAAACTGTTGCAAAAGAGAAATGTAAGTTCTCTGCGCCTTTGAAACCGAATCATTAGATTCTTATGGAATTCTCAAGTATAAGCAGCACACCACTCTTGAAAAACCCCTCTGTTGGCAAAGAAGAACATGAGGAGGTAGGAGTTTTCTGCCTAGGATGGAATCCTGAGCGGTTGTGTTGTATGCAGCCACGCAGACTGTATTAAAATAAGATGGAGCTGGAATCAACCGTCAGTTGCAGGGGATATTAGATCAGACAAACAGCCTGAAATACAAATTTCAACTCCAAAACGTGACGAAGACAAGTAAGCTAATGTATTTAGCCATTCTGTAAGAACTTCCCTGATGATTACTAGGAAGATCTTGATTGCATTGTGCAAACTATTATTGTTATGCACACTATACCGTACTTTTCAGTCTAATTTCGTCGTGTTTGTCTTCATTTTATAAATGGGCTGTCAGCCACGCAAACTGCAAACGAAGTAGGTTCAAGATAAGAGAGAATCTGTTGTGTGGAGCTGCAGTGTTATCTAGCATCTATTTAATGTCCATGTACGGAATGATACAGGATAGCTTTTTATGAGTAGGGATCAGAACAGTGCCAGCCAGCGGTCTCAGGGTTTTAGATAACAATGTTCTTATCTTCAGTGGAAAATAACCTGCAGAATATTCCTTAGATGAAATAATTATAACTAACAGTTTTCGAGCTCTTGCTGTCCTCTAAATAAATCAATGTCATGCCTGTGCATAAGCATCAAAATCAAGTTATAGATCAATATTACTTCAAAAAATGTTGCTTGAAAAGTGTCTGTTTGCTCTGAATGCTGTGATGAATGAAAATTGTTCAGAAGGTCTATGCAAGCAGGCATAAATAATACTGGATTGTACTTGTCCTAGCACTGCATGGTTTGGGCTATTAAGCAATAACTTACCATTCCTCGACATGCTGATTGTACAGAAATAAAAGATTAAAGAACAAAAAAAGGTGTAGCTCTTCAGATCAATTTTTGTGACGAAGAATTCCAGAAATGGTTTAATTGTTCTTCGTGTGCTTTGGTTGCAGTCAAGGAAAGTCCTCTTCCTTTTGATATTGATTTATGTGATTTCAGGCATTGTAATGGGAAATCTTTAAGTGTTCTTTCAAAAGTTCATGCGTTTTTTTTTGTAATCCCATGGTATTCCAGGCCTGGGCTTTGGGAATTGTGCTTTTTGTTAAGGTTTGCTGTATTTCTGGTGTCACCCTGGGTTAACAAGGGCCACTGATGCCCTCATTTCTGTTTTGTCCTTCATGAAATCAGGCAATCAGTTCTGTAGAAAACATCTTCCCTATGGGCTTTGTTGAATGTTAGCACTGGCAGAGCACTGGGTTTGTGTTCAGATGTTAACATCTAAGGATGTTTTCACGATGAGCATCTTCAGCAGCGTTGCATCCCCGTGTCCTTTTCTCAAGAACGTTGTCTTTCCATTTGAAAGGTTTTGCTCAGTGACTGGTGCAGGCAGAATTTCAATTAGTCGTCAATGTTGTGGAAACTGCAGTCCTCCCAGCACATGGAAAAAGCAGTCAGCTTTCAGAACTACGGTGTTTTTTTTTTTCCTCTCTTATGAATGACTCAATAAAAGTGGAGGCTGGTTGTAACAAAAATCCATATGGTACCCAAGGCTCATTCAGGCAGAAGCTTGAATTAAATTTACTAAAAATGGTGTTTGTAACTACACTGTATTTCTAAGAAATAGTCTTGTAAACTCCATCGCATTGCGTTTTGTAGCACCAAACAGACAAGAGCAACTTCTGGGTAGGCTAGATCACAGAACAACCTTTTCCCCAGACTAGCTCCAGAAAGTGGGCATTAACGTTACTGCCCAGCGTACTGCTTAGGCTCTCATCTTTAAGCCATAAACCCTTGAAAATCTTCACCTCTATTCAGTAGCTAAAAATAGCATTCATAAAAGTTAAGAAAGCTCACGTTTCCCTGAATGTGACTTCTGTACCTCAGTAAGTTCTGTACAACTACCTAAATCTTCATTTCCGTATCTGCAGCACTTAGCATACTGCTAAAACGAGCAATCTTTGTCATACCGTTGTCATTTTCAAGGAAGACAAATGTTAATCGATTGTGTAATGCTGAAGCCTCTCTTTATCATCAATTTTTGTTGCCTTCTGACTGCCCTTTGTAATGAATATGACTATGTTTATGGAAAGAAAGGTAGAAAAGAATATTGATAATGTTCTGCAGTTGTACAACTTCTTCCATGTAGTGATCTGAAGCCACTTTACAAATGTAGATATGGTGTACCCTTCAGCTGTAAGAAGGTATCATTTTACAGAATAGGAAAATGAAAACTAACAGTACTGTGCTCCATATTTGGGATGTCAGATCATTCAGAAAAGCCACATTCATCACTGCAAACTGAGAGAAATAACCGTAGTTGTTTATTTATATTATCTCTGGAGATGTCGTGGGATAATAAAGCTGCTAAATCTTTTAGAAGTACTTCAGTTAGTCTCAGAGTACTTAGAAATGTGCACTCGTAGGGTACACAATGGGAAATGCATGTATTTTTCACAAACCATTCAGCAGTCTCCATTTCTTAGACTTTACTAACATATGTTTTATTTGAGTAGCCAAAAGTGATACTGGTAGAAAAGAATATGAATCAGTTTTCTGATGTATGACTTTTGTACGGGACCACAGCTGCAGGCACGTGATTTCCAGTATTCCTCCTCAGTCTGTAAAGATGAAAACAGGAGGACCATCAGTCTAATTTTTGTGCTGGTATTCCACTGAAGCATTTCCAGATAGGTATCTTGGAGAGCAGAGCACTCGTCACGTGAAATACTGTTGAGAACTTCCTACAGTTTGCTTTGCAGGCATAGCTAAAATGGAAAGAGAGTAATAAATAAGGTCCATTGGTTATCTCAGTCAGGCGGTGTTCTCACACCGACCTTCAGCTGTAGGAATGCGTTGGTCAGCTAGGTCCGTGTCTATGAAATACTGCTGAAGTTAGTGCTATTAAAGGTATCGGTACAAAATGGTTAGTTCTCTATGGAAAAATGTATCTGAGGTCACAGTAGATCAGGGTTTCAGGCTTAATACTTAATAGATCTCAGACATCTGCTGGAAGGAATGTTGGTTATGAGGTGGGTATGTACATAAGCAGTAAAAGGGGAGAATTGGATTTCTTGTAGTCCTTCCACTGAGTGTACAGAAGCAACTGAAATAGTCCATGCGCATCATTTAGACAGTTTTTGTGGCCGTCACCTTCACTTAAGCTCTTGGTTGCTACTAACCTTTCTTTATGTACGTACATTTGAGGTGTGCATTTTTAAGGTGACCTTTATGCGCTGATGGGTATCATAAAAGGAATGTGTTGGTTGGTGGTTGTTTCTGTTTGGTTGGTTGTTTATTTCTCTTCTCTTCTTCTGTGCGACAGCAAGCACAAAATACTCCTCTGAGAAGAATGCCAGGGCAATTCAATGCATTCTGCCTTGGTGCAAGCAGACCTGCTACTCTGTAATGCAGTTGTTGAAATGAGGTGAGTGTGCAACTTCATGACTGATACATAAGCAATGGGACACTAGTCCCCAGTGGAATTAGCTTCCAGCTCCAGTGATCCTGAGCTTTTACTAACTTAGTAATAAGTAAAAGGAAAAAAACCCACTTGTGTTACTGTAGACACAAACTGTAAGACTGCACCTTACTCATAGCACACTCCTGTAAGTGGAAGAAGAGATGAAAGGAGGAAAACTACATGGTTTTCTTTTCCCTGAACCCTGACCCCTTTCCGGTCCTAAACATAGGTGATGGCCAGCTACCATTGTAATAGATCAGATGCGTGGGAAGTGTGTGACCAGAACACATTTCAAAATAATGACTCCCTAGAAGCAGTAAGAGAACCAGTCCACCAATTCGTCATGGATCCGCGACTCAGTGTTAGAAGCAGCAGGAGTCCATGCTACACTCTGTGAAACACCTGGTTCCATTCAGAAGCAGTTTTTTCTCTCTCTGCGTATGGGAAGGGAGGAGAAATAGAGGATGGAAAGGTGTAAAGGTACCTTCTCCCTTGTTACTCCACACAGGCTATATCTATACAATAGGAAAAATGCAGGGAACGCTTGTTTGGTCGTTCCTTATGGAAAATGCAGATTTGCTTCTCACCTATGAAAGGGCCATCATTTTTAGTATCACACCCCTTAAAGGCACTCTGCATTTAGTAGGATGTACATCAGCTTCAGAGTTTGAGTTGAGATCTGGGAGAAATCAGGAGTTCATGCGTAGGTAAAGTTTGCAGTTAGCAAACATACCAACATGAAGAGTCCTGCTAGTAGTGAAGACCAGCAGCAAAAACAAACAAACAAGCAAACAAAGCAGTCTGTGGTTCTTAGCAATAAGCAGAATGTCATGGCATTAGTTGAACTTAGTGTAAGGTTAGCTCATTCACCTCTTTCATACCAAGGCAAGGCTGATGGCTATTCGAACTTCTGCTTGAACAGTTGTGCTTATTTCCCTTTAGATTGTGAGAACTGGAAATTGCGTTGGTATGATAAAGTAAGCTTGTGAGGTGCCAAATAAAATAGAACGTGAAGATGTACTCCGATGGTAGTTTGCAGATCACAGGAACCTAGTCTGAAATGACAACAACGAACAATTTTTGACTTCCTGGATTCTCCGAACAGATATAATTATGGTAACCTGGGGAAGATTTTAAAGGGGCTGAAGCATTTTAATTTTGGGGCTATTTTTTTTTTTTTAATTAATAACAAAAGCTTCATCCATTCATTGGATTTCTTATTTTTCCTTTGCAGAAATGGATTAAAATGTTCTTTTATAATACAGCGAAGGGAGCTGACATACTTTCTAATCACCCCTGAAAGCGATTTAAAGTTAATGGGCTCTGTGTGATCTTTCTTAGCTTTCCTGCTAATTAAATGTGGTGCACAGACTGCCAATGTGTATGGTATGGCATAACGTAAAGTTTTGGAAGACATCTAGTAGCACATTTAGTTCGGTCCATTGACAAATATATGTATTATTGCATGCTAGAAATGTGTTTTTTTTCAAAGGATGGGGACGGAAAGGAGCATGAGAATGGCTTGATATTTTTAAGGAGCTCTGCAACACAGCTTCACGAGAAGTAGGTTGGATGTCTGCTCTTTGAGTTCTGTCTCTCTCTTTAGGTGGCAAGTGCTTTGGATTCAACATTTGTCCATCTGTTTGTGATGAATCTGACAAGCTGTTGTATGACTTCAGGAAGACAGGCTGACAAGGAGTGTGAAGAAGACAAATTACCATTCATAAAATTGATTGAGAGAAGATAATGATTTAGGAGCTTGGAAAGCTTTTCTGAAGGGCTCCTTGAATTTTTATTTTTTGTCTGTAGAATATAGGAGTAAAAGGAGTAATACCATTCGGCTGGGGGCATGGTGGGACTGACACCTGCGGGATGGAGCTCTGCAAAGTGTACACTTGAAGAAATGCACATTGTTTCTGAATTAACGAGGTAGAGGCTCGTTTATATGCCACTTTTTTGCTTTCTTCCCTTTTCCCCTCATCGTAGGTGATACGCTTTACTTGTCATCAAACTCTTTAATTTTTTTTTTTTTAAATTAGGTGAATTTGCTAAGATCTGGTGAGAAATGTAATTAAAACCTGTGTTCCACTATAATTGAAACAAGTATAAAACTTTTTGTTTTCAAAGATGCAGTGTAACCTTAGAACGAAGTCTACATACACGGTGGACTAAAACACTGTGTTTAATCTATGTCATTAAGGCTGGAGATGGTAGAATCATCTTTAATAGAAATGTGTATCGTGCCCTCCCTCAGCTAGCTTACAAGCACCTGAGATCCCTGTGGAATACTTAAGTTTTTACTGAAGAAAGGAAAATGCTTTCAAGGTGATACTCTGACCTGAATAGAAGAAGCAGCATGCAGAAGCAGAGATACACATGGTGATGTGTCGCTAGCTATCTGGTGAGGCTCAGGACCAAACCTCTATTGGCCTGGGAAGTACTAGATCTAGCACCGTTTGTAAAAGAAACACCATGAACATCGCGCTGGGTGCCTTGTAAACACACGTGTGTACATACAGTCGCTGTTGTTCCCCAACACAGCTGCTTCTCCTTTTGGAACTAATTTCCGGATATTTTCAGACGTGAACTTTTGGATAGCTTTTCTGTAGTTCCACTAGCACTGAAGACCTTAAGGTGGAAATCACTTAGAATAGTAAAGATTGCAGCTGGGCCTATTTTAATCCACAATTCAAATCTGTATCACTCGTTTTTCTTAGAAGCCATAGGAGAATATCACAGTGTTCAGGACCAAACAGCATGATAACCCCAGGCAAATATCGACCTCTCTCTTCTTGAGTAATGAGCAGAAGTAATCTTTGCAGTCTTGTTCAACAATTAC
The DNA here is from genome assembly GCA_011076525.1 of Nettapus auritus. Classification (NCBI taxonomy): domain Eukaryota; kingdom Metazoa; phylum Chordata; class Aves; order Anseriformes; family Anatidae; genus Nettapus; species Nettapus auritus. The sequence goes on from CM021769.1 coordinate 57,482,298, forward strand.
CATGACTGTGGTATCATCTAAAACACTAAAACTATTTTTGCAATATAGTTCTGATACAAGTCCGCCGTTTCGTAGCTTATAGCAGATGTTTTGATTCTGGAGAATCCACAGCAGTGAAATGATGATACTAATTTTTTGTAAGAGAATTTTTGTGTGTTGCTCCACTCTTGTAGTCTTAAAAAGGAAAACAGAAAATATCTTGCCGAGGAACTGCAACCAAATTATAAAGATATGTAGTGGAAATCACCATCTTAAGTTTGTGGGTTCCTGAATTATCTTTGTCTTTGCTTCCCTATAAGACTCTCATAAGATCTGAGTCTTCCATGGTTTAACATTGGCACGTCTTTTCAGTAAGCCAAAAAAAACCATGCACCAGTTGTTCCACTGTGCATGAATCCCTGGTGATGTGCAATATGCACGGTCTTAGGTAGGAAGTCTTTTCTGGATTATACCTGTACATATGTTTGTGGTGGTTTTTTTTTCAGCTCCTACATTTTGTTCTGTTCTTTTTCTTATAATGTCTTCGCTGTACATAATAAAATGCCATGTACTATAAAGCGTGACATAGCAGATTTTCAGCTAATGTTTAATTGTAGTCCTCATTTTAGACCTCTTCTACCTTGATTGCAGAGATGGTCCATGTTTTGAGGTTCTTTTGCTTGAAACAGACATAAATATTATATTTGGTTATAGTCACAGAACGGAAAGCAGCGTTTCCTGTATTTTATGTAGGACTTTATAAACAAGACTCTGGCGGTTTTGAACTAAGGTTGCTGAAGGTAACTGCTTAACACAGTTATGAAATTCACTATGGGTAGTATATGAGGAGGGGATATCGTATCTCGCTACACATTTCATGTTTAGAATTAAGGCAATTTACTGTTAGTAGTGCAAGGCAAATAGAATATACCTGATGCATTATAGTCCACTCCCATCTCAGCAGCCTAATGTTTAGGAAACCTCCTCTGTGTGTTATATTCTGTAGAGAGAGGGTATCTATTGCATTTAACCCTTTAAATTTTTAGAATAGGATATCTTCGTTCCGGTTCGAACAGGATAATGATCCACGTATTCTTGCTGCTCACGCTGTGCTGAATTCTTATTTGTACTCAAACAGTTGATTGCAAGTAACGAATGCCAAAAGCATTTTGTATGATTTCAAGTTTCTGCCAATGAAGGCTGACCTTGTTTATTTCTCTGGAAATAGCTGCAGGGTATAATTGAATGTTTGCAGACAGTTGAGTCAGAGTGCTGGAAAAACAGTCTAAGCACAGTACGCTATACTGGAAAGTAAAGCCTTTCCTAGAGGATTACGCTTTCAATTATATTCACCTTTCCAACAGCATATGGTTGACAACCTACCTCTTTCACCAGTTTTCTTATTTATTTTTTTTACAGGGTTTGGAAAAACCCTACGCTCATTTGTAGGTAGAGTGAGTTAATTATTAATAAAGGGAAGGCCTATCAGTTCTGCACGCCGATCAGTCATTCTTGTCGTGAAGAACAGGCACTCCTGAGCTACGTGGGAGCTTTCGTTTGCTCTTTACAATCACGATACTCTCACTGCAACAGTCAGCTTTACAAGACAAAAAAGCATCTGAGTGATGCTTTCTGCTTTATATAGAACAGAAATCTAATAGCAGTCCAGCAGCCGTAATTTTCCCAGTCTTGTCTCAAATTCTTTTCCTTTGTTTCATCTCACAGTTATCTCTTTTCCCTTTTGTCCGCCCTGTGTTTTCCTTCATTACACTCCTTCATTACTTCTTTGAATTACGGGCTAACTTCTTACTATTCTTTATTACACAAGGCTATAACCATTGTTCAGACGTATTTTTCAAGAACAACATGAAAAATAAACTATCAGTAGTTAGCATGATAGGGAGGAAATAATGTTAATTCTAAATGAATCCCCTGCCAAACAGTAAACTGGAGGCATTTAATACAATGATAATACTATGATAAACACTGAATACTTTTTCTAGATAGTCCCCTTGGTCTTTCTTAGTGTGTTTCACAGTTGTCTGCTTGTTCACTATTGAAAAGTTGATTCTTTTTCCTGAAATAAGCGCCATCAGCCTATATTACAATCGGTTATCCTTCCCATTATGTTCTTCCGAATTTTCTGAATCATTCTAGAAGTGGGAATTGATTTCTCTACTGTTGAGGAAATATTGAGCCTCAGATAACATCTCATTTGAAGCCATTGCAGCAATTGAGAAGTATCTGTACCCCTCTGGAAAACGGAACAATACATGTATCAGAGAGAAACGTTACCAAAATTAACTGGTTTTAATACAAAAATGAAATCCTTGAGAGAATGCTTGAAAGAGGTTTCAAGTCGTATGACAAATGAAGGAAAAAGATTTTACAGGTGCTGTCACTTCTGTTAAAATTAGTGAGTGCTACGTTTTCTGTTCCTGAAAAATCAGCCCTTCCTTCATGGGGATTTGTCACTGTACGCTTTCAAGAGAAGACAGGGGTTTAGGCACTTATCCTCATAGAAAAGGAGTCGGTTGTCCAATGGAAGCCATTCAAATATTGGCCTGAGAAGCTGTTTTTCAATGAGCAGAACCAAGAACTTAAGCCAAATTTAGCTCATCCTACATCTGCATTGTCTTGAACGGCTTGCGAGAGATAGCCATGTGACTCCTGGTGCTTTACGTGCCTCACTGGGTTAGTGGTGGCGCTATAGAAGTGCGGTTAGGAGACAGGTTGCTGGCTAAAGACACTGGTGCAAGGGTTTTTTTGTTTTTGTTTGTTTGTTTTTAATGGAAAAATGGTGATAGCCACCACTTAGGATTTATTTATTTTTTAAGATTTGTGGTTAAATTGACTTTTTTATCCTTTCACTAGTTAATGAAATGAAACTACTGCAATATGCTTTTCTACTTTATGTTTGCCAATACCAATCCTGTTTAGAAATCAAATAAACAGAAGGATTCTTTCAACTTTAAGCCGTGTTGAGAGGTAGATAAATTAATTCCAGCTCAGAGCCATGATAATGTGGCTCTGTTGTTTTCATGCTGGAGCTGGCTCATGTTCTGGCACATCTCGGCCTGGGCAGAATGCACATACAGCTGTCTGCACCCATCCAGCTCGGCGAATCCCAATTTAGTCCTGTTTAGCACATTCATGAGACCTCTGTGAGATAACAAATAGGATTCTATTTTTGTAGTAGGAGAATATACTTAAACTGAGTCTTGAATGTCAAGCCAAGCATAAAAGTGACTTTAACAGTGACTTGCCGAGCATTGGAGTCTGCAGTGCTGAAATAGTTCGTTAGTATTTCACATAAAGCAAGACTATCCCTTTCTTATCTATCACTTGTTATTTTGTGCATGTAAGTAACTTAGGAAAGACGAGTATTTTTGAGCAAATGAATGCTGAAATGCTTCCCCGCTTTGGAAATAGATTCAGGAGATTTTTATTTTTATTGTTTAAACATGAATTTTGCTGATATTTACCATCTGGAACTTTCAATTTTTATGCCTTTGGAGATGGTCTGTTTTGAACTAGTTTTCATGGGTAACTGATTAGAGAAGAACTGGGCTGCATAAAGGAGCTTGCTCTTGTCAGGCTTGCTGGTTGATCATTATTGTTTTCCTGTAGATCTAGGCGTTTCAGAAGTATGTCTTGCTGATGAATTGACTTTTCTTGATAATACTTGCCTGTATTGAACTAGAATTCACAAGTTTTAACATTCATCAATAATTTCTAGAACGAGCAAAGATGCTTGTTTCATTGCACAACATCCCAGTGTTAATCCCATTTAATGTGGACATCTATCTATAAAAGTTCCTAATTCTGTGAAATTCAATCACTGATGCTCATTCAGATCAATGAAATTACACATGACCTGCTGTTTCCCATAGAATCACGGAATGCTTTGGGTTAGAAGGGACTTTAAAGACCATCTATTTCCAACCCCCTGCCATGGGGGCACGTGTCTAATGTCTAGTGGACACCTCCCACCAGACCAGGTTGCCCAAAGCCAGCCTGGCCTTGAACACGTCCAGGGATGGGGCATCCACAGCTTCTCTGGGCAACCTGGTCCAGAGCCTGCGCTTTTTTAAGCTTAAACCATTACCCCCCGTCCAACAATGATAGGACGTGATGATGTCCTATGTCCTTCCATGATTCAATATAAAAATTCCTTCATGAAGAGCAGATAAAAATGAGTTCAGGACTGAAAAGAGGTTGTCACCTGTTCTCTCTGTGTTGTGAGGAGGTCTCTGGGCAGCAGGTGATATTAGATATGCTTTCACAACAGCCTCCTCAGGGAATGAAGCACAGGCAGTTTAGGAGTTTTTCTCTCCCCATATGACTTTTTTTTTGCTGTATCCTTGACATGACTATTATATTCTGCAGCGTTTCACACTGTCATGAAAACTCATTCAAGGAGAAAATTTACCCTTTCAGTCACTGAGTAATGCTTTTTTATTTTTTTATTTTTAGGAAAAAGTAAAAATAATTCTAGGTCTACATGCTTTTTTTTTTTTTTCTTCTAGAGGCCATTTCTATACTAAGTTTATAAAAAAAAGCTTAAAAATAGTTCAGAATAGATGATCTCATCTTGCTTTTACTCTTCTGATCTCGGTTCTGTTGGCAATGTCATACCAACTTAACATCTCTTCTAAAGTGTGTTACTGAATTCGGGCTCTCTTTAGCAGAGGAATTGTTTTCTTTTACTGTCAGGATACGTGGACTACACGCTTGTTACCTTCTCTTTCCTTATTTTTGTCTTTTATTTCTTTGTATTTGCTTCTCTTCAGTGAAAAGACGTAAGATGCTTTAGCATGACATAATGCCTCAGAAGGGGAAGGTGGGCACTTTTATGTTATAATTTGCTTGTTTTACACATCCGCCCTGTCCTCCAGACAAGTTATAACAAACAAGGTAATGTGGTCTGATTCTGCCCCCAAAAGATGCAGAATGAAAAGGAAAAAAGTTGCGAGTCTTCTTTAAACCCAGGCTTTCTCCTCTGAGGACTTGTGGGGATAGTCTGACAGCAAGCAAAACAAAACCAAAACAAGCAAACAAAACAAACTAAATCACAAACAAATGAAAACAAAACAAACAACAACAACAACAAAGAAGAATCCCGAAGACTCACAGATAGGTAGTAGGTGGATCTTAAGATCATGCTTTAACTGCTTGTGGTAACAGATGCACAACAGGTTTGGGAGACATACATGAAGATTGCTAGGGAGGATCTAATTGCCTTCAGATTTCTCCGTTATTGCTTCCTGATGTTTTTCTAAAATCTGCCAACAGGTGTTTTTAAGCCTTTTACGTGATTCTGGGTAGGTTTTCTTTGCCTGTAGTTACTACTGGCCTGTTGACATCCGTATTTGTAATGTTTGCTGTAGTGCTGGTGTATTTGTCCTTCACCCAGAGTACTCCAAGGTGCTTGATTGAATTTGTCCTCTCATAAGTGAAATGCCAAATCTTGAGTCTTATCCTCCATCTCATTACCTTTTTGACGTGACCTACAAGACATCATATTATCCTGTGCTCGGTTTTTGCACTCCCGATGACGTAGCAACGTGTGGTGATCTTTTTCCTGGTTTTGTCCTGTTCTAATGGGGTGCCAATACGTAGCCTTCAGTATCGGAATAATTTTTGAGTAGCCTGAGCATTACCTCTGTGGAGTCACAAAAAACATTAATAGAAGATAGCGTCTTTTTGAGGCCTCTGTTTATTCAGACAGTGTGCTCTGCTGTTAGAGCCAACAAGGGGACCAACTGTGTCCAGGTTAGGTAGAAAGTTGTTAAAATTCATGGAAAGTTTCTGTGGAGTAGAATGGAGAAATGATGCCTCATCTGCTGTCAGAATGAAACCATTATTGTGCTGATTGTGAACAACCCTCGTTTAGTAACTCCCCTTGATTCTTGCCTGGCTGATGCTGAAATTTTAATTTCTCTTGGTGCTACTTGTGTCGCTACGTCCTTTTCTTTGGCTTTCCTCTTACTGCAGAAACTCAAGAAGACGCATTTGTATTTTTCCAACAGAAAAGGGAGTCCTGCTCACCTCTGCTTGTGTTGTAGGACAATTTGTTGCAGCTCTAGCTCTTGTTCTTTATGCATCTTAAGGGGGAGGTCAGTGCTTGCTTGCCAGTGTTACGAAGACATCACCGAAATCTGTTACAGCGTAATGGTAGCTCCTGTAAGGAAGCAGGAGGTGTTCTATTTTTAGGCATGTAAGCTTACTGCTCTTGGACATTTGCAGTACTTCATAAAGGATCCAGATGCAATACTCCCTAAAGGCAGCTGAATCTGGCTGTATGAACACTGGCTCATATGCTCACGCTGCTACATTTAGCATTACAGCGTGTTTCAGAGAACAAATGCATAAATAACATCCAGCGTGCAATTTGCAAGTGTTTATTTTGCGGAAGCTTAACACCTTACGTCTTACACACCGACAGGCGACAGAGCGTGACTGGTCACAGGCTGCCTCACTGGCAGAAGGCTTTTGTAAAGCTCTAACTGTTTAAAATCAAACTGTCGTCTATAAAGAAAGGTGAAGGTAATTACTATTAAACTGTTCTTGGAGATGTGGTTATCGTATGTTTTATTCTTCTATTTTTTAAAAAGATCAGCATGATGAGTGATCTGTACATGCTGCCCAGGTTTGCTGGGAGGAAAGCGACAAACTGACTCCAAGCTGCTACCCTTCAGTACTGATATCAGAATTAGTTCTCCCAGCAAAGTTCTTTGTTCCTCCTCTTATCAAAAATAAAGTAATATTTCCCTGCCTTAAAGCCACAGAAATTGGTAAGAAATATCCTAAATCTTCTGTGTCCCTGGAGTGCACACTAAATGTGACGTTTTTAGCATGCAGGTGTTGGAGGATGAATTAACTATGTGTGCTAGACACCATGGAAGGCTGAAGAAATGAGTCACGTACTGCAGCTGATCTGATCTGCACATCACCATTTCAGCCGCTGCCTTCACACCAGCTCTCCAGTTCCCAGCCTTTCTGTTTACTGAAGAAGGGATACAGTTCTCTTCTTCTAAACACATCTTTGTGCTAATTTCTGAAGGAGACGCTGGGAATCTTGGTCTCAGGTTTATTTCTATCCATGTCCTTTTTATCTTTAGATTTACTGTGGATAGTTTTCTGAGGACATGGCTGAGAGGAGTGTTAGTCTTGGTAAGCTAAGAGATTTTTCAGCCAACCCTTTCAGCATCCTTACAGGAATCCCTGTTAGTGATCCAGCCTCACGGACTGGAGTGCAGGAAACTCCTTACGGAGTCTCTAACCTGTTGCCTCTTCACTATTAGTTGTCCTCCTTTCCAAAATGTGCTGGAGGAGTCAGTGGGCTCTTCACTTTCCTTCAAAGCAGAAAAATTATTATTTAAACCTTTGCTGTCTCATCTGTCACCAGATGGTCTCCTTCATCCAGCAACAGACCTTCATTTTCCTTTTGCACCTGGCATACCTGTTAGACCCCCTTCGTGTTACTTGAGTGTCTGTTGATAGATTTAGCTCCAGCTGGGCTTTGGCCTCCTTGATTTTCCCCCCCCAAAGTATTCACACAGCGCTTTTTAACTCTGCCTCTGTTGCCTGCCCATGTTTCTAGCTGTTTCTTTTAGTGTTTTATTGAGAAGCTCCTTGTATAGCCAAGGAGGCCTTCTTCTGAATTTCCCAGTCTTTCTGAGCTTTTGACAAGTTTTCTTTAACAAAAATTTCGCCTGGAACCATTCCCCTCATGACAGCTTCCTAGGAATTTTCCTCAGCAGGTCTTTAAACAAGCTGAAGTCTCTCAGCAGTACATCTCGGTTTTCATGTTGGAGATCTGTCCTTTTTTCTTTCTTTCTTTCTTTTTTTCCTTTTTTTTTTTTTTTTTTTTTTTAAAGCTGGTGCCAATTAGCTCTCAGTTCAGGAACAACAAGGCAGACTTGTTTCTGTCACTTAAGCATGTGAAGTTCCTTTTTCTCTCGGTGGTATCTGCCTGTTGAGCTTTTATTTTTATTTTTTTATGAATAGTATCAAATTAAAATCGCTATTGAATGCAAAAGACAACCACGAGATTGAGCAGTAAAGAAATGTAAGTGCTCTTGTATATAGCCTCTTTTAATCTCTTGGTTAATGTTCTTTCTCACCCTTCTGCCTCTGTGCTCTGCCAGCATTTTCTAGTAACTCCTTGCACTTTAAATATTGTATTAAAAATAAACAAATCAGGCTTTCTGATATGTCTGCTCTTCTGCTTTTCAGATGACAATCTGGGGGCGCTAGTTAGGGAAGGGTCTGTGTAAGGAGGACGAGCTGGCTGAGCTGAGTTTTTGTTCACCGATTTATCTAAAGACAAACATTTAGAGGTCCTACCTTTGCTCAGTACTGATGATGCTGGTTTTGAGTGTCCCGCTCTGAGATGGCTTGCATTTTCTGCTAATGTACTTGTATTTGTGCCTTAGTATATACGCCACCTTCCTCTCCTTACCTTACCTTGCCTCTACCCTTTGCACACAACGCTGTTGTTGTTAGTAATGCTGAACGCCTGCAGTGCTGGATGGTCTCCCATAAGGTGAAACTTGGTATAGGGGTGTTCTAATTCAGCCTGTGATTTTTCACTGCCAATCAATTATATTTCTGTGTTCAAAAATGTAAATTATGAATTCACGGGCCTTATCCTCCGCTGGTAGAAGTTATACTTTGCCTGATTTAATTATCAGCGCTGGTTTCTCCAGCAGAAGCCGTATGTCTGGGTAATTCTTGAATGTGCGGCTACAGCAAAGGAAGACAGACGAGCAGGTTGCCTATCAGCCCCATGTTCTCGTTAACGTACAAAGATGGTACAGCAGGGTAGGCAGTAGGCTGCTTGCTGTTGACTTCAGGGTAGCCAGGGTTCCGTCTTCAGGTTTTGCAGGCTGTGTTTATTCCCTGCGATTCACTTGCTCTATGTGTGTGCTTAGGTACCGGTTTTCAGGGAGTAGCACTTAAAATAGTGAAAAAGTCTAAGTCAGCCTTCAACTTTGACTTCTTTTGAGAGAAACACAAGTCTTTCTAACTTTTTTGTTTCTTATTTCGACTGGTAGAAATGGGTTTTTGATTCACCAAATGCAAAAAAAATACCAAAAATATTGTTGAAGGTTTGACATATTTGTGTACCTTCAGTTTTCAATTGAAATGGAACTTTTTTTCTCAGAGGCATTTGTAACATTTTTTTTTTTTCTAAGAGTTTTCCTGTATAATTACTGTTGCATTTATCATCCTTCCTACTATTTCGAGCACTTCCCAGGGATCAGTCTCATTTTCACCACCTACGGTTTTCTTCTGGTGTTCCCACAAAATCCACCGAGAGAAACACATCTTTATTATTAATTGCATTATTTGCTTCTAAGACTGTACACATGGCATGGCTCATCTTAAGTGCACGATATTTGTTCCTAGTATCTGTGGCATTGTCACTTGAGTAAACTAATCTCACATCTAAACTTATGCATCATTAATATACAGCAGAAGAAAACTGCCAGGTCTGTTGAATGTGACCATTCATTCAGTAGTCTGTTTGGAGAAGAGGCTAAGCTCAAAAAACTTTCCCTTCATAAGAAGTTTCTGAGTTTTCTTTTTCACGGCTGACACTTTCACTGTGAACTTTATCGTACGTATTTTCTTGTTTGGAAAATGTCTGGGGAAATTCTTTGGCCCACAGGATGTTGAAGTTTTCTTTTTTTCTCTGAGAATGCAGATTTGATTGACCATTTTTTTTCTGATGCATAGCATTAAAAAGAAAAAAACCCTTTTCCTAAAATCCCTGTTTATATAATGAAAATTGTCATTATCTTTCATAAAAAGTTAAGAAAAAATAAGACAATCTGAAAAAGGAATTTATCTTTCAAGAATTAATTATTCTGTGATTTTTTTTTTTCAAGATGATGTGTACAAGCTAGAGAACTTAGTGTAGAAATAAACAAATATTAAATGTGAAAAGGAACAAATTTACTTTCTTATTTCTCAGAATCATTTTTTGGGGGGAAGAGAGAACTAGAACATTACTTCTGATTATAAACAAACATTTTTTTGTGTGTGTGTTTATCCAGGCAAAAGTAGATGCTTGTATAATGGCTAATTCAGACAGCATATTTGTAAAACCATTCATTAATATATATATATATATTTTCCTCTGAGAATATAGCTCAATGTTTGTTGATAAAGCAGCTTGCTTCCCCACAGATGGTAGAGCTGAAGCAACCCAAGAGCAGATGAGAAAGTACACAAACGTAGATCTGCATTCTAGGGAAAAAAGAATGCACAAAACATATGCTGAATATGTGTTGCCCTAAACCATGCTTCATTCACACCGAGAATTAATGGCTGTGGTGTGAAAGTATAAATAACGAATTCAGTTTGTTTGGAAGAGGAAGGATTTTGTCATTATGGGTTAGCGGATTCCAAATAACTGGTCTGAGATTATGAGTGCATAAAGACTAGTTTTTCAAAATCTAAAACCAGAAACTTTCTGCTTAGCTCTAAGAAATACATGTATATATATATTTGTGTATATACATATATATTTGTACGTACGTATGCATATGCATATAGAAGATAATGGAGGAAACAGTGGAAAAATGACGTTTAAAATAGATCTTGATAGCCAAGGCATCTGATTTGGTTCCTATTCATGTCTTTAGTTTTGCCACTTGGAGAGAAATCACTCTATTTATATTGGCTAAGGGTCTTATCCTTTTGTTGTCTCTCTGCTTGAGGAGTTTGTTGGTTTTGGTAGATGTGAACCAAGACCAATGATACAGAAGGCAACATGGGAGACTTGTTATGTAAACGTTAGTTCTCAAATTAAATAACCTTAAATTTAATAACATGAGGATGAATATTTCTACAACCATACAAAACTTTTAAAATATACAGAGGCAGCTGTCAGAAAGTTGGACAGAAAGCAGTGAATTTAATCGATAAATGCAGCAGCATTCCAAAGCAATGGTTACTTCCCGAGAGAATCACATCATTGGCAGATGCGAGGGAAGGAAGAACGTCAGTAATAGAAACTGCTGTCTCCTGAACATTATAGACTCCTATCGCACCTCTGAACTACTGGAACTAAGTTCACTGATGTTCAAAATTACTGTGTGCATAATCTGTGTGTAAACTGTAAATCTTACCGTGTGTGTAGTTGTGTACATAGATTTTTTTTTTTCCTGTCAGTAAATATATGCCTTCATTAACTGTTTATCTCATCACTGGATATAAAGATCCATTCAAGGGCTCTACTTCCATGTGCTCTAGAGAAACAGAAGTTATTTTATAAACATCTGGCCAAATTATAATGCTATCAAGATAGCAATGTATCAGGGCATAGAAAGATTGTAAGCTCAAGCCAGCTCAAGTTCCTACAGTACTTGAACTCTATTCAAATATATAGTTGATTGTTTTTGTGTAAGTAGCATTAGTAGCAAACCAAGAGTTTTCTGGTGTCTCTAGTTTGTTGTTAGTTCTTTATTGTTATCATAAATAAGGGCTGTTTCTACAAATGCAAACCAGTCTTCATTTCAGAGTCCTTTTACTTGGGGGTAATTCCAGGTTGATCTAACACTTACTGGCCCTAATGGAACTAAATGGTCCTACTAAGGACCATTTATGTGAGGTGACTTGGTGGAAAGAGGATGTAAGGTGGTGACAACAGCTGAGATGGAACACAGCAAGGTGACTGGGAGAAGTCTTAAGATAATCTGTGTGGAACAGCTGTTAAGATCCCAGTTTAATTTAATACTTGGCCGTGGAAGGAACTAGTGCAGAATGGTCAGCACACTGCAAACTATGAACTTCCCAAGAAGATAAACCCCGAGTGGCTCTTTGCTTCTTGTCAACCCAGTAGAGGCCAACGTATCGAATACAGCACCATCCATACCCTATAGTGTTGGGGCCCATCTTTCTTCTACCATTCCACTAATATGCTGCCTGCTGCTAGAGTTTCTAAATCAGTTTTGTTTGTCTCCCAGAATAACGGCACCTGGAAAATCTTGGCCAGAAGCAAAGCTTGTGAGGAACCTGTGAATAAACATTCCAGACCTTTTAGATGGCAGAAAGACATCTTCTGAGAGAGGAGGTTCTCGACCTTAGAGTGTTAGGTGTAGGTAAAATTTAGATTTCATTAGCTCGAATGTTTAATTAAGTTTATTGTCAAAGAAGAAGAAAAAAAAATCATTCTCCTATTCTGTTCACTTGTTCAGGTTACTGCGACACTAGAGTTCCAGGAAAAAATGCAGTCATTACTGTAAATATTTTTAAATGCTTATTCTTAGCAATTTTAATGCTTTCTTGGTAAAATAAGACGTTGTTCATACTCCTATGATACTACAGGAAAAGTTCTATTAGATCTCTGTAACAGTAGAAGAAATGAGAGAAACAATTTTATTACAAAATACTCCTTATATGTTCTGTATAAATCCATTTTCATCTAAAAACAAAGCTAATATTTTTATCATTTTCAGTGAAATAATGGGAAATGTATGCAAGGGTGAAGAAGCCATAAGGTTAACTTAATCTATTGTTTAGACATTCAGAGTAATAACATGCTGAAATTCACTTTCAGCACTGGGGAAGAACCAAGAAGGCTCAATTTCAGTTCTTTGAAATAAGAACACTTGTGATAGTGTTTTACTGTTCCTCCCGTTCTTTTTATGACAGTTTCCACAAGCGCAGTTTTCAGGGACCGACATCTCTGTTCTTTTTTTACAGGATAATTTAAGACCATTAACATTATTTTTCTTAGTCTCTGGCTCCAGCTGCTGCAATTTGTCTTTGAAATTCATGAGTGCTAAAATTCACTAAATTCAATTTAAAATGATGGAATATATTGCCATTCATTTACAAATGAGAAACAACTGCAATAAAGAGAGGAAAAATAACTGGAAGAAACGGCTGGTGTGCTCGTGCATACGCCACTCCCAGCCGGTTCTCCTCAGGCTGTCTGTGTGCTTTTCTGCTATACCAGTCAATCAAATGAGACTGTATTGGAAAAAGCTTCTTGGGATATTAAGCAATACATTTTTAATGATATTTTTATGACTTTTACACATACAGAGTGGGCCAGTGCAACTTTACTGAGTTTCATAGGTTTTTATACGCGCACGTTCTTGCCGCAGACTGTACCAGTCAGCATGAAGGTCGAATAGTTCAAACTCCCCAGCACAAAGCTGCAGGCTCCCCTGATGTCGTTTCCCCCTTTGACTACTCTGTATAATATTGGCACTCTTATTTTGTAGACAGTGAATGTCACGGACTTTCAGAAAAGAACCTGATTTCATTTCCATCAACGTAAAAGAGAGGTTAACTCCTTTGAAGTATTATATGGCTACTCCGTAGTCGCACTGGGCTATGCAAATGGACTGTTACCTTTTAATTTCAAACTGTGGAGAATATTACAAGCTAGTTGTTATCGTCATGTGACTGCTCCAAAGTTGTATGTTATGTACTTGGAAATCAGGTTTGAAGGTTCTGTATTCTCTTGTGATACACTTCTCAGTGTAGAGCTCAGGTATGACTACAGTTTTGAAGGCTTTGTGTAAGTCTGTGTGAATGCCGGAGCATCTCAAGTCTGGGTTCTATGTTCTATTCTCATTGACGTATCTCTGCCCAGTTTCTCAGCTACTTAACTTGTTCAAAATTTAAAAATTATGCCTGTTAACTTCAGACAAGAGACGTCCTGGTTCTCACTCTCATCCTTTGCAGAGGCAACTGCGGTCAGCTTTGTCAGGAAGCAGAAAACCAATTTGTGAAAGCCACGGCCCTAATAAATGGTCAGGGAGCTGCTCTGGCTCCCTGAGAGCCAGGATAAGTTTCTGGACTGCATGGCTTCTGGAGCACCAGGGCTAGTACAAAGCATGCGAATGCTCTGGAGACAGATGGGTTCCTCCAGTTTTCATCATGAGGTTTTGCTTACCCATCTCAAGCTAAAACCTCGCCCGCTTGCCACCTAGAAAACCGGCAGCAACTGTAGATGCGTAGGTTGCTTTCTTCATTGAACTACTGCTGGAAGAAATGGCAGAGCACGCAAAGGGAAAATGGCCAGGGAAGGCAGTTCCTTCCCATTTGTGGTCTTTGTGTGCACGAACAGAAGCTTTTATTTACTTCCTTTGGCTCAGGTAGAAAAGAAGTAGTCAAATGTTGTGGAATTTCCCACCGTTATCTTCCTAAATTTTTATCAAATTCAAAATTCAAGTTTTTCTATTCTTTGCCCATTTTGCACATATCAGAATTAGTATGTAGACGTAATACAGACTGTATTTTCTTAAATATCTTAAGAAAGAAAAGAAGGAAAAAAAAGCGCTTCTCAGACCGTTTTTCCAAACTCTCCTTTTTCTCACTGTATTTATGTGCTGGAGCTCAATTTGTATTAGAACAGGGCTGAATCCCTAATGGCTACTGCTATTTTTTCCCTGAGATATAAAAAGAAGTGCGTCTGGTGCTGTAAAGGTCAGACTGAGGATCCTGAATTTTCACTTGCATCGGTTTATACTCTAATATTGTTCCTTTGCCTTCTGTGCATTTACTTTTGACTTACATTTTCGTGTGAGGAAACTGAAGCCATAAGATAGAATGAAAAAAGTGAGGTGGCACCCTTTGCAATGCTGAGGTCTCCTCTGGAAATAATTTCTGTTCCCAGGCATTTCCATTTTTTATTGTATGCCATAAACTTCCAGTGTTTACTCATGTAGCCACTTCAGTAGTCTTATTATTCTGACTTTTCAGATATGATATTAAATTTCATGTAGTAATGCAGCAGAATGTAGAATTATCAGCAATCCCAGTGTTAATTCAGCTCTTGAAAACCATAGTTACCCAAGTGCTACGCTCTACCTTGGCTAATTTACCCATCTGAGGAGTCAAGCTGAGCTTTTAAAGGTTCTGCTCTTGCCTGCCTTTGTTCTATGGCAGCGTCAGTAGCATCTTCAGTACCATGAACACGGTGCAAAACACTGTAAGCTTTGCATGGCAAAAAGAGTTTGCTTATGTCTCCTTTCCCCTATCCCAGTCATAGACATTTTCTATAATGGTATAGAAACCTCTCTATAGGACTCTGGCTTTAATGGGACGTGGACCTTGTAGTAATCTAACATGCACCCTCACCGAACGGTGAGGTAGTTTAGGAAAAAAATCTCCTGTAGAATAAGTAATCCTGGTTCTCTGATTTTACTAACCATTATCTTTGTAACTGCATTCAGCACTCTCAAAGATTTGTAGTGATGGGGGCATGCTAAGACTGGTAAAATAACACTGGTAAAATCAGTGTTTGGAAAATTACAATATATCTTGACTGTATTTCTATATGTATTCTATTTTGCCATGGTTTACAAGTAAAGCCATGAGAAATATCAGGAGCATTACCGTAGACTATATTTAGCTGGTACACAAGGTTGTGTCAGAGCAGGCATTTTGAGTGTTTTTTGTTTGTTTGTTTGTTTTTTAATTTAGCATTTATGAAGTTTGCTTCTGATTTTCAGGGCTGATGGCATTCAATGGCTATCATGCCATTATACATCTATATAGGAAAGTCATCCTTAAGCATGCTTTGTCTTTACTGCAGTACACAGCAAGACTCTTTCTTTACTCCTGACAATATACTCCTGAACTGCTGTGATCTTCTGCCTGTATAATCATTTTTAAACAACTTTTCTCTACAATCAAGTTCTCTGGTTAGCAAATGCTATCTGAAATCCCTTTGGGTTGGTTGGAGGAGTAGTGCTGTGATGCTGATGTGTGCCGAAACTGGGTGAGATGGAACATCTGCAGCAGCTTAGCTGGAAAACAGAATTCAGAAATTTAATTAGGAGAAGGACCTAAGAAAATTCTAAGACATCTGTGTGGCTGTAAGAATACACAGTATTTTTCAGGCTGCTGGACAACCGGTCAGATAAATCTTCTTGAGTTCAGGAAGGCATTTTGGAGACTCCAGCTGTCAATGGTATGAGCGCGTATTTGGGATGTCATGGGCTAACTATTGGGTAAGCAGAGTAATAGCAGAACTGGAATCGCCTGCTTTGCAGGTGCCATACTAAGCTCTTCGGGCAGTATCGCAGGATCTGGGAACATTGCAGTGGTAGTATAGTATTGATTTGCGTTTCTCCCAAAAGATTGTGTTATCAGTGCAAATCTGCTTCCGGGCAATAAATACCAAATCAATCTGATGTTTGAGGTAAACATAAATTAGCTATTTAATCTGATAATAAGTAGTTTAAACAGGGTTTAAACTACCATGGACCTTTAAATAACACTTCTCTTAACAAAGCTTCTCCTGTAACTAGGTTAAAAGGTAAAATAATCTGCCATGATTGCCTGTTTTGGTCCTGATTAATCTCATCATTAATTGTTTACAGAAAAATGCTGGTATATTGAGGGAGATGCATGAGCACAAAAACTGGGACAACATAGATGTAGTTTGCGCCCTTATTCCGTTCTCGGGGCAAATAGAAGATTTTGTCTCCTGACGTTGTTATGGAAGCATAGGCATATATTTTCTTCTGAAAAGACAGTGCTGTTCAGAAAATATATATATTTTTTGCCAGGAACACTTTTTCCCTTGTTTTCCCCGCTGTTATACTTTAAAATAGATGAGACTACAGAGAAAATCTTTAGGTAGTGATTTTTTTATTTTTATTTTATTTTTTTTCCCGTGCTTGCTTTCAGGCTCAGAGCTGTAGATACCCAGATGTGTCAGATTTTTCCATTACAGCCTCTAGCACTGGGATCTCAAAGCCCAGCTAAGGAATGCATTAGAAGCAAGTTTGTCCTTGCGGATGATTGAGTGCCATCAATTAACTGGGCTGTGTGTTGAATGTAAGAAGCAGCATTTCTCTTACTGGCTCCAGTAAATGTGGCAATGGCAATGTTCTTGTGGTGTATTAAAAGTGCATTAAAATAACACCTTACCCAAGCTAAGGTAGCTATCCTCACTGATAGATAACTCTTCTAAACTAGCTGAATTATATGTGATCTCCAATTGCAGCTTATTGTGGCTTAACAGAAGAGGAGAAAAGAGTGAAAAACCTAGGCCCTGCTTTATCATAGGACACACTGTTCTGAAACAGCAAGAAAGAGATGCAGTAAACTTGGATTTTGAGAAAGGGAAAATGGGGCTGAACAACAAGACAGGTAATTAGGGAGCAGCAGATCAGTCCTAGGATGAGATTTTGAGAGGAGAAGCTGTCAAAATGTACTGCCCTGTAGGGAAATCTGTCTCACCTGCCTATCATGCTCAACCTGGAGTCTCTCTTCTGCTGGTTTGCCAACCTTAGGATTCGCTAAGATTTTTTTCACTGTTTGCAGTAAGAAACCACTTCGTGGCCATTTAATTTTAGGAAAATAAAAAAAAAAAGGCTGGTAGTGAAATCCTCTCAAGGCTAAGGAAAGAGAAATACCCTCTTGCTGGCAGTCCTGCGGTATGTTGCCGGCTCCAATGTGAACTGAAGATAGTTTTGTTACAGGTTGCAAATTTCTTTGTGTCCTTGAAAATCTCCACAAGAGCGCGTACATCGCTTTTCATTTACAAGTTGTTGAAGAGGTTCCCTTGCTGGTATTACCTTATCTTATCCTTATTTCTTCAGCTTGTAATAGCTGTGGCCTATTTACTTTGGAGGTCTAAATCATCGTAGTTTAACAGAAGCATGGTTACCTGGGGCACTTTCTATTCCCTCTAGAAGCATGGCTTTATGATGATGATGCTTATAAGCCTCAAGCAAGTGGATGGGAGGACAACGCAGTACTCAACTCCAGATGGCCCAGTTTTGATGCCACTAGCGTGATCCATTTTTTTGGAAGAAATATTTCTTCTTTAATTCCACAGAACACATTTGTTGCTACAAAAGATTTTCCCATGATTTTCATGTTATGCAGAGGTATTCTGAAGACTGCTTTATTAATTATGTTTCTTTCTTAGTCAGACTTTTAAAGACATTGATATCCATCTAATTTGCTATCGGAGATATATACGAGCTGAGTAGCCTGTGAAAACTTCTAATGCATCTCGCTTTTATGAAGCCATGAGGACCCCGTCAGACCATTAGAAAATCAAGGTAATGAGGTTTTACAGTTTGGATGCTAAATGGATGTAATTAGTTAAACCTTGTTTGTCTTATGGAGTTGTGCCCTTCTTATGTGCAGCTCAGTTAAAAGCAAGAGTCTTCAACATACACTGAGGATGGGCTAAAAAGAAGAAATATTTTCCCTTCAGTTCACCCCCCTCAATATTAGTGTTTTGTTCCCATTTTCTGCTTAGTCCCAATCCATTTGCACTAAGAAGGTAGTGAAAAACAGTTACAGTCCTCGCTGTCATGGGAGTGCTGTGTAACACCCGTGTCAACGAAGAAAGAGGCTGAGGAGAACTAAAAACCTATGAGAAAGTTACTCACTGCCGCCCTGATCTATGGAGAGCTCTGGGTGCACAAGTGGAAGCAGAGTGCCAGATGTTCTGAATATTTCCTCGGGTCCTTCGCTCTGAATATTCAGGAGTAAGAGGAGCTGATTTGGTTCAAAGATGAGTTTTTATCTCCTGAGTTTTAGTCTCAGCTTCTAATCTTCTTAGCTGTTTTGACTTTTAATAATATTGTTAATGTTACATTGTTATTGTTTGAAACATATTAAGGAATTTTTAAATTCTTCAGCCGAAGGTCTGTGGGCACTTTGGAGTCTTGGCAGGTTTCTTCCGCAGCTATGTATCATGTCAGTTGTAACGGAGAAACTCATCTGACGGAGGTATTTTCTGTCTAGTTTTAGTTGTATTTATTCTACTACACATATACAGATCTCAGTTACACAGTGCACGTAAGTAATTCAGTGCACACTAGATTTCCCAGCTGCTTGTTGTCATCTGATAAAATCAATTTTTTCTTAATCAAATGATAAAAATACATTACGCTCCTGCAAAACATATAGCGATAGATTGTAAAGCCTGTTTTCTGCGTTGTAAAACCTCTGTTGACGTAGTGTGTTGGTCTTTCCTGGGTGTTATGCTGTGTGGCTCTGGTTTGTCTTTATGTTAGTCATTATCTCTTACACTCTTCTTTTCCCCTCAATATTATCTTCAAGTTATTACAATGAAACCATAAAGCCCAGTGTTTTTTCCCAGGTGCTTTGAAAGTTTGCCTTATTGAGCGGGTGCAAACTGTAGGTCTTGTGTGGGGACTCCTTAGGAAGTAGTGTACAACCCTAAGGGTGTTAGTACCAGAACAGCTCTGTCAGGTGGCAGGAATCTGAATTCTAAATTTTTGGTCCCTTGAACCGGTAAAATCATATTCCTGAAGAGCCCAGTAACCTCTGGATGTCATTCCTTTTCAGCTTTCCAGTCTGTCCAGTGTTTGAGTCGTCTATTGCGTCAGTCGTGTTTAACCTACACGTGAATGGCAGGATGCCCGATAACTTTGCTGTATTGCCGTTTCACTCGTCATTGAATCTTGATTCAGTTCATCTCCTTTCTCATCCTTTCCTTTCTCATCCTTTCTCACGTAATTTTTCATCTTACTGACTGTGGCAGCAATCCCGTGGAATGTTATGACTTTTATCAATCCAAAGGTTGAAATACATCTCGTTGTTTTAGAGTTTGCTTTAGTTTTTAATGAGTTCCATTCCAAATATTTCCGGCAGCCACTGTGTGTTGATGGTTTTAGCTGAGCTTCTGATGTTTGGCACTACTTCTCTATCTGTCTGTGCTATACACCTCTGTTGATTTTAACTTTGCATATAAAATATTTAAGTTGAAGAATGGATTTGTCCTTTTTTAGAGATAAATCTAAGAAGTTTACAGTTTTTTTAAGATGGTCTTAGTGCGTAGCTCAGAGAAGTCAACAGCTAAATAAATTGAGGTTTGCAAAAGTAAAACTGTTAATTGTCTTCAATTTATTGTGAGTGCCCTCCTCTTCTTACCACCTGCTTGAAATAGACGGCATGTATAAGTATTCAGTCGGTACTTTCAATGAAAACATGTGCAGTACTGTTTGCAAAGAATATTTCCGTTAGACCAGACTGTTAGTCGTTTGCTATTCAGTGATTTCTCACATGACTGCAGTGTTCGCATCAATTACCCGGGTTCGGTAACAGTGTGGTAGATGAGGGAGATGCCTAGCAAACGACAAATAGGTTAAAGCCAGGAACATACTTCTGGTTCAGAGAGGTGATAAATCAGAGACAACTTGTTTGTATTCATAATTCTTTATTTTGTGTGTGCATGTGAGCACAGGAATGAGGGAAAAAAAAACACACACAATGAAATAGATTGGAAATGTAACTCAAGTAGTTGAAGTTATGTTTATGTAGAATGAACCCAATAGCTGCCTAGGTTTGGAAACCTGTGCCTAGTGGTCTAGTAATTCTGGATTTCCAGGAGATTCAGTGTGCCTCTGAGTCACCTGGTACTAGCCACTGTCACTAAAAGCTATTGGGCCTGACGGGTGTATTCTTATTTTGAAATATGTATTGCTCTATTCAGAGGCCTGCATTACAAATTAACTAAACAGGCACATTTATATGTTAGCACTCGACTCGCTACAGAGTGCTGAGATGAGGAGGGATGGATGTAAGCAGATAGAAGTTCAAGGTGCCGACAGGCGCGTTCTTTATTTTGGTATTTTAAAACAACGTCACTTTGTACATTGAAGGAAAAAATGGTGGGACTGTTTACTGAAAGAACAATTTTAGTCTTCAAAATGTACATGAATAAAAATGCAAAATGGTAGCAACTTTTACTTGCAGGTATACAGGAAAAGCAAGGCAAAAATGACAATACATTCATATTTTCTCCACTACGTATAAAGGCAGACTGCTGCTAAGCACATCATTCTCTGCATGTACAACAAAAAGCACGGGCAACAGGATTTTCAGTGAAAACACGTTTTTATCTTTGGATCGCCTGTTTGCCTGATTAACGCGATGCATTCCTGGTGTGATTTTCCAAAAGAGTTTGGGTTACTAAACAAGAATTTATTCTAGACATTTTCCCTAGTGAGCACTCCAGCAACTTACCCTTCAGTGTAAGAAGTACCGCTGCCGTTCAGTTGTTTTGTTTTGTTTTGGTTTGTTTTTTCCTTCCATACTTTGGAGCCAGATTTTATGGATAAGCTCTGAGAAATTCTGCTGTGGCGAGTCCTGCTGGTGGGACAGGTCAATGAATACTTTGAGTCCCAAAGTACCTTTCCATGGGAGACAAAGTCAGGGTCATTTGGCCCTCCAGGCTGGGGTACGTACATGCTATAATCAAACACATAGCTGCTTTGGGAATTTTAGTGGTCCAAACTGAGAATTTGGGCAAATTCAAATATCTGAAAACTTACTTCAAATTCAGTTTTTAGCTTGCTGTAGGGTCTATTGTTTACAGACTAGACTGCACATGAAAGAAGCTGTGATTGTGAGGTACTTAAAATCCGTTCAGGTCCTCCTGGGATCAGATTCTGATGTTTGTTAAGAAGTACTATCACATGACTTTACCTCAAGGAGGTTTTCAGAAGGTTTTAGCAAAAAACGATGTTTTTGCTAAACATGCCACATCTCATTTGAAACCTTCTGTCTGTAGGTAAAGCACCTAAATTGTTCCACATAATGAAATTCTGAACTGACATTGGGCCACTGATGAGCATGCTTCTGGGCTGTATCTGCCTCCTGCGTGTCCTGACCAAAGCCAGATCACTGGCCAGTACTTCAGTGAAATGAACTCTTTAAATATCAACACAAACATACACACTTATCATTCTGCACAACTCCTGACTGCGTGCAAATCCGTCTTTGCAGCAACAGAGTTCTGCCAGTCTTTACCTCCCGTCATGACTGGAAATCATGCTTACTTTTCCTGAAGGGTATTTAGTATATTTGACGGGAATTTGGCCAACCTGAGGGGGATCCACTGAATTCCTTTTTGCTCTGGCTCTTAGGAAGACTAGAGTATTTGTGGCCAGACAGAAGCTCAGTTCTCAGCTCTGAACACAGAAAGCCCAATGAAAGGATGGTTGATAACAAAATTCTGCTGCTGCTGGTTCTGTCTTTGTAGGTGTTTCTTGGTGTTGGTGTCCTCACAATTCTTTCTCATGTAATGATTTTCCCCTTTTTCCCCCAGGGGTTTTTGAGCAATATTAATTTTTGACAGCATTTTGACATAATTTAACTTTAGAACGGGCTTTGTGAATTACTCCAGCTTTTTTTTCCCCTTCTCTCCCTCAAAATGAATGGTTTCTACCATGTGTACAGTAGCTCCAGCATAGAGATCTGATGTGGCATCATGTACAGCACTTCACTACCTTTATAAGAAACCTTCCACCAAATCAGGAAGAGTAAGTACTCCTGTAAAGTAAAAGATTCAAGGAGAATTAACAACATTTTAGAACAGCTTTTTATCCCCTCTGGATGTTCCTGGCTTCTTGTTGTTGTTCCCTGTAGGATTTTTTAAGGAGCATTTTAGATGCAGTCGCTGCTTGACTGTTCAACAGCAGTGTGATTCCTAGAGGTCAGCACAAGTTGTCAGTTCTGCTTGTGCCCGCTGGTCTCCTCTAATTGCACACAGGACTTGCACAAGTGTAAAAAATCACACGCATTGTTCTGGCTGATAGGAAGAAGGAATCTATCACTGAATGGTTGTTTCCAGATATATTTTTAATGTTTAAATGCACACAAACCAAAAAGTTGCACTTAAAAAGGTGCTTGTGTTTAATATTGCGACACGTGCACTATTCTTTTGCAGTACTTGAAGCTAAATTTAGGAAGAAATTTCTGGGTCACGAAGTCTAGAGAAAAGTTTCAAACACAGAAAAAGAGAAATATGTGCAATTACTATGCCATGTATGCATTTATGTGGATAAAATTAGAAATGGAAGTTGTTCACTGCACTCCATCTTGGCAGATGTAATTGTACCGAGTTCTTCATTCCTCTGGTTGGAATGTTACACATGTGCACACACAGCATCTGCTTAGCGCTTTCTCAGAGGCTGGGCATTTTATAGTGCCTAGGATGGATTTCATTAATCAAGTACTGATTTAATGAACTTGGGATACTATTGGAAAGATCTGCCGTGTAAGCCAAAGAGAAAAATGTTAATGAAATAACTGTCTGAAGTGTCTTTATGCACAACACTTCTAATGGTATAGTTAGCATCAGTGTTGTGCAAGACACAGTTACTATGTTCTCAGTCATTCCTTAAGTGCACAGAGACAGGACAGGATAGATGGTAGCAGAATTAACTGAATTAAGAATGGTGTCAGTATTGAAATCAACACGAATTGGCAGTGCTGTGTGAAATGCAGAGGCCAAGGACTGCTGGGTGAAACCCAGCCGGTAAGATCTTCAGTGCAGGTAGCGAAACTGCCAGAGGAAAGGTTATGAACTATAACATCTCCATTGAAAGTACAGCTTCCTTTAATTTATAAGAGGTACAACGATTTCATACACTGAGCAGTAGCAATTACTGTATTTGCATTTAGTGCACAATAGTTTACTGACAATAATTATTTTTTTCTGTCATATCTGTGTATTGTTATCACTTTTGTCAGCATCCTCTCTTTATTGTGAAGTACATACCCTATCTTCTACACGTGCGTATAAACACAAATGTGCACATACACGTATATACACGTAGGCACATGCACTTCAGACCTGCATATTTTTTACATGAGGGAATATTTCACTACCTCGTTACGGTATACCTAAGACCTGAAAAATCCTTTATGTCAGTTGTTTAAAAAACAAACAAACAAACAAAAAACAAACAAACAAAAAAACCCCTCAAATTCTACAAATAAAATTTTGACATGAGTATAACTTGGAAAATACATTTTGCTTTAGAAAAACAACAACAACAAAATGCCAGTCGTCCTTTATTGCATATAGGACTGAAGAAAGGGCAAGTAGTTTCCTAAAAATATTTAGTAAAAAAGAAATTACGGTAAGCGTAAAACTCCCTGTAATTTATTAAATGTTCTAGTTTAAAATCAATAGAAAATTGTAGCAGAAGAAGTTATCTTGGAGCTTTTGAGTTCCAAATTGCTGTTCTTCCTATAGAAAAGCTCTATAGGGCCTCTTGCCATGGTGTGTATGCTCAATTGATTCTCTTATAAGGGACCGTGAGAAGAGAACTTTGGATGGCTAGTGCTCTCTTGGGATAGATGGCTAGGGAGAAACCGAAGTCACAATAAATGAGAGCTAACTAGCTCTGGCAAACCTTTAGGAAGTATTTGCTGTATTCTGTCTGCTTTGAGAGCTGAAATGAATGATGGCTTTGAAATTTATTAAAAAAAAAAATAAAAAAAAATCATTTATGAGCTCCAGAAAGTTGAAGAGTTTTAGAAGGAAACCCTTCCAGTACCTCCACTGACGGTAACCGATCGTGCAAGGAAATGTCACACACTCGTTTTCCTAGAACACCGAAGTTGAGTTGTGAAGAAGAATCATGCAAAGATGATTCAAAGGTTTCTTTATTCTAGTAAATTATAGTTCTCATTTGCATACCTTCCTTTCTGCTTGTCAGTCTGTGCACTCAAGCTTTCAGTTATTCATAGTTTAAATGTGATGAGTTTAAACTTAGCAGTTCGCTTAGCTCACAGAACCTCTGTCACCACCAATTAGTATTTAATACTACTCTTAGAACTGTCTCTCTGTTTCCCTCTGCTGTTCTGCTGAGACATTGCTTGTTTTTCCAAGCAAAACCCTTGGGAACCTCTCTTAGCTTACTTTAAAGCCAAATTATATTATTTTTGTGTCTGCAACCATCTGCTAGATCTCCAAAACTGTTAAATCACGTGATTTATGGTGTGTTCACAATACAGGAACACACTGGGAAGCAGAAATGCAGAAAGCCATGTGCAATAACACAAAAGATGACCTTTTTGAATTGTATAGCCATCCGTGATAGAGATGTCATGTACCAGTTGCTGGTCGAATCTTCCTTCAGCTAATTATTTGAGGGTACACTATGAACCATCTATTTTCTGCAAATCCTAGTGTCATTTAATGCTTTAACTGCGTATCAGTGTGCAGTCAGTTCTCTCCAGTTTATTTGTTGAATCTTTTTTAAATCTTTTGTTAAATCTTTTTGCAAGTAATTTAGTTGATCACACATATGTGTCGGGTCCCATGTTTCTGTTTAAACAGGCATTTCTATAAGCAGTTTCACTCATGCTGTTGCATTGTCCTACTGCAAGGACAGTCTTTTATGTTTAGTTTGATTAGTTTAATTCATTAACCTCTTTTGCCTCAAAAATCTTAAGTTTACTATAATGACTATTTCAGAACTTCTCTGGTCCTACTTTGTTTACATAAAGTAACGTTTCCCTTCCTTTATGGCAGTCTGAAAGGTTCAATTTTCCCACGGATTTACAAGAATTACTTGGAAGTTCTCATGTTCCGTTTGCTCCACAAATTATTTAGAAATATCCTGCGTACACAAATCAGTAATTTTAATATTATTCAATCACTTTATAACACCACATGCCCAATAATGAACTTCAGTAATAACTTTTAGATTCAATCAAAAGATGAAAAGAGATGTAATCCTCATCTTAACCAATGTGGACTGCATTTAGGTGTCATACCTTTGGTAAGTCAGAAACAAACAGTTCTCTAAAGCATAGACAGCTGCTTTGCCCATCTGTGACTAGCCTCAGCTAACTGAATTTTAAATGAAAAAATAGCAACCCTGTGGTTACATAGACCCCAAAATGTAGTTTTATTAAATGAATAGATGTGTTTACAGCATACAGCATGTAACGCAACTGGCATACTTCCCTGTGTGAAGAATTTGAAGTCACAGCTTAGAAACCAAAAAGCCTCTGTAGAAACAAGTATTTGAATATGTTTCCATAGTCTCGGAAAGACAGACAGAGATTTGGACAGGTCTAAGAGCAATCCACTTGGGAAAGACAAATTACCAGTCTGGTTTTGCTGACTCCTGTGCAGTTAGTCCAGTTTAAACGGGTTGGAGGCGTGATCTTTGATATTAAACAAACTTAGCACCTGCAGATAAGTAACAGTGAACATTAGGTACTTTGAGCAGAAAGAACTTTTAATTAAAAAAGAGGGAGCCTTAAAAGGCTTATTAAAATAGATCTGAAATATGTGTATATAAACATACACACGTGTTTATATTTGTATGCTTGTGTTCTGTGATAGAAGTACAGTAACTTAAAAGCACTTTGCTTTTGTAGAAATGTGATGGAAACATGGCTGTTCTGGGAATCATGATGTATGAGGTGTTTCAAAGCTATATAGAAAGAAACAAAACAAAGCAGAAAGATAATCTTGGTTTGCCCCGTGTATTTTGCAGAAGCACAGGCACAGACGGGTTTACTTCAGTGCAGACTCACCGGGCTCCTCCTCGGCAGCCAGGTCCGCTCACTAGCTTAAAACCATCAACTGAACTTGAGTACGAGATACAGCCCAAGCTGGTCAGCCTTATCGACACTGAGGTAGTTCTGAGCAAACCAAGAAGCAAAACTTTAGATGCTCTGAGGCTACAAATGTCAGGTGTTTGTGGGCTTACAGACTTATAACCTTGTTAGAAGCAAGGTATAAGATCGATATTTAGTACATAAACTCTGTCTATAGCCAGCTCACAGGACTCACTGAGAAATTGGACTTTGGTGTTCCTCTTTCTGTCTTTGTATCTTCCTTCTTGTGCAAGTGACCAAGCTTTAAAAAGCATGTAGATACAGTCTGTGATGCCTTCTTGTCTTGGATGCTTAAATAGAAGGTATTCCACCTGATGAATTTGTACAAAGTACAAATAGGTAGAAGCATTTGTATCTCGCACATTTGATAAATTAATGAGACATTGCAAAAGGAAGCAGTAAAGAACAAAAACTGGTAAGAATGAAAATTAGTGTATGTCCTGACATATTTTTGGTAAGATAAGTGTTTGAGATGCTGTCCTGTTTTGGCTAGGATAGAGTTAATTTTCCTCCTAGTAGCTGGTAGGGTGCTGTGCTTGGGATTTAGGATGAGAATAACGTTGATACCATGCGGATGTTTTAATTGTTGCAGAGTAGTGCTTACACTTACGCTCTCTACCATCCCACCGAGGGGGTGCGCGAAGGGCTGTGTGGTGCTTAGCTGCTGCCGGATAAACCACAACAGAAGCCTAGTGTTGTCCAGTGAAGAGCAAAGAATGAATGACATGGCCAACATGAAACTCTTCTCCATCATTTTGTGCCAACTGTTCCTACAAAGTATGTGGGAAAACTATGCTACTTTGTTTTCTCTGTTAGCTTTGACTCAAAATTAAATCTGGTTGACCTTGTTAAGTCAGGCTGCATGAGATAACATTCCTTACCTGGCCCAAACGCGTTTCAGCTAATAAGAAGAATGGCAGTTAGGAAGCGAATTGCATATTTGAAAAGGTAAGACACAAATAATTACTGAAATTATTTTTTTAAAGGAGTTATCTACATAAATAGCTACAATCTGTCAAAAGGGATCGAGGAGGCCTTCTGGCAAAGCTAGAAGTCCGTAATTCCAGAAAACCTTTGAGGAAAACAGTCATTAAATGTAACGGACACATCTGTATATAAGGACTGTATGTGTACAGAGAATTAGTAAACACCTATGTTTATGTCTGCATTCAGTGCTTTCGTATACTCATTTTACTTCGAGCTGTCTTTATTCTTAAAGCTTCTTGACCAGGCCTCTAAGGATACATCAGAGGACAGAAGCCCAACACTCCGGGTGAAATCAAAGTGCTAACCAGAAGTTGTTTGCGTTACAAATTCAGTAAATTATTCTATTTAGTGCTTATTTTATGCGAACAGTCACATTCTTTTTTACTATTTATTCCTCCTTCCTCACACCCCAGAAAATACCACAAGCAAACAGCATGAAAAGTTTATCCATAGGTGTAGCCTCTATTTTCTTTCAGGATTTTTTTATGGAACCGTAACATTGTTAGAGCTGATCGTAAATTATGTTGAATCAAGTGCTCTTAATGGAAGGGGAATTTTCAGCCCTTTGCTTTACCCCGTCTGCATCTCCATTATTATTATTATTTGGTCTGATTGTGCCTTTCAGGGAGAAATTCAGAAACTGATCACACCAAGGAAGCTTTTTTGTCTGTGGTAAGACAGATAAACATGCATGCATCCACTCTGGCTATTCGTATACATCTTAGCTCTGAAGGAATGCAATGAAAATGAGCAATAAGCAATGCTAAAAGTCTTTAGTCGCAGAGAGCAGTAATAGGCAGTAAATTTCTTTTTGACTACTCTTCATTATAGCTTCTTCCTTGCTCCTCTTCCCAGCTGTCCGAGAAGCAGTGCGCCCCAGTAACGGTATCAGAATTTTTCGTCTGTGCACTATGCGCTTGAACTTCTGAGAAGGCTGGGACTTGTATAACGTGCTAAGTTACCGTCCCACTGCAGCTCAAGCAGAAGCCACCTGCGTGGGTCACAGTACTACCAGTATTATTGCCATGAGTTAAATACATAGCAAGCAAGTGCAAACACCTTGTTCGTGGACTTGTTTGACGATATTCGAGAAGAAAACAGTTAGGAGCAAGCATCCTACAGTGATCTTTATCTACAGCTCTTCTCATGTGATATACAGCTTTCTTCTTAGTTTCTAACAAGGTATGACATCTAGGGAACGATTAAGATACTTTAGCAGGGAGCACTACGCTGTCATAAGAAATTGGCAGCTAAGCAGGGAGGTTTCTTGTGAGTACAGAGCTAAGAATGTGAGGAATGAGTAAGACTAAAAAGTAATGTTGAATTAACCTATTCTTTGTCTTACAATATGAGCAAGTTTGGATATTTTCTTTGCTTACAGACTGTGATCCATCTGTGTAATTTCTGGTGAGACTTAGGCTGCTATAGAGCACCTACAGCACATGTACAAAATCCTAGCATCAGCAGTGCAGCACTACCACCAGTGCTAGATGCTGTACAAAACTTAAGTGATTCAGATTTCCGCTCTCAACAATTATCTTACAACAAGATAAAATGAGCAAGTGGGACGAGCAATAGCTGGGAGCTAGTAAGAATTTAAAAAACAAGCTAACAAGGTTGTCTAATATTTTACCAGAAGAAAACACAGATTAAAAGCAACGACTGATCAGAGTTCCTTTAGGGGTGTTTTCCTGCCTCTGACTTTCACTCTAAAGATATCCAGCCTCAGTATGTAAGTATGTTCTTGTCAGCCCCGTCTTTCTAGCCAGCTCCACTGGCCTTTCCTCAGGGAGTTTAGTGTTGGCATTTTTACCCTGTAGCTAATTCAAGGCAGATATTGAAAAAAAAATAAATAAATCTGTTCTGCTCTGCTTTTCTAGACAGAATTTAGGACTGACGAAGACCAAGATTGCTGTTGTACGTTGCCTCTGTAGGAGATCCCATAGTACACAGTGCACCTGGCTAAGAAAAGTCTTTTTCTAATGGTAGGATTCTAGTGTGTTCTGTGCTCTTTCCCAAAGATGCGACAGAACAGAAGAGTGAGAAGCGTGAGTATTCAGAAATGGTGTTACAAACATCTACAACACGAGCAGATTTTGTTGAGTGCTGTGGTTTAACCTGGCAGGCAGCTCAGCACCACCCAGCCATTCACTCACTCCCCTTCCTCCCAGTGGGATGGAGGAGAGAATCAAAAAAAACCAACAAACAACAAAAGGTAAAAACTCGTGGTTAAAAAAAAAGAAAAAGGAATTTTAATAGGATAGAAAAGGGAGGGAACATAATAATTATGCATACTATATATATATGAATTGAAAACAAGTGATGCACAAGCCAATTGTTCACCACCTGCTAAGCGATGTCCTGCTTCTCCCCGAGCAGTGGCCACCCCCCGGCCACCTCTCCCAGCTATTATTGCTGAGCATGATGCCAGATGGTACGGGACATCCCTTGGTCAGCGTGGGTCAGCTCTCCCGGCTGTCTCCCCTCCCAGCTCCTTGTGCACCCGCAGCCTCTGCGCTGAAGTCCTTGACTGCTGTTGTAGCTGTTGCAGAGCAGTGCTTACACAGTTTGTTATCAGCATGATTTTTCTCCTGAATTCAAAACACATCACATACCACCCTACGAAGAACATTAACTCTATCCCAGCAAAAAACCAGAACCCCGAGCATGGGCTTTTTTGCGGAATACTCAGTGAAAGGAGTGCCTGTTTATTTGTACGATCTGTAATACCTAGTCTTCATTAAGCCTTAAGTGGTGATATTCAAAAGGGCATTTTCAAACACAAATAAGAGGCCAATTATGGCAATTTCTGTAAACCTTTGAGGGCCTACAGTCATACTGCTTCAGTACTTTTGTTATTCAGGAAAGTGTATGCCGTAGGGTGCCACAGCAACCAGCAGGAGCGTCTCAATGCTTTTCATCCTGCGATATGCAGAGACGCTGCATGTCTCTGCCCAAGAATCTCTGGAAATGATAGTAAAAAGAAATGCCTTCAATGAAAGCTCTTGTTTTCAAGACCTGAAATATCCAGCAATACATGTTAAATGCAACAAATACAAATAAATGAAGGCTATTAGGGCTGTCTGACTGTTGTGCAACCAGCCACCATGACTTTTTGCTGTGAAAGATACAGAGAAATATGTCCCAGAGGGAGAAAAGAGTCATTAAGTGCAATAGAGTAAGCATAAAACAAGGGAGATCTCAACTGAATTGCATATGCTGTTTTACAGTAACTGGGACACCATCAGGACATGAAAACTCCACTGGAATGAATGGCAATTTCATGGTAATTCATGCAAACATTACTCTTGTCTTCTGGCAAGGTTGTCTAAGGATAAAAGTTATAAAAAGCAGGTATTCAAATTAACTGCTTCCTTTAATTGACTGAAGGTCTGTACAGTATCTCCCTTACTTATCTTTTTGCATTCCTATATTTTAAAAGTATAAAAATGCAGTCTTTTTTTGCATTTAATAGATAAAATAAGAAATGAAGCATTACATTACACAAGTTAAAGGACTCCTGACATGTGAGCCCGAATGATTCATTACGCAATAATATACATTAAGCAATGAGCAGATGTTAATGAGTTCTGTTAAAATGAAAGAGCATTTACATGATTACATTGTGATTCTGAAATCCATAGGTATTTTGGAAAGAGATGGATAGCTATTAGAGCACTCAGTCTGCCTGGTGCCACTAAAACTTTTTTGTATAACTGATTTATTTTACGACTCTGCACAGTGAGATTTGAACATTGTCAAAATCACTTCACAGGTTGCACACTGCTGTAGATTTGCAATGAAACTGGCATTGAAAGACTGTTTACAATAGAAGATCTAGGGAAAACACCCAGTAATTCAAACTCTTGCTATGTTCCTTGGTACGTTCCTCAAACACAAATTTCAAGGAAAATTAAACAAACAAACAAACAAACAAAAACATGTTCAGGTTTCTCTGCATGTTGGTCTTCGGTGTATCTGACAGCAGCTTTAATCCACAATTTCTACCTCCTCCTTTGCTTCAGAAAATATTTATTTGGCGATACAGTCCCCCTGACTGTTCTGCTAAAAAAAGTCTTTTGATTTTACAAGGTGATGGAGTGTGGGGGTCTAGATATCTATATAGGGAAAGAAACACTGCTGTTGCAAACATGGCTCTTACCAAGTTTTACAACAATCTTACAAATAAGTAATGATTGTTTATGAAAAATTCATGGCCAACGAAGACTGCTGCTAGGATGGACTAAATAAATATTGCTATGTTTAGATGGTTCTTAGCAGTTTCTCCTTTTCTCTCTTGCTGTCACCATCTTCTAAAGAGAAGTGAGAAAGCAGTTTAATACTTCTCAGTCTATATTAACAGCCTCTCAGAATTATTTTTTAACCATGAAAATGCTTCTTAAGAATGGTAGCGTTCATTAGATTAAAACTCTTTTATTATTCACAAGTGATTTCAAGAAATGTAATGAACCTGTGGTAGGTGTATATGGTGTTATTTTATTTCATGCTACAATGTCTATGACACTCTCTTGAAGCTGAAGCATTAAAGCACCTTTCTTCTGACAGGGAGGTTCAAATGTTTTCCTATGAAAATGAAGAAAATGAAGGCACTTTACCTCTTTTTCCTTCTCTTCCTGCTGCTCCTCTTTCTTTTCCTCCTCTTGTAACTCATTCCTGTAGCTTTAGACTTTTTATTGGCAAATAATAACAGATCACCAGCATTTTTACTTCTGTCATATAAGCCTGAAGGTCATTGCCAGAGAGCTGTTGCTCCAAACTGCAAAAAATAGCAGTAACAGAGCCAATACCCCTAATATCTGTGGTGTTCCATTAGGATTCTGGTGTCAGCTGAGAAGTATGTCCTGTCAGGATGGAAAATGCATCTCTGTCAAATTTGGCATCTTTTTTGATCTAGGAAGAAAACAAGAGCCATCCTAAAGTGAGTATCTCTATGTCCTGATTTCATGTTCCCAAGTAATTACTTGGTGCCTCAAGTATTCTGACCTAAATTGCAACATAACTTTCAGGAGGAAAAACAATTTGCTTTAAAACAGACAGGGAGTACCTATAGGAACTGGCCCTATGGTCAGTCTTTCGACTGACGTGGCATTAATTATTTGACCGAAACTACTACGCTCTAGACAATCAATGCTAAGCTCTGGCAGTACATGCGTTCAGTGGGACTCCTGGATGTCTGTTCAGACATGACTTTATCCTCCCTTCACTTCATGCAAAACTATCGATCTCCTATTCTAATCCTGAAAAAGGACAAATTAAAGGACACCGTGGGACTTCCCTGCCAGTCAGGATTTCCTTCTAAACACCTGTCCTCGTTCCACACAGATACGATGAAAGGCTAGAGAGTGTTAGCTGTCATTTCCATAAGGATTACCCTACCTGAAAAGAATGAATCCTCAGAAACCTTCCCATGGCAGTATAAAGATCCCTTTGAACCTTTCTATTCAGCATAATGAAAGGCAGGGTATAAATACATGGCAGTTTGTACCCAGCACTGGAGATATCTGACAGGACCGGTAGAACTTTACGCTCCCTCTCTACATCTGGCATAGGATGCCAGGAATGACTGATGTTGCCATTTTGCTCAGATCTCACCCTGTTTAATTTTCACTCAGACTGTCTGAGCTAGTCTAGTGTCTTGAGAATAGCTAAGAGGAGTAGTTAATTAGAGCATGTCTTTCTTCGGGGAAAAAAAAAAAAAAGAAAATCAGGAGTGGTTAATGAGACCTGTTCCTTGGTCCTTTAACGCTAGCAAAGTTACATTACAGTGATTAAGACTGAAAAACAAGGAGTGTGAGAAGATGCTTAGGAGCTGTGAAAGCAGGATTTTCAAATACCAAGCAGGTTATGTCTGGTGCTATGTTAAAGGAGGCCACCTGTAGGAATGGCAAGGTTTACTGTGCATTATGGACAACTTGTATTTATTTTGCAAGAGCGTGGAAAGGATGAAAACTTCAGGTGATGAGAGTGAGCAGAGATGCCCACTTATATCAAGCACTGTATCACACAGAAGAATTAAAATGATAAATATCTAGTCTTCACTTGTGCAACAGGAAGGAGAAAATAAGACAGTAAAAATACCTTTTTTCTTTTCCTAATGCTTTTTAAAAATTATTTCTTACCTTTTTTCTTCTTTTTCTTTCTCTGCAGGCATATTTGGCAATTTTTAGTAGTGCAAGACAGTTTGTATGTTGCTCTGACGTTAATCTTTATGCATATAGCAAGAGTTTTAGCAGAATTCTTCTGTCTATATAGCTGTACACATAGATGCAAAATAGGCATGTACAGGAAACAATCATCTCCATTATAGTAGCAATTTTAGCAGCTGTGGGCTGAAGGAGAGTACTTCCAGAAGGATTACACTGCTCTGAATGCACGTACACACATATATACACAGAAAATCAGGAAATGGTTTAAAAATCATTCATTGCTTCATGATACAGCTCTTTTCCTTCTTCTTTAACATACTTGTTTCTTCAACCAAATGTCGCGATAAAGCTGAGGTACAGGGACGCGCTGTTAACACAAACAGTATCCTTCATTCATCCAAAATTGCATTTTGCCTCACAAATGGAAAGAAAAAAAATGCTCTAGGAAAGCTTTTTCTATCCATCTCTGTCTCTCTCTTGAACCTGATGGAATATGTTAACTACCCAAGCTCTGTGCTGTACTTAGGTAAAGTATGTATTGTTCATTGCTTTCTCTGAGCAGCGAAGTACCTTCATCTTTCTGAATCCTTTATTTTCAGTCAACACATAGCGCTGGACAACCAGATGGTCTTCATTGCTCTGTGGCACATCTCAGCTTCTGAGTTGCTTGAAAAACCTCTCCCTTCATTCTTCTTGCATGTATTAGGTCGGTCTGATACGTTAATCTCCATTTGCTACTAGTTTCCATCCTGAGCTTCGTGGCAAACTAGCCTGACAGCGCCATTTTCTTCAATACTGTGTGTGCATGTTGCTGATCTTACCCCCTATCCTTTAAAGTGTTTTGCAAGGCATGCTCTTGGATCATTGATTCTTTGATAAAATCACTACTGCCACTACTTTGTCTACATTTGAGACAGTCCTCTCATAACATTTGTGATGCTTTTGAAGGCATCGCTAATGTCAAATTAAAATGAAAGAGTCCAAGTTAGCTGAAATGAGCCAGTAGCTGACTATGTAGAGTACTGTTGTTGGTAATGAGGTACCTTTGTTCTGGTTTCTGTTCTGCCAGCTTTGCAGGTGCCGTGATTACAGGCTACGGTGTGAACATCTGTCTGTCATAGTAAATGTCATGAAAACAGAGAACGTTTACAACAGAAGAGCCTAAAAAGAGATATAGGTGGGTTGGTTTTTTTTCTTTCTTTTCTTTTCCTAAACAGTTAAGGAACTGCAGTGTGATGTGTTAATTGCCTTGAATCCTTACTCTGACTCAGAGCAGTAATACACCATTTATTTTTACTCAGTCAGGAACAATGCCACAAGAATCAGCATCGGTATACAAGGGTTTTTTTTTTTTCATTTTCTGCCTACAAAGTGTTGTGAAAAAGTAAATAGCTAATGTGTTAGATCCCCTGTAGGTACGTGCTTTGTGTGAGGCATAGCTGGTACTCAAGCCGGCAGCTTCTGTGTCTGACCTAACGCTTATTTTGGTCAGTGCAAAGACTGACAAAATCTTTTTCATCAGAGGATAATGAGGGCAAAATAACGTACTTTGGAATCACAGTCAAGAATCCGGTGCTGGCTGTTCTCCTCCATTTTCAGCTCCGTTAGCAGTATGTATTACACCCTTCTATTATTTCTCAGTTGTTCCTTAGAATGGCATGATTTTCAGAAGTTCCACAAGGAATCAAAACCAGATTTTAAAATCTGGCATTGAATCATGTGGACATCGAGTGAATAGCTGTGAGCATGCAGAGCCACTGCTCTGGAATGAACAGTGATTTTCTTTGGCAAAGTTTAGAGATAGAAGTAACGTTTTACAAACGCTGACCTGCTTGCATACTTTGACCCTGACAACCATGACAGTTACAGCTGCAGAGCACTGCGACTGAAATCAGATTTTTCATTTTAGTTTGGCACTCCTTATTGGACATGATGCAGAAGTACCCATCTCTCCGATACCATCTTCAGATGGACAGAGGTACTTCCACGAAACCATATACTTATGCCTGAAGCATGGAGAAGTCTGGGTTAATCTGGCTGCAGGAGGGGACTTGGAGGGGTTCTTGTACCCAGCAGGTGCACATACTGCCACGCAGGGTGAGGATGTCACTGCAGTTCATAATACAACAGTCTAAAATGCCTTTCATGCAGATTGCAAACCAGGTTGCTCACAGTCCCATCCAGCCTGGCCATAAACACTTACGTATTTGTGTTGTACTAATTATGCTATGGGGATAGCTGCTGTCAGCGGAGGAGAATGTCAGAGAACAAGCACAAGGGCCCAGTGTATTCCTGGAGTTCATGAGCAGGTGTTACGGAAGGTGTTAACATCAATAATTGGCAGTGACTCCAAAGGACCCTTAACCCCTAAAGGTCAGCTGGATGGAGAAGAAACTGCAAGTTTCATCTGCTTCACAAGGTGATCCTCCCAGTTGGAAACAGTTCTCTCTGATGCCAGTGTCAGCACATGGGTACAGAGCAGGATTATCTCGTCAGCCAGTAAAGGTCTATTGTGTTTTGTTGTCCTGGCTCGGATGCGTGGAATTTGGGACGGGGCTTACTTTCTCTAGGTTGGAGTTGAGGTACATTGTGTTGTATTCTTTTTCCCAAGCCAGCGCTGGAACACTTTTCATTGCTGTATTGATTTTACGTGTGAATAGGTGACATTGATTCCTACACCCGCCATGTAACGTTTGTTCCTGAGAGTAGAGCTGATAAAAAATGATATAAATTAATATTTTAAATGATATGGTTGTAGAAGCTGGCTCTGAAATGCATTTATTGCTGTTGCAGTGGTTTTAAATAATATGCCTCTTTTTGTCAGCTCCTCAGTGGTTCCTGAGGTGAGTGAATAAGCGCGGGCAGGGTCAGAAATCTCCTGTAAAGTGCAAGTCGAAGTCAGTTCCTCAGCAGGAATCCGGTCAACTAATTCGTTTAAAGCTCTGACAAAAGGGCACTCAGTTGAGAGAGCCATTTCAAACTTCGGTTTCCCTAGTTATGTTTTTCAAAAGGAAATTGTCTTGTATTTTATCGAATCCGGTAACTTTTCAAATGTTTCAAGCTGCAGGTTGCTATGTATTATTTCCTGCTCTATCTTTAAGAGTTCTACTGTAATAAGTGGCTTTTAGAAAAGTAGCAGAGAGTTTGTTGAAATTGTTCATACTTCAGATGTTTTAAGGGAAGTTTCAGAAGCCACTGCAGCTTTCTTGCGTTGTTTTGTTTTCTGTTTTAAAGAAAGTGTTACCGAGTGGGCACTGAAAATGTTCAGAAGTGCCCACCATTTTTAGCTGCTTGAATTTTTACAGAGTAGTTCAATACCTGAGGTTCTACTAGAAGCATTCCACAGTAGGGAATGGTGCAGAGGACCAGTGGATGTTACTTGCTCTTTTTCATAAAGCCTTCTGAATTGTATCATTTCAGTGATGCCACGCTCTTTCTTGTACCAGATCTGATATGATTTCAAATGAAAAGAAAGGGAAAATGCCACATCTCCTAACAGTTAGAAATGTGTGATGGTTTTTATATTATCTATGCGCTGAAAGGGAGGCAGAATCACAACTCAAAATCGATTGAAAATATCCAATCTGGTTTTAGAGATGAAATACACTTTAATAGTTTAGGAATCATGTGCCAATTTAGGTGGTGTGGAATTAATTAGACAATAGAAGAGTACATGTTTCGGCTCCTGTGCCAGTGATGTATCAAAACACTGAGCGTCCATGAAAAAGCTAGGAAGTATAAATCGTTTTGTATTCCTCTGAGAAGAGGTAGCGATCTGGATATTTGCCAGCCACACCTGGAAGGCATGCTTTACACACTTGCCAAAGGATTTAGCAGTATTATTAGTTAATTTCCAAATAATTGAGGGTTTCTTTAGACATGGCACATAATATTCAGCCCAAAATGTACTCACAAATGTTGCTATCAGAGATAAATGTTACTTTCAAGAGAACAACAGCTTTCTGGGTTCTGTAATGATACAGTATCATTTCTTAGAAAATCATGCCTCAATTACAGGACGGATACACAATGAAGTCTCCTGTAGAAAAGAATGTATATGTATTTTATTTAATTTTTTAGTTTTCGGTTGAGCATCTCAAGACTGACCTTGCGATCATGTGAAACTAAAGAAAATGTTAATTTATTGGTCAGTCGATCAATTATGTTAAGCCATGGGACTTCTGAAATATTTCAAGCAGACCTCTTTGCTTACACATATTGCATGCTTGGATATTGTAGGAATGGTATTCCTGTTTCTTTAGTGGTTGCAGTCTGAGGGATAAAAATGAGAACATTTTTCAAAACTTATTAGTTTGTTGTTGTTGTTGTTGTTTGGTAGAAATGATTATGTGCAAGGGAAGCGTTCCAGACCTACAGTCATTGCAAATGGAAAGGATTATGAAAGCGCTAACTCCCAAGCTGCTGTTTACATATTGGCCAATATAACTTCACTACCGTGTGCAGATTCTAACCCAAATCCCCAGTGACGAGGCCCAGAGGGAGAGTAACTCTCTCTGCTAAATGGGAACCAGTAGCAGAGTTTGCAATTAACCTTAGCTTCTTCACAGATAATGAAGTTTCATACATTTTTTATTGGGAATTATTAATCCAAATATTAATGTCTATTGGGAACGCGAGGAATCATTTCTGCTATTAATTTTCGTTTTCTTCTAATTTAAATTGTTGTCATCCCATGGAACAGCACAATTTCATGCAATTTTGATGATGAATGACAAGCCAGCAGTAACACTCAGAGCTGCTTGAAATCAATTCTGGCCTGAACACTCCTTGGGATATTTAATAATATGTATATACATGGAGAAATTGCGATCCTCTAGCAAATCATTTAGAAATGGAAAAAGAAGGCTGATCATAAATATTAGCAGCAACAAGCTTTTCAACACGTTGCAGTTTGTTCTGCGGACAGATCGTATTCAGCTCGGATAGAAGAGAATGAGAACTCTGCTTTCCATTAAGAAGTGGTCCCTTGTCATTGCTTGAATCTCAGAATGGAAAGGTACCTGGGGAGGGCTAAGTATCTGAGAATTCTTGGTAGGAAAAAAAGATGAAATAAGACTGAGACAGATACGGTGGATTGTGTCCAAGTTGCTGTTGAAGTCATCAGTTCATACAAGATGTCCTAGGAAAAGGAGATTGGCCTGAGATTCATGTAAAAGCCAGTGATGATAACTGCACGATAATACATTTGTGCTTGTCTTAGCACATGTTGCTGGGGTGGTCTTTTTAGCTTTCTGGAACATAACCAGTCTTATTTAAAAATAAAATAAGCAGTTTAACAAGTGTATATAAAAGCGCAAAATAGAAGTATGAAGTCAGTGAATGAAAAAAAAAAAAAAAAAAAGAAATAAAAAGTTTGTTTGGGGTTTGGAAATTTTGGCATGTGTCTTTCCAAAATGCTTATAATCTGGCTACAGGGAAAATACACGTACGTTAGACAATAATATCACAAAATTGATGAATTTTTCCAATATTTGATCTGTTTCTTAGTAACCCAATCTGTTAAAACAAGGCCAGCTCTGAGATACATGGACACATATGCAGTTAACTAATTGTGAAAGCCATTATACAGATTTCCCAAGTATATTTAATTGCTGTATGGACACTGTGTTAGCAATATATTTTATGGTGACAAACAGCTCAGTTCATGAAAAAGAAATATGTTTGACACCATTGCCAGCAAGCGTTTAGGAAGTGTTTATGACAATATTTGTGTTGAATCAGTTTAATTGATAAAGAAAAGCTTCTCCGGAGTGTGTAGGAGGTGCAGTTCTCGTGCAGCACACCAGGTGTTCTCAGCCACAGGCATTTAAAAGCAAATGGGTTGGCTTGGTGAGTATGTTTGCTCATAGGACAGAGCGGGAGCAAGTAATGCAATTCTATTGACTGCAGTTTTCTTTGCATATTTTAGATAAGCAGACTCCAAAGAAATAGCTCTTATTAACTGCAAAATTGATTTTCTTGCTGTGTTTATGGAAAATACCATGCTAACTGAATCACTCCATTCTCAAGGTATTTCCTTCAACTTTTTTTTTTTTTTTTTTCATTCTCCACTTATATATGCAAGAGTGTAGCTACAGAAGCAAACATCATCAGCTTTGTGTTCGTGAAACTTAGTTGAGTGAATGATGTCCATTTGTGCCCTGGACCTGGACCTGTCAAATTATACATCATCTTTATAAATTAATTTCATAATCAAGAAGGCCAGCCTGCTTTGTTGCAGTGCTAGTTGATATCAGTGAGGCTATGTATATTCATAAATATTATCACAGTCTTTATGTGTCTTGTCATTCTGTAGTAGTGGGAGGATTTAGTTTCTGAGAAAAGCAGGGCTTTTGCTGCATTTGGAGCTCAGTAGAAGCAGTGAGCAGGGGCTGCCGGGAGATGCTTTTGATCAGCTGCTTTATCTCTGTGATAGGCAGTGATTCCCCTCCAAGAGCTTTGTTTGACTCTGGGCTTGAATCACGGCCATATGTAGCATGCTAAAATTAGGCAAAAGTTTTGTCTGGAACTCAGACCAGGTCCCCAGGTATGCTATGGCTCCTGTTCCTGAATTTCCAGTTAGGTATTAACTAGAGGTTTCTCTGTTTAAATACAAGACATGTTAAAGAATATGTGGTTTTAGCTGTTCGCATCTACTTGTACCAGGAGGTTCAGTCAGACTTCATTACTGAGTGCATAAGATCCACATTGCCAATCAGTACCATGACACTATAGGCTTGCACAAGTCAATGGATACCCTTCAGATAGCAATTATTTCACTTGACCTAGATACCACAGATCTGGGTCAAATTTTAATTAGTGTGAATTGGTCACTGGTTCTACAAACCACTTGCATCATGCTTGTATTCAGCCTGATGTGTGCTAGTAATCCCTCTGAAACCAATTGGTGTTATTCAGAGGTCTCAAGAGTGTAACTATTTGTTCAATGAAAGTCTTCGTGGTTGCAAGCAGTTTGTACTTATTAGTCCTTCCTGCGTCCTTTTTTCCCTCCAAAAAGCAGACCTCAGGGAAAGAAATTCTGAATGAGGCCACTGGATCAAAGTGGAGGTAATGGCAGATTTCATCTTACATTTTGATACAAGATTCAAGTAATTGAAGATGGTCTATTGTAGGAGTGATATGCTACCAGG
Source organism: Nettapus auritus (assembly GCA_011076525.1). Taxonomy (NCBI): domain Eukaryota; kingdom Metazoa; phylum Chordata; class Aves; order Anseriformes; family Anatidae; genus Nettapus; species Nettapus auritus. Next base: position 57,522,979 of record CM021769.1, read on the forward strand.
CTGCACCTCTCCCCTAGGCAGCTAGCAAGGTATTAGGGCACCTGCCTCTGAAAGCAACTGTGAAGGCATGGGCCCAGATCTTCAAACAACGGCCAGAAAAAAAGCTTTCTTTTGACTCCCTTTCATTCATCTACTTTATGCCGTGCAGGTAGAAGTCTGATGTATTGTACAATGCTTTAAAGAAAGGAATAGAGCATAATTAAAATATATAAAAATAGGGTAAGTGATACCAGTAGGAAAGGAAAAATTTTAAATGATCGAATCTGTCCAGAACTAAAAATTGTTGACTAAAAAAGGTGGAATATTTAGTTCAGAAACGTAAAATATAATTATGAAAGACAGGACATACGAATCCTAGAATTATGGACACTATTTTATTGAAGTAAAATGTAATATATCGTATAGGATACCAAAGAAGCAGCTGATGGTGGCTGTAAATAAAACAAGATAAGTTAATTTTTTGAAAGAGTAAAATTATGGAAGAGAATTAAAATAGTTTTAAAAGACTGATGATGCATGCCATTCATTAGCCTTTCTACTTCTCTTGCATATTTATTCTAATAATTTAGATTAACAGTTCATTTTTGGGTGGAGATTGTGATGGAAGAGGTGTGCAAGAAATGAGAGCTCTTTCTTCCTCGCAGAATCCTTTCATAGTCCTCATTAGCAACTTTTAACCGTCATTTTAGATGCACGGACCATCAGAAAGAGGTGAAAATGTTGTCCATAACACAGTCTTGAGACAGTACACTAACTGAAGATTTAGGTATCATGAGTGATACCTGGAGGTGGTTGTTGGCGCCTTATTGCCTTCTGCGACCTTGCGACTCAGCCTTCCTGTTCCAAGAGAGCAAGAGGAGCAAGGCCGCAAGTGCCCCGTGTTCCGCTCCCCACGGCAGTACGGGATCACACACGTGCCTACTTCAGAGCAAAGAAAAGGAAGGAGAAAAAAGTGTGAAGTGTAGATAATATTCATGTAACTTGACTGCACGCCGTCAGTCTGTTTTTACTGCAAATCACCAATAATACTTTGCTGATATTTGCTCCGAAGTAGCACAGCAGTTTTTCCTTTCTTCATCCAACTGAAGCTATTTACCCTGTGCTCGGAATGTCTTTCTTTTTTACTACTTGTCTAGTGAAATATACGACAGAGATAAATACAGTTCTGCCTTCTGCCTGTTTCAACTCATGAATAATAAGGGTGATCATAAAGAAAACTTCCAAAACTGCCAATGTGATTATGTAAAGCAGTAGTGGGATGGAGTCATATTTTTTGTATTTATTTCTGCTGTTACTACAATTCACTGTCAGCAGTGAACAAACACCTCAAACACTGAAAATGTGCACTTCACTTTATGAGATCTAATGCCAATTGTTTCAGCTGGCATAAAGCCCAGAACCACCTCCTTATGTTTTGAAATGATTGTAAAGTGCAGGGAATGCTAGGATATATGGATAGAAATACACGTCTTTGCTCTTTTTCCTTCAAATGACTAAATACCAATTTACAGAGCAGTAAGCGTCTAGTCTGCACATCAAAATGCATTTATTTGATTACTATTGTCAGTAAGACATTATGTAATTATGTATCATAGTTTAAAAATAATAATAATAATAATATATATATAAAAAAAACCTACTAGAACACTAAAACCTAGTAGAACACTACTTTCAGATTGAGCATTTTGGTACTTGTAACATACAATGGCAAACGGGAGAGTTCGGGTTTGGAAAGCACAAGGTGCTTCCAGCTCCAGAAAGCACAGGATGAAATTATGTGATGATGCTGATGTTGATGATGGGTGGATGGAAGAAAGAAAGGGAAGAGAGCAGGGAAGGAGTTAACAAGGAAATACTACTCTCTTGTACAGTAAACAGCTGTAGTAACAAACCAGCTGCTGAGAACTTCTTTAAAAAAGCCAAGGGACTTGAGCGTTGTTTCCGTGCATGCACAGTGGTTGCACACAGAGAACGTGTACACTGCAGCTATTGCATTTGTACACATGGACTAATGCTCACCCGAGCGAGTCGTATATGCATGCATGAAGATGCCATTTAATGCATCCTGAGCCTGTCTCCTGCATCTGCCCACAGATGTTCAGCATTGTTTCTGGCACGCCTTGCGGCCCGCGGGCAAAAAGCCTGGCTCCCAGGCCTTCTGGAGAAGGGAGTCCTCAGGCTTATTGGCATCAACAGAAAGGTGGCATCAAAAGATTTATTTGAAGAGAGACGCTCGTTTTGCTCTTTTTTTTCTAGTGAATTCACCTCGTATTTAGAGGAAGAGTGAAAGTGTGAGAGTTTGAAAGAAAATTTGACTAATAGATGATGACAGCTGGCTGGAATAGAGGTGGAAATAACTGAAGAGCACATACTCATACCACAGGCTATGCTGTACTATAACCTACAAAGCACATTCAGTATAAAACTTCTGTTTGGATCAGGAGCTGATGATAGACTGGAAAAGAGAGCAGTCTCTTGCTGGCGTGGTGGCACTGCCAAGAAGATTAATTTAGTAGTTAAAAAGTGAAGGCGTTGCTAATGGTCAAAGGGCATGTATCAAAACGAGAGAGTAAGATGGAGCAAAGGTCAAGATGAAGAATGGTGATCTGGATTGCATCCTCAGTGATATGAATGGATTAGGGATGTAAGTAGAAAGAAATAATTAGGTTTGACGTGTATATTTAATAGTGTAGACAACTGAGGTGAAGTTGATGCTCTCGTTACAATCTCAGACACTGGAGTGGTGCCAACACCAGCAGTTTTTAGCTAGTCATTGTTGCAGATTCAAACTATAGAAACACTTTCCTGAGCTTACATTTAAACAAACTGGAACAATTTTTTATCGATGCAATAAGCCTTTGCTTAAGAAAATGTTTTAATAGTGGAATCTGAAAATCTAAGGCCACCTTAGTAAGTTACCACAATTCATTCTAAATGCTCAAGTGGGAGAAGGAAAATGCGATTCAAATCTGTGCCACTTTCCCATGCGGTATTCTCTTTCTGCCCGTGCTGCCGTGAGTAATCGTAGAGCTCATTAGTGTATGTCTCATAAAGATCTCAAATGTGCTTCATAAGGAGATTAAAGTATGCAGGAATTGAAATTGGAAGGGTCCAGATTTTTCAAAGACATTTTTGATAGATTGGACAGCCGCTCGTCGTAATGCTGTGAATTAATGATCGTTACCTGTTAGCGTTAGGTGGGACTTGTTTGCTGTTTTATAGCTTTCGTGAGACAAACCAGATATGCAGAATGACAATTAGTGTGTGCATTTGCTCTGACAGGCCGTGTGCTATACCATGCTCTTCAAAAATATGATTTCAGAGAGATCATGACTTACATAAGAAGTATATTTGTTTTTGCTGGAAAATAAACATGCTTTATGCATGTCCCAGCCTTTTATGTGCAACCATTTCCTACGCTTCCTTCCTGTGCTTGATCTTTTAGATTCCGTCATGACTTGCACTTTTTTATTTGATATTGTCTTAGGACCTGGAACTGCTTTGTTTATGTATGTTCGTGAAGAAGAGATGTTAAAGAGCATTTATGGCTTTGAATGACTCATCTGGAGCCCAGTTGTAAATTGTTACCCCTGTTACTGTGTGGATGTCAAGACACTTCTCCATTTGAGTAGATGAATTCACTGCTGAACAGCTAAGCTCCTTAAAGCAGTTTATGGGTCACAGTATTTGGAAACGAGGAGCTATGGGAGATCTGAAATCTGGCAAGCAGAGTGCCAACGAGGCCTTCTTCTTGTGCTTGACTGAATAAGAAAGAGCCACGCTTCAGACCCTAAGGTGTTTTCTGGTAACATGATTAAAGTGACATAAATGGGGAGAGCTGAAATTATGCACAGAGTTTAGGAAAGTGTTGCTGTTTTACCCTGCTTCCCATTTCGTGTATGTAGCAAAACTATTTGTCTGGATATTGCAGATAAATTGTTAAAATTCATCCTAGGGATCTTCTGCTTCTATCAAATGAATTAATCTTTGCAAATGAATGTATGACTGTTTTCCTCCTCCTAAGGTTGTTTGTTTAACCTCTATGACATCTTACTTTACTCAGTCATTTCTGATGAAGGATCTTCCTGTGAGGTTTTCAGATGGCTAAGTACTTTGGACAATGTTAAATGCATTTCACTTGTTTTCTGTAATGATTTGAAAGAACTCTAGCATGTCAGTCAGGAAGAGTTTTTATCATAAATCCACTGTAGCTGTTACTAAGCAAATCCCATATTTCCAGCATACTTGGTTGCTGGATCCCAGAGAACTGATAGTTACCTCTGACTGAATTATGGCCCATTATGACTCTTGTGTTTTACTATTTTTTGGTCCTTAGGTATCTGAAATATGGATCCAGAATGTAATCAGTAATGCATTTTCTTGATTTTATTTATTTTTTAATTTTTGGTGAAATTTGGGCCACACTGACAAAGTTCTCTACGTTCTGAAAATTCACCGCAAATCTTGCTCAAGGCTTCCATCAGGTAAATCCTGATCCCTTGAACTACGGAGTCAAGTGTAATTGGATACAGTTCTGGCATCAATACTTTTTATTCACATAGGTTGAATGGACACGGTATGTTTTTCACTTTTACTAACATTATCAGTTTGTTACTGGCACTTGTATTGGACAGTAATTAACTTCTAAGTGATAATATTTTTGGATGTTCTCTTGGCGTACAAGGAGCTGTGGGGGGTCAGAGCAGGAACTGGATGACAAGATTGGACTTCCATGTGTGCAGGTCTATATACCTTCAGGAGTCCTTTAAATAGGAAACGAGTAATGAGAAAACAAGGCGATGTTACAAGTTAACATCTTGCTATATACTGCTAGAGGGCAGAATGTCTCAGGTGTGAATTTACCTCTAGTCATCCTCGGTTAGTCACTTGTAATCCCATAAGGAAATGGATCGGGAGCTTAAATTGCCAGGCAGTGAAGATGATATGAGGCACTCTGTAATGCAAGACTCTTGAATTGTAGATTATCAGCCAAGGTGCAAAAGGTGATGTGTGTTTGAGACCTCAGCGAGTAGGCAGACACTCAGGAGCTGACCACACCAGTGGCCATTGTTATTGTGGCTGTTTCTGCAGACATAGGGCATTGGAAAGACAAGAAGCTGTATGCATGGAACAAGGGTAGAGCCCGAGCGGTAACTCTGAGAGTACTCTAATGAAGGCATGCTGTGTGACGTGGAAATCCTGAGAAACTACCTCGATGGCACAGCACGGAACTGTGCCACTCTCCAGCTGAGACTGTTGCTTGTTTTGTAAGTTGGAAGTGACCTTATCTGATTACACAACGTTGTGTAATCAAGAGAAAGCTTTGGCTCCTAGAGGGATATGAAGTGTTATTCTAGGAATCCAAGCGAATTACTCATTGGAAGTGCAAAGACGTTAGTTCGGTTAGACATAAAGGCCCAATATTTTAGTGAATGTTTCGAAAGACATTGGATCAAAAGGCACGTCTGCAACTTGAAGAAAATTGTATTTAGTATGGTAGCTCTATATAGTCCTGTTGGCACAGAGTTTGAACTATTCCTTGTGCCCAGCTTCTGATTGCTTGCTTGTTGGCTCACACTGACTTCAGGCTGAAGTGTTCCAACTGTCCCTCCAGGCAATAACATGTTGGCGCTGTGCATGAGAGGACTGAAGGGGAAAGAGACTGCTTTATGCTCCAACTCCATTCCTATAGACCTTGTAGATACAGCCACACTTAAGTGTCTGAAGAGGAGAAAAGCTTAAGCACAGTGCCCAGCGAGGTGTCGGTGTAGCCTGTAATAATGTGTTTAGGAAGTGGCTTGTAACAGGCCTGAACTTTAAGGAAGAATTGAAGCCTCTTAAATATATGTAATGTGAAGGATTATCACATTTCAGTTAGTTGAGTATATATACTTCTTAAAAATGCTCTTCCTATGTTTGTATCTTTTAAAACTTTACTAATATGATAATTTGCAGATATTGCCCATCTTCCTGGGCCTTAAATATCGGCAAAACGTTCATGGAGTCGATCAACTATTTATTCAGCTCACGAGACATTAATCACAGAGAGCAAACCTTTCAGCAGGTGTATAATGGGAGGATAAACCAACACAGACTCAGTTATGATATTGATATTTGTCAGGTGATAAGATTTTAGAAAAAAAGAGATGGAAAAAAATAAATCCATTTTTCATTGAAACAGCTCTTTGTCCTACTTCACATATGGTCTTGCATTTCTTTTTAAATTACACAATTGTGTTAAGTAAACAAAATTATTCTATCAACATGGGTCATGTATCGCATTTATTGAGAGAAAAGACCTGGTGAGTTCCTCTAATGTGTATTTCTAGGCATGCAAAAATTGAATTTAGCAGAAGACCTGCCCAAAACTAAATAAAACCAAGTCATTTTGTCTCTAATGGAACAGTTGTTAAGCATCGTGGATAGATCTTTGTATATTCAGGAACCTTTCTCTGAGCAGGAGCAGGCAGTCTTCAAATCCTTGTGTTACATGCCATTCCTCTAGGCCAGATTTAGGGAGACATATATTTTATTAAGTTACCTGGGAGAGTTGGTAAGACGTGCAAGTTTTGGTCACATACATTTCTCCAGGTCTACAGAGACTGTGCCGAAGCTATTTTTTGCCTGTTCAGGTGGTGGTATTTTTGTTTTGTGTTTGAACTCTAGCAAATGATCTAACTGCTTTTTCCTATATATGCTTTTATTGTATTTTTAGACCTTGCTTTTCTTGTATTTTTAGACTATAGTTCTCCACTTCAGTGTTCCAGTACACTGGGATGAAGGGAACACATCTAGAAATGTTGACAATACCGATGCGCAGCTGGGCCTGCTTGAACTGTGAGAGGTAGACAAAGAAACAACTGAAGAGTCATGACGGAGATAGGTTCTGATAATGATTTTGGTCACTTTATATTTTTTTCAGCAATATAAATCTTTAAACGTACATTATATAAGAATATAAATAGGGCCAATTAAAGTTGGAGAGAGAACTAAGAAGAGCGTGGAACATACGAGCATAATGAACATCCAGCTCTATAGCCAAGCTCAATACCGAGTTGCACAAATTTGGCAAATGAAGAGTAAAGAAATAATTGAAATAAAAGTTGAAACATACTTGAACTGAGAATTAGTTCATAATTAACATGGAGCTTTAAAATGCCATTTTAAAAATCAGTTTTCAGAATAGAATAATATTTTTAATAAATTTAGGCTGTGGGATTTTGACTTTTTTTAATGATGACTTTTTTGTAGAGTATTAAGGTGATCTTGGTTATGGTTTGGGAACTGAAGACCTCTTGCCAGCTTCCGTTACTATCATGTTCCATAGTCTTCAGAGAGTTGCTTTAACTCTCAGTCTTTCTCTCTTTTTTTTTTTTTTTTTCATTGTCTTCTCAAATTCCTTCTGTTTTTGTACTCTGAAGAGGTGTAGAAATGTATTGCCAAGAAATCTAGCAAATTGCAGACACCTAAGAAAAGCCTTACCAGGTCAGACAGGAAGGTCATCTTCCGTGGTTAGCATCCTGTCTGTGACAGTCTCTAAGGTAAGAGCGGAACCACACAGCATCGCACAAGCATACATCCCCTGCGGACTCTCGCAGGCTTCTGAGATTTGTGAGAAAGGGACTTCCTGAGCCAGAGACTGTGGACGTGGTTTATTTAATAGGCCTGCTTTCTGTTAAGAGCTGTAAGATCCTGATGTGTCTGACACCCCAGATCATAAAGAACACAATGAAAGCAGACACAGACTTTAAAGACTCTTAATTCTTGACTCTTGTGTAGGTTGGAAGTTGGGTTCAAAGTTTAGAGTATCCTTAACTGTATGGATGTTCCTGAATATTCTGAGACCACGCCAGCAGAAGACCTGTATGCACAACTGAACAGTTGCGCATCTGCAACAGTGGGAAAAGATGTGTGTGCCAATGCTAAAGAAAAAAAGACCAAACCACCTGGACTGCTTTTAAAAGACATGGTCTGAATCTCAGCAGAAACACAACTCTTCAGCTCCCATCTGTGTGCAATATATTTTTTCCAAATACTTTCCAACTGACAGCTATATCTGTTGGCAACAATCACCTGTCTTTCAGGGGGAAGGCTTGGTGTAGCTACATTGTTTGTGTACATTCTGGGATTTCATGGAATACGCTATCGAGTTCTGTCTGCCAGGGTGATAAAATAGGGGTAAAGCTGCATCTGGAACTGCTGAGCCGATACTGCTTCTCTCTCACTACATTTCTAAATGGGACCCTGAGTAGTGGAATGAAGGTCCTTAATATTTCAGGAATGAAAATACCTGAGGCACTGAGTAACAGCACTGAGAAGACCAGAAAAAAGTTGTATGTATTGGGGTAAATGTCTCAATGTGTATCTTGGTATTTTTGTCAAAGGTATACATGTGAATTCACTCTTCATTTTAGCAGGACTAATTAGATCTCCTGACTGTAACGTGCAGCCATTCTTACTGCTTTTCTTTAACTAGGAGGATTAAGTCTGTCTAAAGCTAATTGGCTAAGATATAATGAAAGGTCATAAACACAAAATATATCCATTTGGGAATGCAGATTTTAGAGTGGCTAACTGGTAGGATAAGGCTTATTTTCCTTAAGGATAATTTTTTGCACGTAAAAGTCTTGTGTTGAGAAAAGCCCTGCAGACATTTTGATACCACACATCACGAGGTCTGACCTTGATTTAACGCCTGAAAATCTGAAAATGCTACTCCTCTTCTAGTAACATTATTTTTAGGTATAGCTATTTTGTACAAGTGAAAGGTGTGGCTAGACCTTCTGTAGATGTTGGTACTGAAGTAAATGCTCGTACAATTCTATGTAGTATTTGTTATAATTAGTTGAGCCTAATTATTTTGCCCAGTGTTCCAAATGGGTTTTGAAGCCCATGATAAACAGAAAGTTCAACAGTTCTTAGTACTCACCAGCCAGTTAGTGAGACCTGCATGCCACATGGCCAAAGTGTGACGCAGTGTAGGCGGACTTGTAGGAAGGAAACACCAGTTTACCCACTTAGCAAACTAAGAATTTAGAACTGTAAGTGACAGCCAGCTGAAGCTAATTTAATGTGCTTATCTTGATCAAATGCTCTCTCGTCTTGAAATTGTGGAATGGATTACTGCCTATAAGACACAAGTTGAACTTAAGCTTTTTGCATGTATAGTGAAAACAATATCTTCCCCTGGCGTGGAACAGTCCCTCATTCCCTGCAATATGGCCACACAGATTCCCATGGACAAATATTTCCTTTTTTTACTTCCCTCTGTCGTACAGCCACAGACCTTAGAAAGTGTTGGGCTGATTGTTTCAAAAGTAACCAACATAAATATATCTTAAGGAACGTGATCAAGTACCTGGAAGTCAGAAATTCCAAACCTGTGGAATCCTTTAATGCACAAAACCAAAACAGAACAACCCCACCCCAAACCCAGATATTACTTGCAGTGGAAGGAAAGACCTTTTGAAGCTGTAAGGACTGTGCATAAATTGTTGGCTTCCAGTACAAATTCTGTCCAGACGAGGTGGTCCTTCAGTTGTGCTTCCTCTCCGCTCCTGAAGGCCACCGTCCTATGGTGTCCCCTTGCCTGGAGATGTTGATAGTTAAAACTGTTGGTGGAGAATCTGAAGTTTAACATGGGCTTGTCACCTGTAGGTATTATTGTACTCCTTCCCTTACCTCTTTTCTTGAGCGAGTATACATTACGGTCCTCTTGAAACTACGTCGTGATGTTTCCAGAGTCTGATCTTTTTGGTGTCAGAACACATTATCTGACTTCTGCAGTGTTTCATGGGAAGAATGTAAGGTTTAAAATAATCTCTTCCATTGCTCTTGAAAAAAATCTGCATTGCATGTGATTATTATGGACTTTTTGAGAATTCTGAGGATTAAACTTAGTGCATAAGCCTATGAATAGGATAAATCAGCCCAGCGTAAATAGCATGAAATAAAGAGATGGTTTGCTATTTTTGAGCCAGGCTGTCCAGCAGGGATTACAGTTTTTATAATGATAAACGCTGTCTTTTTGGACTACAAGGAAGAAACTGTGTTAACATAGACTGTCAGAAACTGAATCTTAGTACATTTTATTTCTTTATAGCTTCAATTAAGCCATCATTTGTGGAGAGAGAATCACTTGTTTTCATGTATAGAGAATTTTCAGTGTCCATGTTTCTTTAGAGCATACGAGCAGAATAAGCAGCATGTCCCCAAGTTCTTAAAATACAGGGGGCAGAGCATTTGCTCCATTTGTGTCATTCAAGTAGTGGAAAGGAAGCAGAGCTTAGCCATATGCATTTATCAGGCACCTCCTGGTTGGCACGCCACGCAGTGGCTCTAAAAACCTGCAATGCAACAAAAATGTAATTAAATACAAAAATAGCGTTGACCCTTTTGATTTCTGTTTCCTACCTCATAGTCCTGTATTCTGACATATGGGCATCACAGGAATAATTTATTAATTTTTTCCTCTTGAATCAGTGTTCCTTAAGAAAGTACTGATTTACAATAGTCAGGCTGATTTTACATATATATATATTTCATTATATTTATATCTATATATACGTATGTAAGATATTTTCAAGTAGGTGAATGAGTGCAAGGTTCTTAAATGGGTCAGTATTCCCTTTCGTTATGTTAGCAGTTACTAAAATAAACAACGTGATGGCTTCCTGGGGATGTCTTTCTCCTAGGATCCAATTAGGGTCACCGAGCTGGTCTAACCACTTGGTTTCAGGTGATTTAAAAATTACTTACAGTCTGATTCAATGGCTCAATATGCTCAACAACTGGGTCATAAATCCTTTTTGTACGTGTGTTTCATTTTCTCATCCTGAGTTCGAGGGCACTATCTTACTGCTTCACAGTTATATTAAGATGTATTCATTATGCTTGGGAAGGAGCATCAAAGGCCCGAGATGTAAAGCATGAGAGCTGCTGTTAAAATGACAAAGATGACCAATAGGAACATAAATGCCAGTACTTTCATAGAAAAAGATCTCCTCTTCCCTTTTTTTATACCCTTTAGCTTCGGGGATTTCTTTTTCTTTCTTTTCTCTCTTTCTTTCTTTCTTAATTTTTACTTCTGAAGTTATAAAGCTTGATTCAAAAATTGTCTAGAATTCCTACCGCCAAAGGCTAAGCTATAAATAATTCTTCCCTCATTAGCTTTTTTTAAAGTTTAGCAGTTACAATAGGTCTGTGGAGCATATGTCAAAGTTAGATACTAAATTCCTCAGTGAAGGGGGAAAAACGTGCATGCGGTTTAAAATTTGTAATGAGGAAATGAGTTCTTGAATTATACTTTGATAGAAACCTGGATACCATTATCATTTTTTAATGTTATTCAGTATTTGTAATCTACACTCATAACCTATTAATGAAAGTGAGAAGAAAATCACTAGGGACAAATATTAAAAAATAACCTTTGCTAATTAAATTTTCAACTAATTTTTATGAGTCTTCTACTTTCTCAAGAACACCTAAGCCGCTTTAATTAAAACGTTGTACCCCACATGAAAATATGGGGTTGCGTGCAGTGAGTGATCCATGGACAAACCTTATTTTAAATGCGTTTGCCAGCATGCAAATACAAAAGTTTGTTGATGTACTAGGACAAAATGTTTAATGAGGAAATAGTATTCTACCTGTAACGTAAGAGGGCATGGTCAGCTCAGGAGGATGGTAGTGGGACCGTCAGTCCCATGTTATCCACTGCCATCAACTGTTTGCCAACTCTATATTTCAGCTCCTTTTCTTTGGCTCCTCTTTATGTGCTGCTGTTTCTGATCCTGAGAAAGTTCTGGTGAGTTAATTTGTATGCAGAATTAATTTTTCTGATTTAACTTACAGATCAAAAACCAAACAAAATAACATGACATAATCTATCGGAGATAACTTTCCCTTATATTCCACATTTCAAAACAAATACAATGTTAAGCACATACAGGAGGACAGTAAGCAACATCGGTTATTAACCAGTCTACTGAAATGTTATATTTTCTATTCTTTCAGAAGGAGAAGGAATGCATTTATAATGACTGGGTAGCTAGGCTGAACTTTCAAAGACGTTTGTTCAATGAAGCATCAAAGGCAAAAAGACTAAGTGGCTAAAAAACTTCATTTTTTCCCTGAAACTTTAACTGAGTTAATTCTTTATCAAGAGGTCCGATTTATGATGGGTTATGAAAATGACCATCTGATGTTTGTGTACGTGTGGATGGTGTCCAATTCCAAATTTCAGGTTAGTGTTTAAACAATAAATAATTCCGACGCCAATTTTAGGGCTGGTAATTATTTTTTGTTGAAATACTGAACAGTATTATTTAAGAAAAGGTGTTTGTTTGTTTTTAACTACTTGTAGGAGATCTAGGATTTTAATGAAAACCTTAAACCAGAAGTATTTTTTGTCAAAATATGATGCTGCAGTGCTGATGGAAATTGACATTTGGGATCAGACATTTCCTGGTGCAGCTCTCCCCTCCCTGAACATGGACAGTTAATCTGATAATTTGCTGAGGGGAATGTGAGCTTGCAAGGGACAAAGTACAGTCCCCATTGAGACCCAATGGCCGCCTTCTCAAATTGTGAGTCTTCCTATTTAATCTGCAAAGAGGAGGACTGGGAAAAGGAGATACCAGAAGGCAAAGCCTAACAAGACAAGGAGAGCCTGCCAAATCTGTTCATATTTTCTTTACTGCTGCCAAAGAACCAAGTACAAATTGCTATCTTATATACTCACTTTAAAATAATTTATTAATGCTCTTTCCAAACATGGAGGTTAAAAACAGCACTAATAATCTTTCTGCTGAAGCAGTAACTGAACTTTCTGTGCTTCATAACAGAGAGTAATAGCTCTTTCCACCACCACCGGCCCCCTTATGTGGCCCTACAGAACATATGCCTTTAAGACGCTGAAATGGAGCAAACAACAACACTGCAATAATTCCCACTAGATGGGAAGAAGTACGGATATATGCATGGCAGGGGAGGGCAAAGGACAGAAGCTATGGAAAGAGCCTTAGTAGCTTTGGGAATTTCTGCAGTGATTTATTCAGCCAGCCTTTCAAACCTAGCATTCCAACAGATGTTGTGTTCATTTATAGCTCCAGCTCCGCAGACAAGGTAATTCATCAGATGGAGGCAGGAGTCGGGGTGAGCTGCTGACTTTGAGTTGATGGCAATGAATACTTTGAACCATGAATGAGTGCATTAACCTATTTAATAATAACTTCAGTGTGTTCAGGAAGAAAAGTGCCATCCCTACAGTCTTACCTATGCAGAGACTGAAGAAGCTGGTCTATCTCTTTTCACTTAGTCTGTCAGGGTGTACAGAATATATTCTTTGCCTTGTGGCCTTGCTGTGCCAGGTGTAGGAGCACAGCAAGCTAGGAGCCTGTTAATTCCAGCAATGATTTGAGCCTTGTCACTGTGCTGTAACTCCTGTATGCTTCAGTAGAAGGTTCATTTAGCAAATCCAGGGCTGCTCTAGGAAAGAGGGCCTACGTGAAGTGTGTGGATAACACTTGAGTAATGCTTCCAAGATTGCTTGTGCCTTTTGCTGCCTAGGTGAGCTGATTAGATAGAGGCACCATCCAAACTGTGGAGAAGGTTTGTCTGCAGTCTTCGTTTGCCAGTCCTTGTGATCTCTCTAATCAGTTGCCTGGATTTCTTTCCTTCAGAGACTATAGAAATGGGGGGAAAGAAGGGATTTTGGTGTCTGACTGGCCTTGTCCTACCATAGGCTTGGGATGCGACACACCGAAGCTGGAACTGATAGTGCCTACCATTTACACATCACTACAGGAACAAAGCTACGAAGAAGGAGTGGAAATTAAATGAAAGAACAAGTTTGCTGCCGAGTTAGAATGCTTCACCACTCTATTTCACTGTTGGCAGCCTGTGGTGTGTCGTTTTTTTCTCCCTAACATTTTCAAACAGAAGGTGCTAGGCAGAAATCTTCCCTCCTGACATGTAGGTGGCTAACTTCTCGAAGCTTGTCTAACTTTTTGATAATAATTTATGTATAATACCCTATTAACCAGTCTTAATGAATACTAAATGATATTAATTTAAACTGCTTACGGCCCTTTTAGCACAAAGCACGTATAAATGAAAAGCCCGAGGTGTTCACTGGCATCTGTGTGGTCCCTTGCACTTTTCTGAATTACTTTAACATTTGTCTCGTGGATTCTGACTGAGGATCAGAGAAGAAACATGAGCAAGTATTAACTGTAAGGCATCCAGGTCTGGAAATGGTCCACAGCAGACAGGGTGGTGAGAGTGAAAGAGCAGCCAGTACCAGAACACTTCAACTTTTTAGGCAGGGAATGTTATGGAAGTTCAGTATTTACATAGAAAACACAGAACTGCTTTTTACTTAGCTTGTGTGAGAAAATACTCTTTAGTAAATACTCCGTGCGTAGTTTGGCTGCCCATATGGTCCAACCTACGTTGCATAGGAATGCAGAGGTATTAAAATGGGAAACTTATTTAGTGCTGCCTCTGTGCTTTATGAAATTGCAACAATCCTAAATGGGATCAAATCACTTACTACACGATTCTATTATTCTTTTGCATTTAAAGAAGCAAAACTTGAAAACGTGACAAACAAATATTTACTTGGTATTGGGGATATCTGATTGCATTGTTTTCCCTTGTAGCTCTTTCAAGGATATTTTTAATAACTTCTGGTTAGAGTTCTGAACTGTTTGAGACCCACAGAGAACGGCAGAGATGCACTACAGGTCCTTTCAGGCCAATACTTTCTTCCTACATGCGGCAAAAATAGATGAGCTTGTGATGCTGGTGGTTTCTGTGTTCTGTTCCCCAGCATCCTTCATTGATGTATTATGAATGGTTAAGGATAAATCTCTAATCATTTTAAAGTCAATTTATGAGTGTTTTGCACATAAATTTATCTAATTCTCCCCCCTCTTTGTACTGAACTTGCCTTTAGTGTCAGCCTCCACTACTTCATATCACATCCATCTCACAGCCCCATCTAGTTCATTACCCATTGCATTAAAAAGTGCTTCTCTTTTATCTTGTTTCCAAAAATAACCATTTCTTCTTCTTTTCTAGCTGCAAGTATTGGTATTGATCTCATTGCTCAAAGAAGGAAAAATCATAGTGGGTTCTCTCCCCCCTCTTTCTCTCTCCCCTCCCTCCTCTATTCTCTGCCTGCCTCTGGTCACTTCGAGCACCGTGTTAGCTCTGCTCTTTTGAGCAGGAGAAAGACAGTGTAGTAAGAGGAAAAAACCAAGCAAACAAAAGTGATCTAAATCTTTCCATTCTCTTCTACCCCTATCTGTAAGGAAGTGGTTATCATTCGTGCTAAAATCAAAGCGGAGAGTCCTCATCTGTCTGGGACATTGTTGACTGGTTAGTTTGTATGAGGATAAGGGACGTTTCTCATGCTTAACGCTGTATGATGCCACATCACCGTGACACTGACGCACAAATTTATTTATTTTTTTCTTTAAGTTCTAGTTTCTGACTGTAATTGCTGGATCAGTTATGCTAGATGGACAGTGCTGTTTGGCACAAATACAGATACAGAGTGCATTGCCAGTTTTCTCATCTGTCTTTCCTAAAATGAAAAGAAGGAGTCAAGATACCGGATTTAGCAATTCTGCTTCCACTGCCAGCACGTTCTTTGATCTCTTAGCAGGTACTGCAGCAAGGCAATCACTTAGTCGGCACAGTAAGCATACTTGTTATGATTATACAAGCTACTCAAAAGGCGTAAGTTTCAGAAATGATCTCTATCTTCTGTATTTAATAGTTAAAAAAAGTCTGTTAGTATTTCCATCCAAAAGTTTAGTAATAAAAGATGCAGTACTCAGCTTTAGAAATCAGTGTTTGTCTCCATGTTTTTACTGTTATTTTCTCTTTGCTAATCCGAACTATTGCATTTCTACTAGAGAAATCGGAACTGACAGCAACCAAGTCTTTATTTTATGACTTGTGAATACTGAATTACTGATAATTGAAGTGCTGTTGAATAATGTTTATGCGATGCCTTTCATCCAAGGATTTCCAAGTGCCTTGTACTCATCAAACTTCATTGCAACCATATGAATTAAAAGGCCCCAAATTGTCATGTTAAGTTTTCTATGCATTCTAAATGCATGTGAGAGTATAAGTACAATTATACAGACATAATCATGTAGCAAACGAACCAGATTTGCATAACTATCTATGCAAAAAATAATAACCCTTAAAAATTATTTCTCAATTTATTTTCAGGCTTTCGTTTCAGTTTTTATTGGGTATCTAACCGTGAAAAGAGAATGTGCTTTCACTTTCTTTAACCAGACAGTGTCTGTTTTTAGTTTTCTTGTGGTTTGATGCTGTTTTTGAATGAGATTCTTTAGCTACAGTGTAAAAATGCACTTTTACACTAAAAGTAAAATTACACCTGGAGTTAGCCACTGAAATGCTGCTATGTAAGGGGCCCTAGCATCACTAAGAAGTAGTGGTGGTGGACAGCAGTAATGAGACTAAAACACTTGATTGCTCCTGGAGACAATCTAATCGTAAGATCCCAAGACTGTCAGACCAACACACGGCTCTTTGTGCTTCCACAGAAAGCTATTCGGTGCTTCCCCCCACCATAAACTTCCTGCTCAGCACCTGCCAATGCATCTCCTTTTCCTGTTTAAGAAATCTTACCAGAATCAAGTCAGACTCTTCCTATATTAATCTGCAGTCTTCTGTAAACTCTCATCATCTGCCTTCCCTTCTGTAGCCAAGAGAGCGAACAGCCTGTCACAATATATAGTTCCTTTGTGGAAGGAGTGGAGCGTACAAATACTTCTGTGATACATAAGTAGAAATTCAACTCTGGGTTTTCCTGTGGTTGTGGAGAATGCTGATGACGATTGTGTTCTATTCCCCAGAAATTTCTCCTTTCGTGTCCATTCTTGATGTTCTTAGCTTCTTTACAATCACAGTGTTTTTTAAAACAGGAGCCATTCCTTTATTCCATGATTTCAAGGCTAGACTCTGGGCTATTTGAAGAACTGAGGATGTGTTGCAGTGTGCCCATTTGTTTGCTATTCAAACATGGACTGGAAGAAAAGTAGCCAGGAATATTTTATCGTACAACCAGTGGAGTATTTCACTGGCCATTTCTTCTGAGAGCTCCCAGGATGAAATGCTTTTCAATAAAATAGTTACTGATCGTATAAATTTAGTAATTTATTTTAAAGTATTTTAATTTTATAAATAACTACAGTTACCATGCTTGCTACATCTAAAAAACAACACATAAGGGAAAACCCTGAAAACCACTGTAGATACGATCTCAAGGCCTCAGTGCTTATTTAGAATTTTTCCAGAATGAGAAAGATATTGAGATACTACCTTGGGCATCATAACGTGTGACTGCCTTTCCTGACTGAAAATTTAGCCCGATGTTTGATTTTTAATAAGTAATGCAGCGTTTTTTAATAAGTAGCTGCCTGGAGTCAGAATAATTGCTATCGGTGTATTTCATTTTTGTGTTTCTTTTTTATGTTGAACTTGACAGTTTTCAAAAGAAATAGTCTGAGTTGCGATAACAAGGACACCTCCATCCCAATCAATAGTTGTCTATATTTGCTAACAACATGTCAACAGAGGAGAATGTAAAATCCATTCCTTCTTAGAGTTCCAAAGTTTGGAAAGTTAATGGAGTGCTACAGAAAAAAAGTGTAGCATAACACAAGTAATACAAGACAAGATGCATGCCTTGTCAAAATCAAATGCTTTTGCGACATCAGCGAGTCATTAAAACACTCAGCTTCTAATTTTCGTTTGCATTTTGAACACAAAAGGGCCAGAACATCTTATATTGTTACTGCTGGGAAGTATCTAGACACCTGAAGTTTTCTTCACCAGACTCCATCCCCACCCCATGTTTTTGTAGGTGGAATACAGCTGTGATGCAGAGGTAATTTCTTGATAACCGAACATAGTGATGGATATTGTAATGGTACCTTAACTAGCTAAACATTGAAAGCATTTGTATTGATAATTCGTTATGATTCATTCATAGGATGGAAATGAAGGTACAAAGATAGAATGCTACCTCATTAAAAAGTGAAAGCAGAAAAGCCCAAGTGACTAATACCTCTTCTGAAAATGTACTGCATTAATCTTGGGTCTGCCAGGAAACGTGTACGGTCAGGGTTGAACGCAGAAATGGATGCAGGGTTTCCAGTGGGTATATCTTCCCATTCAAGTAGTTAGCACTGTAATTCAGTCAGTTATGTTTTAGGAGGTGAACAAACTATGAGGCTTTTTAGGGAGAACAGTAGAAAAATGTGCCACAGGTACACCCTTGCACACTATAGCAGATTGAGAATCAACTCATCCAACCCATGCTTCCTGGTGTATGGCAAAAACCTATTCAAACCAGTGCATATGAGAGGGATGCATCTCTGCCAGCTGATGTCAGCTGACAGCTTTAACCTTGGTAATTTATATGTGCCACTGTAGTGTCTAAGCAATAGCTCTGTGTGTTTGGTAGCAGTAAATTCATGGTTTTGATAGTTTTACTTCTAATATCCACACGTATCGACGATTAAAATATGATAGCAAGACAAATGGCAGTTGAACTCACATATATAAGCAGCATTTCTCTTCTATTTCTCTGCATAATACCACATTCTCTTTAGAGTTGTTGTTGCCTAGACCTTTGTGTTGGAGCTTACCAATCATTTCATTTCAGTGACTTCCCTGATTCCTAGCAGGACTGCATCACCTTTCAGCATTGGAACAAGGCCTGATCTATAATCCCTAGCACGCAGCTTGAAGGGCTATGTCTCTGTACTGTTCTTAACCTTTTTACAGAAGCAAACACCTTGGTTCCTTTTGAAAGGAGGAAATCTGCATGTTTGGAAGTATTTTCACCAATTCTTACACTTATTTTAGCAAAACTTTTGTTTCACCTGAGAAAAGGCGAAATGTTCTAATGGGTTTCAACCTCTGCCAGTTTTTGAATGCCCATAAAAACGTACCCAGTGGAAGATCCATACAGTGCATTTGCTTTCCGTAATTAGGTTTTTGTGGATCCCTTCAATAAATAGTCCATAGATCCCTGGAAAGAAAGACTGCAAACTGAGAACCACTGACTACAGGTTCTTCATCTCTAAGAGTTTCAGATGGCTCTTTAAGGTCATTCCATTTTAGGTTTTAATACAATAATGTAAGTTTTCCTTGGTTTCAGAGTATTATATAAAATAATCTGATTTGTTGTTCTATTCTTAAAAGGAAAACACATTACATGGTAATAACGTGTCTCCTTTGTCTCAGGAATCCAAAGGAGCATTGTTCTAATTTCGTAGATAGTGCGTATTATCAGCAGCTGTATATTGAAAAAACATATTCGCAAGCCTGTTAGGTATGCACATATGTTATATCTACATACGGAATAGATCTTCTAAGGAACTCTCCATTTGTAACCCAGAAGGATAGTTAAACATGACTCATTCTGTAATTAAACTGAGGGAATATCTGCCAAAACATTTGTTAACATTTGCTCAATTTAGATTTGACTGAGATTTTTCATTCTTTTGCCATGCTTTTTTTTTTTCCCTAAGATATTTTAACAATGTATTGACGCTCAGAAGTATTCACAGAAGTAAAACAATGGCCCATGTTAAGAGACTAATTTAAAAAAAGGAAAAAAAAAATGTCCTTGTGACTATATATAGAATAATCCTTTCATTTCATCAGATGGCAGTTATTTTCAATCGTTTTTATTCCAGCCTCTCTTTTAGTTTGTTTTGAAGAACTGTGTTAATCCAGTCTCCAGTCACGAGACAGACAAGATGAGGTTGTTCTTATGCATTCAAAATTCCAGCTTTTGAGTAATGAATGAGTGCGCTGCTTCCAAGTAAAAAACTGTAGAGGCATTCAATGGGATTATTTGTGGTCCTAGAGGTCCAGTGCACATCCAGTTGCAAGCACAGGATCAAATGCTAGAAGCGATATAACACGTGGCACCAGCAAAAAGGAGTGAGGGGACAGAAGGACAGATTCCAAGTCCATTGTGGCCAGGTGACTATGAATGGCACTGATGCACTCGGTATCAAACATCCCACAGGTAATTTATCAACAGAAAATAATAAGAAGAATGATTTCTGTATTTATAAAGCAGCATCTGTGTTCTGGAGTTAGTAATTCCCCCTGTTAGATCATGCAGTTTCATAATCTGTAAGAAAAAGCCTTGTTTACACAGTTGTCTCATTAAGAAAGGGTTCGTAGTTGATTATAATTAGAAACCTATAACATGGAGAATTACGATTTGATTTTTCTCTTGGAATAGCACACTGTAATCCCTTGGCAACCCCTTTCTCAGGGGGAAGACTGCATACACTTAACGCTGAGCTGTATTTCAATGGAAATGCTCTAAATTTTCCTATATGAACATTAATCTCAGCAACTTTGATACTTATAAGAGTTGCAGGGAAATACAAAATATTTCTAGCTGGGCAGGACAACGCATCGTCTTAAATGTTTTAAACATTTACATGTTTATTAATTCTAAAATAAGAATATTCTCTTACATAGTGCACAACGTGTTAAATATAGGTACTGTAACGAGTTTTTATTTAACCTTTCAGTTTTAGCAACAGAGTGTAAAGGTTGAAGAATTCTTAACTCAAGAGTAAAACGTATCAGACATCTGTCACTCTGGGTGAGCTGGAGGGATATCAGAAGCCTTTTGCATTAGCAGCAGTGCTGCAGGAGCTCTGCTCACGTCCTGTAGGAAAGGATCCTTAGTTAAGTTCCACCTGTGTAACAAAGGTCCTGCGCTCATTAGCAGCTGCTGAAGTGCCTTGCCCTCTCTGAAGCGTTTAAATTGAGTCTGGGCTGATGTGCAAAGGTTGAAAGGAACATTTTTCACCATCTGCTCTCTTCACTGTACTCTTGTGGTGTGTCTGAACTTGTTTTGAGCTCAGACAACTAAGTGAGTAATGATACTGCTCTTAACTTGGTCCATGCAAAATTGAGGCTGTATCTGTGCCATATTCTGTCTTCCCAAAGAAACCTACCACACCAAAAAACGTGCTTGGTTAACCCCTTACTTTGCAGAAAGGGTTGTTCTCAGGAGTACTGTGGGTGTGAGGTAAGGTTTTCTATGACTTGTTACTCTGGACTGAAACTACAAAAACCTATTTGCATAGCGTCCTCCCTTGAATTTCCTGTGCACAACAGGAGATGAACCATTCCTGTTGGCAGTGAGGGAGAAGGTCTGTATGCAGCAGCCGTGCTATGGGCTGCAGGGGCCACACACATGCCCTTATGCTTTCTAAAATGCAAAAGGAATATTTTCCCTTTGTGATACGCATATTTATACAATTGCTGCACTGCCCTGTGACGATAATGTCATTCACTGGTCACTTAGGTTACTGCTTTGTGTTTTCCCTCTTCTCTTTTACAGCATCAGATCAGCACTTACCATTTTTTTTTCATCCATGCAGGACAACATAAAAGTTGTACATAAGCAATTTATACTCGATAAAGTTTTGGTGACTCTCTCAGCCACTGCAACTGCCTAACACTGCACTTGTGTAAAGTGTATCTCACTCCCATTATAAATATTAAATGTGGTATAAATAGATACTGAAGTATCAGGAAAATTACACGCTGGGGAAATTACATGCCCAGGGAAGCCTTCTGGAAGGCTAGTGGAAGCATGCAGTCGAGCAAAGAGAGTATTTTCTGGTCTGAACTCTAAAGAACATGACAAATAGCAAGGAGTTGCTGAGTGTTTTTCAGCAATGGATTGGGCTTGTCAAGTAGCTTAGTACAGCATAAGCAACAGCTTTGATATTTCTCTGATTTACACCTAAATCCTTTCGAAACCATTTATTAGGGAAGCTGCAATTCGTCTTGTGAAATTTAATGTCATTCTTGGCTGACAAAGTAAACATGTTCTAGGAAGGGACAATCAGTAAAAAAGGAAAACAGAATGTGAGTCTCATTTTCCTTTGAGAATATAAGTGCTTACATTCGCTCTCTTGAATGCATGCTCGGTGCATTAGACCCTGTAGCTGCTGCAAGAAGCTTGATTTGGCGTAGGTTTTTCTTAACACAGCTTCTTTGCTGGATGCTTGTTGAAGTTTTTGGTTGCAATAACCATTCATTTGATTTTTTAAATTCTTTGTCTCCTTGTGCAAACTCTTCTCGAGTGGCAACACTTGCACAAATGAGAACAGAATTCACAAGGTGGCAGGACCTCAGAGTGTTTTACTTGTTGGAGTCCTTTTGTTTGCAGCTGAAGATTTTCTGTAAAAGCTTTGCTGGGAAACATATGGAAAGGTTTGTATGTTTGTAAGTAAGCTCCCGTTTGGCAGATATTAAATAGGGCAGTAGTTCAGAACAAGGTAAACATCTGCAACAATTACTCGTAAAATCATCACCATGTGGTATTTCTAAGAAGCAAAATGAAACAGCTGCTGCTCTGTTATTGTCAGTTTCCTTTGAATGCTTTTTGTTTGTTTGTTTGTTTTGAGTGGAAAACTGAAGATAGAGTGTTCTTTGGTTGCTTTGCTAACGTTCCTCTTAGCCAAAGACATTATAACATAACAGTATGTTTTACATCTGGGATTCATCCTCTGTCTTTCGCCTCTGGGATAGGTCTGGGCATGAGCTGGTAAAAAGAGAGAGGCTCTTCTTGGAGCCCATTATGGTTATGACGCATTTGGTCATTTGGCATTTTAGGTTAGGTTTTCAAAAGTCCAGGTATAACCCAAATGTCCTTGACGTGACCGTATATGGAACATTTTTAGCAACACGCTCTGAGTTTTAGATGATGTATATGCAACATGGTTATATACTTCCTAGAAGAAATAGTTTGTCTCTCTTTAAGAAAAGGCTAGACTAGGCAAAGGCATCACTTTTTTTTCCCCCTCTCTCTCTGAACACGTCATTCTTCTGACACCAGCTGCATGCTACCTTCTGTTAACCCAGTTTTAATTTAGTAGGAAGTATCTTAACCAAGAATTCTGGTACTTGCAGCAAATGTGGTACATTTAATATTTCCAAAAATGAACCTGGAATCTAATCAGAACCATTAGATGTTATCCTGCTTGCTCTGCTAAGTCTTCTTAAATGTATCACTGGAATAAAACCTTTGGCCCTTAAGGTAGTGTACAAGCAACAGAAAGCAAACAACAACACAAGAAATGGTGTTACTTGCTATGTGTAGTGAGGTATATTAAAACACCCAACACAATGTAGGTAAGAGAGATCCATTGGACTAATATGTCTGATCTCTATGAGAAATAACTAGAATCGTTCAGAAGACCCACCCTCTAAGGATTAAAAAACATACCTAGGGCATGACATGTAAAAATTCAGCTTATTCTTTAAATGCTAATTAAAATATTGTGTGAAGATCGAGCTAGCTAGCTGAGAACGCTGGCATTTGCAAGGTTGATTTATTTGTTTTCAAATTGCTTTCAAATTTCCTGCAAGGCAAAAAATGCTGTTATGGGACACCAATGTATGGTATTTCTTAAATAAGTATTCTCCCAGGGCCTCTGGAACAAAGAAAATAAATCAATACCATGAGTGTTATTGTTGCTATTGGCTGCTAGAAATCTCAAGTCTAGCACTGTAATTGGTACTGAGAATCTAAGGAATTGGGCTTTGTGGTTTTGTAGTAAAAAACAAATCATCTGCCTGTCATCTGCCTCCTGATCACCGTGACAGACTGGTGCTGGGTCCCCATGCTCCCTCTGCTTGAAAGATCTCGAGGTTTGCCCTGGGCTGGGAAGCCCACAAGCCAAGAATAATTTCTATGGAAATTCACCAAGTGCATTTGCTTTGTAGCAAACTGAACAAAACCCGTAGGTGTTTTATAGAGAAACTTTGCTTTCTAGAAAGTTTCCATGTGCTTCAGTAATGGTGCAGGAACAGTCATGATGGCAAGTTTCTGGTTGTGCTGGAAGAGGTGGATGAGAATCATACAGCAGACAGCTGAAGTTAGGCAAATCAGCCCTTGGCCCAGGATATAATTGTGGCACCAAGAAAAAAAATTCTCTAACGCATTTTCTGTCATGCAGAACTTGTTTCTGAATGCCCTCCATTCATGGAAATGAAGATCAGAACGAAACTGCCAAGAGCTGTCAGAACAAATTTTGCGGAGTTATACTTAAGCAAACAAACAAAACCAGCCCTAATCCTTGAACAGTCAGTAGAATATCCTTTGGAAGTGGGGAGGCAATGCTTCACCTGTATTAGCCTTGCAGTGACAGGAGTGCTATCGGAATTCCAACCCTGTTCCAGACATAAAAAATGAGAGCAAAATATTCAAAGGGAAAGAGTTATGAAAAAAAATAAATAAAATCTCCAGAAAACAGGGCTTGTAATAGTAGATTAAACTTAGTGTGGTCTCTTCATTCAGGAAAAAATAAGAGGTAGGTTGGCCTTAGTCCAAATGTATCTGCCCCTCCTGAGAAGGCCTGAAGTCTGACAATGTCCATGTATTTTGTTTTTACTTTTGAGCTGTAGGATTAGTTGAGATATTTACAGCACATACTAGAAGTTAACGTAGTCTTTTGAGTCAACCGTTCTCTGATATTCAGTCAGCTACAATTCACCTGTAATTGTGCCTTATAAATTCATTTAAAGTAGACGTAGTGATTTGTAGGAAGGTAGATTAAGGGCATTTTCAGTGGAACAAGACTGCGATACTTGCTTCTATCATTAAAAGAGAAGTATTTTCTTACATTTGGAATAATATTTCAGTAGAATCAGGAGAGTGTGTTGGCTGCTTAAGAAAACTCTGCCAGGAATCTTTCATTATCCATGTAAAACTATGTAGACTTTTCCTTGAATTGCAACTGTGACAGGTAATTTTATTATTCAACTGGTAGACTAAAACAGTACATTGAAGGAAATACATGTCTCGGTGATGTTTTACGTGTATCTATTTAGTCATAACATGTTTTGCTTTGTTCCAATTCACATCGCTGTAGTAGTTAGGGACAAAGAAAGTGTAGATCATAGGTTTTTTTCAGGTTCTATAAATATTATGATCCCACATTTGAAGAGCTGTTAAAAACTTGGAATCCAGCAAACAGGAATGTAAATGTAAGCAAGAAGTTGAGTTGGTGGTTCAAGAGCATATATACGAGATCGTCTCTTTTCTGATTTGTCATGCATAACTGAATCCCTCGGGGAAATTATGCTTGGCCAGTCATTATAGTGAATATGCAGAAATACTGATAAAAAAAAAAAAAAAGGTAAGGGGTTTTTTTTTGGTAAAATTTTCAGTTTTATGTTTCCCCCCCCATCCCCCCCCCCCCTTTTTTTTTTCCTTCTTGTTTAGTTTGTGCTGCTAGCAGTCTACCAAAACTTAATAATTTCAAATTGTGGCATGTAAGAAAAGTGCTTTCTCTTAGCTTTACATACTGGATTGCTTCTGTTCTTATCTTATATTTGCTGTAATCATTTTTCTTTTAGTAAATTGCTTTGGGTATTACTCTTCAGACTGAAACTTTAATGGTAATTTTTGCTAAATGGGACATCATTTCTTCTAAGGTGCTTTCCTCCTTAAAGCTGTTTCCGCATTCATATTTTAGAACATTTAATTCATCTTTAACTCAGAAATGACCTTTGTCAGCTGTCACTGTCAACTAGGCATTGCTGCTCTTGACAGTTCCTGTCAGTTCTGAAGAGATGTAAATCCCTATGCTATCTTCCACAGGGCTGGTAAACTCAGCTTCCCTGAACCGTGGAATATAGCACGGAATAAAAACAACCACCCACATGCACGGCAAATACTATTTCTTCAGAAAATAACTTGCCCTACTTACTATCTAAAATAGGGACAAATATTTAATGTACCACGTGGTTAAAATAGATTAGAGTGACATTTAGATCACGTCATAAAAGGAATGGTGAAAGGTCCCTATATTCTGGCTTGGTTAGAGATTCTGTATATTGCAGTTAAACACAAAAGGATGAGGAGGTTGGTATTGACTACTGGAAATAGCTAATCAGCTTTTTGACAAAGGAGTACATTTTCAGTTAATCCATCTGTTTCGTAACAGTACTGGCAAGCAATAGAAAGGTTCCTAATGCTTATAGTAAGATTAATGAAAGAAAATCATATTAATGATTAAGATTAATGTAAGATTAATGAAAGAAAACGAAAGATCAGGTTTCATTAAAAGCTAAAAGGTCATAATAGCAAAAGCCATCCGAGTAAATAATTATTTCAAATGCTACACCATAGTTTCTGATTTCTGGAGTCAAAAGCAATGAGTAAGGAACAGTTACCAAGGATTGAACCAAATCACTTGAGAAGTCCCCTAGAATATTCACTAGGTTGACAAATTAAAGGACAAGCCTGATTCAGAATTACATAATCCTCAATTTATTTTTTAGTTTCTCGTGTGGAAGTGGAGGAAAGCACTAGAAGCCAAGACAATGCCTTATTTTTTTAACATGATCATGATTTTTGAAAACTTTTGAAAGATACGAACATGTTGAGGAAGTTAGACTGTTCTTAAATGTAGTGAATGATTTGGGACCCAATGACACAGGTTGTTGTTGGTCAGAAAACTTCACAAGCCAGATAAATCTGAGAATGATCTCCCTTAAATGTGTGTGCCCAAGTGCGTCCACATCTGTGTGTGCATGTGGATGTGGATGTCCAGAGAAAGAGATAACTTTCCTCACATACATTCAAGAAATTAATTTCATGTATGTATTCTGATTTATTTTTTATTTTTGTTTTTCTGAATCAAGGCTGCTAGGGCGAGTAAGTGCCTTCCACTGCTGTTAAATCCCTCTGTTACGGACTTGGGATAGTTTCTCAGGCAAGCTGGAAGACAGATGCAGAACAGGAGAAACTCACAGATGAATTCTTCTCCCTTTTTGTTCTGCATGACTACCCTAGAGGAGTAGAATATGAGGGGAAAAGGCAAGCTGTTATCCCTTTTCTCTACCATTCCAATTTTCTTCCTATTCTTAATCTGTTGGTTTACTGTGCAATCTTGGAGAATCAGGGAGGAAAATTGTCTGATAGTGATGAGTTTTCTTTTTCATTTGCCATGTACCTCTTCCTTTCTGTGTCTGGCCTTAAAGGTAAAATCTCTTTTCCCATTAAGAATTGCACAAAAGAAGGAAAATAGTTATTTCTGTAGCTGTTGATGAATACAGTAAACATAAGATTCAATCAGAGAAAGTTTTTTTTTAACAACTGGTCTACTGTGTTATTAACATTGCCTCTTGGGAGGAAAAGGGAGTTTAAAATTCATGGCACTTTAGAACAGAGACCTGACAGCAGGTGAAACTGCAGGGACTGGTAATGAGAGAAGTTTTGATACCAGCAACCCAGTAAGTGATAGCTGATTGCTCATCTTTGCTATGCATTTTCATGTTTAACCTTGCATTTTCTACTCATGCTGTAAACATCATTTGTAAGATTTCTGCTCTTCAACTGCAAAATATTGTACGTAAATGTTTTCTTTATATTTTATTCTTTTCACTAACTACTGTCTGATATTGTATGTAGAAACAACAGAGGTAGCCTTGTATGTGAGGAAAATGCTTTTAGTCTTCCCTACAAACTAGCAAATAAATAATTTCAGTTCCCAACCTCAACAGATGTGCTTTTCACTTGCATACACAGTAAATTATGGACTGGGAGATTTATTCCTTCCAGACAAGCACAAGCACTGTAAGCTATGTACAAAACTGAAAATAAGGGGAGTGCTGCTTTGCTTCCAGGTGGTTGTGACCTGGAGGAAATTTGCTGTAAGATCTGTGGAGTGAGTAAAGAATCATCATATTGTCTTCTGGTTCTTCCTTGTCATAGTGAAATGTCTAAGAAATTATTCAGCTTTTAAGAACAAAACTCTTACAATGAAACCTGAGATTCAGCTGGGCTAGAAGTGGGCTGCCAAGTGGGAGTCATGTATGGTTTTCTCTCTGTGTTTGTTTTGGGAATTCAAAACCATCAGAGAAGTCAAATCTTAAAAGCTTCAATAGGCTGACATTACTGATTAATAAGAAGCTGCTTCCATAAGCCAAGAATACTAAAAGCTAAGACCAACCTAATCCCAAATGACCAATCTTCATGTTAAGAGTCTTATTCTGCCATAAATCCACAGGTGCATCTTTCAGTGATGTCAGTGGGAATTGTCTGGTAGACTAGAGTAGTATCTGTCCCTAAGGCAGCAGATGATTTAGATCTTGAAGAACAACTAATAAAAGAAACATGTAGCGGTTGAGACAATTTAGTCATTTCACGAACGTTAAGTGCCTTTTACACACATGATAATAGCTACAAAAGGAATAAGAAATGGATTTTAAAGTAAAATTCCGTATAAGATTTTTCAGAGAAACGATCTGAAGATATTTTTTAAATGTTATTAACGTGATTAACAAATAGCACTTGAAAATTTAGTTGTGATGGTGAAACAGAAGAGGTTGTTAACAGTCTGAAATATCACCCAAAGAAAGGACTCAGGCCTTTTTTCCCCATGGATGTGCCTTTTGCCATTATCACCTTTTTAAAATACCGCAGACTATATACCACAACCACAGCTCTGTCTCCTTTTTCCTTTTCCTGACTTGCCTATTTATTAGGTTTTTGGCCAATTTCCAGCCACCTCCAGCAGTGATAGTTCATTTGTGTTGTATAGAACAGGGCACTCCTTCCAGTTGTGAGATTAATTAGAGTTGGTGTTGGGAAAATATTTCAGAATCTGGACCCAGATTATCAATACTTTTTTTTTTTTTTTTTTTTAATTCAATTTTAGATTGAGATTTAAACTTAATTTTACCCACCTCTAGTTCAAATTGTGAAGGCCAGTTATTATATGTACCTTCAAATGCCTCTCCTTTTGTCTCTCTCATCAGCTGTCACAGAGATTCCTGATTTTTCTTATAAAACTCCAGACTGCTTGTTTCTCTTGAAATACACATGAAAACAGTCAGAAAAAAGAGTAGAGAACAGGAGCAGAAACTATATCAGACTAGAGGCAACAAGGCTATATAATTACCTTGGGAATTATGGTGCTGATTTTTTTTTCATGTTGGAAAACAGCTACGGCGTCGTGAAAAGCAAATAAGCAAAATTTGTCTATCGGTATCATGAAAGCAGTTGTACATTCTTTTGAAGTTATCACCCTCTGTTATTTTGATGAATCCTTATTCTGCAAAATTATCATGGAGAATTAATGAAATTCAAGTAGTTCTGCATCAACGGCAATAAGAATAGGATTGATTAGTTCAATACCCAGTAAGTTATGAAATTCCATTTAGCGATGATGAAATTCCCAGAAATACCTTTTGTAATAGTAAAGACTGACTGATGTATCAAAAGGCGAGGCAGATGATACAGAAGATTAATTTGAGCAGCTTTGTGAGAATAGGGCCTGTGGGCACGTGGTCCCCTAGGGATCGTATAGCCTAGCTGAATAGCCACTGGCCTTTTTATGACTTAAATGACAGAATATTAGGCTGAAAACTCGTAATTGAAAAAGAAATTACTCCTGTATGGCTTTTATTGTATTTATTCAGCAGTAATTGCTGTCCTTAGATTTGCCATTATCTCAGAGTTAAGAGGTTAAACAAACATGAAACCGAAGTTAGTTACAGAAACTGTTTTGACACCCTCACTCATACAATGTAAATCTCTTAAAGAAGAAAGACCTGTTGAATGAAGGTGTTAGTACTTTGGGATCTGTAAAGTTGATTAGATATATTCCTTATGTTGCCTGCAAAATTTGGGGTAGTGCTTAGTGAATGTCTCTTGGTGTAGATATCTCACTGTTCCATTAGGAAGTGGCTCTAGAGCTTAAGTAAAAACACTGTGTTGGTTGAATCAAAATCCTCAATATGAGGATAACAGCAAGGCCTGTTGTCCTTAATGATATAGCATATCTGAGCTAATATATTTTGGGAAAGACCTGGAGGTTCACAGTGCCTCTCTGAACTAAGCAGCTGTGTTACAACATGTTTTCTGCAAGGTGAACAGCAATTTGCAGTCTAGTGCTGAGTTCAATGTACTTAGAGTGGTGAAGGTGACATCTGCAAAATGATTTGATAGTTTCTTGCCATGACACTGAAACTGAGCTCTGATTCAGTAGTTGAATGCCCTTGATTTGTCTTTCTCTACTGCATTAGATTTTCTGTTGCCGACAAAGCCTGAAGAAATTGTAATACATTGATAAAGCTACAAGTCTGGCAGATATTGAGTGAAAAAAATACACCCTCGAACCCAGGGCCTGCACCATTTTTCATATTAAGGGATTATCTGCCAATGCTAGTTTCTTGGCTATTTTATCATTGTATTTAAGAAACTGCAAACTTAAGATAGTGTTGTCACAACTTGTGATAGTTGATAGATATCACAAACTTGTGATAGAGCAGGTAATAAAAATCAGGAATCGCATTAAATACCATTAATTTACAAATCAGTCTTCAGAAAGGTTATCTATTGAAAAGTCTCTTGCTTTGTTGCTTCCTGGGATGCCATTATCCCCATGACTATTTCCAAGAACACTAGAAAGGTTTAGACAGCTTTTGAGGTAAACATTTCAGATGACGCTCTTTTTCTATTGTCGAGTGTACACGAGTTCTGCTGGTTGACCCAAGGCAGCTGCCACTTGTTTTTCTTCCAGTTCAGTTGACCAGTGGTTGATCTGACTCATTTTTACCCATCTTTAAAATGAATTAGAGCTTTGAAACAGTCTTTCAGACCACCAAATCGCAACAGAGAGAAATAGATGTTAAAATCTAGTATTATGTCTAAAACATTTTCCTATTCTGAAATCTAAAGAGAAGAATCCAGTTATATAAGTTTTATTTATGTATGGTCTTTGGCATAACTGCTGAAGAAATGGCAATACCTTGTAAAACTAGAGAGCCGCTTCCAACTCCCGTGTCCCTGTGGATGATAATGCCATTTCTTTACAGGGAAAGTATTTTTCTGCAACAACTACATTTTTATGATGAAATGTATTTGGTATATTGCGAGTCAGAGTATTTCTCCCACTGAGCTGCAGTTCCTTCTGGAAAAAATGTAGCCTTTCTGAAATTTATTTAAATGAGTAGGCATCAGCTTCTTAAGGTTTTGTCTTAGCCACATACAAAAGTGTTTAGAATAGGAGAGAATAGTTCAGATGGATGGGTTCTACAGAGATGATCAAGTCTAACTGCCTGATCATTTCATGGCTAAACAAAAGTTCAAACTTATTAGTGAGGGAATTACCTAAATAACTCTTGAACACTGACAGGCAAGGGGCATCAGTCACCTTGCTAGGAAGCCTGTTCCACTGTTTGACCACCATCACGATAAAGAATTTTTTCCTAATGTCCAGTCTGAATGTTCCCTGGTGCAACTTTGTGCCGTTCTCTCACATCCTGTCATTGGTTACCAGGGAGAAGAGACCAACAACTCCTTTTCCTTTTTTCCTTGGAGAGAGCAGTGAGATTGCCTCTCAGCCTCCTTTTCTCAAGACTAGGCGACCCAGGTGTTCTCAGCTTCTCTCATAGGCCATGCCTTCCAGCTCTTTTGCCACCTTTATTGCCCTCCTCTGGACACTTTGAAGTATCTTGACGTCCTTTTTGTATTGTGGAACCCAGAACTACACAAAGTATTCAAGATGAGGCTACGCTGATGCTAAATATAGTGGGAGGGTCACCTCTTTTGTCTGGCTGGCTACACTGTTTAATGCACCCCAAAATGTTGTTTGCCCTCTGGGCTGCCAAGGCACATTGCTGACTCATGTTGAGCCTTCTGTCGACCAGCACCGCCAGGGTGAAAAATGAAAGAAAACAAGATAAATGAAAGAAAACAAGATAAAACTTAAGAATTAGGAATTCTGAACATGCTATCATAGACTAAATGCAGTAGATCATCTACTCAAGCATATTGTCATTGACAGTGGCAGGTAATTCATGGGAACACTTTTTGGCAGACCAGTTTGGGCAAATTTGCTTTCAACAGAAACTTCTTTTTAAACTTCAGTTACTAGGTTTCCACTGATATCATAAAGCATAAAGATTTAAGTCTTATCTGAAACTTGTATTTTAAAAATGTATTTTTTAATATATTAACAATGAGAGGTTTTATTTTGCTTTCAGAAATGTCAGTATCTTCAGTGTCAGCATAGATATCAATTTATTTGCAACTGGTCACTCACCTGCAACTGTAGTTGATCGCTTACAGAAAAAATAATAAAAAAAGTACCTTCACTTGGAGCATGTCTGTGGTAGCTTCGAATGTTCTCCTGTTTATTTGTCCCGTTCATTTGTCCCATTTTAGATAGTCCTTGTCTGAGAGAGGAGATGAGGAGTCGCGTCTTGTGGATCGCTCATAAGCAGATTGCAGAGTACTTACTGAAAGATGCAAGGTATGATATTTTTTTATTGGATACTCACTGGCATTATCTCAAGGTAGCAATAAAGAGCAAGTCATTAGCAATGTTTTAGAAAAAACTAATGTTCTTTTGTGTATGATTTCAAAATGAATGCATTACTTTCCATCTCTGAGGGCTGGTAAATAGATAAAACTTGTAAGGACTGTAGGGTGCACAAATACTCTACTGATATGAAATATAAATATCTGACATCTAACTCTGGATCTGTGTTGTCTACGCAAAGGCAAAGTCTGATGTAAATGGGATTAGCAGTGTGCATGAAGTTAAGCATGTCCATAAATGTCTGTAAGGCTTTAGTTATGCAGTGCACTCATTATCTCAATTTGTTGTTTCATGGAATTGTTCCAAGTATCTCATCTAATCAGATCCTCCTGCAGGCACAACATATGCTCACAATAGCATTAGCTATATATAGCTCCTTCCACAATTGTGGAAGATCAATGGAACATTTTTATTGCCACTGCATGTACGTATCCGTGAATTATCCTGTAGGAATTAAAATCCCTTAATGAGATTAGTAGGTTCTAATGGGTATAAAGCTGATAGCAGAAGTATAATTTTTAGATAAAAGCATTATAATTAAGTGCAATGTAAAAACAAATATATAGCAATGTAGCATAAATAATATAAAATAGATATAAGTTTATAATTACAGACTAAGTAGTATAACTCAATTAAAAAATAAGCTTGACACTATTGCTTGTATACCAATCTGAAATATAATTAAAAAAAAAAAAAAAATAGAAAAACAAAGTCATTATGATGAATGAAAATCAGACAGATGTTCTTCATTGAAAATGTTTACGCCAGTAGTAAAGCATGTTTATTTCAGGTACCTAATGAAAAACCTTTGATATTTAAGCTTAAAATGCAGATGGTGAATAGCCCAGATAATTCTGTTGTCAGTAGCGCTCTTGTAAATCTGTTGAGTTACTCTATATTATTGAAAGTAGAGTAAAATGTGACAAAAGATTATGGCCTATTTCTGCTGCCAATATTACTTGAAACATATAAAAACAGCAGAATCTGTCTCTTTAGGGCTTGAACATACTCAATAGTTTTTTTTCCATTTATCCACCCTATTTGAAGTGCTTTCAACAAGAAAACTAAGAACATTTCCGTCTTGCTTTAGAGCTGGCTGTAAAATGCCAATATTAATATTGCTAAATACCTTTACCTGCTGAATGGATTAAGCATGAAACAGTTGAAAATTACAGGTTTTTTAATCAGTGTTACTGTCTTTGTTTCTAGATAGACAATTCCTTTTTGGCCTTGCTTTTTATAACAGCTGAAAAAATGGTGCTGTGAAAGTAGATATTAAACACTTCTTCCTTATAATCATATCACACTTTTATATTTATATCAAGGTTCATGATAGCTAAAAAGAAGTATTCAAATAATAAGACTTTCAAACAGTGGAGAATATAATAGAGTTAATTTCAAATGAACTTGAACTTAATGTGTCTGAAATGCAGGTGCAATATTAAGGATTAGAGGTGGGGGAAAGGAGGAGCTAATGCAGGGTATGTTGATCTTGAATCTGAACATGCCTTTTTTTAAAAAATAATGTGTATGTGGTCTACATTCATACGCTCACGTTATTGAAAGGACACTGATGAGATAATGCAGTCAATGTTGTTATTTTAATAGCCATTCATGAAAATTCCAGGTTTCAGCTCAAAATGATATTTAAATGATTAGTTAAATATAATATATTTAATGATATTTAACTCCAGATACTATTTGATTTTCAAGGTAGAATTCAGGTAGCTTTTCAACACTATTTCATTCAGAAAAAAACAAAAAAAAAAACAACAAAAAAAACCTACTTAAAATACAACTTCCATTTGCTTCTTTACCTTGTTTGTGTTCCTTTGAGCAGATGTCAGCTTGCAAACACATGCAAGTGCTAAGACGCCCTGAAGTTACAAATGAGTTTCAGTCAGTAAGACCATAAGCAATTACCAGTAGTATGCTTTTGTTATCTAAAATGCAACTGTGTTTCTTCCCTCTGCATGCATTCCTATAGTGTCTGGGAAAGTTTGGTACTACTTTTTAATCTGTATTTGCTAATACACAGAAATTTTCCTAGTGTAGAACAGAAAGAGAACAAAACAGTGAACAAAATTATAGCTTAAACATTGCCCATACTGGTAAAGCCACTTATGTCGCATCTTACCCCTCCAAAATCCAACTCAGTAACAATGAAACCAAAACTGACTACCACAAGAATATGATTCACATTCTTCCATTTACTTCTTGTAATTTTACTTCTTTCAATTTCTGTAGTGATGCAAATGAGACAGGAAAAAAAATTTGAGTATCAGCAATTATTCTGTGATCCCAGTCAATAGTATTTACATTAGGGGGTTTGACTAAAAAGAGAGGTTTGAACCTGTAAATGGAAATGTCACCAGTGACAAATAGATAAAGAAGGTCCTGGCTTTGGATCTAAATTAGTCTGCAGTAAAACCAAGCCAAAACAAAAACAACAAACACACACAAAACCACCACCAACAAAAAAGCAATCACTAACATACTCAAGCTATTGTTCCATGTCTCCAATAAAACCAAATTTAATAGTTCTGGCTTTGACATTTCCAGGCATGTTACTTTCTCAATAACTGTAATCAGAATATAAGCCTTCTACTTTCATTGTAAACCTTACTAAGGGCATATACACCAGCTGCTGAAGTTTGAAAGTCAGCTCTGAATAAAATAATATATTATGGAAATACAAAATAATTTTAAGTATCCCTTCAAAGCAGCTGAAGTAGTCATTATTTCCTTCCCAAAGTCTGCAACTTTGTCTTCCTTATGTCCTCCAAGTGTTAAGAAATATGAAGGGCAAAATAAATGCTTCATTCGTTTCCCTTATCTCAAAACACTGTCATGTGAAATTGCTCTGATAAAGGTCATTTACATAACTTTGATCTTGTTGGAAAGGAAGGTGGATGCAATGAAAGAAATGATATTTTTGCCCATGCCATTTAGTCATATGCATGCACAGAACCATTTAATGTAATAAAGGAAAAAACTGTAAGCAACAGTTTTTCTATTTCAGGCGTAGTAGGACTTTCGCACATGAGAGCCAGCAGTGTATTGACACTTGTTACCACCTTTGGAAGTTTTGCATGCAGAGTCAAATGACTTGGATTTCATGGCATAAACCTAAAGCCAGTGAGAGTGAAATAAATGGTTTCCTGTCTTACATATGCACAGAAATATGATAAGCTCAAAAGACAAAAATATAAATATTGTAAAGACTTCCTAGGAGAATTTTCTGTAAGAGCTTTGGATTACTGAATACTTGTCCCCTCCATATCTTGTTCCTTATATACTTGTTCCTTCCAATACTTGTCCACCTCCATAGTTGTTCTGCTTTATAACAGTTCATAGGCAAAATATCACAATGAACACTAGTTCAGTTGGAGAAGATGTAAAATAACAACCATTAATTAATAAAACTTGAATTGAATTTATAGGGTATGTAATCTTCATTAACTGGTTGAATAGACAAGTAACTGCATCAAATGTGTAGGTCAAACAGTAGCTCCCTAGATTACAGGTTAAGAGCAGCGTGAATGTGACGTACATGCTCGTATTTTCCCCACTATGCTAGACTAATCTGCAGGCAACATGGGTAAATTTAAAAGGCTCATGTTGTTTCGGCGTGTCTGGAATCCAGTGGCTGTGGGTTCCCCTTTGCTGCCTATATACAGGCAGGCAGGGAAGACAGGCATAGTGATGACAAAGCACACGACCAGTTTCAAAACTGGCACCATGTTTTGATCTGAATATGGTCAATTGATAAAAAGCACTTCAACTTATTTTGCAACGGAACACAAATGTTGTTTTGTCTTAGGTGGAAGGCAAACCATGATTAAGTTCAATTATTAATATCTCATTAACTGATCGTATTAAACACTCGTCAAGACCTGTTACCAAGGTGTTAAAAACCATAACAAAATGATCAGAACTGAATTCTCCTGGCTTCACTTCTTCATAAGGAGATTATGCAGACCCATAGCACCTGGACAACTGAACAAATTTTGGGGAGCAACCATTTTGCTTGGACTACCAACCCACTTCCATTTTATGAGTAAGAATGCCTGCTCTTAGAGAAGTAAATACTGAAATCCTGAATGATATTCTGCATAAGGAAAGCTGCTCTTACCCAGAAGTACATAAGTAGGCACATGAGCTTACCCAATTACACACACAGGAATTTAGGTCAAACCGAAGCACTGTTGTCTGACTACTCTTTCTTTCTAATGCTCTTCTCTGTGCATGTCATCAGCGTAGCAGCAAAGCATCTTGAGGTATTTCTCAGTGGTGTGTGTTTCTCCTCACCCTTTTTAGTCTGGTCAATCACTGTCAGCTGAGAGAGTTCTGAGATATAGTAGAGAACTCCACTGGTTATTATTTGAACCATCCATGGAGTATGCAACAATTTTTATTATTACACAAATAATATAGTAACATATTTAATATATAAAATATAAATTACTATTTCTGTATCAATAAATATTCTTAACTATTGGTTGAGCATACTTAATAATTGAAAACACTGCAGAAAATCTATTTTCTTGAAGTGGTAAGTGAACAAATTTTTAGTGATTTTTATTATTTTTTTTTAACTTCTTTTCATGATCCATGCAGGCTTTGCTGCCTAAATATTTGCTGCCTATTGTATGGAAACCTAAAAAGGAGACTCTACTGGTATAGCTATTGTCCACTAGGAAACTTCAGAGGAAAAAATGTGACTGGATGTAACATGAAACTCATAGTGGAAAGATTTATAAGTGAAGGGTTTTCCTGAGCTACTAATTGAGTTAAAGATCCAGAAAGACATTTAACAGGGGTGTTGGTAAAATTCTGATTTCTGTAGGGAGATAATGCAGGCAGGTGAGCAATGGCATGATGATCTTTTGGCCGGCTGGTTGTCAGAATTTTGTTTTATTCCATAGTGTCCTTCACTTCAGTTTTGTTCCAAATAAGCTCATATTTAAATTACAAGGAGCTGTGTTCTGTTGCTGGCACTGGGCTTACATCCTAAAGCTTCACTGTACATCTTAGTATTTTTTGTGTCTTTCAAGAATGTTCATTACAACCTTCGAGACAGATTTTTTTATTTTTTTTTCCGATTGTAAGTTACTACCGAGAGTTTGATTTAAGAAATATTTGAGTTTGAGTTATGGTATATGTAATACATTTTAATCAAAACTCATTCTGATTGTCTTCTTCCCCTAGTCCTTCAATAATTAACCTTGACAAAACAGGACACAAATAGAAAATTTTCTAAAATTCCTTCATTCCGGTATGATCTTCAAAAGAACATATATTCTAAAAGGAGACATTCCAACCTCTAGATAAATGAACATTTTACTTAACTGAAGTAAGGCTTGCTACCAATCATGATATTAAATATGGGAGCAGAAAGCATAATCTGTCCCTTTTCCTTAACGTGTAGTTGTCTGGTGTCTTCTGGAGCACCAGAGACGAACCACAGTTAGCCTATTGCTCTAAATGTGATAAAAATTTATGGATGTGTTTTCTCACAGACATCATGTTTAAAGCAACTGGCAGATCTAGAATCAGAACAGAATTTTCTTCAGGCAGGGAAAAGCTGGGTTTTGTTTGTTTTAGCTTGTCTGCTTTCATCTTAGCACTGCATCATTTCCAGGTTCCTCTATGCATTTTCAAAAAAATTCCTCATTACTCGGGGAGTCACTGCAAAATAAAGGCACTTTTATTTCTCCTAATTTCTTCTTAGGCTTTATTGTTATTTCTAAAGTTTGGAATCTTTTGAACAAGGTATCTTTGGTTTGATATCGATTAATGAGGGCGTTTGAAGGGATGTAAAAAGGACTGGATTTCCTATGAAATTATATTTTCTTCTATTGCTTGTGGCTGGTTTTATTACATCTAGATTGGTCAGATATGTAACTTATAAAAAGCATAAGATCATAAGATTGAGGTTTAGTCTACAGGTATAGTTGGCAAATATGACCACTTCACGTAACCGTTTATGTGATATGAATGGTATGTTACCATTCCACGACCTATTTCAAATGCAGTTTTCTTAAATGGCAAAGATATGATTCTAATACACTTTGTTTTACCAAGCCAACTCTGCTATTAAGAAAAAAAAAAGGCAAACTTTTCAACAAAGCCTGTTGAAAACCTCTGTGCTTAATTGTGTTGACCTGCAGTTTGAGCCCATTATTCACCATATTTCAAATATCTGGTAAAAGAGAAGTAAAGCTGATGCACAGTAAGTCAACGGGAAGTGAATATGAATGCCTTCAGTGGTTTAAAGTAGATGAGCGACTAAAAATGCACAACCTTATTAAAACAAGAATAAATCATGCATGCTTATTCATAGGTAGACTGTGTGCAGGCAGGCAGTGATATTGACTAGATTTTCAGCTCATATAAACTGATATAGCTCCCCAGATTGTGGAGCTACTCCTCAATAGTGTTTTAGTATCTGTTCAGTTGACTAGAATGGGATTACACAGACAAGTAGTATCTACCTGTGTAAAATAAGGATGTTGAACTGGGCTATCAAGTTAAGAACATGATAATTTGAAATAAAAACAACAGAGGTGGTACCTCTGTTAGCAGTCTTAATAGAGGAATCAAGGACTAAATGAGCCCTGGAGATTTAAAGAATTTGGACTTTTAAGAGACTGGTGGTAAGGGTGAAAGTCAGACTAAACTGATAGACTGTTGAAGCCAAAGAGGTAAAGAACTTCTTTATAGAGATAATGGGGCAATTTTCAGTATTGCAGGTCATGCAGGCACTCAGAGGTTGGAAAGAAACTCAGAGGTTGGAAAGAAGAGGAGGCTGATGGTAGCTTTGAAGATAAAGAGAGGGACTGACATAAACATGAAGATTAACAGGTGGAATAGAATGCACTGTCAGCACATTTAGAACAAATCAACAGAGATCTGTTTGCTTCCTGAAGAACTGGGCCAGAGAATTCTCAACTTACGTAAAATGACTGATTCTGAGAGAGGGGTTCTACAGCATGGTAAACTATTAGAGGTAGATCATGGATGTTTTTTTTTTAAAAATCATGGCATATATTCTGACAACAACCTGTTTGACGTCATGTCGATTTTTCTTTTTTAATTGGAGCTATTTAATTTAGCAGAAAATGTTACAACAATTCGCTTCTGCTCCATTGACCAAAGAATGTTTATTATTTTTCAAATAAAAATGCACAAACATCTGTAATAATTTTTCACAGCCTGAACCATTATTAGCCTCTACCCCATATGAGATCTAACTACTTCTGCTGACTGCTGTCCTGCTGGGACTCTTGTTGCTACTACAGTAAGTGACAAGAATGCCTAGTAAGCGTGCGCACAGATAAACCAGAGGTACGCGATATCATTGATGCATTCTACCTACTCTTAATGTTTTAGTATGGTATGACATGTCTAAATCTGCTGGCCACAAGATAAGATGAGCTATGACTTAAATCTGAGAGCTGATTTTTAGGTTCTTCTTGAATAGCGTCTTGATGGTATCAGATGTCTACCTTCAACAGTATGGTGTATATCTAAAAGCACAATTACTGCTTGAAGAGTTCACAGAATTTGTCATAAGCTACTGTCTGTTAATATAATTCTTAGCTGATATAATCAGTCTTCTGTAGATCCAGAGCTAAAATATTTGTTCACGTACCTTACTGTGGCATGTTTGATGTTAACTCCAATGAACAATACAGAGAGGTGTTAGCATTTCAGGTTACTACATGCTAGCGTTGCTATTCTTAGAATCCTGTTTCTTGTTGAAAATTGAATAGTTCAGTGTGTCCTACATCATCAGTCTTTCATATGAAGGCATATTTGTACCTTAGGTTGCATCAGTCCAGCTGAATGTATTCCATTACGTCTAATAGACAGTATGCCTATTACCTAAGTCACAGTAACAAGCACTGCATTTTTATAGACCAGAAGGCAATTTGTAGTATTGTTTTTTATGACATCTTTACCTGCAGTTACAGCAGGTACTGCTGTACATTCAACTGCTTGAATGCCTTTCCTTATTTTTTTTTATTGAAAAAAAAAAAAGACAAACTTGTCTGATAGTGTTTCTTCTGAGAAAGTAGTGGAAGTTTCTGGATGGGAACGAGTTCTGTTGTCACTTGCAGTCTGTTCAGGAACTCTTTGTGACAACAACAGTCGTTAGCTTTCATATTTGCACTGAACTAAATTAACTTACATCAGCATTTCACATGATCATATGCTGTGCTTCTACTACTGTAACATATGCCTTGAATAAATTTAAATTTTGATTTCAGTTTTCCTATACCTCTGGGATGACTGTTTCACAATGTTTTCTTCCACATTCGGGTCCTGCCCTCAATGCTTTCCACCTGATGTTAAGAAGAGGATAAAATCACTAAGGTCCATGGGTCTTCAAAGACCTTTGACTGTTTATAATACTCCCATTACACGTGCACATTACTGCTTTGCTGGGTTTCCCTTACTTTAGAAGAAAAAGCCTTCAATGCTACTTAAAGGGTTCCCATGCTATTTAAACAGTAACTCTCTAATTTCTAAGTCGTTACATCACATTTATTGTCTATATCATCAAATAATTTCATTACCATCGGTGCAGAAACATTATGAAATGCATGGTATAGGGAACGAGTGTCATTCCTTTTGGCAGGGTTGTGAAGGTGATTTTATCTAACCTGTAACAACCACAGTGGAATAAGTCATCATAACCACTTGATGGCACCGATGTGTTCGACCACAACTGAGAATTTAATCCAAAGGTTGAGAGGGGTTATGGAGTATATAATACCATTTTGTGATTTTGTGATGCTCTTCACACTCTTTATGTTATGCAATTTTTAAAGCTCTTAGCAACTTTTTAATTAAGTAGCAATTTAATGAAAAACAAGGGATTGTACGTTCTCATTGTGGACATGTTAGTTAAAACATTCTTGCAATTGAATCTCAGCCTGAGTTTTTCCTAGTTACAAAAAATTGCTGTAGAGTTGGCTACCCCCAACTCACCTTCTGTCAGACGTGAAGAGGCATCAATGTGCCAGTTACCACTGTTCCAGGCACACATCCCTGTGCCATAAGCCTGTGTTGAATTTTGTGCAGTGACTGTGTAATCTCATGACAGCTGAACAGATACTAATTGTCACCAGTACAGCCTCAGCATTAGGTTATGCTGATAAATCAGCTGATAAATCAGATAAATCAGATTCAGTAAATGCTCAAAGAAACATTTTGACAACTTTCTTGGAAATAACGTTTAAGTGTGAATTTGAAGCTTAGTAGAAAAAGGGGCTTTCCTTAGAAAAAAACATTACTCCAGTAATTTTCTCAAGTGTCCTGACTAACTGCAAGTACAAATGTTTTTTTTCACATCTTACCTAGCCCCTACAATACCTAGTGTCAACTTAAATATGGGATTCTTTGTCTTGGACCAAAGTTACAGACTTTACTGAAACAGTTGAAGTTTTGCAATTGTACCTGCAAGAGACAAAAACTTTCTGTCTCTCTGCAACTTGGTTTAGTCACTGTTGGTGCAATTTCAAAGGGGGCTAAGGCATCTAGTGATTCTGTCACCAGAAGAATTTTTGAAAAATTTGAATTTTATCAAAATTTCAAAAGGTCTGTTGCCTGTAGTTGAGATAAGAAGTCCAGGGAAAGATACCAGGGAAATAAAATACCCTTAAGTTGTTTTGTAGTGACTTGTTGAGACGCCCACCTCAGTGCTTCTCAGAGATGTATTCCTTTAGAACTCGAGTGTAACTTTTACAGTATTCTGTACGCTACACTCTTTGTTTATTAATCTTGCATAGGGAGATTACTATTTGGCCTTTTATTTCTGCCTTTTTCCTCTGTATGTATAGCTTACTACATATTAGTCTGTAGACATGGTTATAATCAAGGCCATCCTCAATCCTTGATTTTCCCTGCACTTTGTCTATTTGTAGATTTTGATCCTTTCCTACATGTCTTGCAATGGCCACAAGGCATTGATACATTTTTTTGTCATCTCTGGGGTAAGTTGGCTTGTTGAGCCTGTGTTCAGTGGATCTTTGTGAATGTAACGTTCACAGCATTGCTGTCCATGATTAGTGGAGAATTGGATCAATGATTCCATTCTTTTTCTAAACTACAGCTCAGCTAGTGCAAAGAATAAGGGTCCTTTAACTCGGTTTGCGCTTGCTAGGTCTGTCCCTTTAGGGATAGTTTGAGTAAGCATATAAGCTTTGCACATAGCCCTAAATGTCCAGTTTTTCCTAAATTAGCACAGGGAATTAATTTAGGAAAAGCTGGACATTTAGGGCTATCTTTGAGATCACAAAAAAATAAGTTAACTCACCCAAGCAGGCTAATTTCAAATTCCCAGTTAGACATGTAGGAAAAGGTAACTAGGATTTAGAGAAGATAAGTGAAAAAGCTTTTATGGAAACTTTGGACAGTATAGGAGGGTTAGGGAGTCTCAGTACAGAGCATGGGTAACATGCTGATAATCGTCTGTGCTTTGGAGGTGCAAGAAATAGTGGTTGCATTTGCTTTGAGAAAAATGAAGAAAACGATGTCTGATGATACTGTTCTGTAGGAGTAGAAATACAAACTAGATGATTATTTCTACCGCTTATTTATTTAATTTACTCAGGCTTTTCAATATAATTTCAGTCTTCTGGCATATGCTTCAGTGTACAGGCTATTAAGAGTCCAGCCTTGGAAGGGCACTTTAGTCACTTTAGTTATAAAACCTCATACACATTCAAAATAGGGAAAAAAGAAAATACATAAATAAATAATAATTTTTAAAAAGAATAGAAATAGATCTATTAATCAATCAGTGTTATTGTCTTTTTCTGATCTCAAAGATGTTTTATTTTAGGCTTTTAAAAGTAAATAACAGTAATGATTTCATTTATATACGGTTGCCTATTTATTGCCTTCGTTAATTAAACATAATTAATCATGGTTATGAAAGGCTGAAAGTCTGTGACTGCCTTCCTAGCAAGCCCTAAAATTGGGGGAAATGTTAGCTGTCAGTTAAAAAAAAAAGGCAGAGTGCCTTTTCATGAGGGTTAAGGCAGTTAAAAATAAAGAAATCTTTAGCAGGAAATTGCATTATGCCAGAAAAGTATGAAAAGGTCTTTGGTATTCATATGTTAAAAAAAAAAAAAAAAAGACAATATTATTACTACAACATTTACTACTAGGGGATTTATTCCTCCATGCTCTCACATGTTGGACTTCAAAATCTTTTGTTATGTTACTGGTGTTGATGTTACGAGTAAAGAAGTATACATTTTCCTATCACTTACTCCTTCACTTGAAGGAGAAATAGTAGAACACGGCAAGATTATGTTGTAGTCATCTGAGATGCTCACTAAATAATTACAGTTTCCTCTCCTATCACCATCTGTCTTGACATTTACTTTAGGTAGAGCTGAATTACTGAAAAAAAGAATACGAGGGAGATGGTTACTCTACTACATTTACTGTATCAGCTGAGGTCTTTGTCCTTCATCAGTTCTCTTGGCCTCAGTTCCCTCACTTGGGAATATCTACTGGGTACTACGCCGTCAAGCTAGTTTATTTTTCTCCTTCCCTTATTTCTCTTAATGTGATACATGAAATTGCAAGTGGCTGGCTCATGAGGTCCTTGGAGTGTTGCTTGTTTGATCAGCCATATTTTCCTCGTTGTTTAGTTTTGCTGTGAATGTTCATCTTTCTTTGTCTGTTTTGCTAGGATCAGCAACATCTTTTTATACATCACATTGTTCCACGTGGTTCTTATTTCTGAATGATGCCTGAAGCACTATTATGATATTAATTTAGCTATCTTTGGTTGAAATAATATAAATAAGAGCACAATTATTTTAATAAATAATTTTATTATGTAACATTTATAATTAACTGCATTAATTAATACATTGATAATTATACTAGACATAATTTCACCAAGAACAACTATATATTTCTATAGACAAAGTAATAGAAAGTGCTAATGAAACTACAAACAATACTTACACTGATTTCAGTTTTTTCCTTCATTCAGGATGTATTGGCGAACTCCACTGTTCAGAGCCTAATTCTAACAACACCAAATCTTTGTGTCATCTTGTCACTTATCCAGTCCTGACTGACAACGTTAAATAGAAAGCTGCTCTTACGTTCAACTACAAGAGTACATATTAGCCATTGCACTAGCTCGGCAATATTAACTTAAATTTGCACTATTGTTGCAATCCTTTTCACT
Source organism: Nettapus auritus (assembly GCA_011076525.1). Lineage (NCBI taxonomy): Eukaryota > Metazoa > Chordata > Aves > Anseriformes > Anatidae > Nettapus > Nettapus auritus. The sequence goes on from CM021769.1 coordinate 57,567,649, forward strand.
AATATTGTAACCCTGCCTGTATTAGACAAGGAATCAAATCTGTTCAATGTATGTTTAGGCCTGGAAAGGACTCAAGAACAGGTTTCTAATACTGGATACTAAATCCACCTAAACCTTTTCCATATAAATACATATATTCATTTATTTCATGGAAAGTGCAACACCTCTTGTTGAACATTATGGTACTTTTCATTACAAAAAGGAAAAAAAAAAAAAAAAGTAAATAATGTCCCTACTGCAAAATCATATTTTTATTCAGCTTCTTATTACTATAGTTTTATTTTTCTTTAGGATAAAACTGATAGTAATATAATGAATACTCACAGTCCTGTGCACTACAGGAATACATTGTTTTTCTTGGAAGTAAACATTCCAGAGCTGTCCTGAGTGCATTTGGATTTGCTGAGCAAATTATAGAGAACGTAAAAAGGATGAGTGAAAAATCTGTAAATGTTAATTACTTTCCTAGTAATTACAGTTGCATTTTATTATTTTTAGCCTAATCTGAGTTCTCTTAGTCATGAGATTTAGTCACCCCAACAAGAATGACTAATGTAAGTTGAAAATAATGAAGCATCTTCAGAGAGAAGAGAAATCATGAAACTGAGACGGGGGTAAAGGGTGGGGAATAAGATGAATGACTTGAGATGAATATAACTTTAAAATACCTACAGATGATGACACAGTGATTCCTGAGGACAGCTTCCCAGGACAACAAAACCAGCTAGGCCTGTGACAGGGACCTTTGTTATATATTGTAGCCATTTACAGCTCATTTTTTTGTTTGTTTGTTTGTTTCATTTTGGTGATGGGAGGAGGTTGCTTTGTTTTATCCTCAGGTATTTTTTGACCCTTACCTTGAGAGTGTCTGCATGACTTAGAGGTACATCAAGTAGAATTTAGGCAGTTCAGTGCCATGAGGAATGCTGCTCACCTGCATAGCCATTTAAAGGTTTAGGAACAAATATTGCAAGCTCCTTGGTAGAGGAAGCAATTAATCTAAACATACGTAACTGCAAGGCTGTTACCGTAGCACATATCAGCAATGTCTCCAGTATTTATTAGGTGATGATGTAACAGAAACTGTTGTCCTCATGTTTCAAAAATTATTAATCAAAAATGTGATTTTTTTAATTTCATTTGTCAGCTGGAAAACAAAACAAGAAACAGCATAATAGGGTTTTAGCAAGGTGCTATCTCTTAGCCAGGAAATACACTGCACTATTTTTCAGCAGAAATACAGCCCTGTGGGATTTATGCATGGGGTTTAGCTGCATAGGATGTTCTGGAAACTGCAAAGAGAGGCAAGAGAATAAGAATACTGTCTTAGCTCTATTTGGTGCACCAGATTTGATGCTAAAGCAAAGGGCACATTATCTTTCATTGGAAAATGTAGTTTTCCGTAATCTTAAAATCGGTGTCTGTGCTGAGGAGTTCCGAACTGAACACAGCACTGCAGGTACGGCCTTACCAGTGCTGTGCAGATCAGATCCCTTGACATGCTGTCAGTGCTCTTCCTAATGCAGCCCAGGACACCATTAGCCTGCTTTGCCACAAGGGCACATTGCTGGCTCATATTCAGTGGAGTTCACTGGGACCCCTAGCTTCTTTTCAGACCAGCTGCTTTCCGACTGATTGTCTCCCAGCACGTACTGAGTATTTCTCCCCAGGTGCGGAGCTTTGCAATTCTCTTTGCTGAACTTCATGAAGTTCCTGTTGGCTCCTATCTCCAATCCATGCAGGGTACTCTGGATGGCTGCACAACCCTCTCATTTATCAGTCGCTCCTCCAGATTTTTGTCATCAGCAAACTTGCTAAGCGTACACTCTGCCCCCACCATCCAGAACGGAAATGTTGGATGTGACTGGAATCAGTATTGGCCCCTGGGGTAGTTAATGGCTTTCATCTAGAATTTGTCCCACCGATGACTACCCGCTGGGTGCAGCTGTACAGACGATTTTCAGTTCTCCTCACTCTCTGCTCATCCAGCATTGGGTCTTAGTGAAGAGTTTATAGCGAGCACAGCTACAAGTATTGAAAGAATAACTTATTCCCTTCAAAGGATTATGTCCATATGTACATGGAAATGCAACACAGATTCACTGTAGCCCACGGTATTTTGCTTATTATACCACAGGCTAGTCAGTTTAACAACCCATACTTCACATTCCCTCCATCTTTAACCTAAGTCATGTTCACTTCAGACTAACAGATAAAAATAATGCTCTCTGCTGAGTATCACGTCCTGTCTGGAACAGGTAATTCCTTTGAGATCATCCGTGCTAAAGTGACTTAGTGCAACCCCACTTAACCATCTTCTAATAACTCTATGTGGAAATCAAGCATGGGAATCAAACGTGGCAAGCCCTTTCAGAAATTAGTTTTAAATTAGTTTGGAAGGTTGTTTTTGTTGGTAGTGGTTGGTTAGTTTTTCTTTTCTTTGCAATTAAGACCTCAGCTGTGGTTCTGGGTTGTACTACTATAGCATCAGATTCCTAAACATTTTTGTAAAATGTTGAACACTCTGTGAAGAGTTATAGTGAGTGTATAAAGTCCCATAGCTGTTCTGGATCAAAAGTAGAAACTGAATCTGTTACTGTCAAATACAAGCCAATTCTGTAACTGCAAATGTATTTTTCCCACTCGTGTCCAGTCAACAATATAAAAAATAACATAGTGACCAGACTGTTGGTCCCACAAGTTTTTCCTCATAGTAACGCCTTTGCAACTTGCGATATCCTGTCATTTTGTAAGCTGTTATACTGCTGTACATAGGCCAAAGAGTTGGCTTCTCTGTGCAGAGGCGTGCCCTGAAGTTTGATAGGCCTTAATTCAACAGAGTGCCTTTATTTTTTCCTGTTGTGTTTTTTTTTTTTTTTTTTTCTTTGCAGTGGTCATTTTGAAACGCCTACCTCTTTCAAGGCTGAAGTTCAGAATTGAAATATAATTCTTAGTGGTAAGAAGCACTATTTATTGATCAATTCACAGTCTGTGAAGTTAGTCATAAATGCTTCTATTACAATTTGGTAAAGAAAATACATTCAACTTCTGCCTTCCTCTGGCTCTATTAGGCATAGCAGTGAAAAAAGAGTTTGAACTCAAACCGCATTATAATGGTACTGTATCAACACCCTTAATTTCTGTTAGCAACTGCTTATTGGGATAACTTAAACAATTGTGTTTAAGAAAAGGCAACATGAGCATATCTTTTCAGCCTGTAAAATAAAATTGGCCCTTGTAAGCAATTGGTACATAGTTCTGGAAACACAGTGGGCTTGATCTGGCAGCTCCTTCTGATCAGAAGGCTCCCACTGTGCTTTATGAAACTATATAAAAAAGATAAAGTTTGCGATTCTAACCTTAGAATTGTTAATCTTTGTATTCCAGAAATAAATTTTCCATCTTTTTTTTTTTTCATTTTTTCAAAAATCATTTGAGCTGTTTTCTCAATGTACAGATAAATGTAGCTGTAAATTTCCTTCCATGCTTTTGAAGGGAAAGGAGGCTAATTATCATTTACATATTTTTTGACAATTTTTTTTGTTGACCATTACAAGCTCCTAACCTACAATTCCCACAGTGTTCTGCAGAAGGCTCCAAATATCCAAAATTATAGCATTTCTATGGTTATATAAAAATAATGTCTTAATATAATTTTTAGATATAATTCTTAATTAATGTTTCCCTACCTGTTTTTTTGTGGTTGTTGTTGTTTGTTTGTTTGTTTTGTTTTCTCATTAGTAACTTTAGTGCTTTTGTGCCATAAGCTCAATACCAACTTGATGACCCTGGAAAAAAATCTTCTCTGCCATATCTGTGCTCCTTTCATTACTCTCTTCCAACGGCCTGTTCTTCTCAAAGATACACAACTGCATGATAGAACATGTGGAGGAATTTTGGTGATTTTCTGAAAGGCTGTGATGTAGTTTTGGTTATCTAGTGTGCTGTGTTCAGTGGACTGTTGCTCTGCCCTACTGAGACATGTGCCTTCTTTCCTTGTGCAGTAGAGAATGGACTACTGGCACATTCACTGGGAAGGAAGCAGGCTTCAGGCTTTAACAGATGTTCTGTGTGACAGTAAAAGCCTTCCCAGTTTCCTGAATATTTTCAGCCTGTGCTATTTGAATCACAGGCATTTGAAGATCGACCTCAGAGACCTTAATTGTGCCATTGGCAGACTTGCTCAGTCCGTAGAATTGCCGCTGCCCGGCACGAGTTGCAGGGCATGAGACACTCTGAAGTAATAACCACTATCTTGGGTCCAGGAATGGGCTCCAAGATGTCATAAGAGCATAGGAGAGTCAGGGCTGCAGATCAGCTTCAGCTCAGGAAGTCAGCAATATCTTTCTTCATCTGAAAGTTGGTCCTGTGTCTGAAAGGAGATCCAGAAGACTGGATGCCAGGTTGTTGCCATAGCCAGGAAAAAGTTTATATTCTCTCCCTATCCTACCCCAAACATAAGCCAGTGCTGAACGCTGTGCAAAACCTACCGTAGGAACATGAATTAGGAAGGAGTCAACAAGGTTGGCTGCTTAGGAAGCACAAACAGAAATAAGGGTTCAGTATGGGAGTCCTTATTTGGGCCGTGGTGGCGAGATCACTGAGACTCTACATGTCTGAGAGACAGATGAAAGGACAGCACCACATTCCTGAAGGGGCCTGCAGCCTGGAAAGAAAAGGTCTGCATACTAGTTTTCCTTCGTAAAACTTTGAAATGTATGAGCACCAAGAAGTTCAGGGTACTCTGGTCAGCATCAACTCTTCTCTTACTCCATTCTGCCTATGATGGGGGTTTTGAGGAGTCTCCTGAACGCTGTATCCATCCATTTTTATTTCACTGCAGTGTTTATGAATGTTGTCAGAATTGAACAATCCCAGTTCCACTGTGATCCACAGACAGCGTATCTCTGTTTGTCTCGTTGCCTTCCTATGCTTCATTTCACTGTAGGTTCTAAACAAACGCTATGTCCTAATAATTCTGGCTTTCACAGAATATAAGCAGCTTTGTTCTTTTTACCACCCTTTGGTCACAAACATACCGAGGAAATCTGCAGTTACTGTTGTGTCAAGGCCTAGGTGCTTTATGTGAAATAAAAGTGACTTTTCTCCTGTTATCTCATTTGTTGCCAGGCTGATTTAAATGATTTCGTATTCACAAAAATGCAAGAAAAAATAAATCAGCAGTATCTTATGGTCCCAGGTGTCCAAGATAAGCCAGTAGCCTATCCAAGAGAGAATTTAAAAACATTTTCCACCACCTTGCTCTTGCATTAGCTGTTAAAATTATATAACTTCATGGAATGACCGTAAGAAATGGTAAACAAGGAGCAAAATGAAACATTTTTATTCACTCATAATATAAAGAGCAACTGGTACTGGGACATAACTGTTGCACTATTTCTGTAATGCATGGCAAGATCAGGAAAAGTTAACCAGGCTTAGTATATCCAGACAAGCAGAAACCTTTTTAAAGGTTTCTTGTGCATTTCATCTTTTTTTTCTCTTACACTTCACTAGAAGCTTAACAGTTTCTATTAGAAACAGTAATACTATTAACAGTACTTCCCTTAGAGCCAGAATTCTTTATTTCCGCAGATAATAGCTATTTTTCCAGAACTGCTATTTTCTGCTCTGTACAAGCTTCTTTGAAATTCTGTTCTTCCTCGGATTTTATTTCTCTGTATTTCAACTCAGAAGTAGTATACAAATAGTCAAATTAGAAATAGATTTGCAATGTATTTATGGTACTCATTGGATACAGCCTTCTGTAATCTGCTTGAAAAAAGGTCAAAAAATTGAATACAGCACCATTTAAATAAACAAAACAACAACAAAAAAACCACAGCATTTCTAACTTCAAAATTAGCATATACATGAGTGAACTAAAGCTTTGCAGTTCTCAAACCAGATGAAAATGTGATAATCAGAATCCAGAAGGCTGATCTCAGAGCTAAAGACAAGAGTTATACCTTTTTTCTTCCAAATAGTGAATTTAGTACAGTATTGAACAGCTATTGTGTTGTAATATGCTGTATTTAAAGCACATTTGAACTGAAAAAAAAAAAAGATAAACGTGCAATCAGTAATCAGAGTCATTTGCAAATTCTGGGACAAAGGAAAAGCAATGGGCTGTTTTCTCCTAATTTTTTAGTATCTGTGTTATGTCATCCTTCAGATATAGGCAAAGTCATCCCAATACCATGCTCTTCAGAGTGGATAATTAATGTCTCTGATCTCTGGCAGGTGCAAGCATTAACCCCATCTATATTTCATAGGTAGGTACATTAACTATTTGTGGTTAGTGTAGGGATCAAAATAAAACGAGAAGTTCAGTGAAAAAAGACTGCTGAAAGTAAAGTTTAGACCATTCTACCAGGTGGAAGAAAAAATGTGGAGGAAGAATATGAACAGTTAATAGGACACTTGATCAGTTGAGATCATTTTTAGGCCCATCTCTCTCCATTTTAGGAGGAAAGAAAATGGCTTGTTTATAAATGCTAACTGTTCATTTCATTAGCAAGGAACACGACTTTGGTCATGTCCATCACAGTTCATCACAGTCTGTGCGACTTAACTGTCAGAAAACTTTGACGTTAATTGTAAACTAATCTGAAGGAAGCATCCAAAAATGTCTGTCCTTGCACTTTGAAAGTAGTAATTTACATTTGTGTAATTTATGTTACTTCTATGGCAACTTCAACTGTGCTGCAATTAGCAGTCTATAATGCTTTCCACAATAGATCTGTTTTTCAGAGATTCATCATTCCGATATAAATATTTACTCCACATTCAAATGAGTCTCATTGATTGGGAGCAACTCTTTATCACTCAGTAGTCTAGAGGCAACAAAATCATTTTCATGCTTCTGTTACCCCACAAAAGCAAATTTTGAAATACTGTTCTCTGTTGGGTTGTCAGTTTGGGTTTAATTATAGCCAAGATAGCAAAGAAGGGCTTGAACTCTAATGCATGACCTCCAATTGAAAACTAAAGTAAGCTTAAAAGTGGTTTTGGCCTGTATGGGGCAAGTCAAACTAAGAGCACATCAGAAACTTTGCACCTGATATTTCCTTTACTTCATTTTGTAACGTGTGTGTTCTTTTGAACTAGGTTTTCTTCTTTTTTCTTCACTTTTCACATCTTTTCTGCTCTAGGTGAACTATACTTACCCTGTCTCCACCAATTTCTCCTTTTCTAGAGTCGATCTGTCTCTTTCAATCAAGGCACAGACGCTGCCATATTCTTCCTTTTCCTGGATGAAGTATTTCACCGAATGAGGTGTGACAGGAAAAACCAGATAAATGCTTTTTCTTCTTTGGGCTGACCTTACTTCTTGGACTTTTTGTTGTTGTTGTTGTCTCTTATCAAAGCAGCATCACGTTTCGGATGGTTGTGATTACTTGTACAACAGGTCATACAACTGAAGCAGGAAGGAAGAAGGCCTCTTGTCATCCTGAGTCTGGGTCTCCTGTAATCCATATTTCACCTTTTACAGTGAATTAACAGCATGCAGAAGTAGTGAAAAGGCTATACACCCGTTCTTCCCTGCTCTCATCTTTCCACCTCTGTCTTTTTTTTAACTCTGTTCCATGGCCTCTCTGTTTCTGCCAAGTTCATCCTCCAAGTCTGTGCATGTCTTTTGTTTTTCAGATGTTTTTTTCTTGCTCCTAGCTCTCTAGGAATTGTTCTCTCCCTTTGGCCACTGTACTACTCCTTTTCACTTCTCCCTGTCAGTCTTTACTTCAACGTATCCCAGACTGTATCTGCTGGAATTGTTTCTTCTTCAGCTTTTCTTCTGCTGATGATTCTTTCTCATTGCCAGCACCCACAAAGCAGTGTAAGATGCAAACAAGTCTCAAGCATTCCAGGGGGCTACAGTCATGGTTCAGAGAATGTCAAAGTATAAGTCATTAAAAATAAGCTCTTATAATAGGAAGTACAGCAACCTTAACTGTGTCAGACTTTTCTGTGTTTCTAACAGACAAATACATGTGATGAGAAACAAAGGAAAGAAAACTTTATTTTCTCATTGAAATAAGACTGCTCTTTCCCTGTAAATAAAAACAATAACAACAGCAAAACATAAAATTCTGTTTCAGATCAAATAAAAACATACATATAAACTGTTGTGTTACTGCCGACATGAAGCATTGTATCTAGGGGGTACAAAACTTCCTACTACTCAACCAGTTAAATTTGCCCAATACTTTCAAAACGTCTTTCTACTTATTTGGTCAAAGCCGTTCAACAATTTTACACCTAATTCTTAAAATCTTTTATTTCCCCTGAAAAATGATTTTCATGAATTTACTCTCTGGCCATCTCCATGCGCAAGGTCACAGATCCAAAAATACTGTGAAATAAGTCTGCAAGTATTTCGTTGGGATTGTGTGAGTGTTGAGTGTGAAATTATATGTTTCATTCATAATAGAGAAGCAGCAATACATGTATTGATATAACGTGAGGGGAAGGCATCATAATGTAAAACCAAATTTTGAAAATATTTCCATTCTTAACTAAACTTTAGCCTGCCTGCTGTTACGTCTTATGACTCTAATAAATACTTAATTTTTAAATAAGTATTTTTTTTCATGACCAATTAAAGAGATGCATCAGAAAACTGAGGGTTTTTCCATGAAGAAACTTTATGATACAAGCTGTATATCAGCTCAATTAAGCATATACAACTCTGAAGCTCTTATCTTAATCCCTGTGGTGATAAAACAGTAATTGTTCTGAGAGGCTACAAGGGAAACCGTGACTCAAGCAAGGACATGGTGCTCCAATTGAACTCATGTCATGTAATAATTCTTTTGTCCACCATCTAAATTTACTGTTTCTGATTCCCTACGAATTTGTCACAAGCTCTTTTACATCATTGTTTTCATGTTGACCTGCCACTATCTAGTCTGCATTCTCAACCATACTGAATTAGTTGCCTTGATTTACCTGACAATTCTTCTGACATCTTGATTCATTACAGTATTTTAAATATTTGAATTAGTTCAACATCAGTCATTTGTTCAGTCTATTTTCAAAAGTTCATATTTTACACTTTTTTTTTTCCTTCTAAATACAGACACGAAGGGTTGAACTTCTCCTACAGGTAGGCATAAATGACTCCTATTTTTTGAAGGCTTCACTTTGGCATGGGCTTACAGCCTTCAGAAAAGTTACTACAGACATATATTGTCAAGAAAATACTCTTTTCCTTTACTTTAAATAGTCCTAGTAGGATGTAAATATACTTAATGACAACCATTTTTTTTTAATTTTATTTTATTCTTATTTTTTATTTGCAATGTATTGGATAATATCCTTCATCACACATAAAATGTTGTATTCATATTTCTGTGGAAATTTCTTTCTGGAACTCATTGTGCCATTCTGTCATGTTAAGTACTCATCTCTTGCTCTCTGCCTAAGGGATAACTATCCAATATCAAGGACAGGAATTAATATAGAAAATAGTTATTTTTAAAACCTGAAAGTATGGTATGTTTTATTTTGAGACTCTCATGTTTCACCAGTTGATACATAATTATGTTTCTTTGCCTCATCCTTCTCAGCCTGCAATGTAAACCTGAAAATTATAAAACAAATAGCATCTCAACCACTTAATAGAATGGTTGCACTTCTCCTCGTAATTTTTGCAAGAGAAATACCTAAAGGCAGGTTGATGAAGACACTTCCTTTGCATCAGGTACACTATCTCCATAAATGATTGCAAAAAATGTACACTAATAAAGAATTATTGTCAGTAAATGGAGATGCTATTTCCAAACTTATTCCCAGGATAAACAAATTTGTGAGCAGTAGGGAAGAAAAAGGTCACTCAAGACAGAAGTGCCCAATTGGAAGTCCCCTAAGGGTCTAGGCTGCCATCAGTAGTTATTTTGTTATGTGATCATAATTAATGCAAAAATTACTGTGTTTCTAGCGATAACAAAAGCTAGGATGTCAAAAGATATTGGTTTAAGTATTTGGTAGAAGCCGAAGTGATAACTGGTCCATGGAAACATGGAAAGAAAAGAAAAAGCTGAGATGGATAACAGATTTGTATTCTGAGAAGTGAGACGTGTAAGACATGACTTTTCACAGGAGGACAAAAAAAAAAAAAAAAAAAAAAAGGAGAAATCCAGTACCAATTGAACTTGGGCTCTTCCATATCTGTAGGCACAGATTTTTGCTCGGTGTTTCTGGTGCTCCTGCAGAGGGAATGGATATCAGCTGAGGATCTTAGCAGAACTCATGACTACCTGTGGGGCAACTCTTCGTATGATCCTAAAGAGTTTTGTGCAAGAGGGAGTGCTGCTTCTCGTGGAGCACAGTAGCTATGGAATTATGTGGTCTAGAAGTGTAGTAAAGACATGCTGGGATGAAGGATACAAATCCTATGCAATAATAACTGCAAAGAAGTTAGCTATAACAGACTGTGCCTAAGAAACTGAATACTAACAGGATCAAGGCAGTGGTTGGGCAGTGTGAAGAGAGACCATGTGCCTGTTCAAACCTACAAGACTTGAGGAGAAGGTGGAGTAGACTGACTGGAAAACAGCTAGGAGATACACCTTACCACTGTAGTGCCAAGCTGAAGGGAGTTAAACAGCAACTCACAACGGCTGGAGGCTTAAGGTACTTAAAGACCTCTCTCTTTCTTGTAATAATGTCCAGAAAAACAAAGGAGTGAAAGTTATAGCAAGAGTGATGTTTTATTCTATAAACACTAAATAAGTACTATAACTGAGCAGAGCTCTATGAACAGCTGGACGAAAGGGTTCTGATTACAGAAATTAATTGTCCAGGACATGAACCAATGCACTTCTTAAAACAAACAAAAAAGTGTGTGTGTGGGGGGGAGAGAGACAAGAAAGAAAGCTAAAATATCTGCCAGTTGACTTAAAAGTATCTATTACAAGCTGCAAAAGAAAATGTTAGTATATTTGATCTTATAGCAAGCTGTTGTCACTCCCAGGAATAACAAACTGGGTGCTGATAGTATGGCTTTGAAAGAAGTCAGCCACGAAAAAAGAAAACGGTATGTTTTGGATGGTTGTGAACCTTAACCCCATGAAAAACTTCAGATTGTTGGTTTGATTGCAGAAGGTCATTGAACAGAGTCTGAAATCTGCTTTTGTCAAACTGGGGGCACAAATCAGTTATGTTCAGTGAGAAAGAGTTGCTTTATTGTGAAGGAATTGCAAAGAGAGGTCTCAAGGAAGATAAGTCTTGCAAAAACCAACAGAGCTTATCTGCATAACCTTCCAGATAGGAGCAATGAAAAGTATAAGGATATTCTCCTCGTTAGAACCATAATTTACAGACATGGGTCTCAGGAACAATGATCACTTGAAGGTTCAGTTGGAGATGTCCTAGGACAAATTGATAAAATGACGGCTAACAAACTGGCAGGACTGATGATTTACACACTACACTGCCAAGGTAATCAAATCTAAAATTACTTCTTCCATTTGTGTGGTTGTTTTTCTTCAAGGCTGCTTAAAGGATTAGGTATTAGCATAGTAGAGAAATGGTTATGCTAACTTTTAACAAGGATTTGAAGAACAAGAGGAAGACAACTGATTTCAGCGAAGGCAGATCTATACAGCATAAAAAGATTGGAAGCTATGATAAAAATGGAATTAACTAGTAGATACTTAAATAACAGTGCCTTAGTAGAGAAAAACAAAACACAACTTCTGTAGAGAGAAATCTTACCTTCAAAATCTGTTAGCTTTTTTTTTGAAGCAATCAGGGAGCATGTGAATATAGATAAATAGCAGTGACCGCAGATACTTCATGGAAGCTTGATACAGTTCCTCACCAAAGAAGGGAGATCTTCCATACAATCTGCCGTAGCTAGGTGCCCCTAACCTTGTCTATCCTTAGGTCTGATCCCAAGCCAGCTACATAAGGTTCTCAGCCCTACCCATGGCCTAGCCACCCTTAGAAGTTCTGATGCTTTTTCAGTACCCAGTTGTTTCCTGGCACTCCCTGTCTAGTAGGGAGACAATAATTTGGCTATGCAGAAGCAGAAGAAAGGACTTTTCCAGCGTCCTGAGAAATAATCTCAGAGCCACTGTACTTTCACTGGCATGGAGTCTTGTTTTTCATTGTGTAGGAAAGCAGGATGACCCCAGCATTATGCAATGCAAGTCAAAGCAGGGAAAGGACAGAAAGGAAAGTCCCATGTCCTATGTTTTCATGCAAAGAGAATTTCTTCACACCCTGCTATGACTTATGTGCTCTATTGCAGTCACACTAAAAATATTTTTGAAACCCCTTCCGTAGCCATTGCTTTTAAAGCCTTCCACTGGGCTGCAGTCTGGAGAACCTAGAAGAAAGCATGGACCACAGGGAGAAGCTTGCAGACCAGTTCAACTTAAATTTTATCCTGTAGGCATCAAGGGAGTGAGCATATGAATCCTGACTTGTTTTCAAAAGACAGGCTATCTTGAAGTAATTTGCTGATAACTGTGTTGTTTCCTCTAAAAGGAGCTAAATCCTCAGCAGTAAGAGGGCAGAGCTTGGAGTTTTTTCTTTACATTAACATTTTTTGCTAAGGACTGTGTTTACTAAAAAGCGATACCTTGGATGGCTTCTTCACTAGATGCAGAGAAACAGCATAAAAGCCAAAACTTTCACAAAACAGTGGCCACAGGCAAAACTTAACTCGTAGCATATTGGATATTCAGAATCAGAAAGCCAAATCTCACTTTGTCTGATTCTGGACTAGTGCTGTCAATACAAATGTGAGCAATCGCATTCTTCTGGATTGAAGGTTTATAAGATTTCATTAACCGTGCTTACAAGTGTACTTGGAGCCTTGCGAGAATAAGTATTTATATATAGACAGAGAGAGCAGATACAATGGAGTAGCCTTGTGCACCCTCTAGTGGTTTGCTACAGATTTCAAGGTTTTGTTCAAATCTGTTTTTTAAATAGCCTATGTATCCGTGTGTTTATTGCATGTGTTCAAATGCACGCAATGGGTTTGGCTCATGTTTTGTTAATCATCCTTACATCTTGACTTCTAGGAGACTAATAACAAGAGCAACAATAACAAATGACAGATTTTCAAAAATTAATTGTTGGCTACAATTGGGTAAATCTGATTTAAATGAAGAAGACCTGGTATGGCTTGTCCTCTTAGAATTAAGCTTTCAGAATTTTTATTTTTATTTTTTATTTATTTCAGAAACCTTGTGAAAAATGGTTTCTTCATCAGTCTTCTTGGTTTTACCCTCACGTGTGTATAGCTCAGTATATTTCTTAATGGTTCTTAATTGTTTGTAGTATAAGCACCAGTGATTCTTGTCCATCACGCTAGGAAACAGATTAATCAGTTAGTGATTACTTGGGAGTGACAGGACGTTAAGTACAGGGTTCTGAAGAAACTGGGAGTAGAGTGAACTTGCGTTATTATTAACAGCCATAGTTTAGTATCTTTGCACCGCTTTGTGTATCTGCAAGAGTGTACCACTGCTCCAGGATGTGACTGTGGAAGGTTTCAGAGGATTAGTTTTACTGCAGAAAGTTTCAGACGTGGGTACACCCGCTAATCATTGAAACATCCCTGAAATGTACGGTAAGAACATCAGTGTCTGATGTTATGCTTTTTGAACATTTAAGCTGTCCAATCTACCTGCCTTTATCATAATGCTTGTCCCCCTCTGAGTTTGGCCAGCATTGTTTGTCTGGGCTTTCGGTCTCAATTCTGCCCCACAAAACACCCTACAGACAGGCTGGAGCTCTCTTAGTCTTGAGTAAGTGGTCACTCGGTGAGCTTCCAGATTCTGTGGGTCGGAGTTAAGGTATGTAAAGACTATAAAACCTTAACTCCCAGCTTTCCAGTAAGTGTGGAAAATTTTTGTGCTGAGTGATTCAGCTGTGGGCTATAGAGCAGGTGCAGCCTCAGCCCAAATTGAACAGCCACTGCGGCTGGTGCTTCAGCTGAAATGCTTTTGTTGTTCCCAGGACTGCAATGAATCCTCTTGTATTTGCTGAGTTTTTGCCTGTTTTTCAGCCGGGTCTGTTCATTAACTGGAACTGGCCAGACAGCCCTGAGGAACACTGAAATATAGGCCTAGGTCTAGGAGGATCAAGGGACAGAAACTTATTAATTTATTTATGGGAAGAAGGGAAAATATTATATTAGATTTCGAGTAGCCAACATTGTAATTTTATTCCACAGTTGTTGCGTGTTGTAGTCTGATTTTGAAGGAAATGAATGCTTTTTTAATGACTCTTAAAAGCACCATTACAAGTTTAGATTAATTTCTGAGTACTGGGCAAGATAAGCAGATACTGAAACCAAACCTCTTTGGTGTCTTGCAGACTGTTTGCTATTTCATGTAAAGTTATTAATGACATGTAGAAAAAAGGTCCGTGGAGTTATGTTTTCTTTGTTACTTGTTTGATCTGGTTAGCAGTCTTCTCAGTAATACCGAACACTTGATGCTTCTCTGCATGCTGGTAGAGCTCTTTTGTTTTGAGGTTGCTTTTTTGTTCTGGTCCGTAGCTCAGTGGAGACCTTGTAATTCACTGCAACTTTAGTGCAGGTCTTAGTGACATAAATGTTACGAAATCGTGTGGCAGAGATCAGATATTAGAGCAGCTTTTGTGGTGGAACTGCTACATAAGTAAGAAGCTCTCCTGTTGTATGTTTTTCTTGCAAGTAACTGAAAAGAATGAATCTCGCTGAAAGTACAAAATAATTTCTGTAGCCTTTCAACTGTAGATGCAGAAGGGCAGCTAAGAATTTGAAGTATTTTAGAAACACCCTCTCTGTCCTATCAGTAAGTAAATCCTTCTTAAACTGGTAAAAGTCTGTTGGTCTGAGAATGCAGTATGTGTTTATCTGTAGTTTGAGCTCCTTCCAACACAAGTAAGGAGATTATCTTAAATTTCTGTAGTTTCTGTATTTGAATTTCTCTGTAGGAATTACATGAGGAGAGGGATGTGATACGTTTGGGTTAGTATGTTTTTCTTTAACTACATACACTGTTTCTTAAGAATTACTTCTGCTTACAGCAGAAATGGTGAGAAAGGTGATGAGCTACGATGGAAGCTGATGAACTTAGTGGTGAACTACCAATATGCCTCAGACTCCCTCCAACACCAGTGTTCAAACTGATTTTGTCAAGATATTTTCTGTTGGAGAATATGAGGGGGCTGATGGAATGGATTGAGACTGAATGACCATGAAACGAATGCTATTCTCTTTATTTCCATTTCTTTTTATTGTATTATATATAGGCTTGATCTATATATAGGCTTGAGTTGGGAAGAGTTCTGAATTTTCTGTCAAGCTTGAGCATTGGTCTCAGTGAGGGAAATGTTATGAAACAATACATATTGGAGATGGGCCTTAAAGCAAAGTTCCATCAAATAAACTGATAAATCATCCATCTCCTCATGCTGCTTGCACCTCTCCCTTTTTTCTTTATTCTGTTATGCTTTTGCAACAATCCTGTCCTTCTGTTTTAATGGTCATTTATTTAAAATTGCTTTTTCATTAGTCTAGTTTGTCAAGCTTGTGTCTAAATACAAATGAGAGGACAGTGCTCTTACTTTTAATGAAAAGTAACCTGGTCTTAATCTAAATAAATGCAATTAAATGGAAATAATTATTTCAGGTGTAATTGTTAATGTAACAATAAATTCAGTTATCTGTGACCTCTTGCTGTAACTCATAAAGTATCAAGCTATGGCATGACAAGTTTGGGAATACCTGAACTGTATTAAAAAGTTGCTGTAGGAACAGATCCAATTTTAATACAAGAGGGAAATAATACTCTAATACTGAACAAGATTCTAGAATCTGTATTCACTAACAAAATGTTTTTAAATTGTTTCTAATAACTTTAAAAACAAACAAACACAGCAACAACAAAAAAGACTATAGTAACTATCGCACCTAAACGTGGGTGGAAATATTCTTTCAGTCACGCTGGTGACAGCTGATTTCTCAAATAACACCTATGTGGCTCATGTTATTGGCAGTCCATACATATTTTTGTGGAAATCGTTATGTTAGACAATATAAGTTTGTTTATACAGTGATCGTGTCATACAGGCTCAGACCTCATGCAGCTTGGATGAAGTTTTCTTGAGTTAAAAGTTGTTTTCTGCAATAGGTAAAATTCTTGCACAGCAGTCGTATTTCGTGGATATTGAGACATTTTGCTTGATAAGCTGCTAAAATGGGGGAATCAATGTATTATTTATATTTTGCTATCTAATTGTTAGATCCTGATGTACTCAGCTGTGTGAGTAGCAAGTTACTCAGTGAGACCCTTCTGGAATACAGTGCTACTCATTGTGAAGGCAGATGCCACTAATTGGTTCCATGTGATGGAGCTTGAAAAGCAGCTTATAATGGCTATGCCATGAAGCTAGCAAAATCAGCCTTAACTTTGACATTTTAGTACTTCAGTGAAGATTTAAGTACTATTTTTGATGAGCTACATTTAATATATAGATTTTAAACCTCCTCCCCCCCCCCCTTTTTTTGTACTGTGTTTAAACTTGAAACTTGCTAATATGTCAAGAATAATTCCTTGAATTTAAGAATGTCCTTATTTTAGTGTGGGGCACGGGGTATTTGGCACTACTGATGCTTGTATTAGTTTTAAAAATTATACAGGTTTTAAAATACATTTTAAATAGCATTAGGCCATTCAAATACACAAAATTTGAAATTTAACTATTTTCCAATAATAAGGTTCTTTAAAATAATTATAAATTTATGATGTATTTAAACTTTGTAGTGATTTGCTTTCAGGACATTTGCAAAAATCAGAATATTTGTGCTTGTGGGTGGTCATTCTTTTTCTTTTCATCCTTTATTCTCTGGCTATCTTGAAGTAGCACTGAAGGCGAAGCTCTAATCTAAAAGAGGTGAATAGATTCTTGCAATGCCCAGGGAAGACGGTGAATCTACAGATAGTGAGTGAGACAAGCAGAAAGTAACTGGTCATTTGGCTGACAGCTTTCTTGTGTCTTGTGCGTGGGTTGAAAAGCTGGCAATATTGGCCTTTGCATGCAAACTATGCATTTACACTGCTACATCTTGGCCTATCTTATGCTTCTGCTGTTTTTTTTTGTTTGTTTGTTTGTTTTTTCTAGTCACTCTGATCTGTTCAGTGTGACTTGTGTCTAGACATGCAGATGGGAGTAGGAAAAGGCATGTACTGAAGCTGGGCTATTTGCCACTTGTGCTGGTCAATATACGGCCCAGCTTTATGGTACCTCCCCTGAGTGCTCAAGTACTGGCACCTCTTCCTTCGAGTGGCATCAGAAATATAAACAAACAAAAAATCCAGATTTCTTTTTTTCCTCCCGTTTCAGTGATCGCGAGCTAGTGCTGGTATAGGCAGCAATAAGAATGCTTTAAAATAAAGGTGAGGCTTTCACTGAATAATTTCTTGTTATTTCTGCCCACATGATGGCAGTATATGTTAATCCAAAACAAGAAAATTAAAAACAAATTGCAGCTTTTCAACAACAAAGTTCTCTCCCCTGTTTCCTCCCACCCCCCGGAGGGGGACAAATATATATATATATATATATATAAAAAAAAAATTCCAAGAAGCTATGAAAAATTTCTACAAGGCTTTACGAACACTTATGAAAGGATAACTCCCCTTTATTGTGAAAGCCCCCAAGTCTTAAGAGGCAGTAAGGCTTCATGCAAGAACCACATGTAGCTAACTCTGAATGTGTATGGAATGGTGCTGTGTTATAAATAGAAGTGGTCAGTAAAGCTTTGTCAGTCATACTTGGCTTAATCATTTGGAGTCAATAAAGTCATTGAAGTATAATTACCGCTCCCTGGCATCAGTTTTGCAAGTGCAGAGCTGGAGTTTTGAGCTCCTAGATACTGATTGTTTCATCTGTGGTAAGAGTACGGAAAGTCTAAACAGACAGACTATTGAGATGCTAGCTGCAAAAAAAGTTTAGGCATTACTTCAGAAGGATTATGACCAGGAACAAAATCTATTGAATCTGTCAAGCTCTTCGTCTATTTGTAAGTTGAATCAAGGGAGTTTGAATGTGCGTGGGGCCTTAGCGTGTTTACTGGGTAGAATGAGAGAACGTTGCCAATAGTCACAGTTAAACGTTATCATGTTAAAGTGTGTGTGCTGGGGGGGGGATGACACACAAAAACAACACTTGTTTTTCTAAGCTTTGACATAACTGTAAGTAAGTGCTTTTTAAATAATTTCAGTGTACTGTAATTAAAAAACATATTAAACTTGATTTTAGATTTAGATACTTTTTTTTTTTTTGCAACAAGAAAAAGAGCAAAACTTGGTATTTTCAGTGACAAAAATAGAAAAGGAGGAATAGAAACTCAAATCAGCCCCAAAGCGTAAAATAAGAGGCATCTGTAAAGCTCAGCAGGTCCCTTTGATTAGGGTCTCAGATAAGATCACCTGTGACCAATTTACCTCCTGGGTCAGGTTACAGAACATGTGAGCACAGGCAGTACTTTTTTTTCCCTCCTTCTTTTTAGTACTGTTCAGTCTTAACAGATGTGATTTTTTTTTTCCTTTCTTTTCCTTGATGTTTTATAAATGAGGAATTTGGGCAGTATTGCTTTATTTCCTGAAAAACCTGGACTTGATGATATGGCCAGAGAGCTGTTCTGTGATACGTACCCGCAGGTATGATTTTTTTTTTTTTTAAAGGCAGGGGAACTGAAGAAGCTAAAATGCAAGTAAATAATCTGTTGCTACCTTTGCTTATTGTGGTTTATATCTAGGATCCTAGCGATTATCACTCTAGTTCCTATGGTTCATTGTAAAACATACTATGGTTGACGTACCTTCGTATAATGCAGCTCCTCTCCTTGCTACTATATGCAGTATGCTAGTTAAGTCCTTGTCCTCGTTGTTTGTGCTCTGCAGGTATGTAGGAAGTTACTGTGATATGCAATGTTCCTGCTTGTTTGGAGCTACCACTCAAATTATGCCTGAAAATAAAACACTGAAAGAGTTTTGTGTTAACTTGCTCATTCTTGAGTCGACGTAGGATTGGCAGTACTAATGGGAAAGTCCTGCTGTCTTTGGTGGCCAGGGAGTTTTCTGACTATGCAATTCCTGTAGACGTAGAAAACATTCATTTTGTTTTATTCTTACATATCTCACCCATATAATAATCTCCATTTAGAATATCTCACTTTCTTCTCTGTGGGTAGCCTACCACTACCACCTACCTTTCAAAATTGCCTATAAAAACTGCATGCAATTTCTACTCTTGTCTTCCCACACCCCAGCTCTTGTGTAAGGAAATAATCTCCACTGCCCACCAGTCTGTGTGGTCAGACCAGCCCTATTTAACTGGCATTCCTCTCTGTAGCTTTACAGAGCTGTTGCATGAGGAAGTTTTCCTATTAATTAACCCCTTAAAATGCCCTGTTACGTAGAACCCAGGGATTATCCAAGACTAGAGTCCCCTGTACGTGTAAAGGATAGAGTAAAATGTCTTTCTTGAAGAGATTTACTTTAGAAAGTAAAAATAAAATTCAGGTGCAACTTCCACCAAAATCCAGGGGAAAAATAAAATGACTTGCAAGTAGGGATTGAGTGACAGAGTTTCAGAGTTGGCTGAGGCGATGGGGGGACCTTTCCAGAAAGATAAATACGGTGGAAAAAGGGATACATGAGACTGGAGGGAAGGGAGGCTGAAGAGAACAGGTCGGCTGTTTATTTCCCACACGTTCAAAATGGTGCTGACGTTCAATTAAAATGTGTGTAGGGTTCTCAGAACATCCAGGGTCCTTGATTTGTGATTGTTCCCGCAGCCTGATTTCTTCCTACGCCTTGTCCCCAAACCGAGGCAGATATTGTGTACTAGCTAACAGCATGAGGAGGCACAGGGAAGCCCTGTACCTGTTTGAGCTTGATAGCTAATTGCTGGACATGGCACAGTATGATGTTTTGAGCTGTAGGTTGTTATTATTATTATTATTAATTTTGTGGAAAATTATGTAGCTGATGAGACTGTATGGCATGAGTATTAAACAACGTTATTTTGGGGGGAGAGCGTGTTTTGCTCTAGGGTCTCTAAAACTATTTTAAAGGTGTAACACTAACACTTAGAGAATATAATACCGGTGCAAAGGGATAAGTACTTTTATAAAGCAGCGTATTTTGTGCTAAGAATACAGAGATGATGGGTGAATTTGCAATAGAGTGCTATGGAGATGACTCTAAAACCAAAAAGTACTACTGTAATGTTCAGTGTGGTTCTATATTGCCTGCAGATAAGCAGGAGAGATACTAGGAAACTAGCATGACGAAAAGATGCCCGCTTTAGGTGAGCAGCCTCCAGAGCTGTATGCCTGTTAAAAGATGAACATAGCATTACCAGATGGATTCTAGATTGCTGGTCTCCTGTTTTACGGTGCTGAGTAGAAGATTCGCAGTTAAAAACTATCTTACATGGGTTATCTCTAGGGTGAGCTATCGAGGTTGTTCAAAGGGGTAATTGCTACACACCTCGTAGAGAAAGCAGCTGTGCTTCCTACCATTAACAGCATTTAAGTAAGTGATTTCTATGTGGCATCCAAAATAAACTTTATCTTTTATGTAGTCATTATCTTCTCTCTCTCTTCTTCTGAGCAACTGTCTGATAAAATCTCCCAATTCCTTACAACCTATTGTAAGAAAAGATAGCTGGGGATTACTAGCTGGCCCATGACTTTGACAGTGAGTTAGATAATCTTTTAACTACAAGCTGCTGTTCAAAATGCGATGTAGTACATTGCAACCAAACAGCAATCGGACTCTGCCGTTTCTGAGAGGTGAGTTTGGTCTCCTTCCAGTCCCCAGTGGATAAAACGTTTGGCTATCGCTGCACTTGGCGGTGAAGGATAGCCCGGAGCTCTCTTCTTGCATCCATCAGGATTTCTTTTGTATAGACTTCCCCCTCTCCCTTAACTAGCTTAGTGAGCCAACAGGATGTTTCTTGAACTAAGGAGTAACTTGGACATTGTTCTTTCTCCTGTCATCCAGTGCATGGGTGTGTCTTGAAAAGAGCCCATTAATTGGCTGGTACTTTGCGTAAGGGATAGGCAGCTGCAGAAGTACCCCTTTATGGGCCTCTGCTTGCTTGTGGAATTCAGAGAGGCCTTGGGGCTTCTTTGACCTGGTGCCCTGTGTGGACTAACGGGAGTGCTGCTCCCAGGCTCAAAGATTGCCTTTGTTTGTAGCTTTCGCTAGCGCAGTGGAGAGATCTGACTTTGGTGATCTTGGCATTGAGAAAATAACAGAACGGACCGTCCTGTTGCTCTCAGTGGTAAGACCTTTAGGGTGGAAGTGCTCCATTCCGGAGACTATTGCACAGGTTTCATCATGGTGTCAACTAAATCTATTTAAGGTGTGGAACGGCGGCATCTCTGCAGCATTGCAAGTTTTGTTGTTGTTGTTTTCCATAACACAAAATAGTTATTCTGAGCAGCATCTTTCATTTATAATCTGATCCAACGTGAATTGGTACTACTTCAGTGTCACACTGAGTTCAGTGTGGGTCACAGAATACAGTATTATGTATAAATTCGGAATTGTAATATAAATTAATGACTACATGTGTACATCATGCACAAAAAAAAAAAAATCAAACTCCCGGCTAAGTAGCAGCACAAAGATAATGTCCTAATTTGACTGGATGTGAATATGGCTTTAAGCTGAAATGGCTTTCAACTTTAAAAATAATTAAAAAAAAATAGATATTAGGTAGAAATTCTTTCCTATGAGGGCGGTGAGGCCCTGGCACAGGCTGCCCAGAGAAGTTGTGGATCCTTGGAAGTGTTCAACGCTATGCTGGATGGGGCTTTGGGCAACCTGGTCTGGTGGGAGGTGTCCCTGCCCATGGCAGCAGCTTGAAACTAGGTGATCTTTAAGGTCTCTTCCAACCTGGATTGTTATTTGTTTTTATGAGCCTTAGCTTTGTGTGTTTGTTACAGTGTGGAAGTGAAGGTAGAGTGCTTGTAGTATCCTTGTAGCCAGTTAAAAAATTACTGCCCACAGCCTAATCAGTAGTGTAACTGGCACGATGCTATACACTGCAAAATAAAACACCAACAGTGTGGTGGCTCCCATAAAACTGGGCTGAATTAAAATTCTGGAAAACAGAAGTTTGGCTGCGCAGTCGGTTGGTAGTTTAATTTAACCTGAAAGAATAACTTACATATGGGTGAGAAAACAGAAGAATTGGGCCCTGTGAAAAACTTTTTCAATAATTTGGACGTAGAGTAAGTCAAACAAAATTAACTTTATCTGCTGAACCAAATTACTGTTAGAAGACAGAAGATGAATCCATGCCTATTTTGTAGAACCTGTCATGGTAAAGTGTTAGTAACGTGTTATGTGTATACATACGTGTATTATATGCATGTGTGTTCTGCAACCCACTGTGACTGACAAGGATCACTCTTCCCTTTGCACAGAGCTGATGGAGATGTCTGTAGACACTGCTAGTTTCTGTGCTGTTTTGTCCGTGGCAATGACATTGTTTGATTTGTAGATTGGCGTTGTTTTGATTGAAAATTCTGAGGCAGGGCTCCTCTGACTTGGAATGTCGGGGACTCCTGGAGCAAGTTACCTTGTTTTGTTTTTCCTCTGTCTTGTTTCTGGTATTTTCTTGGGACAATATATGACTGAATCCTGTGAAGTATTGAGCAACAATCTAAATGAGCGTCAGTGGTGAAGGGAGAGGGACAAACTATGTGCGCTGCATAATACTACTGTGTATGCATACTGGAATTTGCTGTGTTCAATTTAATGTTGCTGCAGTCAGGCAGGTAGCCATTGATTTTGGTGGCTTTAATGGAAACTTCAGTGCGCCAGGAACAGGGTGGCCACCTAGAGAGATTTATAAAATGCAGCTTAATTCTCTCTCTGCAAGAAGGCAGTTGATGGATTATTATGACCAAATTACTCTTAGCCAAAGAAAAATACCAACAGTTTTAGCTGGGGGAGGAGCACACTTACCCATGTCAGCTCATGTATTCCTCCCACTTCTGAGTGAAGATGCTCCCTTCCCTAGCTGTCTGTCCTGCATATTCAGGTTTTTGTCGGACTTAAATTTTACTCCAACTTTTGAAAATGGAACAGTGAGAATATTTTTGGTAAAACATAAGAGGACTTGTTGTTAGACATTGGATTTTCCTCTGCACAGAATAGTTTGAGTAATGCAGTGATTTCTGTCCTAATGTAGTTGTAATTCTCCTGTTTAAGAAACCAAAACCCTACAGCTGTTAGCAGTGCCTGAGAGAGGAGAAAAAAAAAAAAAGGAAAAAAGGGTGGCATGCAAAGCAGTACTGTTTTTTTCAGTGCACTGCTGAGCAACGTGCACCTGGATGTGTTAAAGAATACTTCCATAAACTGGCTTCTGATTCTTGAACAAATAATGGCAGTATACTATTTATGGTTGGTTAATACGCAGGTGAACGAAGAACAATCAGTTATTAGGTCAGTTAACTGTGCCCAGTTATGAATTAATGAAGGAGTCCCAAACATTTGATATAAATGAAAAGAATATTTATCCAATACTGATAATATGTAAAAAGAAGCTGAGATTTTTTTTCAGTAGTTATGCTGGATCCAGGAATACTTCTTGGCCAATGTGTCCAGTGTGCGATGTAAGCATTAGCTTCCCCCGTGGAATCAGTGAACATCCCTATACAGAAATAACACTGTAAAACTGTGAAATAGTAGAAGCTGAAACTGCTTCTGGTTTGGCTAGATGAAACAGTGGCATGCACCCAGGTAGAGAATGTAGGATGTTTTCTTATGCAAAGCTTGTCACAAAGCTTGTGAACTAGTATTTTGAGGGATCGCTGTAGTGTTAATAGCTATGCTCATCCGTAGCTACTTTAATATTTTTACTTTTGGAATGACATCTTTAAATATAACTTGTGAAACTGGCTCACAGCAGGTGAACATCCCTCAAACAATAGCTGAGCACATACATAATGCACAGAGCAATCATTCTCTTAGATCGCCTTGAGAATGCACTGTGGTAATGGTACTACAGTTTAAAAATAATAAACTATTTACCGCGAGTATTAATCTGTATGTCTTCAAGAGCACATAGAAAATATGAGTGGGAGTAGTTGTAAATATTTGAGTCAATGAAGTCCCATTGAGGCTTAATGGAAGGTGTGTGTCTTCTGGGGTATCTACAGTTCCCGAAATTGTACATAAGCAGTAGTTGGACTTGATTAGGCCAAGTATGAAGCCTTAATTCTACTCCACTGACATTCACAAGATTGCATCAATGCAAATTTTTGTTTTCCTTTTGGTAAGAAGTGGGAATGTAGTCCATCTCTAGGATATGTCCTAAAAAGCCAACATGATTTTACTGCCAAACAATGTTATTTTTGTCATCAGTACTTTGGTGTCCTATGTAGCCATTTGGAAGGGGTCGATCATCTTGACCAGATGAGTTTCTTTGCTGCCTTTTTCCTTGGCTTTGGTACTTTTCAATATTTGTTACACAACAGTCAAATGTGATTTTTCTTTAAAAAAAAGTAAGACTTGAGAAATCGGCATTGATTTTTGGTGTTTAACTATTGCGCCTGGTGGGTGGAAAATCAATTGTATTAAACATTAAGTATTTCAATTTTGTCAAATCGGGCTGAGTCTAAGGCAGAGAGTAAGCCTTCGTTATTTTGTCATATTGAGGGTGAAACTTGCAAAACAAAACAGTGCCATGTTGCTCTTGGTGACACACAGTTGCCTAAGCACCCTAACAATTCAGCTCTATTAAAAATACAGTGCATCGTAGTTATGGTAAAAACCTGTATGGTAAAAACCAAGTATCTCCTTGGACCCATGCTGCCTGCAGCAATGTGGTGCAGAGAGTTTTTAACATAGAGCAGTTTTGGCACAGATGTTCATCAGCTATATGGCTACGTTGCAAGGAACACCCATTTTTGTTCTAACAGCATAAATCTGGTGTCGTAAGTCAGGGGTGCCGCATGAAATCATGTTGGCTGCATTCCTTCCAAACAATAATTTAATTAGAATAAAACAATTGCATAGAATCTAGATTGGTGAGGTATGTTCTGCCTTCAGCTCCTCATGTCAGTAAGGAATGGATCATCTGGGACTGTCACGTGAAGCTATGCCTTGGTCCACAGCCTCAGAGAGATCCTGGGGACTTGGAGTGTAGTTCTCTGGTGGCAATCTGGCACTGCGGTGGTGCTGGTGTCTGGCACTTTGTGTATGTATAATAAAAAAAAACTCATCTTTTCATATAGCAGCACTGCATGAGAAGTAGTTCACTGAATTTACTTTTAACAGTGTTTTGGTTTCACTGTGAAATGCTCCCACACACAATTTTACGGGAATGTCTGTCTTCCAGTTAGGCAGAGTTGTAACTAAAGAATTCCCCTCTCCCATTACTTCTGCCCAGTGGGGGAGGACAGCATAAATACAGCAGGATCTTTTTTATGTTGATCTGGAGGTGGAAGTGCCCTGCAGCTAGATAGTGGTTCTGTAAGGAAACCTGAGCAATGAAAACATTTTATGCCTTTTCCCACCCCATTATTCAACAAAGACGTTTCTGCAGGTGTGAAGTCACTTCTTCAGCAGTGTTTCCTTCAGAGACAGACTAGGAAGAGAGGTGTCTGGCACTGCAAAAAGAGTGGGGTCAGAGGGCTTTGACTGTCTCTTATGAGTTGATGAATTTTCTGTGCTGCTTTGTGGCAGTGTGTGACCATGCTATTGTTTAGCCTTCTGTTTGCGGACAAGAGGATAATTGCAGGTGGCTCCCATTGGGGTTCTGGCTCTGAGAATTCACTTGAGTGGTAGTACCTCCAAATCTGGGGCTTCTACTTGGAAAATCAAGACTAACCATGGAATATGAACAATGAGTTCCTTGAAGGAATACTCTGAGATGTTCAAGACTTGTTTTATCTTAGCTGAAGTGTTAGTCAAGTAATAAACTGTTATTTCATAGAATCAACCAGAATGAAATTCAGTCCTATGAAGAAGCAAGTCCCTGTGCTTAAAAATAGGACTAAGCAGTATTAGCTTCAGTGGTTGATGGGCTTTCTGTCAAGACGGTGTTTAAGAGTGGATGATATCCAGTTCATTCATCTCTGTCAAAAGAGAAAAAATATAAGATAATAGAGAGTTGGACACCAATGGTTAAGACATACAGAAATCTGTCTCTGAAGGGAGGCAGATGCCAATCTGGCTTAAACCTGATCTTCACAAACCTACTTCCTCACCCTTAGCATCCAAACTGTCCTGTTAATCTACCCGTTTTTAAAGAAAGAACTAGTTTTTGAGGAAGCTGTAAGCATACTGTATAGTCATAAGCACTTCACTATTTGCACTTACTGCAGGGTTGCGAAAAAAACCTTCCATGTAAATGAGTCAGTCCTAGAGAACTTGCTTAGTTATTGACCTTCTTGTACCTAGCTCTTTTCCCTTTTAATCAGCTCTAGCAGTAACATTAGTGTTGCACCACAGACATTCACGTACCATGGTGTGAATGCCTGAACTCGTGCTCAAATGTTTATTTCTAGCAAAGCTTAAAAGCGGAACATTGTGCAAAAGTTCTTGGGGTGGCTATTGTTGTTGAATAGCCACAGACTACAGCCTCTTCTCTTTAAATAGCAAGTCAGAGGAGTGTTTTGTTATTTAGAGAAGGCTATGGCTGACTGGGGGTGCGGGAAGAGGAGAAATCAGTCACTTTCTGTGCTTCGTGTTCCTTGACTAGGAATGGTGTCCAATACCCACTGCAGTAAATGAATATCAGTGTGGGACTGTCCTATAGCCAGATGTTAACGGAGCAGCTCAGGCTCTGCCATGGGCAGTGAAAGGCAAGATTGCCTGGCTTACCCTCTTGACAGAGGTGTCTCTGCAACTTCATATATTTACTTATAGAAAGGCAGAGCTGTCAGCCTGTTTTGTTTTGTTTTTTCCTCCCTCTTTTCTTTCTGGAACCAAGTAAAACAGTTCATAAAATATATAACATGGGGCTTCCTCTGCATTTCCTTCCCTCACTGCTCCCCTTGAGTGAGCTGCCTGCTTCACGATAGGTGTGTGCAAGGGGAAACATGCTCCTCATCACTGCTAGTTTTTCTACCAACCTCCTCTGCAGATGACTAGAAGAAAGTGAAGCCACTTTGCTGTTTCCTCCTAAAAACACTGTCTGGGGTGTCCTATGTCTACTACTAGAGCAGTTATAGATTCCTACTCACTTGAAGAATTTGTGCCTGGATTATTTTTGTGCTGGTGTTTGTAGCTTGTAACCTAGCCCACGGGCATTGGTAGGAAATAGTGTGAACTCTTTCCTTTGTTTGGGGTCTGAGTAGTCACTTGCAGCTGTGCAGTGTGCCTGGAAGATGCCGCCAACCATAGGGTGATTGTATCTAGTGATTCATCAGTTGTTTAAATGTGATGTAGGTGGAGTAACAGTGATGTGGGGGACAAAGCACTGTGAAGACAGCAGATTTCTGGGTCAAAAACATTTCATCAAAAAACAGCCTGCCTCTGT
Source organism: Nettapus auritus (assembly GCA_011076525.1). NCBI lineage: Eukaryota > Metazoa > Chordata > Aves > Anseriformes > Anatidae > Nettapus > Nettapus auritus. Next base: position 57,595,171 of record CM021769.1, read on the forward strand.
GCTCAAACCAGGTATGACGGCTGTAAGCAGCCTGTGTAACTGAAACCGGTGCAATGTAGGTAAACAAAATGGATTCACAAAGAAAGGCTGGCTGAATAGAAGAAGCAAAATATGTAGTTTTTTACACTATCATCCAGCTGAAATAAAACAGCTAGTACCTGACTGTCGATACATGACAGGTTGGAAGTGCTTTACTTTTGGATTGGGTATTCACACGGAAAAAATATCCTACTGTGGTATTGGGGAAGCTCATATTATCTCTTCTGTAAAATAATCAATATGTCTCGCTGATTATACAGTCTAAAGGATTAACATTTTAAGTATCTAGTTTTTATAGTCTTGACCTTAAATGGTGCAAATCCTTACTTTGCTTATTCTAGAATTTGTCAAATCAATGAAGCTATGCCTTTATAAGTTCTCTACAGCAACATTCCTCAGTAAAACATTTCAAAAGTATATGTGTAGCACAAACAATTGGAGGACTAGTGACATCTTTTCTGCATTTTACCATAGTTGAATAATTTATTTTTAACTAGGAATTAGTTCTAAATACTTTCTTTCTGTTAGGGTTGACTTAAATACAAGGTCAAGTTTGTGCCTTAGTTTTTAACACAATTAAGATAACTAAATTTCCTTATCCTTGTGTGAAATTGAGTTATAAAATATGGGGAAAAGTGTATAAAGAAGGCAGTGGGAAGAATCCATGAATCCTTTTAGAAGCAAGGAATATTTTACTGTTTAGAAAAATCTGTTTTTACTTCCTTGAGTTCAATTTAAAAAATAAAAATAAAAAATCAACAGATAATTTTGTCTGTAGTGTTACCTTTTGCCATTTTGCCAATTTTAGCTATGTAATTTCCAGTCCCCTCCCCTCATCTAGACAGAAGGAGAATCTGGTCTCATTATTTTTTGTCTGTAATACTATTGACTCGTATATGTTTATCTTGATATAAACGGTACCTGAAAAGGTGAGATGTTCACATCTTAGTGTTTCTCTAGTCATTGGCTTACACATAAGGAATGCAGTGTTCAAGAGCAGGGGTTTAATTACAACTCCAGTCCCAATGAGTTCTGGATTGTAATTGAACAGTGCTGTTACAATTTCTGTATGTTTCCCACTTTTAAAGTGTTTTCATGGGCAGTCAGGCCTTTGCAGAACAAGCACTGTTAAATGGAGGTAGTAAGAATGTTTTCACTCCTGTTCTTGTACGCGTGCACATATTTGAATTTGACTTAAACCTGGTCTGATCTTCTGGGTGGCTAATGACATGTGCTGCACTTGTTAAGTCTTCCACCAAAATATTTGATCCTTACGACACTTTCCTATCTCTACTATATTATTACTTTAAGTGTTTACAATCTTGTATATACCTTAAATCTTCTAAGGAAGCTGCTGCTTTTTTTCTAAGACAACCTGACAAACTACCTATCTCAAACTTAATCCCAGCTTCTGCCAACATAAATCCTTGTCCTAGACCTGTGGCCTTTCCAGCACTGTGGTATAAATCTCAAGATTATAAAATTCCTTGATTTAGCTCTACTGGCATCTTAAGCTGTATAGCCTATTAACTTCTGTTTGCATGGGACATAACCTACATCCTAAGTGATTCAAAGCCTTCATCTTAAACTCTTAGTAATTCTAAAATTTATTTGCTGTATGTCTGAAATGCAAAACAAAACATTGTAGGTGTTTTTTAAACAAGTACAACCATGATTGTACATATTCTTTATTCTTACTTCCAAATGTAGATGCTGTGGGTTAGGAAAGACAGGTCTTACTTCAGTAGCAAATTTGGAGACTACAATCTCCAACAAGCTATAAAAATGATTACTGTGGCCTTTTGTCCTGTGAGAAGAAAACCTTAGGCTGTCGTTAGCCAAGGTGGTTGCTTTCTTTCATCATTCTTTGAAGGAATGATGAGAAGCTGATTGAAGGAAAGGTGGCTGCAGTTTGTGATAGCAGGAGGAAGCTGGGAGGAGAAGGTGAACGTACAGGAGCTGTGCCTAGGAATGCAAATTGAGAGTGAAGAACGTGACTGAGCAAGCTCAAGGAGTGTCAGAACTGCAAAGAGACTTAAAGCAGAGATGGTGGTGGGAGCAGAGTGAAGAAAGATAATGGATGTTGGAAAGGAGTGTAATGAAGAGAAATTGAGATTTGTCGGGAAAGTTGCAAAAGGACAAATGTTGGAAAACTCACTGAATCCTGGAAGTGGATACCTTAACTGGAGAGTGGGATTTAGTCAAATACATGCACGTGTATTGAGCTTTTCTTTTCCACCTAAAGGTCACTGTCAAAATGAGGAGGGATATCTGTGCTTGGAGAAGGGGGCTGGGGGGCAGGAAGACTTTTTGGTAAAACCTGCTTCAGTGGTGGTGCCCAGCAAAGAATCCAACTTGACTGTCTTTCTGCTGCTACTTCTTTTGCTGCATTTTAAGGTGCTGAGACTCTTAGGCTTCTGAGGAAGGGAATACTTTTCATCTTCAGTGCTCTAAAACGCTATCCGAGAAAAAAGTTGGTCCAAATACACAAATCTCTGTATACTTGCATCTCCCTTGTCTGCCCTCATATGATTCACTGTACTTCTGTTTGTATCTCTTGCAAGTCCAGAACAAAGTAGTGTTTGTATTTCACAGTTGCTTGTTCTATTTCCCTCTCAGCTCTAAATCAGCCGGTCTAGAAAACACCTTCTCCCCTGCACCCTGCCTTCCTCCCTCCAGCTCCCACCCCCCACTTTCTTCTTTCCCTCCCCTTCCTTTGGCAATGGACTGTTGCCAGTCTTTCCCTGATCCTTAAACAGCCTTGCAGCTTGCCGATTTTTCTGTAAACAAAGAAACAAGCAGTCTCTTTTATCTTGTTTGCCTTTCATCTCTTCTCAGTTCTCTGAGTTACGACCTAGAAAAAAGAACAGGCATCACCTAAATTCATGTTTAGGTGAAAATCAGACGTTACCTGTGCTAGCACTCCATCTTTGATATGAGCCCACGTGACGGTAGGAGGGTACAGCTTTCAGTGCTGTTGCTGGGAGGGCTGTCATTAATGAAATTAAATAGTTGTGGCAAGAATGTCTTTGCTGGAAGAATGATGGTTCTTTCATTTGTTTACAAGTGTTTGAAGAATGAACAGAAAAAAATCTGTAGTCATTAATAACAATTACTTGGTGTACTTTGCATATACAGCCTTAAATTCCAGAATGTGACCCCTGCAGACAGGTGACTATTATGTGGTAGTACAGCTATATAAAAGACGGTAGTTAATTAAAATGCTTTTAAAGTAGTAATATGCCGATGCTAAAAGGACTCAGTCCTGCAAGGTGCTGCAAATATCTGTCAGTCTCCTTGAAAAGCTGGGGGGCTCTCAATCTCTGCAGGATCAGTCATTTAGCTCCTGTGCTGGAATCCCAGAAGTTCAGAACCTGAAAGTTTTTGCTTCTACTTGGAGTTAAACAATAAAATTATCCTTTTTGCCCTGTAGTGGGTTTACGTGGCAAGGTTTTGGTAGCTGGGAGCCATAGGGGTGGCTTCTGTGAGAAGGATCTAGAAGCTGCCCCGTGTTAGGTAAGGGCCCCGCTGCTGACCAGAGCCGAGCCAGTAAGTGATGTTGTTTGAGCCTCTGTGAGAGCACATTTAAGACAGGGAAAGAAAACAAACAAACAAAAACACTGCCACACAGCAGCTGGGAGACTGAGAGGAGTGAGGAACAGCCTTGCATGCGCCAAGGTCAGTGAAGAAGGAGGGGGAGAGGTGCTCCAGGCGCCGGAGCGGAAGTCCCCTGCGGCCTGTGGTGAGGCCCATGGTGAAGCAGGATGTCCCCCTGCAGCCCATGGAGTACCACGGTGGAGCAGGGTTCCACGCTGCAGCCCGTGGAGGAGACCACGGTGGAGCAGGTGGACCTGCACTGATGGAGGCTGTGGCCTGTGGAGGGCCCCTGCTGAAGCAGGCCTCAGGCCGGACCTGCAGCCCATGGAGAGGAGCCCACTCAGGAGCAGGTGACCCGGCAGGAGCTGCTGCCCGTGGGGGACCCAGGTTGGAGCAGTTTGCTCCCGAGGGATGGACCCCGTGGTACAGACCCATATCTGGAGCAGTTCTTGAAGAGCTGCTGCCTGTGGGAAGCCCACGCTGGATCAGTTTGGCAACGACTGCATCCCGTGGGAGGGACCCCATGTTGGAGCTGGGGATGAGAGTGACCGAGAAGGAGGGGTGGAGACAAAGTGCTCTGGACTGACCACAACCCCCATTCCCTCATTCCCTTGTACTGCGTGGGGGGAGGAGGGGGAAGAAGGTGGGTGGGGGGAAGGTGTTTTTTTTCTTTTTTTCTTTTTTTCCTTTGTTTCTCACTTCTCTAGCTTGTTAGTAATAGACAATAAACCTTACTATCTCCCTACTCCGAGTCTGTTTTGCCCATCACGTTAATTGTTGAGGGATCTCCGCGTCCTTATCTCAACTCTTGAGCCCTTTTCATTGTGTTTTTCTCCTCCTTTCCCTTTGAGGAGGGGGAGTGAGAGAGCAGTTATGGTGGAGCTCGGCCACCCACCCGAGTAAAACCACCACATGCCCTCATCCAAATTTTCTCCTACTTCCTCAACAAAAGTGTTTGCCAAGGCTTAATTAGCACTAACAAAACAACTGTCTTTGCTGTGTAATGAAACATCCAGCACAGTTATAACTGTGACACCACCCCCCCAACACCCTCAACCCAAACCAAAATCTTTCTAGCCTCCTGTGGAATCATGGATATCACCCTCCTACTCTGCAGTACACCTGTACACATAGCAATCATGCAAATTTTACATTGTCTTGTAATAATCAGTTGCTACAGGTAGTTGCTTATTTTAGTATATACTTTTCTTCAAACCATCATTGATTCTGGGACTTCAAAATCGTTCAACATGAAGGATTTTAAACTTCTTCTATGACCTTTTACTGTAGCACATAATTGTGTATCATTAACCTACTATTAACGGTGACCTAATCACTAGGTCTGTGGTTGCAGTGTAAAGAACTAAGATAGGAAATAATGAAACAACATCAAAACAGGAAATCAAGTTGTTTAGAGCAAAGACATCTCGTTAAATAAAACAAGGAAAATGTTTGGGAGACTTTCTTTTGAACAAAGATTGGGATTGCTGCATTGTTTTGTCAACTCAAAGATGCATAGAATCATCCAACAGAAGTTATGTTGTCTTTCATCAATTTTAATGCAGCTTCTAGCTGTAAAACTCTGCCAGCATATAGATGAAGGTGTCTGGGCATATTGGTATGCTAAATCATAAGCAGTCTATTCCCATTCCACATCACTTGGTTAAAGTGAAGGTTCCAGAACAACCTGCAGAAAGAAATGCGTGGAATTTGTTTCTGTCTGGATACCCCAATCAAGTTCTTTCTTGCCTGTTTTCAGTCAATTAGTAAGTATCTTAGTACCTTGCAGTTGAAAAATACAGCTGAAAAAAAACCCTCTTGGATAATTACTGATAGTTACTTAACAAATAAAACTAGTCCAAAACTATGAGGGAAAAAATATACATGCAGTCCTGTAGGGTTTTTGTATTGGTCTTGGACTTCAACCTTTTAGAAACTTCATGAGAAATAATATAGGATGCTTCTTCTTTTAATAGTAAAATAGCTTTCTAACTCCCAGTTGTGGAGTTTGTCTTGTGTTAGTAACGTTGAAGTTTTTATCTGAGGCAGTCCAAATGTTACCTTCCTTAGTTGTGAATTATCAAATAAAAATAAAAGACCGTATTCAATTGACCTCTACAGATTTGGTGTAAAACCATATGTGGCAAGTCACCTGATGCAAATGCAAATCTAGTAATGAAGCTTAAAAACACTTCTCATTCTTAATGTCATTGTAACCAGTATATGTACTACTTGCCTTTTTGTGAAAGCTTAAGAGAAATTTAATGCAGACTGTTGTTCTTTCATTCACTCTACTTTTATTCTTCTTCTTGGGTTTTGCTGATAACTGTTCAAATGGACCCTTAAATAGGACCCTTAAATACTTACTCTTAATTGATTTTAATCTAAAGGCCACTGACTTCAACTGATTTGGGGTCAAGTTGGAAACATGGAAAGTATTTTATTTTAAATTAGTATTAAAACAGTCTATGTTTTAAGTCACAGTTTCATACTTAACACATGGTAAATTTGACTAATGATAATTTCCTCTGAAACATTTATTTGAATTAACTTTTCTTTAATTTACGCTATGAATGTATTTAAATCCTTCTGTTCTTCCTTTTTCTGTCTGATTTAAGGAATAAAAATGTGGTCTTGCCAAAAATAAGATCAGTTTCTTTTTGTATAGAAACAAACGTGCACTGCGTTGAGAACATTGTGGCTAGGTTGCTGTGTCGTCATACACGTGTTCTGACAGTCATTCTAAACTCAATTGACTTTGGTGGGAGGAGGTTTGAGCAACAGTGGATGTTTAAGCTTTTGGAAGTTGAGGAAAAAATGCTGAGAGATTTGAAATCCTAAAAAAGCAATAGTAGACAGTATCATAGATCTGTAAATGGACCGTGTATCATAATGTTTTTGCAAGACTATGTTTGACACAGAAAAGCTGCCTGCTAAATCAAAGCCATCACTTTACAGCTTTCTTTCCTTTTTCTTTCCTTTTTTTTTTTTTTTTAAGTACTGTAGGTGTTACTATTAGCAGTGTGCTGATGGCAAGTGTTTATCTGAATTAATAAAGATGAATAACCTGAAGAATTATAATTTTAATTTAGCCTACAGGCACCTAATGACCAAAATATCAGCAGATAAATGCAACTTGTTTTTTTTTATACACATCACAATGTAAAAACCAAAGCAACCTACATTTTATAAATTAAACAAAAAGCCCCCACTGACTAACATTGCCTATTGCCTAATTTTAGGCTTGACTTTTGGTCTTCCCATATATGATTTTTTTTTTTTTTTTTTTCCTCCCTTTAACTCAGGAACCAATGTACAAGCTGGTGTTTACCAGTGATCTCAATACCTCTAGCAAGTTCATTCTTCTTTATTTGTTTTTGCTTTAGTTGGCAGTAAGGTTAGGTAGAGTAAAATTAAACCCTTCAGTGTGTGTTTTCTATAAGGAAGATGAATTTTAACACAAAGACCGTGTGTTTGTAACTACAATGTCATCATCTTCATTTATTTGACCAGTCTTACCCAAGTAAATGTCCAGGAGCATACGTCTGTAAGGTATGGGAGTTAGGATTTCACGTACTTCATATAAGATACGCAAGTCTCTCAAAATGAAAGGGAGATGTTCCGGTTTCACACTGATGCTTGCTGGGGCAGAATTTAACACTATTACATCAACAGATCATGCATTTTGTTTTATTACTTCAATACTAACATAATAAAGACCAAAGGTAAAATACTCAGTGTTCATCTCTACCTTGATAGCAGTTTTCCTGTGCTTCTACATTGTACACTGTTATCTTAAGCACTACTCTCACTCACATCCTAGTGATAAGATCCCATGAGTCTCTTGAGATGCCACGTTAGTGCACAGGTATAGGAACCTGAGCTGTTCCACTGTCATTTTAGCCAAAGGGGATCATTTGAACTTCAGGCCTGCCGTCCTATTTTGTCCATTAAAAGTGTCCATTTGTTGCTATGGATGGAGAAATCTCCATCACTACTGGCAAAGGCGCATTGCTTAGATAGTTAAAGTTGGTTTGATGGGACAAAATTACAGTTGGTCTAGGTCTGGTGTATTTGGAAGAGAACAACGCCAATCTGCAGACCCTTGCCTTGTATGCCAACCTAATGCTGAATTGAAACGGACTGGGTCTACTGTTCTGTTCAAGCACCTCACTGCTAAGCTGCAGTTTAACCAACAGCGTGTTAAACGAGCTCGCAGTTGAGGTCTGCCAAGAAACTGGACGTGTTGAGTGCCTGTCCTTCTTTACCCAGGGCACTGGGCAGTATTTGGTCTCCTTTTCAGTACCAGCTTTGTGGTTCTTATTAAAATTGATACAATTTCTCCCCTTGGCTTTGAGCTTAATCTTTCAGGGAACTTCAGTTATGTACTATGCCTGAAAGAAGAGTAAGGCAAGGTACTCCCAAACCCCAGAATAACGCCCTTTCACATTTTAGTGTGTTCTTTGGGACCATGTTCCTCCTTTGCTCATACTGGAGGCGTTTATTGTGTTTGGGGAGCAAAAAAAATAGGATCTGTTGGTAAAGGCATCATGATTTATGTCAGTGGGTAGCATTTGGGCAAGCATGAGTCTTTATTTTTAAGTTAGCTTTGAACCAAATGTTGCCTGCTGCAGATTTAAAAATGGTAAAATGATAGCGTTCCCTCAATGAATCTGCTGGTCGTGTCTGGTAATGTCAGCAGTGACTTGTATCTGCTTCTCTGCTATTTAGTTTTCTTTGAAAATGTAGTTAGGCTGTCTTTTTTAAACCAGACTTCCACGCATTTGCTAGTTTTTTCAGTGAAAAGTTGACAGTAGGGTGGGCAAGGACAGTGGTCAGCGAGATGAAGAGAGTGCAGGCTGGAAAGCTCAGAGTATCAGCAGAAGGTAGCAAGAGCTTGCTTCTACCTTAGCCATTCTAGCATGTGATCTGGGCGAACTGCAGGCTCCTAAAGAGTTAAAAGTGTTTGTTTCACAGGAAATTGGAAGAAATTTATGTGCGCAAGTGAAACTGAAAGGTCGAATGTGTGACTCATATCTATTGACAGATGGAATGAGCATAACATAAGAAGACACTGACTAGAAAACAAGCAGGTTGTGTGAAAGTATTTTTAGAGACTAATTTCTACCCAGCTGTGTCTTCTATGAATGGAAGAAGTTTGTCAAAGTTACCTACAAGTTGCCTAATAACTACCTAGTGAAAATTAATTACACCGATATGATTTAAATGGATACTGATTCCACTGGGATGAAAACAGAATTAACATTTTTAAGAGCTCTTCCTGAGGTTTAGAAACTGTAGGAAAACACGATGCAAGAGAACATGCAAGTTCCTATTAGTGATCCTTAACTTTTAAATGCCCACTTACTTTACCTCGGTTCCCCTGTTGACTCCCACTTCTGTGCTCCCTTCCCCTCTCAACCTCTCTCTTCTTCAGCTGAAAATATCAGAACCTACCCAACTCGCGTGTTATATAATAGTGACTCACACTCTCATTGGCTTAAACTTTCCCAGTCTTTCTTTCATCTCCTTTTATGTTGTTCAAACTGAGATTTAGCCTCTTCAGTTTTGGGTGCCACGCTGTGGGGTTTTTAGTGAGTTCCACTGACAAACAAGGGATGCTGAAGCTAAGCATACAAAATCTATTTAAGAGTATGAGAGTATAGAGTTAGCAGTGCTTTTTATGATACATTCACTTTGCTGGACAAACAAAATCACCTTAAAATCTTCAGCAACATATGACCCAAAACTTTTAGATACGAGTCACATAGTAAAGTACATATGAGTACCTACTTGCCTGTTAGGAAGAGCAAGTTGGCCATACAATGAAATATAGCATATGTTAATTGCCTTGTGCATTTTGTAGGCCACAGAATTAAGGTTTGAGGCAACAAACTCAGAATGTAAGAATTGTAATTTATTCTGGTGTTGCCTTGGTATCCTTCTGTGGCTACACAATCACAGTCGTATACGACGTACATCTGGAAATGTACATTTTCTATTGATGAGTGAAATCTTTATGGTAAAAGTTAATGTGCTGATCTCTCAGTCTCTGCTCCTATCTAGGTGAAAGGATTAGGGGGGCAGAACCCAAATCTCTACGAACTTGACCACAGACCATGGGGGGATATGACAGCTACTTTGTGCCCAGTCTGTGGAGCTCTCTCCGTTGCCCCAAGCTGTCTTTTAAGGCATCTCAGCTTCGTAGGCATCCTCATGTGAGTTAGGCTCCAGCTCCCTGACCTCCTGCTCCATAGCCAGGTGGAACAGTGTAGATGCCATGCACTACAAGCTGATTCATTTTAAGAGCAGGAAATGGAAAAGGGGGAGAAAACCATTCATTTACCCCAAACTGCAATATTTTAGCAGTATCTGAATTTGGATTTTTTAAATTGTTTTGTTATGGGATCTCTACAGACATAAGCAACTGCTCACGTATTGTGTGTATAGAAGGTTCTCGCATGAGCTACCAGAACAAGAGTAACCTACTGGAATGAGGAAAACATCTGATGCTCTCTTGTTACAAGAGAAGAAATCTGCAGAAAATTAAATCTACAGATTCACTGGCATGCTAAATCCCTGAGTAACAGTACAAGTAGGGTATGGATAAAGCCTTTTGTTAGCATGACATGTTGCTGCGATTAATATATTCATTGCACAGCTCTGTTATGACGTAGGATCTATGAAGGTGAAGAGCATCACTTGTTCATTAGAGTGGGCAGCAAGAAGCAACAAGAACAACAGTAAAAGCGTGTATTGCACACATATCTTTTTGAAGTATCTTTTTGCTTATAATCCTTTCTCATCCAGCATATATGTTGTTAGTCTACTCCTTTACCTGGAGATCACCCCAATACTAGCAGCCTCATTTCCTGTTGAGAAACCTGAGGGGGCGGAGGCTTTTTTCAAGTAATCCTATAACATTCTTACAGGAATTATGTGTTAGGGGAAATATTTAATATGAAAGTAAAGTGATGAATATTAAATGATGGAACTCACGGGGCACATTTTACAATTCTGACTAATGGAAATACAACAGCGAATATATAAATTAAGATATTAAATAGAATTTGATTTTTTTTCTTTTTGAGTCCTGCTTGTCATTGCCTTTGTTTTAAAATATTGTTCTCCCAGCAGTTTTAAAACAAACAAACAAACAAATCTTCACTTGCATTCTTACAAAATAGTGTTTTCTCAGCTTTCCTTGAAAAAATCTGTAGAATACTGTTTCAGATGATACATACAAACTGAGACCTAAAATCCCATGTACAACCAGACCTTACTTTAAACAAAGGAAGAAACGTAAAGATCATAGTAGTGGGTGCCTAGGACTTTTTTTTTTTTTTTTTTTTTTCCTTTAAAATGAAGGGAATGTTCCAACTATTGCCAGTAAAAGGTAGAATATACATCCTAATACATCCTACACATCCTAATACCTCAGGAGTAGAGAGTGGTCCAATGTTTGGTGCAAGCCAGTACAATTCCTCTGCTAGAGGTGTATTTATTTATGCCACTGATGGCAGGCAGTTTGTTAAGGCTAGCATACCTCTTTTCCCTCCACTTTTTATAATCATTAACAATGAGTACAGAAAAGAGCCCCTACCTGTGATATTATTTGCTGTAATCCATCAAAGCTTTTATAGTTTTCTGAAATCAGGTCTCCATGAAGTGTTGTGAAATTTAAAATCCTTCATTAGTTTTAGTGTCATTGAGCAGTAAGTGGCTGCAGAACACTTAAGGTAGGTTTTGGCATTGTGGCAAAAGTCCCAAAGTCAACAGAAAATTTGCAGGTCATTAATAAGTTGTTTGTATACATTACTGAGAATAGACAAGATACTTAAATGAACAAAAAGAAAATAAAATATGACCTTGTGGGTCCCTAAGATTAGGAGAACCTGTGGCTGGGAGAAAATCTTGACTATTTCATCAATTAAATTCACTTGAGTTCTATTCACTCTATTTCTTGTTTGCTTTAGATTCACTTTCTGCATTTTCTTCACTTCTGCAAATTTTGGAAAACTGTTCTTGATACTACTACGTCATTAAAATCTGTGTCAGAGGACATCCTGCCCTAAACTAAAACCACAGCTAAGAAGGTGATTATAACTGAGTAAATCACCGTACAACAGCACAGGATCAAATCTGCAGCATTTAGGTTCTGGTTCTGCCTTTACTGAAGACAGCAGCCATGCTTCCTGGCTGATTTGGTGTTCTGTCTTATTTTGAAAACCAAATCTTCTGTAAATAAATGTGTGCAATTCATGCGTGTACCTGTGAGCTGGAAAGCAAATACACACGTTACTTGGGAAGGAATAAAATCTTTCGGTGATAAGCCTTACATAGCAGCAAATCTAATGAAACTCCCAACTTCGGGCTGTACCTGTGTTGTGGTGTGATCATTGAAATGGAAAAGGAAGAAAGAGGTGGAAGAAATTAACCACTATCTGAACAGACTACTACAGGTAGTAGTAGTAGACATGGGTTCATACACATATGCACGGGTGCTGACGCAGTTGGCTGTCTTACCAAAGCCATCTTCTAAAACTTGTAGAATTCTTTCCCCTTTTTACCCTCATCTTCCCCAGTCTGCTACATTACATTTTTAAGCAAAAATTTTTACTCTTATAGTTGAAAGTAGTAGTCTTGCATGCATGCCAGGAAATATACACAGCATTGCAGGTTTTTGGAAACAACAGAAATACTGTAATTAAATTTTAATAGGTGCTCTCACTTTGTACAATAACTTGTCTTCACTATTGCATTATAGGTATTGAAAACTTCACAATCACAGTTATTACAGAGGTAACACAAGCTCCCACACACTCCTTTGGGAATTTTTAGACTGCAGCAGTTCTGATGAATGCAAAAAAAAAAAAAAAAAAAAAAGTTTCCTTGACAAGGGTTTACAGGGAAATTGATGGAATTTATATCCAGCTAATGGGGCAGCCGGTCACGCTGGTGTAAATCAGCACAACGATACGTAAAGGTACCCTTACTGCTTAGATAAAGGTCACAGGTGCAGAGGTCACATCCCTGCAAGTGAGATTGTGTTGATTCACTTTTCCCCTTGCTTATCAAAGAGGATGGTACGATGCGTGGATGGACATCATTATACTGAAGATTTTTCTGCGTCTAATTAGTTTGTTTATGCTTTTCGGAGGGCTTACCAGCTGTTGGTGTAGGAGTAGCACTGCATGTTAATAGTGTTTCTCTTTTAACCTCTGTTGATGCTTTCATTGAATTTAATGTGACTGTTTTCTTGGCTGTACATATGACAGTATTTTTGGAGAATGCGTTGGGCAGCAGGGTAGGGAGAGAACAGCATTTAGGTACCTACATGCCCAGTGCTGCCGCATTTGAATTTACATGGCGTTGAACAGGGCTGCAATCCTCTCGCAAGTTTTTTCAGGAGCACCTCTTGCTAATGTGCTTCTTAGGTAGCCACTGGTATTTGTGGGTTCACTGTGTTAAAAATAAATAAAGATCCGTGTGTCAAAATACCTCCCCAGATGTGTTGGCTCAGTAAGTCAACTTAGACTTTGATCCTGTTTTTATTTGGTAGGCTGGAATTTACACACCTTGCATCACATGACAAAGCTTCCCGAACCATCCTAGTAGTAGTTACTTAACGCTTCAGCACCTTTTAGGCTGAAAAAGATGTGTGAAGCAGCTCTAAGGGTTTCCTTCTTACCACAGCCGAGGACGTGGCTGAGAAACAAAGAACAAAAGAAGAAAATGACTGAATATCAACATTGCTGTGCTTCACATCCTGCCGAGAGGGTCAGTTCTAGCTAATAGCAGGCTAATCATTTTACTGTATGACTTGACCATAGAAACATGTAACTACTAGCCTGCTAGCTTGTCGTTGTGCAGTGCCCTGCACTGTTCCACTCTCAGTTGATGCAGCTGATAGCTCAGGAATTACTCCTCATACTGTGATGAAACATGAAATCCAGGCACACATGCAATATTTACTGAACGCAGCTGAAATAATAACCCACAGGTTATTAATCTCTGAGTTGGAGCTCTCCTTTGCTTTTAATATATGACACCGAAAGACAATTCAATCTAAAATCAGTGTGTATGTCATGTGAGTGAAAGCAGACATCGGTGGTTTCTCGTAGTACCAAAAGTCCCTTAGTTACAGCAATACGCATGCTGTTTGCCTAATAAGTCTGTGTGCCTGCTATTGTTTTCTCCTTACTATTTAAGTGAACATATTCCTTTTAATTGAAAATGCCAAGTGACTAATATGTAACTACATGGAGAAATACAAAAGCTGATCCTTCTGCTGAATGAATGATTTATTTTTTTCTGCATAAATTCTATATTGAAGTGCAACTAAGAAATCCACATAATTTATTGCTGACAAAGATGAGTGTTTCAGAGATCCAGCGCTTGACAGAGAATAAACCGTCTGATGGATATTAATGAAAAACAACAACAACAACAAAAAGAGGTACATTTATTAATAGGCCATACACGCAGTCTGAAACTAACTGATTTGGAAAAGTACTATGTTGTTGATAGTAATAAGGGCAAAGAAACACTGGAGGAAACATCCCTGTGGCTTAATCAATGATCAGCACATGAACATAAGTCGAAGATTGTTTAAAATTGTTCCAAATGAGGAATAACTGACGTCAAGAGCTTGCTTGTCTTCTTACCTGCTTCACACTCTGGTTGCCTGCAGTGACAGAAGTACTAACAGAACATTTAGAAGCAGTCTTTCACAAACGGATGGCTTTTTTTTCTCCATTTGCATTTCTCTTTGTTTACAGCCTGGTCGCAGATGCCCTCAGAGGGCAGAGCTGTGATACACTGGTCAGTCTGTATTTTCTTGGTACCAACCGATAATAAAGCCAGGAACAAGTAATCATGTATTGTTAACATGGAACTGCACTTAGGCACTGCAGGCCACAAATGGCCGGTAACAACGCTTTTTTCCTTTAGTAGAGTGACACAGGTACAGGGCCAAATTCATTGCATCTCCAAGGCCACAAACGTTGAGCAGAATCCCTTCCATTGAAGGTGAGTGAAGGGTACGAGGATGACTCCAGTCTGTATTGTCTGTGCCTGCCACTCGGTCTGTTTCTGGGAAGGAAATTTTGAGGTATGGATTGCCAGCATCGCGGAGGTGCTGTGCCGATGCCACAAGCTGCCTGGTGACTGCTCCAAATCACACTGGGAAAGGAAACTCCTGACAACTGTAGAGCCAGTATTAATTTCTGGATGTGTTGCATGCTCACCTTCTTGGACATAGTAAGTTGAGCTCTGAGTCAGGAAACGCTTCGTTCCATGGAATTTTTGTGGCTACTCCTAATCTCATGACTAGCCATGCCTGATGTCCAGAAGTGTCACTGTAATGTAAGGGATCCTAAAAGCAAGTCTGAAGTCCATCTGCTAGAAATGCTATGCACAACAGGGAAAGAATTTGTCTTGAGGGAAAAACAAATGTGACATGTCTGTGACGGTTTAAAAGTATTGTTTAAGACTTATGTAGTTTTCCATTGAATCTGTTAAATGGAAATGGAATGCATTTAGAGAAACTAATGTGGGAAAAGGAAGAGTGGATTGTATCACCCATGAAAAGGGTGGAAGTGCAATTAGTTTCCTTCCAACAGCTGGTCTGTTTTCATGACTGATTTTTCCCATTAGCAGTGTGGAAGCACAGCGCAGAGCAATGAACCCACTACTGCAACAGGCCCAAAAGCTGAGCTGTAAGGACAAAACTAATATTTTTTTCATACTACGTGAACAGTTTGCGACATACTGCTTGTTCTTCAGTGAAACCATGTCATTGAAAGGGGAGACCAAAGAGAGAGTCTTCTGCCTCTGTCATGAGATCGTTGTATATGATCTTGGAAGTTACCTGATCCCTTGTCCTTCAGTTTTCCACTCTTCTGCAGTTCCTTCCATTTTCAGCCCATGTATTTCCTTCTTGTTTCAGGTAAAGCAGGATTCCAATGGACTCCTTTCCCACTCTCCAGACCTAATGCATATCCTGAAAACCACCTTTTCTTTGTCAGGAACATTACAGAATCATCTGAAAAGTATCTCACAGTCATGCCTATTTTTTTTTTCTTCTTCTTTGGTGCGGTCACTTGTTCCTTCAGTTGGAGTCAGCAGTTTTTCAAAAACGTTAAGCATAAATAGATATAGCTGCCTGGACTATTTTCTTCCTAAAATGTTGAAAGCATGTAATAATAATTGTTCCAAAGCCCAGTTCTGGATAGTTTGAGTAACCTTGTTCCGTCTCCGTGTCACTGATTTAAAATGGGGAATAATAAGCTAGCATTTGGATCTTCAGGGGCATTAAATGAGTAAACACGCGAAAAAACTGCACACAATATTTGTAGTTTGCTTAATCCTGCTTTCAATACTTCAGTCTTTATTATTGCATATAGCAAGAATCATAGATGAGAGCTGACCAACTACAGCTACAGATCCTAGAAACGAGCCAGATAGAAACTTTCAGCAAATTATCAAACGAATGTGCTGTCTTCCAGTCTCTGGGAGACTGAGGGAGATCTGAAGGTCTCTCAGACGAGTTCTCCTTCTGTCCTTCGTTCTTTCCATTTTAGTTAGAGAAGTGGATAACTTCTCTTGGCTGTGAGCTGGGTTAACGGCCCAGCAAAGTGTTAGTTGTTTGTTGTTGTCAGTTAGGTTGGTTGATTTGGTTTTTTTTTTGGCACATTGACTGGATAGGTAAAATTGCAGTGGCATTCCCAAACTGCAGTAGACATTCCCAAAATGGCATTCCCAATTAGACATACCTGCATGTATCCAACTATATCCCCATCTGAGATAATTTACAGGATTAAAATAATAATAAAAAAAAGTACAACTGAAACGAAAGATGGCTTCTTTTATTTTACTGTCTGATAATCAAGAGTTTGTAATGCTCAGTAACTCCTTGTAAGTAGAGGCGTTCACAGGTGTTGCTCCCCCCTAAGGAGTGAGGCTTTCGTGCCTTTCGGTCGCTACAGCTTCTTTCCATGTTTAACAGAAAACGCGCTATAGAGAAGGCGGCCAAAGAGAGTTGTGTGAATATTCTTTCTCCATGGAACAAACCAGAATTCTTTTTCTTATTCATTTGTATGAGGGGAATTATGTTGAAGGCTGTTTCTCTATTATGCTGTAGGATGGTGGTATCAGGACTTGGTCCGTAACTGTAGTTGAACCAGGTACTGTTGGTTGCCCTATAACTGTAGAAATACCAGTGGACGGCTGCTATACTTACTGTGAGTCTCGGTGTCCATATACAGTTTCTTTTACTCACTAGTCAGGTTTTTGCATTTATTTGGAACAACTAGTTTAGGGTATGAGACATTCTAGCTGAGTTGTCCATGTGTTGCTAAATCGCCAGTAGTGAAAGCAGAAAGCCTGACTTTTGCTGACAAATATATTTTTAATGATCATGTTATGGCACTTCTCTGCCCTGGGAGATGTCTGCCTGAATCACAAGGACGCCCTGAAACCACACAGCTAGAAGTCTTACACAGGTGTTTGGACAAAATGTCATTTTTTTTCCTGCATAGAAAATTCCTTTGGTTCTTGAAAATGGGTTTTATTTGTTAGCATAGCAAATAGGCTTCTTGCAATAATGCACTTGAATATAAGCTTAATATAAAACCCATTTCAAAATAACCTCTATTTTATACGAAGTCCATCCTTAATGAACTTTAGCTAGATAAAATAAATCTTACAGAAGCAGAGAACAATCCGCAGTATCAAAGATTTCATTTTCATACCGTGTCTTCATTTTCCATTTTACAAATGGGGGATATGAGGTTAAGAGGAAAAAATGAGGACGAGAGCGGACTATGTTTTCATTAGCTAACTTTCACAGGATTTTCCTCTTGATAACACAAAATGCAAGAATCTCAAACATCTCCTTGTCTGCTAATTTCTCTTGTTAATGTTTCTAATTTGAGCCACAAGGGTGTTGCATATGGTGGCAGAGCTGAGAATCAAACTCCTATTGCTGAGATTTGGGACGGTTTCTTCCTTTAAGTCTTTGTTTCAATTATTTCTGTTATGTGCTTTTGGGTACAGCAATAGCCTGTAAGCAAGAATATTCAGAGTGCTTGGAGAAAACAGGATTTACAATGGAAGTTTCTATGCTGAAAGTGTCTATTTCCTATTTCATCCTTTGCACAATACCCACCCACTGCAGCAAATTCAGCCTGGGTGCCAAATGAATTATTAAAAGTGGAATCTGCCCCCACTGATAGCAGACAAAACCCTCCCTGACTTTGGTGGAAGTGGCACGGATCACTCTGTGACTGGTAAACACACAGATGCTGTGCCAGTACTGCCAAGAGAGTGGACCTGGGTGTAAAGATCTGTTTGCATTACAAAATATGCCCGGAACAGTTTTTGTCGCTGTGGCTGAAGACATCTGTTTTTAACTTTCCAGCTCTCTTCTAACACATCAAAATCAAACGCTGAATGTTACGATCTCTCTATTATTAAAAATGCTTTAATATTGCAAAATTAGAAGTTATGATTTAGCCAAATAACGCACAGACGCAGTAAAACGGGTTTATTAGCAGTCTGTCTCACACTGCATGCTGCTTGGGTTAGGGGAGTTAACAGCAAAGATGGTGTAATCTTACAAGCTGACTAGGGAAAATTACAGAATCCCTTCTGAATAAACAACATTAGAAATGCATTTTTTTTCATATACTTTTTTGTCCTTACTAAAAAGATTTAAGTTAATCAAAACCTTGGAGATTAAATAATTAAACCTGTAGAAAACCACAATTTTTTATTGCTAATTAGTCATAGAGAGGTGCCATTTTCATAGGATGCAGAATCCCTAAATTTAGCTGTGGAATATTACATTGATCACACACAAAAAAACATCATTGATTCTCTGGGGAAGGGTTGGACGTCAGTATGTGCGTTTTGGCTCAGACCACCTTTCACCTATTAAAGGGGGTTCCGGGAGATTTTTATCCTTGCTGCACATAGCAACAAAATGTGATTTGCCATCCTTAACCCTTTGAACATTTTCAGCATCTTAGCAGGATGATTCACAGTTACTCGGTTACCTTGCTTTCATGCCCTGTATTGTATCTGAAATCTTGATTCCAAGAGTGCTGCGTTTTTATCCTCTGCTGCTCTGTCAGTTTTTAATGTATGGTATACGTGTTTAAATATTTAATATGCACTGAAGCCATTCCAGCATGGCTGTAAAAAACCTGCATTACTACACCTTCCTGCTATGACACTTACTCTTTTCTTTAATTGAGTTGTAGTGTTTGTAAATAAAACTTTAAAATTAAACCCTGGCAGAATGCAAAACACTTCATTTTGCTTTACCTGTTTGTTTTCCATTGACAGCGAATCGAATTTAAACATTGTGCAGAACATTTTTGTTGCTGTGTAGATCTTTGCCATTATTCAGCATGATGCTTCTCAGATCATTTTCTTCAGCGGTCACTAATTAAGTGTAACAGGCATGCTTCCAGAAACTCCTGAATTTTAATCTTCATGTTTCTTAATCGGTTGATCAAATATTACACAGAATGTAGAAAAAAATATGGGACACACTTAAAATACAAATATTGAATTTGTGTAATTGTCCATCTAATAAATCATGTCCAAACGTTATGATTGTTCTCACAAACACCTAAGGATGTATGCTTATATGCAAACGGTGGAAATTATCTGTGGGTACATGCAATTAAATATTTTGTACACATAACTGTCCATAATGATTTTCAAAAGCATGCACAAAATGCATTTTCAGAATACCTTTGAATATAGACATATGTTTTGATTAAAAAGAAGAAGAGAAGCTAGCTATGTTAAGAAACATTAGTGATACATAATCAAATTTTGTAGAAGGAAAACTTAAATAAAGCAACATCAGTACCACTGTCACGTGCCTGTAGCATCACCCTTCTGGGTCCTGAAATGACGGAAGGACTTTCCTCCCCATTCTCTCTCTTTGCTGATGGGATATTCCTGGCAGCTGAAGTGCCTAATATTTTACCTGCTTTAAAATGTATTGCGTGATTCTGCAGAGTCAAGGAGCTTCCGGTAGCTCAGGTAGGCTTTCAGCAAGGATCTAAGCATCCTGCTGCTTAGCTAAAGTGATGTTTTGATGTTCGATACCACTTAATTTTGCTTCATTTTTCTCCATCTGAAAAAGCATCTACACTAACTCAGTATTATTTATTGAAAGAAAAACTAGGGTAAAAAAAATTGTCAGTTGAGAGAAGCATTTATTTTTTCACGTATCAAGAGTTATAAGCACAGTATTGTATTTCTGAACTGTAAGGTCCAGCCAAAGTTCTGTCTCTGCTTTGTTCTGTACAATATGATCTAGTTGGGTTTAGCTGAGTTTTATTTTCCAAATCCTTGGGCTCATAAAGGCTGGTGGGAAGACCACAGAGACAGATTGCTCAGGCACTGAAGAGAGAGAATGCCTTGTGCTATTTAGCAGCAGCCACTCTGCCTGGTTTTGTGAGAGGCAGGCAAAAAGAAAGAACGAGCATATGCAAGAAATACTAGTCGTGGTGATTAGCATGCAGTTGGCAGGCAGTGGAGCTACATCTACGTTAGCAGGTAGATAAACAGGAGGATCTGTAAAACAGCTGGTGCCGAGGACCTGGCAGCCCCATTATGCCTGTGGTGCAGCCCCATGGGCTGCTGGAGTGCAGTATCTGAGCCCCTGCAGTGTGTCTGCCCATGGAGTTTCATCCGGACAGAATCCAGTTCACCATCAGTGAGACCGCTCCGTGATGTGAACCAAAGCACAGTAAATGGGAATGGCCAGAGAGAGGTTACAAGGATTCCTGTAACCTGTGCTGGCAGAAATACACCTTCACTGTTACTTTCTACGTATCGGACACAAACACGAACCTGAACACTGCAGAAAAAAACTTTTAGGAAAAGAAAGTCTACAACTGGATTATTATTTGGCTCTTACATGTAGCTACGAAAGTAAATGAGCACGGGAGAGTATCCGTGCTGAGAGGTCACCCTTTCATTCTGACATTCTCCTCCGCACAGCAGTCACGGAGGTGTTCACCTACTTACTGTGAAATACCTAAGGTATTCATATATATTCTGTACCTTTGGAATTAGGCTTTGGTTGAAAGAGAGATTGTGGGTTATCCTTGGATCAGTTCAGCTTTTCAGATGGTGACAAGGGATATGTGTTCTTTTGAGTGACAATCTGGTTTAACAGAGTAATTAAAAATAGTAGCATAAAGTATGAATGGGACCGGTATTTCCTTTTGCAACCGGAGCTTCCAAGAGCAATGATGTTCCCTGAAGACTGTTCACTGAGAAAAGGCAGAGTCTGACAAATTAAAACGTGGATAGGGCAAAAATAAAAATACTTCGTTTTCACTGCTGCCTCACCTGGAACAATGAAATCGGTACCTTGGGAGTCTGACAGATCTCCTCCTCCTGTCCTCTTCCCCCTCCAAAGCTTCCTACTGCATGCCCTTGCTTGAACATTTTCCTTAGGTCTTCCAGTTTTCTTTGCTGTTCTTCTAAGCTTTAAGTAGTAAAGGATGTAAGGACATTTAGAAAGGACAAATGCTGTGGCTAAAGGTTGTAATCACCACAAGGGGTGCCGTACTCCTTTTGTCCTCTGTTTCTGTGAACGTTCTGTGCCTTTTTACATAATGAACTCCGCTAAATTAAGGAAGGGGTAAGCTGATCAGTAATAAAAACGTGTGTGAAGATTTAGGTGCTATTGCCAAAGCTCTTCTCTCAATTATCAGCGGTAGTTTTATGCGAACTAGGAAGCAGCTGCTAGAGGTAATATTCAGTGAAAAGCAGAAGGGCAGACTAAACATTTACTTCATAGAGTTGTTTTTATCTAGAGGTTGGATATGCATCCATTACACGTGGCAGCAAAGGCTGAACTGTCCTTTTTAAAACACTCCATCTGCAGTGTGTCAAAAATAGTCATGTCCTGTGCACGCTTAAATTTTTGGCACCAAAGTAACACCTCAATTTCTTTTACAGTAAATATATAGATATATTACATAGTGAAATGTAGAGCAGATGTTTCTAAAAATGCAAAGAAATTCCAGTCTGTTCATGTTGATGTAGTAGTTTCAGTCTTTGAAAATAGAACTAGTTAGGCAATGCAGTCGTGCTAGAACTGAATATTTGAAGAGTCTAAGTACAAAGTTAAGACCTCGTATCAATGGGTATGGCCATGACATCTACAAATAAAAGGAGAGCATATTTCAAATTACCCTACAGAAACAAGAAAGAATTCCTTTTTTAAAAGTTTCCAGTGAGGGACCATTCTTGTATTCAGAGTTCCAGCATAACAGGCTTGACTCATCGACAGATGACACATCAAGCACAGGGAATTTGAAAAAGCACTGCTTAACCTCACTAAAAAAAATCATACTTTTGAGAACAGGAAAGAAGGAAGATTGCTTTCTGATCCTTGACTCCACTATGCTCAAAAAGGGTAATGAATGTTCTGATAAAACATACTTCATTGGACAAATAAATCTGGTTCAAACTGACAGTGTTATGTAAAGGGATGTCCAAGTCTGTTTGAAAATCATTCTGAAATGGAACAAAAACATACAAACCAAAAATCCAACAGGAAGCTAGAAATTAAATTTGCTTGTGCATTTTCCTGCTGTTGTTATTTCTCTTGGAAAACTTTTAATCTTTATTTTTAAAAATATTCTACGAACCAAAACGTCTGATACAACTAGGCAACTCCTGTGGTAGCAAGTTATTATAAATGGGATAGGGCGTGCTTTAATCACAAGAAGTGTGGTGTAATTGCTTTTTGTCGTTGTTGTTCTGTGATGTTTTCTAACTATTAATAAGCTTAGATAGGTGTTTGAAAAGGTGTTTGGGTGGCCTCAGAGGCTGAATGCTGTGTACTAAACCCAGTAGGAGTAGGTCTGCTTCCAGCTTAGTGGCCATCAGGATGGATAAATGGCCTGGAATTACATTGCTATGGATATTTTGTATTTCCCTCTCCCCGTCAAGTTATTCTAGTATCTGCTTGAAAGGTTTTGTGTGAGCTACAGGTATAGTGCTGCATTCTTGGCTTTGGAATTAGTTCCTTCAGGAAAATAAATGTATCATTAGGCCACAGCAATGTTCTGAGATCTCAACCAAGATAGAGAACTTGTCACAAGTCTTCTACATACACATTGAATTAGTGCTTACTTCACATACTTCGCCTTTTGGAGCCTTGTTTTTTATACACTTCCCTTATTTTCTATTTTCACTTATTTTTGTACTGTTGGGATAGCCATTTTCACTCAAGGAGGTGATTGGAAGAATTTATTTTTTTTACATAGTTCAGATAGTAAAATTGTGTGGGCCTAAATAAGTGATATGTGTGAGGAAATTAAGAATTTTAAATCAAAATTAATAAATTGATAATAGTTGTTTCTGTTTTTATTTTATTTTATGAAGATGCTGCAACTGTTTTTGTCCGATGTTTTAGCTAACATTGATTCCTTAGTTTTCTCAGATATGTTTTCTCCATTTCTCTCCTCGTCCCGCAGGGAATTTGTATGTTGTTTTTAGCCTGATGAAATTAATTTCTTCTGGTGCAAATAATATACCTCTTTAACCAGAAATAAATTGATGTCATGCATAAAACATTCCTGGTAGAAACATTTTATTAGTAAGGTCTCTAGGATGAGAGATTTTCTTTAAACCTCATAGGTCAGCCTTTTCTTACATTTGTTTTGCTACATCCCAAAAGAGTCAAACCTGAGCTAAACAGTGGGTTTCCACTAGAGCTGTTCTTGTTTGTCAGGGATTCCTGGCTCAAGTATGATTTAAAATTCCAGATGACCTTCATTTCTGGTTCTCAGATTACTGGGCACATCTGATAAAATGTGTGTAGTTCCTTGGTTCAAAACAACAAAGGTGGCATTGAAATCTTTGGTTAAAATCATCTGTACCGTGCATGTAATATAGCAATGCTGGTAACGAATCTGCACTGGAATTAGATCGTTCCTAGGAGGAGGTCCTTCCTTGCTTGTCAGGGCCCTGTAGCATCCTAAGTAAGACTAAATGGCTAACCTTTCTTTTTCACCTCTCGTTTTTAATACCTTTCACCTGTTCTGCACAGGGAGAATAAAGTTGAGTTGCTAACTGGTACTAATGATTCATTTAACTCCCCACTTACAGCTCAGTAACGGAGCATTGAGTGGTGTCCTCTCCAGCACTCTGCTGCTCACCTCCCAGACTAGCTTTGTGTGTTGCAGGATAACATATCCAAGCAGTTGTGAAGTATTGTGGATTCATTGTATAAACTGAATTTTTAGCCATGTTAATGTATAGTTAAAATAGAAGACAGTTTAAATGCCTTTTAGCTTTTTAAATTTTAAATTATTTGTAAGAAAATCAATATCTAGTCAAAAAAAGAAGGAACTACATCTTCTGTTTCTGTCTGATATAACAATGCCAAAGCAATTGGCTGTTGTCCTGATAAGGCTGTCTTGAATACTATCATCGTGTCGCGAAGGATGCTGTTGACAACATTTGTAGATGAACAGTTCAAGGGAGAAGACTGCGTATGTGCTTTTTCCAAGTACAGTTCAGACCATATCTACAATACTTTTGACTGGACTATACCGGTGCAGTATGTGGAAAATTGCTCAAAACCAACCAACCAAAACACAAACCCCAAGGGCAGAGCTCTGTGAAACCACTCAGCAGGTGGACGTTTCCAAGAAGGAGCATTCCTTCAGACCTGACATACTAAATAGAGCAATACGGTACCTTACGCCTTGTTTACAGCTTTGGATTAGTTAGAACATAAGAGATGTGTCAGATGGTTATTTTTAAGCAACCGAAACCACTGTAAAAGCAATCACTTGTCTTTTGAGATGCAGTGGAGACAGCTGGGGCTTACAGATGTGAGCTATGGAGACCCGTTACCTTCTGGATTAGCAGCTAGAGGCCAGTGAAAATATCATAGGCCGTGTCAAGAGACATTAAATACCTCTTAAATAAGTTAAACCTTTATGTTTACAAAGTTTTAATGCACATCAAACACCTTTTGAAGTCGAAGGGACGGTAAGCATCAGAGTTACTTCTTTAAGTACTTTATATAAACACCTAGAATTGAGTCAGTCTGCAGAGCTGGAATTGTGCACGTCAACTTTTCCTGAGGTTACCCACATTTATGAAAGTTAATATAAGTTATTGCAGTTGGATAATGTATCTGTTATTAGCAGCGTATGTGACACAGCTAGCTCCTTCCTGTTTTATGAATAGTCTGTGAACAGACCCAACTGAAAAAAAAAATCCATTTTTTAAAAATTTTTTTTTTTTGAAGTTTTTTTTCCCCCCCCCCCCCCAAAAAAAAGGTCAAATATATAAATCAGCGAAAAGAAACAATGTTTTGAAAACTATATTTACTTGGGTAGGTATAATGTGGAATTTTACATAGAAGTATAAAATAAAGCATGTGTATAGGAATTATGCATGGGATTATGTAGGAAGCTATTCACAGAAATGTAAGGAAGGCAAGCCGTTCTAGGAAGCAAGTCTACTCTAACTAAAGAAGTAACGTCCACACCCTATGAGCTTCTTGTGAAGAAAATTATTTACTTGTTCCAGGTGGAATGGAAGGTTTTTACTAACCAGGTATTGCCCATTTTAAGAACCACATGAGTTTCAACTCCTAATTTTTCAGCAAATGATCTAAATGCAGCATACAAGAGCATCCATTTGGGAGATCTCGACTTAGGGAAGTCTGACAGCATGAAAAAAGTCTTGGAAGTGTTTGCATTTTCTTCACACTTGCTGAGCAAACTGACAAAACATTAAGCATCACAAGTGTTAACACTATTTGTTTACGATGAAATACTAGGTTTTGCTGCAAGAGTAGAAAATAGCAGTTGTGAAATGTCACATGGTACAGCTCAAGGAACTCTTGGGAGATTTACAAAAAAGCTAACAAGACAAGAAGCAGCAGACGAAAGATCTGCCAGCCAGCTGCTTACTTCTAAATTTGTGATGTAGTTAATATCTCTCTTTCCCTTTTGTAAAAGTAGGGATTTCTGCATGTCTGATAAAATGTGTTTTAATGTTGTCATCCAGAACATGACTGTATCCAGGTCAAGCAGTTTAATATGAAGTTCAAGACTATTGGCTGCCAGCCCTCTGAGCAATATTTCTAATACTACCTGGATCCACACAGGAGGAAACAAAACAGAAACGCAAAAACGTCTACTTTATGCAGGAGAAATAAGGAAGAACAAACTTTTTTATCTCCTTATGACTTTTGTGAGGACAGATGATTTGAAACAAATGATTTTTTTATATATGCCAAGCCTACCTTCCCTAATCGTTAACCACCATACATACAAACTAACCTTCTGATAATCTCTTTAATATATTTATTTCTCAGTAATTCTCAGCCATTTATTGTCTTCCCACTTTAGGAGCACAGGAGAGTATAAGTTGGCATAAACCTAGTCAAGAGTAATGTAACGTCTATGGTCAAACAGGGAATCTATCTGAAGAAGGAGGGCTCTCTCGGAATCCCTCCTTTCAGGAACTGAAGCCTCTCAGACCTCATCGCTAGGTATAAACACAGTACAAAGATAATCTTGTCAGGGAGCCGTGAGATTTTCCCAGAGAAGTGAAAATTCCACATATGTACAGTTGAAAATCGTGTCTTGTTTAATTGTGTGTCTGGAGATGGATTCTGATGTGCCTGGTTTGGGGTACTGACATTTGAAAATGTTAGCCTTTGCCTAGAAATTACACCATGTAAGATCTGTTCAATTAGCAACATATTCGGTGCAAATATCTGTCA
The DNA here is from genome assembly GCA_011076525.1 of Nettapus auritus. NCBI lineage: Eukaryota > Metazoa > Chordata > Aves > Anseriformes > Anatidae > Nettapus > Nettapus auritus. The sequence goes on from CM021769.1 coordinate 57,621,605, forward strand.
TAGTTAACAGAACCGACACTGACGTAGTGTCCTATATTCCATTCATTTCTTGTATTTTCTGAAATTCTTTGTTTTCTTTTTCTTTGCTAGGAATAGAAGTGGGTAGAAAAATTGTACCAGAGCTTTGTTCTCAGTACTTCTGACCTACTGAAGCAGCAAGAGTTCTAACAGTTTCAGGCAGTTCTGCAGACGCAACTTTCTTAGGTAAGACTAAAACTTTGTAAATATGTTGCATACGCAGAACTTGTGTTGTTTTGTTCATGATACATTTTGTAGAAACAGAAAGCTTGGGCTATACTGGGATAGAAAAATACCAAAATATAAAAAATGTTCTGAAGTTGCATTTTTTTTTCAAATTTCACTTTAGGTCAACTACTGTGTTAGTGGTGGAGAAAAACATCTGCTTTGTACACGTGTAGTGCAGCAGTAGGGAAGCCATGAATGTTCTGGGAGGGCAAGAGACAACAGACATAAATTAAAACATGAGAGGTAGCTTCAATACAAGGAAAACCTTTATCACTGAAGGGCATTGGAATAGTGGAACAGGTGCCCAGAAGTGTTTTGTATTCTTCATCTTGAGAGATTTTCCAAGACCTGAGTCATTCGAGCCTGGAGCAACATGGTCTGACCACACAGCTGACCTTGCTCTCGCAGAACCAGTGTTCTAGGAGCATGGTGATCTGTGTACGTGGTACTATTGCCACTTTCCTGTATCACACAGGGACATTAAATATTTGGAAAGGAAAACTTTTACTGATTCCATCTATCTCTGATGACATGAGAGAGAGGATCCTGCTTTCTGGAGGAGTCTTACATGGAGAGTACTGAAGTTAGATGCGTTAAGTTAAGCGAGTCTTCATGATTACCTCTCAAGTCTCTAACTTTGAAACTCTTGATATTTGGACATCTGCAAGACACTTGTCTCTTTTATTGAATAGAATAGTTCAATGAGGAAGGCCTTACAAAGATCATCAGTTCCATCCTCCTCATTACTCCAGGGTTAACCAAAATTCAAGCGTGTTATTGAGGGCACTATCCAAATGCCTCCTGACCACTGACTGGGGCATCAACCACCTTGCTAGGAAGTCTGATCCAGTATTTGACCTCCCTCAGGGTAAAGATCTCTCTCTCTCGTCTGAACAAAGCATCCCTGGTGGTGGGTAGGCCAGGATACATTGTTTCTGATGAGCAGTTTTGGTGAATTGGGTAAGGTAAAAGAATTCTACATGAAGTGCATTGGCCCAGCTTTGTCTTTTGCCCTAGCAGATTACATTATGGCCAGAAACTTGTACATGTTGTTCAGGCAGTAAACCGAATGGAACTGAAGAGGAAACGTTGGGAAAGTGCAGCCAGAACAATTCACTGTTTATGCGTTGAGCATTGTAAAGGTTTCTTTTTTAGCCTTCTATTGCTGTCATATCTCCAAAGATTACTTTTAGGCTGTGTCTGGAAACATAATTTATTTTGGTAGGTTTGGATGTGCTACACGTGGTTTACATGCTTCCTTATCACGTTAATGTTTTCCAAATAAACTTAGATAAAATCGTAGAGAAGAAACTGCTTGAATTCATCCTGTACAGATACCAGTATGGTGTACCTTATGTACCAAGTTCTTGGCACTGTGATCTCATACTGGACATTTCCATAGATATAATCTCAATCCTATCCTAGATGGGATGGGACACAGCATCCCACACGAAATAGAATTTACTTGGGTTTATTTCAATCCGAGCTTTGATACCTTATCTGTGTAGTAACGGAGTATCTTTGTGTCAGACACCGGCTTCTCGCATAAACAAAGGTAACCTGCAGGAGGTGGACAAAGGGAGAGAATTGTGAAGCAAGTTGTGCATATAAACAGATGCTAACGCTTCCTAGTTTGAAATGACAGACTTGATTCTCCTTTCATTCATTGATACCATCCGAAGCACGTTCAAAACCATGCACAAAATGATTTTGGTTCTCTTTTGAAGCAGTTTGGGGGAGAGTCAGTCTGCTTACATCAGCTGAATTTGAATGGTGTGGAAGTTGTAATGTGAACAGTGACTTGCTGGGTTGTTTTTTTCCCCACCCTTATTATTTTATGCACATAACAGTATAGCTCCAAAATACCACCGTAAGTCATGTCTCTTTTATGCTGTATGCTTCACAGATATTATATAAGGAAAGAGAGAATCATGCTGGTGAGCAAGATGATGGAGTTTCTCAGTACAATCTCCCTATATATATATAAATATATGTGTGTGTGTATATATATATATATATAATTCTGTAACCATCACCCTGTGTAATTGTTACAGCAGAATGGCCTCAAAGATCATGATGAGTCTGAATCTACAAAAAGCGTAGGAGTTAACTCATGATATAGAAAAGAGCAAAATTTAATACTTTGGCCACGGGCAATTCAAGCTGTTTGAACGTGTTTTGATTCCTGACTTGATTTGTTACTTTTCCTCCTTTCTGGATATCAGTGCTAGGAAAAATTCCAAAAGTAGACTGTGAAGTGGAACGGTAAAAAGGAGGTACTGGACTTAGGAAAGTAACTTTATCAAATGTAGATAAAGTGGTGAAAAAATGTGAATGGAGCAGTGCCAATCTCCTATCAGTTTATACTAGCCTTTTACCTTTTCTGAGCAAATCTGATGCAAAATAGTTTGGAAATGAACACTGCTGTTAAGATTGCTGGAAATGATGTAACAGTCAAATAATTCACGTCCTTTGAAACCCAGTTGCTGTCTCTGCCTGACACGCCATTGGGACATGGCAATATGCAGCATCTTGTGCAAGACTTCATTGGAACACAAGAACATTTTCTCTCTGAATTTTACCTGCTCTGTCTAGACACACTGATGGTGGTTTCCTTTCTCTCAAGTCCTTTTGACTGCTAGTATTGCAATGCAAACAATCAGTAATACTTGTGTAGCTCCATGATCCTAGCGCAGGAGTTGCGTTACAGCTGATGGACATCAAAAGTAGAAAAAAGTCTGACTGAAGTTCATAGAACTACGTCATCTACTGAGACTTACTAGCTAAGGGAGAAAATAGCATATATTTTTATCTGGAAGGAAATTTAAGGCTTCTTAATGCCGTATTTATCATTTCCTTGAAGAGCATTGCTGACTTAAGAGTGCTTTGTTAAGCCTTTTATGTTTTCAGGACAAACAGAAACAGTTCTTTCAACAGCTTCTTTAAAACCTAGTCAAATACAGCTGACTTATTTACTTTCCACAAATACAGGTTTAAGTCAAATGCCGAAGATGCATATTTTCACATCTATCTAGACATTCAGCTCCCTCACGAGGGGAGAAAAGGGGCAGGTGCAGAGCTCTGCTCTCTGGTGACAGCAGCAGAACCCGAGGGAATGGCATGGAGCCGCAACGGGAGGGTCAGGCTGGGTGGAGAAAAAGGCTCTTTGCCAAGAGGGTGGTCAGGTACTGGAACAGGCTCCCCAGGGAAGTGATCATGGCACCGAGCCTTCAAGAAGTGTTTGGACAGCAGTCTCAGTGCTCTCAGTCTGATTTTGGGTGTTCCTGTGTGGAGCCAGGAGTTGGACTCGGTGATCCTCGTGGGTCCCTTCCAACCTGGGATATTCTATGACAATGTATTCTAGTAAAGGTGGGAACTGGCTCCTCACCTTGTGTAGGTTAGCAAATCCTCTGTTGGGTCAACCTTCTTTGTGAAGCCAGCCGAAGATCTGACCTATCAAGTGCAGAAGACTGTGAACAGACTGGTGCGGACAAATAGGGAGTGCCACTTCTCAGAGGAGCATAAGGACAACTTATCACTTGTGAGTAGTTCTTTTCAGAAAATGGCAAGAGAATGGATTATTCACATAAGTAAATTTCGAAGGGTTAGGCAGAAGAGTAATTGCTGGTATAATGCCTAAGTCAACACAATGTTAAATGCTTTTGTTTCATACTTTTATATGCAACATGTATTATTTATTGACAAACTATTTCATCTTCCTTGTTTAATACATTAATAATTTCCTTCTAATTATATTGGAATACTCATTTGCTTTGAGAAGATGTCTCCATCAATACTTGAAAGGAGTAGCTGGGGACCATGTTATTTGCCTCTGTATAATTCCATTCCGGGGGATTAACATACCGTCATGTTCACCGACAGACACTTAGAACAGTGCCATCCATGTTGCCCCATCCTTAAAGTCAAAATCTCAAAAGTTGCTGTCCCAGCGCTGCTTTACTTGCCCGGTGGGTGCCCTCTGCTGCCCCAGTCCCCCTGCCCCACAGGACACCCCCCCACCCCCCCAAGACCCCCAAGGGTTTGCTGGATGCTGATGGCTTTGCTCTATTTTTTCTCAACAGGTTCGCACAGAACGGAAGAATCTGTATTTTGGTACCTGAATAGAAACTGGGTCATCTTGGGCTTCTGAGTTTTTTGTTCCCTGTGTTACGAATAGTTCTTAATCAGGACATGGCTCGCAGAAAAGCAAGGAGGGAGAAGCTGGAAACAGAGCTCTTTTGGCTTCAGCTAGTGCTGTTAAATGCCTGGGTGTTTGGAAATGAACATTTGGACTGTGCGTTGTCTCATTGTTCTTCCTTGTAGCCAGTCTCTCTCCTCCCCTCTTGGATTTTTTTTTCCTTCCAGTCCCCCCACTGGATTTCTTTGTCTTTTTTTTTAACTGAGAGCTGCTGCAGTGTATCTCAAAATGCTTGAAGCAATGCTGAATCCACCTTTAAAGAACTGAGGTGCCTGTGAAAGGCGCAGAGCCTCCAAGCAGATGTTGCTGCTCCTCCAGCAATATGCATTCATGTCTGGAAATGAATTCCCTTTCTGGCTTCCTCCATACAGGCACTGTTAGTGAGTAAGGTGCCTTTGCCCTGTGTGCTGGTCAGTTTGCTGATGGTGGTGGTTGGTTGGTGGCTTGTGCTGGTTAGATGACAAACATGTGCAGTACTGCATACGGGAGTAATCGATCCCAGCTGGGCGTGATGCACTTTTCATCCAAGCAGGGCTTAGATGAAACCTTATTTGCTGTGTATTTTAATGCGGTGTCAGCAAGATGATTACAGAGCAGCCCGTTTCCTGCTTGGCTGGAGGTGAGCGAACATTAACAGTTTTTATCAACCGACCCCAAGAGGTGAACGCTGACGGAAGGGAAGCTGAATGGACTCAATCAACACACCTGGAGCAGACGGGTGCGGCGGTGAGACACCCGCAGCCTGTTGCTGAAGGACTGGATGAAACCAGCATCGTTCAGGAGTGGATACTCTGCAAAAGCTTCATAGACTGTACAATGTAAGGAGGTTGTGCAGACGGAAGGTGTTCTATATGTACCTCATAAAATTTTTCTTAGTAAAACAAGCAGCCTCTTGTTGTTCCTTCATGAAATAAAAATGGGCTGGTGCCTGTTTGCCATTTCTGACCTTACCCCATAGTCTGTCTGTACTTTCTTTGGAGGGAATTGGAAGGGAAGATTGAGACAAGTCTCCCTTCTTGGTCATTACCTGCTGCACTCAAAAGATCTTGCCTAAAAGCTTCATTCAGCAGGAGTGTGAAAGCTGCAGCTGGGAAACACAATCCTGAAGTGGGTTCTTCCCCTCCAAACACCTTTAAAATGGAACCAGAGCACAGAAGCTCTGAAGTGACTCCTTGGGCATTGCAGGAAAACGCTGGAGGCCACTGCACTGCTGGGGAGGCCCCAGGTGGCCACAGCAGGTGGAGGCATCAGAGACTGCAGACACCACAGAGCAGAGTGGAGAAATACACGTACCCCAAACACTGGGGGCATCTGCAAGTTAGGAGAGGGGTCGCCTGAAGTCACGCAATAAACTCATGGGATTACTGGGGTCAAGTGAAGCCGGAAATATCATCCAAGGGTCATCTGAGGTCACCAATTAGCCCGTGGGGTCATCCGAGGTCACCGCTCCAAAAATTTTTGGGTTCTGGGGTCATCCGAGGTCACCAATTAGCCCGTGGGGTCATTCGAGGTCACCGCTCCAAAAATTTTTGGGTTCTGGGGTCATCCGAGGTCACCAATTAGCCCGTGGGGTCATCCGAGGTCATCGCTCAAAAATTTTTGGGTTCTGGGGTCATCTGAGGTCACCAATTAGCACGTGGGGTCATCTGAGGTCACCGCTCGAAAAATTTTGGGTTCTGGGGTCATCTGAGGTCATCAATTAGCACGTGGGGTCATCTGAGGTCACCGCTTGAAAAATTTTTGGGTTCTGGGGTCATCCGAGGTCACCAATTAGCCCATGGGGTCATTCGAGGTCACCGCTCCAAAAATTTTGGGGTTCTGGGGTCATCCGAGGTCACCAATTAGCCCGTGGGGTCATTCGAGGTCACCGCTCGAAAAATTTTGGGGTTCTGGGGTCATCCGAGGTCACCAATTAGCCCGTGGGGTCATTCGAGGTCACCGCACCAAAAATTTTTGGGCTCTGGGGTCATCCGAGGTCACCAATTAGCCCGTGGGGTCATTCGAGGTCACCGCTCGAAAAATTTTTGGGTTCTGGGGTCATCCGAGGTCACCAATTAGCCCGTGGGGTCATTCGAGGTCACCGCACCAAAAATTTTGGGGTTCTGGGGTCATCTGAGGTCATCAATTAGCCCGTGGGGTCATTCGAGGTCACCGCACCAAAAATTTTTGGGTTCTGGGGTCATCCGAGGTCACCAATTAGCCCGTGGGGTCATCCGAGGTCACCGCTCGAAAAATTTTTGGGTTCTGGGGTCATCCGAGGTCACCAATTAGCCCATGGGGTCATCCGAGGTCATCGCTCGAAAAATTTTTGGGTTCTGGGGTCATCTGAGGTCACCAATTAGCCCGTGGGGTCATTCGAGGTCACCGCACCAAAAATTTTTGGGCTCTGGGGTCATCCGAGGTCACCAATTAGCCCGTGGGGTCATCCAAGGTCACCGCTCCTCAATTCTTTGGGTTGCCCCATCCCTAAGTCAAAATTCCCATAGTTAGGCGTTTTCTCATTCAGCCATCCCTCGCACTTATTTACCCCTGTAGCGGGCTGCAGGCACGTGAGCACATGGGAGCAGCGGCGTTATTTTTGCCCGTATGGCTTGTTTCTGTGTTCTGCTTTTCCTGGTTGGTGTTAGGACATGCAATTTCATGTACGCTTTTAGAACTACATTGGAATAACTTTGGTCTCCTCATCAGTCCTTCTTCACTAGAAGCATATTAACTGGGCCGATGAAAGTGGAATCAACACCCAAAGAGCAGGTGCAACACAGCGACTTCATTCTAAAATAAGGAGTAGGAAAGGTCCCCAGTCTTATTGAACTTAGCATCTGTGTTATGAAAGGCTTCATTGTTCAGGTACAGCACTGTGACAGAGATGTGTCAGCTGCCTGGCAAAAGGCAGTCTGCACCTATTGATCAGAAAGGAAGAGACACTCTGATGAGCGTACATCCTGGAGGCTGGAGCTGAAGTTTTTATTGTTATAGGTCGCTATAGGTAGGCGGCCTGCTGTACGTAGTAGGCACCACACTCAACAGTAAAGCGTTGGGTCTCGCCATCCTGAAATCCAGGTCCTAAGGCAGTCTTGTCAGCACTCTTTTCTTCTCTTCTTTGCTCTTGTTAGATGATTGTTAGCAAATTGTAAGATTGATTTTTGTCATGCCTTAAATATTGACAACAAAAAAAACAAAACAGGAAAGGAGTAAATTAGCTAGTCAGTGAAAAAGGCGTCTTAGATTACAGAAACACCTTGGTTCTTTAAGCAAAGAGACGCAAAAGCTCTGCGATAGAAAAGCATGAGATTCCTGCCTTGGCAAGCAGAAGAACAAAACAAAGACCTCGTTTTCTTTCATTTATTTGAATATTTATATTTCTCTAATACCCAGAAGTCCATCTTTAGAACACTGATATTGTTTGGAAATGGCTATTTTGGTATACATGTGATATTAGATAGTTTTCAACAAATTAATTTTGAAAAAAATAATTCAGTGAAAATGGAAACGCTTTGGGAGATGTATCCTTGCCAGGAGCAACAATTCTGGCTAAATGATCAGCTTGACTTCTAGGAAATCAAAGGTTCAGCAAGAAGTTTAGGAAAGGTTTCTGCACCAGCGATGTTCACTGTCCTGTCTGACACCCAGACAACAGTATTTAGTGGTTGTTCATTGCAGAGGATAACAGCTTTTGGGGCCGTATCTTCAGGTGATTACCTGATAAAAGTAATTTTATTATGGCTGAAGTTGTACCCATCTTCAAGTGAGGTTTTCTGGGAAATTCTTTATAAGCTGAGCTGAGGCAGAATTCTTGACTTCTACAGCCTGCTGTTAAGAGCACTGGAAGTTGAACCAAAATGCACCAGGGCCTTTCTTACTCTGTGTTCGTGTGATGTTATGTTTGTCCTATAGGAACAAAAAAGCTGAGTTTCATCCTTTATTATTTATTTTGTCTTCACTCAGTATATCACCCACCGTACATTCATAAGCAAGTGTTCAGTCTTGCATTCTGGTATCACAAGTCAGATGTGCTGTGAAGCTGCTTTTGTTTTCTTCTGTAGCCTTTACTGTTGTTAAATCTTGTCTGTAGCCCTATTATCCTAAAATCTGTCTTGAAGCTGTCCTATTAGCAATGTTTTCAACTGTTATTCCTTCTCTTGCTAGAGGACTGTTAGTATATTACAAGATTTATTTTCTGTGTCTAAAATTTGTTGCCCTTACAGAATCACAGAATCATCTAGGTTGGAAGAGACCTCCAAGATCACCCAGTCCAACCTCTGCCCTAGCACTAACAGTCCTCCACTAAACCATACTAGGGGAAAAATCTCAGTAATTTCCTTCTGTGAAACTATTTTATTCACAATTGCCATAGCGGGTGCCCTGCCAATTAGGAGCACATTATATTGAATAAATCATAACCTTTTATTCCCTACTACACAACACCTGATCACCTCCCGTTTCCTCATTGGAGGAGTACAACAGGTTCACAAGCTACTCAATGCTCCTCTATACCATGTATGTACAATTTTTTTGATCAACCCTTTAATTTCTCCTTTTTCCTTTTTTTCCTTCCTTTTTTCTGTTTAGAGAACTTGTGATTTTTTTTTTTTTTTTAAACTGTTCTCACACTGCTCATCCTGTTTTTCTCAGTCTTCTACCTTATTTTGGAACAGTGAGGCCTTCTACTGTCCACTTCACTTACCTGCTTCGCATTTCTCTTCATCGTGACTATGTAACTACCTTTGAATACGGGTTAGTTCTCTACTGCAAAAACACACTCTACTTCAAAAACAAGTTCTGCAAAAATGCAACTTAATTTCTCACAATTCCCCCCTCTTCTTTTCTTACTTCAGTTGTTGTTCTTCACATACCATAGTCTTAAGTTTTTACAACATTAGGGCACCACATTCTTCTCCAGATGTCACGGGGGATGGCAGACATACAATGCCATTATTATTATCATATCAACAAATAGTTGTTTGAGCCAATTCCATTCAGGTAACCACAAACTTAGTTTCTCCCAGACGTTTCTAAATCCCCAGGAAGTGTCATCTTGAGCCACAACATGTAGATTCCTGTTTGTTTGTGTTTTTTTTTCCCCAAAATATTTTTGAGATGAGTCAAATTCATCCCATTTGATCGACACATACAGAGCAACTAGCATTAATTACAGCGCAGAGTGTTATTTTCTAGTTTTTCAATTATAGCTGAGATATTTACAGTAGCTTTTTCTAATTCACTCACCTCTAACCAAGGTAAAAACCACCTTGCCAACTTGTGAAATGCTGGAGAATTTTACTAGAGGATTATCGGGAGTCCGCTTAATTCTGCGTGTGGTCTCAGGGGGGCTTTGGCTTTGTGGGTCTTCAATAAAAGTTACATTTGGAATTACTGCCTCCAGGATGCAAGCTCCTTTCCACCCTAGGGGCAACACCTTCCTGGCTTTATTGCCACATAGGCAGTACCACCCCTTGCCATCCGGTTACAGGATTCTCACGTTTATCTGGTGTGCATTACGTATATTAGCAGTCCTGCAGCTACCATACTCGGCACAGTACGGATTATTCCCTATTTCATGGATAGTATTTCCACACCCAGGGTCAGTACTACTGCCCGCTGATTTTCTATTAACGTTGTTTAAGATACCAATAACCTTTGATAACATGGTATACTGTAGCCAGGACTATGTGTAGGGAGCTCAACTTCAAAAACTATTCCTTCCCGGGACTGAGTATGATCTGTCATTTTCAGAAATTTAGAGAATCCAGACACAGTTGCTGCTGGAAACAGCAATCAGAGACAAGGCCTTTTCAGTCTTTCTAGGCATCTGGGTGCAGATCCATCAATTATTTCGAGATAGAACTCCAGAGATGTTCTGGACTAATTGGAAACACTGATTTTTCCCTCTATCCTATCACTAATCCATTCAGAATTCAGAATAGGTATTACTAAGATAAACTTAAAATACATCATTTATATGTATATATACACACCCCTAAAATAATTAAGAAAAAGAATAAACATCACAAACTAGTAAGGATTCTTCTGGTGGGGATTAAATACCCCCCCTTCTCTCACTTCCAGAGAGCATTCCCTGGAAACACTAATTCTGTGTAATTCAATCCCTTTTACTCATTAATTCATTAAGAATTCTTCTAAGGAGAAGTTAAGGGTTTAAGGTTAAAACTGTTGGAACTATCTATTGTAAAATTCTTTGTTAATGCAGTCTCTCAGGCATCAGGGTTAACTGATGCTTTTACCCACGTATGAGTCCACCCTTTTTCGGCCATTCTTACTGTTGTCTCAGTAGTCAGGAGCACTTGGAGCAGTCCTTCCCACTCAGGCTGCAGCTTCGATCCTCTCCATGTTTGCATCAGAACGCAACCTCCTGCTCGGAATGGATGGATCAGGGCTTCCAAGGGTGGATTTGAGCTTATGATCCACGGGTCCTGAGAGATGACAAAGAGAATGACAGCCCTAATATATCGCTCTTAAGAAAAGCATCTTTTGTCTCTAACTGAGGCGATTCATTCCCTTTGTCCATGTACAGCAATCCAAGTATTTCATATGGTGAAACTCCCACATCTTTTCTTGGTGCAGTTTGCATTCGGAGCAGCGCCAAAGGTAAGCACACTGAAGGGAAAGCTTCCACCCACCCTGACAAATGACTGACCAAGACTAGTACGTATTTAAATCTACCTAAGGAGTTCTGTAAAATCTACCTGCACATTTTGGAAGCACTGAATTCCTGGTTCTCATCCCCCTTTGGGCTGACCGCGGATAATTTTCCTATTTTCCTTCTGACATACTACACAACTCCTGCATACTCGTTCAGCCGAGTATATACGTACATGTTGCCATAGCACAGCGTCACACGTTGCTTCAATTCCCCAACGACCCTACTGATGCAAAACAGTTAGTATTAGCCCCGTTAGCACTTTATTCAGCATTTCTCTCCCATTAGGGAGTATCTGTTTTCCTTTCGACTTTGTGACTCCTAATTCCTTAAAAACATCTTTCTCTTAAAACTTTTACTTCTTTTTAGTATTTGGTAGCGGTAGCTCAACAATTCCCTGAATCCTCTCTGGATTTATTCTTCGTTCCCCCTCAGACACTAGATGCCATAAATACTTGACTTCTCTTTCTAGGAATTTTAATTTATTTTTAATCCTTTCGAACCCTGTTTCACCAGAAAGTTTAATAGCTTGTTAGTGGCTTCCTTCACAACCATTTTCTCCTGTCCTGACAGTAAAAGATCGTCCACATATTGTAACAGTAACACCTCCTCTGGAGGCTGGAATTGCTCCAAAATTTGTTCTGGAACTTGCCCAAATAAATTGGTGGCCCTACAAACCCCTGAGGTAAAATTGTCCATCTGTATTGCTGCTCCCGCCCCATTTCAGGGTCTTTCCACTCAAAGGCAAAGATATCTGCTCTCAGGGTCTGACAGCACCCCATTAATAACGCTGTTATTCAGCCTAACAATTTACTATTGAATGCCCAATTTCATTATCAAGTCCTTTCCCAGCAAGTTAGTCCCTGCCTCGGGTACGTACACTAATTGCCCAGCGATCATTCTATCCCTCGTCTCAGCTTGGTGTCCCCAAAAAGAGGCACAGTTATCCCCGTCCCTTCTACCCCCACCACATTTACGGTTTAACAGCAATCTTTCCTCCTTCTTCCACTCTGGATGCTCCTATTTGAAGTGGCCGGCCTGGCCATGCTTAAAACACCTTCTCAAAGCCTGCCCCTGCTAGGATTTTGGCAGCAACACAGGCAGCTTTCCTTGCCTGCCGTTCCTTCGTCTCTCTTCTCTCCTTTCCAGCCTAGGCCCGACTCCTCCCCGAAGTCCCTCTATCTCCCCCTGTGCCTCACTACCCAGTACGCTGCAACTACCATTTGTTTAGGTCTCTACTTTTCCTTCTCATCGCCTCTCGTGGTGTACACCTTCATACTACCCACACTGTTCACTCCACCCTCCCACCTTCTGGAGCTTTTTCTGCGTATCTGGCCAGGCTTTAATCACAAAATGAACTTTCAAGAGTCCTTGGGCTACCGGGTCCTCAGGAGGCGGGGTGTACTGCCGAGCACCTCACTTCACAGTGCTCAGGGTACCGTTCACCTAAGGGCCCAAACCCCCAAGACTCTCTTGTGCTCGTCTCTCTTTCACTTCGTCCGTCTCCAGCTGTGCCCCTCGTGGCACTACGGAACCGCAGATCGGGACTCCACGCTCGCTTCGCACTACAAGTGCGGCTCACTCACGCTGCACACAGGAGTCTCCCCGAACCCACGCCGAGGCAAGATACGGTAAAGTTAGTGCCTTACCTCGGTCCGTGCATGGAGTTCCCGGTCTGGGTTATCGGCAGTAATCCCTGTGCCTGTCCCATGTCCGGGCTGTGTCTGTGGTACGTCAGTGCTGGCCTCCTTTCTCCCCAGAGCTTCGCAGAGCCTGTCTTCACATTAACAGTCTCGGTCCTTTGCTGGCCATACCGGGATGACCCACCACCCCTGACAGGACTGCTGAAATCAGCAGGGTGCACCTTCTGTGGTGGCAAGAACCCTTCAGTAGGCGACAAGATCCCAGACAAGCCCCCAAATTGTGAGAAAAATCTCAATAATGTTCTTCAGACAGGATCTTCTGGGAAGCGATTTAATTTGCGATTGCAATAGTGGGTGTCCTGCCAATTAGGAGTGCATTTAAGTAAACAAATCATAACCTTTTATTCCCTATTACCCAACACCTGATCACCTCCCGTTTCCTCACTGGAGGAGTACTACAGGTTCACAAGCTACTTGACACTCCATTTTTTTGATCAACACTTTAATTTCACCATTTTCTTCCTCCTTTCTTATGCGTAGAGAACTTGTCTTTTTATTATTTTTATTTTTACTGCTCTCACACTGCTCATCCTGTTTTTCTCAGCCTTCTACCTTGTTTTGGAACAGCAAGGGTTCTACTGTCCACTTATCTACTTAGTATTTGTCTTTGTTACGACTACACAACTACCTTGGAATGTAGACAGTTAGTTTTCTACTGCAAAAATACACTCTACTTTAAAAACAAGTTCTACTGCAAAACCACAACTTAGTTTCTCACAGTATCACAAGGCTCTACATCCAAACACCTTTTAAAGACCTCCAGGGATGGTGACTCAACCACTTCCATGGGCAGCCTATTCCAGTGCCTAACAACCCTTTCAGTAAAGAAGTTTTTCCTAATATCCAACCTAAACCTCCCTGGCGCAACTTTAGCCCATTCCCCCTCGTCCTGTCACCAGGCACATGGGAGAAAAAAAAAGACCACCCCCACCTCGCTACAGCCTCCTTTCAGGTACCTGTAAGGTGCGATAAGGTCACCCCTGAGCCTCCTCTTCTCCAGGCTAAACAGTCCCAGCTCCCTCAGCCGCTCCTCCTAAGACTTGTTCTCCAGACCCTTCACCAGCTTTGTAGCCCTTCTCTGGACTCGCTCAAGCACCTCCATGTCCTTCTTGGAGTGAGGGGCCCAAAACTGAACACAGTACTCGAGGTGCGGCCTCACCAGAGCCGAGTACAGGGGGACAATCACCTCCCTCGCCCTACTGGCCACGCTGTTTCTCATACAAGCCAGGATGCTGTTGGCCTTCTTGGCCACCTGAGCACACTGCTGGCTCATATTCAGCCGACTGTCAACCGATACTCCCAGGTCCTTCTCTGACAGGCAGCTCTCCAACCACTCATCTCCCAGCCTGTAGCTCTGCTTGGGGTTGTTGTGCCCCAGGTGCAGGACCCGGCACTTGGCCTTGTTGAACTTCATACCGTTGGCCTCGGCCCATCGGCCCAGCCTATCCAGATCCTTCTGCAGAGCCTTCCTACCCTCAAGCAGATCAACACCCACACCTAACTTGGTGTCATCTGCAAACTTACTGAGGGTGCACTTGATCCCCTCATCCAGATCATCGATAAAGATATTGAAGAGAACTGGCCCCAGTACTTAGCCCTGGGGAACGCCACTAGCGACCGGCCTCCAACTGGATTTGACTGCATTCACCACAACTCTCTGGGCCCGGCAACCCAGCCAGTTTCTAACCCAACAAAGCGTGTGTCAGTCCAAGCCACGAGCGGCCAGTTTCCTGAGGAGAATGTTGTGGGGAACGGTGTCAAATGCCTTACTGAAGTCAACAGACCACATCCACAGCCCTTCCCTTGTCCACCAAGCGCGTCACTTTGTCATAGAAGGAGATCAGGTTTGTCAAGCGGGACCTGCCTTTCATAAACCCATGCTGACTGGGCCTGATCGCTGGTAAGTGCCACGTGATGACACTCAAGATAATCTGCTCCATGATCTTCCCTGGCACTGAGGTCAAACTAACAGGCCTATAGTTTCCCAGGTCTACCCTCCAGCCCTTCCTGTAGATGGGCGCCATGTTTGCTAGCCGCCAGTCAAGTGGGACCTCCCCAGATAGCCAGGACTGCCGATAAATGATGGAAAGCGGCTTGGCCAGCTCTTCCGCCAGTTCTCTCAGTACCCTCGGGTGGATCCCATCCGGCCCCATCCACCTGCGTACATCCAAATGCTGTAGCAGGTCGCCAACAATTTCCTCGTGGATTGTGGGGGCCACATCCTGCTCCCCATCCCCTTCCATCAGCTCAGGGTACTGGGTATCCAGGGAACAACTGGTCTTGCCGCTCGAGACTGAGGCAAAGAAGGCATTAAGTACCTCCTTATCACTCATCACTAAGTTTCCCCCTGCATCCAGCAAAGGATGGAGATTCTTAGTCCACCTTTTTGTGTTAATGTATTTATAAAAACATTTTCTGTTACCTTTAACAGTAGCCAGATTGAGCTCCAGATGAGCTTTGGCCTTTCTAATTTTGTCCCTGCACATCCTTACAACATCCTTATTGTCCCCCTGAGTGGCCCACCCCGTTTCCAAAGATCATAAACCCAAGCCCGCCCCCCCCCCCCCCGCCCCCCTTTTTTTTTTCCCTAAGCTCTAGTTACACCTCTCTGTTCAGCCAGGTCTCTCTTCTTCTGTGCCAACTCGTCTTTGGGCACGTGGGGACAGATCGCTCCTGAGCCATTAAAATTTCCTTCTTGAGGAGCGCCCAGCCTTCCTGGGCTCCTCTGCCCTTCAGAACTGCCTCCTAAGGGACTCTGCCAACCAGTGTCCTGAACAGCTCAAAGTCTGCCCTCTGGAAGTCCAAGAGAGCAGTTTTACTGGTCCCCCTCCTGACTTCACCAAGTATCGAGAACTCTACCATTTTGTGGTCACTCTGCCCAAGACAGCTCCCGACCACCTCATCTCCCACCAGTCCTTCTCTGTTAGTGAACACAAGGTCCAGCGGGGTCCCCCCGCTCACTAACCAGCCGCATCAAGAAACTCTTCCACGCTCTCCAGAAACCTCCTCGACTGCTTCCTCTGACCTGTTCAGCATGTCCAGGGTACGTCTGGGAAGCCGAAGCCCCCGGCGAGAACAGGCGCTGGCGATTTCACAGCTCCTGCCCGTAGAACTGCCTGCCTGCAAAATGGCGGCGACGCCCGATTTGAGCGGCCCGCCGCTGCCGCCGCCGGCTCCGCCTCGTCAGCCCCCTCGGGAGGGCGGCCGGGGCCCGGCGGCTCCTCGGGGGCCTGGATCTCCCGGTGCGCGGCGCCTCTGCCCCGGAGCCGACCGCCTTCTGTTTGCTTGCTCCTCTCTGTCAGGAAGAATAACTTTATTCCAGAAAAATAAATAAATAAATAAATAAATCCATAGAAATCCTACCTTGCAGGATTTTGTTATTTCTTCCTGTGCAGCCTGGTCAGCCAAGCTCCTTTACCGTGATGGTGAAGAGGGAGATACTGGTTCTAGTCTGCTTCAGGCTTCGCTAGAAACCTTTTGCATATGAAAAGGAACAAAATATTGCCATTTTATGGAACTTCAAATGTACAAGTATTTACAATAGGCTATTTTGGCCCCAGAAAATCAAGATTTATATTAAATAAATTGATTCCATAAAGATCGTTTCAGCTTAATTAAATTATTTTGAGTGTTCTGAACAATTAAGAGGGTTTTAACTTCATTCTAACCTGTGCTCAGAAACTAAATCCTAAAATTAATACATTTTATTCTATTAATTAAGGAAAATATATTAGTCCATTAATTCACTCATTCATTTATAAGGCAAAGTTGTAAATACTACTATCCTTAGTAAAATACTCAGAAGAAAAGTCTAAAATATTGGTGGCATGAACTTTTTTTTCCCCTTTTGTTTCTAATATGTCAATTTCAAGCTTACTAGTATCCTATTTTTGGGTACTTCAATTTGCATTCATTATAGTAGTCTGCTTCTGCTTCTGTGTTGCAGATATATTGTATGCAGTCATGTTATTTTGGGGACGTTTTGTCCTTCAGTCAAATCTGCTGCCTGTTCCCTGTATGACCCCTTTTTGAGATCTTTTTTCAGCAACAACAGTCATTCTGCAGTCTGTAGTACTTGTGCTGATATTTAGCAATGAAATGTGAGCAGTATCTCCCTCAAATACATCAGAGCACCTTTCTCCAAAGTATATACTGATACTTTAAAAAAAAAATCTAAATAGGTTCTCTAACTGAATCTAACTAGTTTCCTTGACTGAGATCTAAATGGGGTCAATTTATTTACATCTTAAATAAATTTTAGTTGTAAAATAGTACATTTTATTCATATCTGGCTATTTCTTGGGGAGTGCATTATTCTATGTAATTCAAAAATTATAATAATTTTCAACTGTATTTCACGAAATCACAGGGTGAAAACAATACCGTGCTCCTTCAAAACATTGATGCATATAAACAGCTTTACTTCTTCTAGTGGAGTTATTCAAGTTTATAAAAACATGTATATATGTTTAAGCGCTTTGGTAGACTAGCTCGTGAATCCTAATGGAATTGTAGAATCTTTTTGAAGGTTCTCTTTTGTTTGGTTCTCTTTTGTTTCAGTCTTGTTTTCTTCTCTCCTAAGTTAATGCGGGATCAGGCAACAATTTCTGATGAGAAAGTTACGGAAGTAGATGTACATCCTTTATCATGACCACAGTTGCTAAAACCAGATTATAGTGATTATTCAGGATTATACACTAAAGCGGTAATGTGAATAGACATCCACATCATGTCTGACATTTGCAAAGTGGTGGATATCATTAAGTATATCAAGATCACAAAACCCTCCATTTACTATACATACATTTTAATACCCTATACTGCATGGAGAACTAACAGTGCCTTCTGTAGTTAAATTTTACTGACACTTCCAGTTGCCAGGCCCTTTTTGTTTGCTTTATTTCAGTTTGGTCCTAAAGCTGGTATTTTTAACTTGAGATGAATTGCCTGAAGCTGACATTTTTGGGGAGTCTAAGATGAAACATTTCAGCTATACCTGAGAGCAACACTGGCATACAAGTGACTGTATTTTCTTAAAATAAAATAAAGCTCTACTGGCCATTTTATTGGCATCAGCTCCATACTTTGGAACAAAGATTAAAAATAAATGAAAAGCCTCTGAAACCCATTTAGTGTCCTTACATTTTTTTGAGAACTGTTTTCATGAATGAGTCTGCACTGCACTAAAGTGGTAAATGAGTAAAATTCAGAAGCTGATGGGGAATTTTATCTGCAACTGCAGTCACGGATCCTTACTTCGCTGTGCTTAGTAATAGTTCATTTATGCTATTTGAGGTTAGAAATAAATTCATTTTCATACAGCCGGTGCCATGACATGCTAGCAAGCTATGAGCAAGTGACTTTACTTCTGCAACAAAGATCTGTAAATCAGAGATTAATAATGTGCATTACTTGTAGAATTTCATAGAAGAATTGTCTTGGTGAGACAGTAAATATGAATTAGCATTTTCTGCTTTTATGTCATGTTAATCTATATAGAGAGATGCATTTTTGTATGCTTAATGATTTAGCACTGTTCTTTTCCATAAATATCCCTCTGCTTACTTTCTATGAGTGCTTTTCATATTTTTAATGCCATTCATGGTATATAATTATCATACATAAAAGTTTGTCTTCAACTGAGACATATATTCCTTTGATATAGATAGTTCTAGTTGTTTTTGTTTTTGTTTTTGTTTCTTTCTTTTTTCTTTCTTCCTTTTTTCTTTTTCCTTTTTTATTTTTATTTTTTCCTGTAAGTGAATTATAATATTGAGGCCCATCATAGAGAAAAATTCAACTGTTGCCTCATAATTACAGGAAGCACTATTTAGCTGTTTTTATACCTTGGGAAAACAAACAAACAAAAACATAATCCAGTGGTGATTAAGATACAGGAAGTAAATTGGTTGTAAAAAAATATTTTTTTTTGAATAATCATGAAAGAATAAATCATGATATAGTTCTTGATATAAATTAGGTACAGTGAGGTTTTTCCTCAGGAATAGAGGACTGCATTTGGTTTTCTGTAACTTAATTTTTCAGTGTTTGTTTTTATGACAATATCTCCTTATTTTTGCAATGGAAGTAGACAAAACTGTTCAAAATTTGCCATTTTGTTTCTGTTTGATCTTGTTATTCCAGGGAGAAAGAAGCTGCAAGAATTGCAACATTCTGATGGCAAATACAAAACTCACAATGTCAAAGAAGGTATCGCAGAAACTAAGAGGAGGACAAAAGAGGACAAAGGTATGTTTGCTTGATCTTGACCTTGAACAGTCTTCTGTGTAGGGATGTGGGAGTTTGTGGGGTTTTGTTGTTGTTTTTGTTTTGTTTTATTTTTAAGACTGGAAAGTGAGAACATTTGCGTGCTGACCTGAACAAATGTGTAGAAAAAGCCTTGTGCTGAGAGGTAGTATGGATAAGTTTGGTTTGTGAAATGTCAGTGTGGGTGGATGTGAGATGATTGAAAGGAGGTATGTCATGAATTCTTTATAAAGATAAACTTGCCCCAAACTCTGTAACATTTGTGAGAGTTGTTCATAGATGGTATGAATAACTATCTTTGGAATTGCTATCTGTGATATGTCCTATTATTGTAGCTCTGTAACTCAGAGAGAAATCAGTGCTCGTTTTCTCCTTGAAAGCCTTTTCTTTCCCAAGTATTGGCACGCTGCTGAGCCTCAGAGTTACGTCAGGGTCTGGGTGTACCTAAAAGGAAATACTACTGAAATTGCAAACTGAAATTCCAATTCAAAGGTTATTTCAATATAAATTGAGACATAGTGAAATATCACAGGTAGTAAAATGAAGGAATCTGTATTTGTAAGACTAAGAAAACAAAAGATCCTGTACAAGGAAAAAAATTAAACTTAAATAAGTGTGACAAATATGTGATCTGTCCTTCCTAGCACATTGAAAGTACTGCCCAGAGTAAGTGGTAGAGATGAGTTACATTCCACCTTCCTTGTGCTACACACCCTCTGCTCAGTGTATGCATCTCTGAGAGTTTCTGCATAGCCCTAACAGTGAGCATAGTATGAACACTTATGAACACTCTGGGAGACGAATACAGAGAAATACTGCCTCTGAAATGCTGACCTTTTAGCGGCTGTTCATTGCTTATGACTGCGTAGAATGGGGCAGCTGTTAGTTTTTTGTTTTCAAAAGTACAACAGTCTCTTACTCCTCGGTTAATGCTAGGCTGACAAAACAATAAGCCCTAGAGTACAGTTGTGTAGACTACATAGGTCTGTTAGGAGCTACATTTGAGTAAAAAACGAGGATTTTATATATCATAGTGGGATAGCCCCTATGATTATGTGGGACATGAATTCAGACACCTCTGATAATTTCTGGGTATAGTAGAATATCTCTAAAGCCTTGAAAATGCAGGGATTACTTGATACTGCATTTCTAGCCAGGTGTTGGATGGGGATAGAATTATCTCATTTAAGAGTACACCTATATTGCTGTCAAGCAGACTGCCTTGTTATCTGCATTGCTTGGGAGTATCCCTGTCACAATTTGACAAGCTGTATCTGTGTTATTTAGTGACTGGTCCATGTGATGCCTCTGTGTATTTTGTCAGCTCAAAGCCTCTGAAGCAGTAAGAAAGCCGTGTTGCAGTCCACCAGATTGCTGGGGTTTGTAGCATGAACACAAGCATGATGGAGAGACATGCTGCAGAGATGAGGGATGGGAGGCTTCTGGGAGGACTCCTGGAGGACTGAGCAGTGCTGCCAAAGTGTAAGGAAACATGTCCCTACAAAGCAAAGAGAAAGCCAAACCTAGCGCAGCCTCATCCAAGCTGCTGTTCAGGAGCTGACCCTGAAATGAGCCGTTCCTCCTAGTTTAGCCTTAGATTACTAGTTCAGACAAGCCAAAATAACATCAGGGAACAAGCTGGAAATTAAGAAGAATGAATGTTTGCATTTACTCCCAGGCCCTCTTTTATATAGGAGGATAGGTGCATCCTGCAGAAAAACAGAAACCATGGGGAGCGTTTTTTGTTTGATTGGTTGGTTTGGGATTTTTTTGTTCCACTAATATGTATTCACATTTATTTCAGCTGACTTCTCTGGGAAACAAGCTATTGAGACTGTGACGTATTGGCAAGACAGACTACTTTTTTTTTTTTTCTTTCTTTTTTGGTCCTAAAATAATCTGAAGTGTCTCGCAGTTAAAATTCTGAACGCTGAAGCTATATAGAATATATATTCAAATAAGGTTCAGAAAAAAATGAGTTTTGCAGCAATATAATATTTTCTAGGCCAGGTTTTAAATGGTATCTGGGAGCAATATCTGTGATAGTGAGTTAATTTTCAGTTATCATGATGTATTGCATATTTTTGTCAGCTTGGCATCACTATGGAAATATGACTTTCAGAAGGAACCAAAAATACTTGCTCTTTTAGTGAGTAACAATTTGGAACATAACTATATATAGGACAAACAGCTTTTAAAAAAACCTCGTATACATCCCTTAGGAGATAGTATATGCCAAGAAGGATATCAGAGTTAATTTTCAATTCACTAGCTTTGGGATCAGTTAAGGACCTGAGTTTAAACCCGTGTTTTTAATAGTTATCAGAATGTTTTATTTTCAAAGATGAAATACACTAATGTAAGGTATAACATATATTAAGATGGTATGCTGAAGCATGACAGAGATCCTCATCAGAGACTTGGGGAACCATTAGGACAGATAGATGTTTTTGTGTTGTTGTTGTTGTGGGTTTTTTTTTTTTGGGGGGGGGGCACTCAGGGTTCAGCTTTGTAGCATTGGTTGGCTAAGCTCTTCATGTTTCTATAGAAACCTTTTGTATGAGACTTTAAATAGAGGCTCTGCATGTACCCAGAAAGTAGAATTCTCTGGTGTCTTTGGTTACGAGGTTCTTCTTTTGCCACAAAGTAAAGTCTGATAATACTGAAAAGGCCAGAGATACTCTGGAAGGAAAAATGCTATCTGGAAAACAAATTTATGTTATTTATATCTTTGACTTTACAATTTATCTTAAACTCTATGTAAATAAGCTGTCCAAAGCAAACACTGCTCCCAAAAGTTTGTATGCTGCATCTATTAACACATGAACATTATCTACTTTGTCATTTCCTCAGGAAGAAAAAGTGTATTTCTTGTAGTTCTGAATTTTCATGTGTAAATGTTTTCTATTAAAAATCATGGTTATTGGTAGAATTATAATCAGAGATCATGAAGTAAATTCTGCCATTACCTGGGAAGGTAAAACTGCAGTGAAGACAGATATTTGTGGCTGCTATATACCACCCATTGCTTTCCAAAACAATTCTGCATCTGTTCTAAGATGTATTCTGTACTGCAGTTTGGTCAGAAGGAAGTAGCTGGGCAAAGCTATACTGCACAAACAACTCCGCCCCACCCCAAATAAGCTCAGTCTATAAAAAATATGGAGCCAAGGTTCTTTGATCCCAGACAATTTTCCCTTTGTAAGTCTTTCCACCCAAGTAAGCATAGTCAACTCCAGCTCAACCAAATATTTTAGCTCAAAAATTGCTAAGCGTTTTTCAAACTTCTTTCCATTTGTGAGATTTCCTCTTGGAATGTTTTTGCTTCGATGGTGCATTTCTCAACAGACATTTTTTCTCTCTTGATATGCTCACTTTGCTAAAAAACAATAATAATAATTTAATAGAAGTGTATGTTTGTTTGTTTGTTTTTCCATACTGACACTTTGAAGTTTCACTTAAACAAACAAAATCTTTTATGTTCTGATTGCTACTTTACATTTTTCAGGGGAAGAGAAGAATGAAAAAGAAGTCTAAGCTTCTATTGAGAAACAGTCAGGACCACAACAGGTACAGTTAAAAGTGATATGTGATTCAATAACTAACTTGTAGTAGGTTTTAACTACCAAATTGCTGTTTTCTATGACTTTTTTACAAGTTATTTAGCAGTCAATAAACTGTTCGTTTTCCTGTTACTTGCTACAGTACAGTGAAATTACATTTGTTTGTTTGTTTTCCTGGGGTAAATCCTGTGTCTATTTGAATGATGGGTGAAAAACACTATTTTGTTAACTGCTCTGGGATGTTAAAGGATTATTATGCTATTAGGTGCCCTGTAGAGTAGTCCTACATTCCTCATTTAGTTGGCTTTTGTTCTTCAGAGAGTGAATGTTGTTCTTGGAGCTGGGATCCTTATCATACTAGTACGAGGTAAGACTGATGAAGGAATAATTCTTTTTAACATTTGTCAGTGAAATTGGCCAAAACTGCCATGTTGTTAAACAAGTTCATAAGTTATTTCTTACAAATCCATAAGCAGTAGTGAACAGCTAAATCTTACGTTAGTTACATGAAGAAGTTGACTGGGATTCCTATTGAGTATACTGCAAGTGGGGAAAAAAACATTAAAATCTGCTTAAGGAAAAGCAACCGTAGAGCAGCTTGGTATGTTTGCCAGTTGAGCACACAGGAGTGAATATAAAACTACTTGTAAAATCTGTCCAGTTAATTTTAAGCATAATTACAGAGCTCACGATGCTTTACAGATTTGTAAATCTCACAGACCATACAATTAAAGGGCCTGCTACTGAAACCATTCCACAGTCCATGGAATTGTAATTTATTGTTTCATTGACTAGATCTGTTTACAATAAAGGCACTAAATAATTGAGAGATTACCATGTGTATTAGAGATTACCATATGTAATAAGATTTAAAACAAACAAACAAACAAACAAACAAAAAACAAAAAACAAACAAAAAAAAAACAACTTTTTTTCTTTCATGATTGGGTTTTTGATTTTTGGTGGTGTTTTTCTTGTTTTAGAAAAATTGTGGGAGTTAACGTTTTTTACAGTCGTGTTTTGAAACAGCTAATAAAAAACTTCTGAAATACAAACGTTTTCAAACACCAGTTACTTGGTCAATCTTGTGCATGACTTTGCATGCTTCTCAGCTCAAAGATCCATAAAAGTACAAATCTTTCAAACCTTGCCTGTTTAGCTCATCCTCATTTAAAGACCAAATTTTGTCATCTTAAAATACAGGGAAACTTTGTACATGAAAGGACCATGACAATATCAAAGCAAGGTGCAAGTTAGTTTGGGTAAAGGTTCAATATGAGACAGGATAGAGGAATATGTAGCCCTGTGTTGAATTATAATGGTTAATTAGTGTGCCGCCTTACATTCAAAATGATTTTCAGCCATATAATTTGGATGGATCTGTTTCTATGTGAATGTACTTCCTTGTTTAGATATTTTTGAGTAATTTTTTTTTTTTTTTTGGCCTTACTATGCCATATGACACATTTCTCATACATTCTTTGGTAAGATATTCTCTTTTTTTGTGTGTGTGTAAATTGGGTACTGCTCATGTAAAAGCATGCGTGTTTGCTGAGGTATCCTGAAATGCAACAACCCCAGAATGATGAGTTAACTCTCTCTTGCATGTGTTTTTTCTTGGGACTTGAGTACCTAGACAGGGAAAGTATGGCCCCTGTTTTTTATGAAAAAAGAGTTTATCACGTTTCACAAGAAAGCCCTGGGTGAACAGTTCTCATAGCTTCTTAGTTGGCATAATAGTCTAATAGTCACTTCCCAGAAAACTAAGTTTCCTTTGGTTAACTAATTCCTGTCTGGCATGTTTGTGATGAATCTATTGAAGTAAATTTCATGTTCTGAAAAAAAACACTAATCAGTGATTTTTACTCCCTAATTAAGCTCCTCCAGACTTAGTATGATTTGTGCTTTTATTGTTTGTTTTTGGTTTGGTTTTATAGGTTCTTATTCAACCCTAGCAGAAGTTTGTCTGCTCCAGAATTTGGCTGAAAGTAAAGCGTAGACAGTGAAAATCTGACTAAATTATTCTTTCATATTTGACCTTCAGGATACATTATTGCAGTGCCTGGAAAACGTAGCAAGCTGTGAAGTAACGTTTGTCTTCTCTAAAAAGGTATGTTTCTCTATGAGAGAGAAGTCCAACTGAATTCTAAGAATTTGTCTGTCATTCACAGTGCCTTATTAGTAAATGCTATATTCCCAGTGAACTATAATAGAGTTATGAAGCAGTTCTTTGCAGAATCAGAGTACAGTATGTGAGATTCAGACAATTACAAGCTTTCTAGACATGTCATATCAAATATAGCCTGTCAGCAAGGGCTCTGCAAATAAGAAATCTTAGGTCTTAAAGGAAAATTTTCCTTACTGTTCTCTCCACAGAGAGTCACATTCCAGGATGTTTCCTGCATTTTTTATGACACAGATCAACTTTCTTCATTCACTAGAGACAGTAGATTGGATATGACCATCATATGTTCTTACTAAAAATGGCATTTGATAGTTCATCTAAGGATGATACCAACAAAAGCTTTTAACAGAGTTGGCTTTGCTGTGTTAACATTTTCCTTTTGCTGTACATTCCCTATCAACATTGTAGTTTTTTTGTCATATTTTATTTATTACTGTTCATTTGCTATGTACTGACTTGGTATTTATTGAGGTGATTCAGAGTAATATTTTATTTATTACCAATTGCGCCTCGGTATGTAATACTGAACAATTCATGGAAAGAATAATTTTGTCACTGTGACCTTAATGGCTTTGTCCATTAGGGTGAGGAGAACTTGCAGTTTTTCAGTAGATAGTTGCTGTTAAATATATACTGTTTGAACTTTAACAATAAGAGGAAGTTTCTTTCAAAGCATTGTTTAAATTCTGATAAGCTTCTACATTAGCAGTACTTTTGAGTAATTATTTTTAAAAACGGATGCAAAGAATGGCCAAGCACTGAAGCGTATATATTGTGCAATGAAGCTGATATATATGTGCAGTATATTCATCTTTAGAGGGACTTATAATTCCAAGCCATGCCGAAAAGCTCAAATCAAATATCAACAGTGCATTAGAAGGATAATTTTGCAAACTTGCACGTGTTGTACATGCATGGCCAGTGGCAGATTTGATGATGGAAACTGTATGAAAATAACAATTTAGAAGAAAAATATCATAAAAATAAATAAAAGTCACAATAACTACAATTAATGAGATCTCATACAAACTGTATTACTTAAAAATTGTGTAACCAGCTGTGCTATAACGAGCTGTGCTTTTAATCAGATTAATGAGTCTACAGTTCAGCACTGTTCATGACTCAAAATAGTCTTTCCCTACAGCACAACTTCCTAACAGCCCTTCATGTATCATTCATTAAGCACAAACTAGTAATAGTATGTAAGGCATAAGGGCATACAGGACAAGTGATTTTAAAAACTCTGAACATAGACAACTTTGGAAATCCCAGACTTATATATCAAAACCTTTAAAAAAAAAAAAAGTTGCTTAGAACATAATAAATCAGCTCTGTATACTCACCCATTCTATGAAGGTTGCTAATATCTTCAATAATTTTATAGGGATTTCTATGAAACAGTAATCCTGTCACAGAAGATCACACTGTTTTGAAACATGAAAAATTTGGAAAGATTATTGTACAATTTTTTTGCTGTTGTGATTTTAGGTAAATTCAGTGTTGACTAAATGAGCAAAACCATCACAAATCTGAGGCAGCATCTGCCCCAAGAAGACGCACATTTATCAATCCTGAACTGAAATGAATGTTAATAATATCATCAGTAAGAAGAAAGCTTCTCCAGGAAGGGTAATTGTATTTGCAGAAAGAGGTAAAGGATTAGTGTTGAATTCAGATTTATTCTTTTTGTGCCACCTTATGCTCTCTCCTGCTTTTGATTAAGTGTTTAATTACTAAAATATTGACTCCTAGCATATGGATACAGTTTTACACAGAGGGTTTACTTCTCTACTGAGAGCAACATGTGGTAGGTGTTTATTCCTAATGTCAGGTATGACCTTTCGTTTCACAATGGCTCTTAAGCATGGTGCTCAGAACAGAAACAAACTGAGTTTATTTAGTAACTGATGAGTTATTGCACCCAATCAGCAATAATAAGTTAATATTAATCAGTGAATGAAATAGAATGGCCTTCCTTTTTTCAGTGCTTCAAAATTTCCCAATTCTAATTAATAAACTTTTTGAAATGATCTTTTTATTTCAGGTGTATTCCCTTTTATTTCAGATAACTGTCAGTTTTAATCATGTAATAATTTAAAAGAAGGGGAAGAAGAATAAATATCCCAACCTACTGATATTTTTAATGACGCCAGAAGAGCTGAATTTTTAATTTGTTGTTTTATCAAATATTATTTTCCCCTACATAACAGTCCAGTAGTTGCTAATCCAAGTCATATTAAAAATAAATAAATCTTAATTTCTAAGCACACAATTATTTTTTAATAGACCTCATTATTATAGGACAGGCTCTTCAAGTTGAAAAGAGGTCTCAGCTATCATCAGAGCTGCTCATAATCAAACCCTCTAATGTTAGCACTTCAATAAGCAGGCTTGTGATTGAATTAAGTACTTAATATTTAATATAAAATTATTCTAGATCAAAACGTGCCAATGAGCTTTGACTCTGGCCCCATAGTTAAATCTTTCTGAAAGACATAATCAATTTCATGTGTTTGTTTTGTGCAAACTTTGTTTTACTTGTCAGCCTAAGTATTCCTTTCTTTTCAACGTTATCAAGACAACATATAGCAATGTCTTTGAAAATACTACTGTGCTTACAAACTAGATTTCACATCATTTCTGACGCTTGATGTACTGACTCCAAAAGGCCATATTCATGGGAATGGTAAGCAGCATTTACAACTTCGTAACACTAGTCTCAAAAGTATGTCTGACTCATGTTCACTTGAAAGAGGTTTCAGCTTTAGGGAAAATTACAGAATGTATTGTTGTATAGGACTCTCCTAACAATGCCAATACATAAAGACATTTGTGTTTTTTATAGAAGATGACAGAAATATCATGTTTTCTATACAGGAAGATTAAAAATTATGTGTGAGACTTTTATGGAGACCTGCAACAAGCCATGAAGTCTTCAGAAATATTCAGTTATGATAAACTATTTTAATTAAACTTCTTTATATAAACTACATGGTACATTTTATAAGAAGAGAAAAGAATAGCAGATTTTAAGGTGGTCTAAAACGGACATTCCCTTTATCATTTTCTGCAAGCATGAAATTTTATGCTGTGATTTTTTAATGTATTTAATTGGTATTGAAATTATACTTGTGATTTTTTTTTTAACTAGCAAAAATTCAAATAGAATAATTGAACATACCAAAATAATACTTGTTTAATTTTGAAGTAAATATTCTTAAAGTGGGAATATTCCAGAATGTAATACTGTTGGTTATTTTGTGTAAGTTGACTTTTTGTCCTGGCCGAGTACTCTCATTTTATGTATGTTGTGAGCTTCAGATGAGGTGTGGGAGTCTGGTTCCTTAATAGCATTTCCAGCTCACCTATCGTATAAGGGTGTCTAATTTTTATTTATTTTTTAACCAAAACAAAAATCAAAAAAACATAACTAATGTTTTCTTAATTTCAGCAAAATTTATCTGTTCAAGGTTGCATTTTTCATCCTGAACCCAAGTCAAGTAAGTGTCTTCATGAGGTACAGAAAATTAGATTTTGTATTTTGTATGCATATGTTATTAAGTATTTTCTCTCTTACTGGCAAACTAAGAGATATCTTAAGGTGAAAATATTTAACTTATCTTAATACTTAAGTATTTGTATCAACAACTGTAGATAGGACAACTCGTGCTTTAGAGACTTGGAGAAATAAATATGACAGACCATAATGCTCTGCCTGTAGAAACAGCACTGTCCCATTGAAGTTGACAGTGCTGTGTTCTGATTGTGCTTCAGTGAATATTTGACTGAATGTCCTCAGCAGGTGATTTTTATGAACTATTAAAGGAGGTCAGCATCCTGAATTAGCTTAAGTCGTATGGAATAGCTTCGGTAATGTAAGTACAGATAAACATTATCTACTATTGTATGTATTAATGTAATTGTATGTATTGATGTAACTCCACTGGAGTCAATGAAGTTACCTACGTTAGAAAAGAGAGTAAGTAATAACTGTTTTTCCAACTCCTCATTGTGTATATTTCTGTCATCATCACTAAGCAGAGACTTGTGGTTAAAATGAAAGAAAAAAATATATACTGTACTTTCAAGGGTCAAGTATCTGTTGATGTAACTGAAACAATTAGAATTTTATTCATTGGAAGACTATAGGATTTCTCCCTTATTTTATCAGTAAATAGATTCTTCTTTGTTTTGGTTCTGGATATCTTAATTCATGGCTAGTGTAATTTCTGCTGTGTTAGCAGCAATTACCTCTTTTTATCCCATAGGCATTATAATGTCACCTTCAGGAAAGTAACAATTACTTTCTTATCCCAAATTCTAATTGTAAAATGTAATGATTGTAGGCAGATAACGATGACTGAACAGGGAACAATATACAACTCAGAGGAAACAATATTTTGAAATGAGAAATTACTCTCCTGTAATAAATATAAATAAATAATGTAATAAAATAAATCAGTTATTCTATATTTAATATAGGAATTTCTGAGAACTTGATCTTTGTTTTTCTAAGAAGGCAAAGAAGAAAAGTGCTCTAAAATTTCAGTCTATTTTTATTTCTTAATGTTTCTGAATGAGAAAAATGTGAGCATAAACCACTGTCTCACACACCACTGTCCTGGTATGTTGTGGTTGTGGTATTAGGGCTCTTTTTTTTTTTTTTTTTTTTTTCCTGAAAATATAAAATATGTTATGTTCCTCTATATTTTGTTATGAACAATCATTTCTGAATGGAACTTTGTCCTAATTCAAGTGCCACTAAAATAAAGGTTAGCTTCTCTGACTGTATTCTTCAGTGGAAAAGCTTTTATAAATTACCTTATTGTTTCACAGGCCTTGGAGAGTGCTGTTGTGGATGGCAATGAGTGTGACTCATCTGGCTGTAGAGCTGGAAATGTAATATTAAAGAAAATAAATAACAAGACTGAAAAGAGCATTAAATGAGGAAATGAGGCACGAATGCATGAAACAGAGGTTAGTCTACTGCATGTAAGTAGATACCACCTAATTACTTGGGAAGCAGAATTTAGTAAGGGAAGTGAAAGATCATGAGTTAACTATAGCACTGTAGGATATGCCAGGCTTCTCAAATCTAGCAATTTCACTTCCAGCAGCAGATAGCTCTCTGCCATTCAGCAGTATATAGGGGAATCATTTGAAAATCCCAGTCAACGAAGGAAATATATTGATTGTTGATCCAGTGATGTGTATTGCATATTTACTTGATATTATGATGGATTTTTTGCATTGCCCATAAGCGGATCATCACATTCAAATTTCCAAAATCATGCTTTTTAAATAAAAAACACACCTTAATTAAATTAACTTTTAATACTCAAGAGCTGGACGTTGTAATTTAAACTTTGTTGCATGAAAAACTGAACTGAGTAGAGAAGTCATAGAGCCCTTCTTACCCAGGAAGAACATCATTGTTCTCACCCTAAATTTGTGCATTACTTTTGAGAAACCGCCCAGCTACTTTCTTCCTTACCACTTACCATGTACAATTTTTCTAGAACTTTCATTCTCTTATAGAAGAGAAAAGAAACTCTTCCTGATCTATAAAGGCAGCTGAGAGTGAATTCAGTGAGTGAACTTACTTTTTTTTATATCAGTTGACAACTAACTGTACCCTTAACTGGGGCAGAACCACTTTGCCCTTCCTATATCAATTGCTCAAATGTCATTATATTATTAGGTCAAAAACCAATACCGCCGCCAAAACGTCATGCAAAAATTGCTTAGATAAGTGCTTTTGTGATAAGAGATATTACTATACCTGGAGTAAACAAATAATGATGGTATTTGTATGTGCTGTTAATGTGTAATGGTGTGCTGATATGTGTAAAAGCATTGTTGTTGCCAGGTCTCTAAGAGAGGTTACATAAAGAAGACTTTCAAAATGAAAATAATAAAGAAGAATTTCAAAATATGTCTTTTAAAATTGAGGGCTTACATATCTAAGAAAGCTAAGGAAACAGAATGAAATAATTGCTCAACGATTTTCATGTGAAACTTTGTTAACAATTTGTGTCAACAAAATACGCGGAGATTAATAGGGATGTGCTCATTAAGATTTTGCTCTTTGAGCAAATAGAGCAGATAGACTTATTTGTAGAACCAAATGAGATTTTTGAAGCTCATTTTTTTTGGAACTGTCATACAACCATTGTCATGCCTGTTGGTAAAACTGAGAAAAGAAATTGCATGATAAGCCCATTTATAGTAGATATTAATGCATTAAATATATATATATATATTCTAATTATTTTTATCAAAAGATATAGAGAGAGCTTTTTATTGCACAAGTTAGATTTTGGATTTTGAAAAAAAAAAACATACCTAAGGGTTATAAGAATCCTTATTTTATATCTCAGACTTTGCAATAGTTTTCGGGGCAAGGTTGTAAGCTGCACAGATGAATAACAGAAGTTTGTGTGTCTCTAGCCATGCCCTCTTCTTTTCTAAGTTCAGGACCATATGAGTCATTCCCCTCTGAATATATACATAAGTCTAATATAATAAGTCTAATTCTTATTCAGAGACTTGCCAAAGCCATCAGTGCTACTGATAATATGGTAAGCAGGGGTTAGCACAGCTAGATTATACACAAATCTCTAAACTGATCTGCTTAGTTTCAGACCTGTGGAAGGCATGACTACCAGAGATGCCACTGAAACATGCAATTCCCTCTAACTGGAAGGAGAGGGTTGCATCTTTTCTTAACCCTGAATTCTCTCCCAATTTATTTTTTTACAGGATGAGCTGTTTGGCACTTTCAATGCACTTTCCAAAGCCTCTTCATACCAGCTACTGGAATATTACTATTTGGGATCTTGGCAGATAGAAAGACTAAGATCTGACAATGTCTGTTATTTGTCTTATACAAGCCAGTTTATTTCCTGTACATGAAAAATGTAAGTAAAGCAAAATAATGTTTTATCTCAATCCTTTTTTAAAGGAAATGGACCATTTGAAAACTTAAGAACTAAACAAATCAGATTCTTCAAGGTCTGGTGAAGTACTGTAAGCTGAAAACTAAATTTAGAGAAGCCAAAGGAAATGGCATCTTGTAATATTGAGAGTGGTTTAGAAAACAATTTTGGTTATAAAGCAAAGTGACATATTTATAGTACCAATTTGTATATTCCTGGGGGGGGGGGGGGGGGGGTTAAGCACTGTCTCTTGAGCTTATATCATCTTGGGGGTTGGACAGAGCAAGATTATAGTGGTTGCCCTTCCAGATACACCCAGTGTTCAAAGTGAGGTCTATCTATATGGGGAAGTCTTTACTGCTACGATTGCAGAGGAGAATTCAGGTTTCACACTCCCTGATGTAGTTTAAGATGGCTGGTGGCAGTTCTACATGCCTGTGTTATCCCTCAAGTCATCTTTTTTATGTAAGGAGGGATAGTCAGGGGAAAGGATGACTCAAGAACAGTACTTACATTGCTGAGGGTTCATATCATCTGGCATCTTTACTTTTTTCGCTGTGCCATAAGCACTAGACGTAGAGCTTAGTGATATGGTTCAGTGGAGGACTTGTTAGTGTTAGGTCAGAGGTTGGACTGGGTGACCTTGGAGGTCTCTTCCGAACTAGATGATTCTGTGATTCTGTGATCTTCCACCATCTTGAATTTCCAGGTGGGAATCTACTGCATAGCGAGAAGGAAGAACAGGAGAAGTAATGCAGTGAATATTACAAGCCTGTTTATTACATGCTGTAAATATATATATATGTTAACTCCTATTGAGGTACTGTCATCAAACCACAGTTGCCCGTAGGTGGTCTATTGTACTTCTTCAGCAAGAGACTGACAAGTCATATGCAGGTTTAAAAGTTCTAATTTGCCCAGTTATAAAAAATGACAGAAACAATTAAAATATGAAGTAATAGGTATAAGTCAGCAAATTATGCATACAAATATACAGATATGGATCTGACATGTCTCTCTATTTGGGAAAATGAAGAATTGATAACAATTTTAAAATTACAATACACCTAGTTTTGAAAGGCACGATGAAAGCTCACTACTCCTTACAAACTGCTTTGATCATGAAGCACCATTCCCTCTTAAGCTGCCATAATACACAGTGAGTAAGATTTGAGACTAAAAGTTTCTGCATTTTCATGTACATTCCCTGCCAATTTTCATTTTCTCTTTTCCTTTCTGAGCTACAAAACAGAATGAACATGAAGACCTTCTGACCAACCTAGATTTGATCTCTCTTCTTGGAAAATAAACTGTGTGATTCAGCAGCAGTCTAAGTTACAGGTGGGCACTTTTTTTTTTTTTCTTTTTAAATAAAAAAAGCAAAAACTAAAAAAACATCAGCTACCGCTATCAAATCAAATTTGAATGAATTGTCTTTATTATAACAAAAGAAGGTATCTATTGCTATGGATTTTGCCTGAGCTGTTTTCATTTATAAAAGTATAGCAGTCTAATAGAATGTAAGTGCTAGTCCTGACTCTTGTTGATAACTCTTCATGCTTGAAGTCTTTTCTTCCTCAGCAAATATTCAGCAAGTACAGTGAATATTCTTTCTTGTGTTTAATATGAAAAACATCTTATTAGCAGTAAATGACCTTCTGATATAAAGTAGTTATGTACAAATCAGTACCGATCTACTTATATTTGAAAGTTGCAGTTAGTCTTTGCCAACAAAAGATGGCACTGCTCAGTTTTCTTCAAAACTCTAATGTCCATTCATTGAAATTAAATACTTTTAAAACAGTTCTCTTGTCTTTGTCAAGAATCTGCACATTGAGATCAGTATTTGTTATTACTGATTAGCTAACAAGTTGGCCTTAGATCTTTAAAAATATAAGTATGTTTCCACAAGTCCCAACTGGAAAGAACTAAGTGCCAATAATTCACAAAATACTCTTGCAATTTAAATGGTATTAACAACCTCTTGGAGTCCAATTTAGACTTAATCATTATTTTATGGAAGCAGTTTTGCAACAAATAGGAAATGAAAGGAAAATAGTTTCCAAGGTTCTCTCAGACCAGTCTTTTTGTATTCAATATGTATTGCCATCTGCATATTAATTCAAATGCCTGTTGGTCAAGGTATGCCTTTTCCTTGAAATTTTCTACCTATAATATAGCAGTACCCTAAAGTAGAGATTTTTCATAAATCTGAACTTTTTCTATTGCCTTATAACAAAAATAGCTTTGTAATTTAGGGCTTTGCTAAAATTAGATAATGAGTAATAAATCCCATGAATAGCGTATATTAAAAATTGAGGACAATAAGAAATAAATAAAGAAATAAATATAATCTATTTAGTGTAAAATACGATGCAGCCCCTCCATTACAAAATAGATTTTCAATAGGTCTGTGATCCAGATTAAAATGAAAACAAATGCCAAACCCCAAACAGTAATAATCACAGTAATAATACATAAAAGTCTGAAATCAATTTAGGTAATAGTAAGGAAAAAAATATATTTAAATTAACAAGATGTACAAATACATAGAATCATGTATTTTTGGACATCATCTTATTCTAGTATGATCTGAATTACCTAATATATATTCAGCCTGAATGACATTGTCAAGAACTGAAATTTCCCAGGGTATCCAAAATGTTTTGTTAAGTGGAACCAAAAAGGTTCAGATGGGTTTGGATAAAGATCACAATTTACTTTGATTCTTTCATTTGGGGGAGTTTGTTTCCTGTCTTTTTTTTTTCTTTTTCTTTTTTGTCAATCGGTGGGGCATATTTTTGTGTCAGAAGCTGCATTTCAGATATTACATTTTCAGCTTTTTTCTGGGTTTGTTTTTCCAAAAATAGTCATGTTGTGCTGTGAGAACACCTTTCTTTAATCTTCCATATCTCCCTCCAAAACAAAGATAAAAAATACAATAAAATAAAAACTGCTAGCCAAACAATTCTATATTTTTTAAGCTTCTTCAATGTAAGAGGAAAGATTTTGTGGATTTCTTTCCTACCATGACAAACTATTAAGAGCAGAGTATGGTGAAACCTCAGGAAATCCTCCATCTTTGACTGCCATCTTCAGTGTGATCATCTGCATTAGCAGGATAGCCAGAGTTAAAAAAAAAAAAAAAAAAAAGTCATGGCAAATTCAACCAAAAACTGTAATTCAAACAAGATCATGGAAGTTTATGACAATGACATTATAAAAATTCAAACAATGAAATAATGCAATTTTCAAAATGGCAATACTGACCTTTTTATTGGCAGAGGAGTCCCTAGTTCTTATATGTAGCTCACTAGGTCAGCCTCACCAGTAAATAGGACAATGATGCATTGATAAGCACTCATGATTATCCTCACATGGTGGAAAGAAAACTGCAGTTTTACAGGTCTCTGCACATTCGCACAGCAAGAAATCACCTCACCTCATTAAAAATACATTACCACTTTGTTTATCTGTTCAGAAAGAGGGTTTTTAATGAGATTCATCTTAAATTACTGTTTTGAGAGAAGCAGCATATTAGAGAGTACACATGTATTTCAGTCATACGTTCCATGCAGTAAATCTAGAAAAAAAGGCTTGTCCAAATGAATCCCAAACCCACATAATAAACTAGAAATTAAGCTTTAAAATTCACTATCTTGTAGCTCTTCTATCTGTTGTGTGTTTTGACCTTGTAAGTTGGGCATTCCTCAAAATTTATAAACTCGTTTGAATTTTCCAGTTGTATCCTTTTTTTTTTTTTTTTCCCTTTACCTTAGGCTCCATGGTGAATTAACCCAGCAACTTTGCCCTATAGACTTCCTCTCTTGCTGCCTTAGAGCTATTTGCCCTTACCATGTTCTGTCTGCATCACTGCAGGGCCATCTCTCTCTGTACATTTCCATCACGGCTGCATTTATTAAGGGAAATTAAAATAAGGTGGATACTGAAGTGACGCTGCAGGAAACCATCTTCCCAAAGAGCTGAACTTTCTGCTCCCTTGGTGCTCATGGAGAACTCTGCTGACTCCTTTCACAACCCTGACTAGCAGCTTTTTCCCAAAGGTAACCAAACAGGCTCCACTCAGGAAATTCCTGTAATTGCATTATTTTTCAGGTGCTGAAAACATTCATTTTATTGCCAAAGTTCTTGTGAAAGAAAAGACCAAGTAATATAGAATAATAGAGCATAGGAGAGAGGGATTGAATTTTATGCCTAAAGTTAGTGGTAAAATATAACAAAAAATTAATTTTGTTCAGACAGTGAATGGTAGTTGACTGCATTGCAATGTTCCCCACAATGACTTAAAATTGTATTTGATTCTTTAATAGAGGGACATGATTTTCGTGATGCTGCATCAGCAAGTAAAACAGTAGGTCATAGTTTGCAGATGTATTCTCAAACATTGACGTTCTTTCACACTTGGTATCACAACACAGAGTGATATTTCAAGAGAGTTAAAACCACTCAATTTTCCTATAGGTGATCTTTTTCCAGATAACTAATTTAGATGTGCTGAAAATGTAAACCTACTGTTAAATTTTCATTCACAAGGACGACATTTTTAACACAATGTGGGGATAATTAAGGTGACTGAGGTAAAGGATGTTATATTTTTATACTTTCTGCCAAATTATCATATATTAGATTTTGTGAAAATCTTTTAGACCAATTTAATTTCAGAATATCTAATTATTAACCAAGTTACCTCACTATATGTCTAAAAATATCATAATTATGCATTCCTTAAGATCACCAAAATCCATATGCTAAAAGGCTAAGCACAATAAAATGTAATAGGAAACAGATTTCAGAGTATAGTATGTTGTACTGCGTATAGGCTGTTGTATGGCCAAATTCCTAAAAATAAAGGCTATGAGCTCTGATCTTGAAATTCAGTTGTATGTTATTATATTGTTTTCCAAGTCTACTGTAAATAATTAAGAATCTTAAATAAGAGAGAGTTAGAAACTCTGTTTTTTGGCAGCCTGAAGACCTCTGCTGCTTGATGCAGATGACTATTAATAAAGAATAACTTACTTGAAATGTGAGTTATGCTGACATAGTATCAAACGTGGGCCGAATAGGGTAAAAAGTAATTATTCTCAAGAAACACCAAGTAGTAGTATGATATTCCAATAATCCCCTTCTCTATGAGAATGATGCATCATAAATATTTCATCAATTTTCAGAGAAAACTCATTTTAGCTCTTCTCCCCTCTACCGCTGCTTCTTAAATTCAGGAGCTGTGCCTCTTTGTAATTGGCTTAGCAAGCAGCTCCTCCTCTTCTGCCCATCTTATGTTTTGGCCTGAATATCGTAGTTTTGCACTTAGAGCAAAATTAAGTAAAAGACTTACCTGTCTGTGGAATAATGAGAATTTAGATGTTCAAGTCTAAAACCACCGCTTCTTTATTTGCTGACATTAGCTCCTGGAAGTGTGGTTCACAGCAAATCTGAAAGGAAATAAACACACACTGCTGTTTGTTCCTAACTTTGTAAAGGTGTTTTCTATTATAGACTCACTGGAGAAAATACGAAATTAAGGATAAAAACTGAAGACTCCCACAGTCAGGAGAATGTCCTGATCACTACCTATTATAATATTGTTAAACAAATGGGTAGACTCTACTCCCAGTCTCTGGCAAATGAAACTTGTACACACCTTCAAATTTAACTACACGTGAACATGTAAGTTGTAGACCATGTGAAAAACTCAAGTCTAATAAGAAACTCACATAAAAAAGAAATTTTTAAGTTTAGGAAAAAAAATTGGTTTGTTCCAACTGTTGTGGTTTAACCTGGCTGGCAGCTAAACACCACACAGCCATTCGCTCACCCTCCCCCCTCCCTCTCTGGGATGGGGGAGAGAAACGGAAAAGTGAAATGAGAGTTGAGACAGAGACAGTTTATTAAGATTGGAAAATAATAATAATAATAATGTGTATGAAACAAGTGATGCACAATGCAATTGCTCACCACCCGCTGACCGATGCCCAGTCTATCCCGAGCAGCTGGCTCCCCCATCCCAGCTAGCCACCCCTATATATTGTTTAGCATGACATCAGATGGTATGGAATACTCCTTTGGCCAGTTTGGGTCAGCTGTCCTGGGTCTGTCCCCTCCCAGCTCTTGCTGCACCCCCAGCCTGCCCGCTGGCAGGACAGAGCGAGGAGCTGAAAAGTCCTTGGCTTGGTACAAGCACTGCTCTGCAACAACCAAAACATCGGCATGTTATCAGCATTCTTCTCATCCTAATCCAAAACACAGCACTCTACCAGCAACTAGGAGGAAAACTGTCCTAACTGAAACCAGGACACCAACATTAAACAAACTGACAATGTTCTGTGAGGAAACTTGATAATTCTAAATTTCTTCTAGAAATAATAATCAAAAAAATTTAGAAACCTTCTGAGGCAAAACATATATTTTGTCTCTTCAATTTGCCTAATGAAACCCGAAGTTTTCCCTTGGTTGCTAAAAGTTGCAATCAACACTGTTAAATTTCAAACATTAGTATTGTATGTAAACTTTGTTTCACTAGAAATTTCCTGAGCAATCCAAACCATTCATAAATAAACAAGAAAATAGTATATTTTCAAGTATAGATTAATGGAGCTAAGAGATTTTTAGTAATACAGTTTTACTTGTTTCAGCATTTCTTTCAAACTCCTTTTTTGTAATACTCTTGTAAATACATCGGATATGCTTACTTTTATTAATAGTATAATGCTATTTATAATTAGGATGAAAAAGTAAATATAGTCTTGTTCTGTTTGTTTTATAAATGGCAACTAATGTAATGTAGAATAGGAGCATAATATTTAGCTTACAGTATGCAAAAAATAATCTTTTAATTTGCGGTGTTCTCTTGCAGCAAGGGCAATTAGGAATCAATCTCCATTTCCATTAAATACAGCTTCCATGCAATACATCTGTAACATTTTTGTTGCAAAATAAAGCAGCTTTAAGAGTTCAGTAGTCTCAACAAATGACTTGATTCCAATTTCTGTGAGATCAGAGAGAGCTATGACTAATTCTTACGTTTCCTCAAGATTTACATCATCAAGATTTTATATTGTATAAAAAAAACCCACAGTATTTCCTAAACTTATACTTTTCAAATGTTTTCTAATCCATTTTCCTTTCTTTAGTTTTATGTCATAAAGAGACTCCTTATGTTATAAGAGACTCCTCTTGTATCCCTAAATTTCAAGTCTTAAGGTCAAACATCTGAGCAGAAGACCTCAAAAAGGAAAAGGAAATAACCAGTTGCTAGTTTGGGGGTTTCACAAAATTATTCCTGTAACTTTGAGGGTATTTGATGGAGTATGTCTTTCAAGCTTTATCAATGTGAAAGGATCCACTGTAAAACACAAGAGCTATCAGATGCTGTATTAGTTGTTTCCTCTACTTTGACAATACAATTTCCCCCAAACAATCTGGTGGTGACTAACCAAGAAAATATCAGTTATTATTCTAGTATAGCCTTAAAATGAACAACATGCTATATAGATTGTCTTCTATACAACCTGTCTTTTTGGAGCCTAATTATTGTAAGGAAATGTATGGTTTCCCTTATCTAAATAAATTGCATCTATAATACAGTCATTTTTAAATGATGTAAACTCTATGTGTTTATCTACATAGGCATTATTTTATTAATTTAATGCCAACAAATTTTAGTTCATAAAATTTTCCATAATTTGTGTGAAAGCATCCACATTTCTACCATCTCAGATCTGGTGTATCTTTTTCTAGAACTGGTCAATCCAGTTGCCTATTACAAATTTTAGTGCTGCCTACCTTCTGATTGTCTCTTTGGATGTTCTTCTGTGTTGATAGTTTTGCTCATCTACTGATGTGGTGATTTTGTATAGTAGGTGTCAATGTATGATCAGTGGTTCTTTAATCAATCATGGAGATTCAAAGAAAAAACAACAACAAACAAACAAACAACAAACCAACACAGAATCAGATCCAAAGTCAAATACATCTAAAATGTGACCAGACTAGAAAAGCATAATGTGCTTTCTCACTTCTGATTCTCTGATACAGATATGTTATAAATGAGAAGTAGGGATTTCGGCTATGCAACTTCTTACAGATATTAACATGTAAGAATGAAATTGTGTTAAAGATCCTCTCTTATCTCTATGATAATTTTATTTGGGTTCCTTGATTCTCTGGCTGTAATGTGGCTGTAATGACTTATAAACATCCCTTTTCTCCCCATACACTTCCCCCAGCTTATGGAAAACATTATGAAATTATGATTTTTTTTTTATTTTTTTTTTAAACATCTCCTTTTCATTTAACTGAGGTCTGTTTCTAATTTTAGCAGTTGGAATTATAAATTACTACAAAAACTTCAGCAGATGTGAATTTCCTCCTCATGGTGAGAAGGCAAACCTGGTCCAGACGTGGAAAAACAAAACTCCAAGTGTGGCAATGACCATTCTTTTCTGACTGATCTCTTTGACGTTTATAAGGGATGTTTTTGATAAATATGTATGTATATTATTCTCTTTTAACCACATTTGAAGTACATGTTTTGGAAGAAGCACAGACTAATTTTTTTCCCATCCTTTTTAAAGTGTTTCTTTGTATAAGGATGGGTAATGAATAAAATAAAATAAAATAAAATGCATATAACTTTTTTTTTTTTTTTTAAGTTCTGTGGAGTACCTTTGAACAGTTCAGTTAAGTAAATCTCCTACTTTAATCTCTTATTCTTTTCTTTCCCTGATTTTATTTGCTTTCCTGCTGAATTAGATAGAATTAAGCAATATATATATATATATATATATTTTTTTTTTTCTGTTTCCAGGTTATGGATGTATGTTCTGTAATATTTCAGACGTTTAGAAATACTTCATTAAAAAAGGACATATAGCCAAAAAGTTATATATCTGAGAGACCTAACTAATTAGTCCTGTTAAATCCTGTGCAAGGATATTCAATCTGAATATGTAAACTATGTAAACTATATGAATCTATGTAAATCTATGTCAATTTCATATCTGTCATCTAACAGAAATGTTGGTGAACTAAATATGTATAAAATAAATTTTCATTACCACTATTTTATGAGATAAAAAAGTTAATTACCTTTGGATAGGCTTCAAAAAATGAAAAAAATCTTCCAACAGTTCCTGAAGAGTTTTTTGGGTCTATCCAGCGGAATGGCTGATCAGTGCTAATGTAAAGTTATCATTGGGGATCATCTTCCATGGGAATAGTTTCTATCCTAAAGAAAGAATACCACAATTAGTATCAACCCAGATACCATGTTTATTAACGCTAAACAAGTGTTTCCAAATATGATGTTTATTTAATTGTACGATGACAAGAATGGCTATATTTATTATGCTTAGTAAAATTAAAATATTTTTCATGAAGTTTGAGCATGTCTGTTCCCTTATGATAGCTCTTCTGGCTAACACTGGTAAAATGATACTGAAAATCTGAATCTGAGAGAAAATTTAGGTAATTATTTTTTCTGTGACAACAGAATGAGACAAGATTAAGAAAATAAAAAAAAATCTATGCGTTCAAGAACAAAGAATTAAATTCCTTGTTCAATAACATAAATGTTTAATCTAGTACAACTGAAGTAATCTTTTTTAAGAAAATCACACCTATTATTTGCAGTTGAGTTTTAATCTTATAATCATGTCCTTAGGGAAGTCCTATGAGTGCTCTGGGAATTAAAAGAACAACAGGAAATGGCTAAGTCTGATTTGGATCCAAATTCAGTTTGTGTCTTTTCCGCAGACTTCCCACATCCAACAAACCTCAGACAAAATCTTCTATCTAGTTCAGAACTCTCCATCTAAAAATGACAAAAATGTTATTTTGACAAAGCTGGTTTTGTTCTGTTCTTTGAAGTGTCATACTGATCAGGGCCCCCACTGGAAGTGTTTTGTATTGGAATTATGACAGATTTCTTTTCCAGTGATTAGCCTGTGATGGTAAGATATGTTTTCATTTATCATGGGCTAAATAACGTGAAACAATAGGTTTAGGATTTATTTGCTTCCCTTGTCATGTCATTAACTTTAAGATAAATATGCAAGAAATACCAGTTTGCAAATACTAAGCTACTTGGTTTGATCGTTCTACTTTCTAGCATTTTTCAAGTTCTCTCTCTTCTGCTTTCCCCATTACACATCTGCACACATCAAAATGATGAAACGAGTCCACAGTATACAGATTTTATTTCTGCCTTTAAACATTATGCTTGCTCACATCTGCAATGCTGCAATGATCAGCCAATATAATTAAAAATTTTTGATGGGTGAAATTCCTTTTCATGAACAAATTATAAATATCAGTAAAAGGAATATTGCCTGTTTCAATATATTATCAATTCAGACTCAAACCTATGATTGCATTAAAATAAATCTATTTTTATAATTCATAATTGTTTTCAAATCAAATTTCAAATTTTCAAATTGTGATTTCAGTTTCCTCCTCAACGTATAAAATGATTAAATAGCCACCGTAATAGACAAGAATGCGATAACATTTTGCCTCATGAAACAACAGACCATTTTGAAGCTGTGTGTCAGTTTCTTATGTCTATAGTATGAGGTTTGACTTTCTTTGGTGTCTGTACTTCTTCAGTGCGTGGTGAAAAGTTCAGGGTCTATGGAAGAGTTAGGTGCCAAAGCAGGCACAAAACCCTAAAGACTAGCACATGTTTCAGACAAAAACTGGGCCCAAACCAGTTTCAGCTGTATAAAGAAATCTGCATACAGAGCTTAAATTGTTGAACTTCTGGCCTATGACCATTTAATGAATATGGCTGATAACACCAGTGGAGGAATGCAGGTGGCAGTGGTGAGCAGACCTTTTTCGTTTTAGCAGAGAATTCCAGGAGATAAAAGCATGTAGAACCAGGTGAAAATGAAAACTAGCTCACCCAGAACTTTCTTTTTTGTATTGTTCCATGGAGGGAATTAATGATATCTAATGATCATTGTTTGAATCATAGTGAGATATTTCTAGGCATGCTTCCAGGAAGAGGTGGTATGTATAATTGAATAAAATGTCCTATGAAGAGCTGAAATAATTCTCTTTATATACCTGATTCCATGGAGATACAGAGAAAAGCAGAGACTTAATACAACGAAACCTTGCAATCAACTACACATTGCTGTTAAAAAGGTAGATCTAGAGCTCACAATATCAATTGCATCTTTGGAATAAAATTTATGAATAGAAGTTCAGAAGAGAAGTTCCTTAATCTCAAATATTCAATTTTTCTTTGTATTATTAAAAACAATGTGATTATTCATAAGAAAAGAGGTGGAAAAAAGAGACCGGAAGAATGATGCAGGTGAAGTGGAAAGATCTCTTTTCCTGCCTTCTATTGTTCAAGTTAAATTACTGCCCACAACAGACTTGATTTGAGGATACTCTGACTAGTTTCAAAAAGGTGTTTGAACTAAAGGCAATCAGTAAA
The DNA here is from genome assembly GCA_011076525.1 of Nettapus auritus. Taxonomy (NCBI): domain Eukaryota; kingdom Metazoa; phylum Chordata; class Aves; order Anseriformes; family Anatidae; genus Nettapus; species Nettapus auritus. Next base: position 57,664,833 of record CM021769.1, read on the forward strand.
GAAGAGAAACTGTTCTCAATTTTATTTTTTAAATTTTGTCGCAACACTAAGGAGTGACTGTAGATATCATCTTTGGTACATCTAAACATACTTGAAAACTAAAAATGTAGCTGCAACTACACTCTCGCAAGTCCTTTTCTGATGAGATGGTTTCAAACTATGTATTCCTTCATGGCAGCTGTGGATGCCAAGTATTTTGACGGTGAGAATATTATAAAGAACAATAATTAGAATTAGAGTTGTACTGTGGTTCAACCACACAATGCAATTCTTCTATTCTCTTAAATAAAGTGTGCACATGTATTGGTGATTTTAGTATCTTGCTGTATTCTACTAAATTTGCTAAATCAAAATCCCACAAAATATCAAATATCTACAAACAAGTAAATTGGCATTGAACAATAAACCCTCCAAGTGTGAAATATCCAAAATAAAGTGGTCAGGGAGTATGGGAGTCTGACAGGAGTTAGAATGGCTATTCACCTCTTTGAGAGACGTAAACTATTACTTGAAAATGGTGTTTTATGCTTCAGCTTGATTAATTCCACAGAGAACTCTCCCGTTCTCCTTTCTGGTTAGGTGCTACCACTCTGATCTCTGCTTAACTGGAATTAGCCTTCAAGTTGTGTGCAGAAGACAGGTAGACCATTTTAAGTGCCACATGAATCACAGTTCTTCGTTTGACCACAACATTTTTAGGCATACTATTAAAAAATGTCAGATTTGGAAACCTTTCATTTGACATTTATCTGAACAACCATAATGTAACTGTATATAAATGTCAAAGGAGAATAAAGTAGTATTCTTATCAATATAAATACCAAATGAATGGTTGTTTCATCTGATATTTAAGATTCTGAAAGGGTAGAGGTCAAGTGAGATGCCTCCCCCCACAAAGGTTAACAGCACTGATGAACCAGGATATTGCAGAATTCTAAGGAAATAGTTCTCACCCATACCATGGGGTTTGTTGCCCTGAGCAGATCAAGTTAGTGATTTGAGCAGGATCCTTCTAAGACAGCTATACCCTTAGACTACACAACACTTAATTCCTACCTCCTTCCTTAAAGGCTGCTTGTCCATGACAGTTGGTTTTGTATTTTTGTCTTTTTCCTGTGAAGAATTTTTCCCTTTCTAGCTCTTTACACAAGAAAAGCTTGCTTGCTTCTCTCTTCCTTCTCCAAATTTTACTCAAATACCTGTCACAAGGGATATTGTGATTTTGTGCTTAAGCACGTGCAATCCCGTTTTTCAGGGGTTCAGTAATTATTGGAAGAATTGTGATTTTTTTATTTTATTTTTTTTTCTGAGGGCAAAAGCTATTTTTCTGGAAGAGGAAGAACAGAGCTCAATCACTGCAAGTTACATTCATTTCCGCTTAGATCCTAAGAACCTGTAAGTATTTAGGTGCCTTATTCCTACTAACATAATTCTTCACTGTATAGCCAAGGAAAATACGCCAAACATTCCCTATATAACCTTCTTTTATCTGTGTCAATGTTTGCTTCCTTCAGGGTCATAAAAAATGAGGAGATATCCTGGGTGACCAAGTCCGGCAGTTGTGCTTTGAAGAGCTATGTGTCACTACAAGTACAGATACAGAGGTAGTTGTAGCTTACAGTTACTTTTATAAACCTCTTCTGTATTAAGTTGTACTGTTAGATTAGGAGGTTGTGGCAGTCACTCTTTCATGAGCCTAGTGATACTAAATTATTTTAACTGTATTTAGCAGTATTAAAAACAGTAAGACACAATTTTCTAGTATTACTAGAGTCAGCACATTACAAAGTCACCATTTGACAAGTCCCACATTCAAGCACGAAAGAGATTCCTGAAGCCACTATTTTGCTGCCTTCACGATGTAATTCTGTAGCACTAAGCCATCTCCTTCAGAATCTCAGTTTTGTCAGCAGATGCCTGTGGACTTCATGCTGCCAAACTGCCCTCTGCTCTGTCTCAAGCCTGTGTTCACAAGGGATCCTGACCTACTTATTTCTAGAGCCTGTCTTTTGCACTGGGTGTCTCACAACACATCCACACGTCAGTACTGTTGTGGGTGACTGACTGAGAGTGGTGTGAATGTACATTCAATTTATCTCACAGTCTTGTTGAAATACTATCTGCTCTCCTTATTTCTCAGAATTTGGAAAAGGGAGATGAACCCAGGTATTCCACTTTTCCTGGTGAGCACTCAACTCACTAAGCTACTAGTTATATTATGTCTCATTCTCACACTTACTGAAATAGAACTGCAGTACACAGTTAAAAATGAATTATATTTGACAAGGGACAAAAGAGATATAAACGAAAACATCCAGATTTTGTATGCCCCTCATGCAGAGAGCTGTAACATTTGCATTTTGTGAAACCCATCTACTTTTCCTCTGATATCAGTAGAATAGAACTACTGCACCAGTACATTTTGGTAAGCCACCTCATATGTAAGAACAGTGATTCTGTTATCGCTAATCTAAAATTATGTTAATTACTGTAAACATTTCCAAAATAATCCAAAATTTGTTCTCTGATGTCTAAAATGTCCAAAAGTCAGCTTGTGCATGAATAACACCATAACTGGATTAGATGTCTCAGCTTGGGATCCAAAATATTACCATACAAGTCATGAAACCAACCACATTCTTCCACTAAAGCATAAAAAAACTCCTAATTTTGTAACCATTTTTAAGCATCCACAACATAAATACTTCCTGTCCATAGCCATCACTACAATGCAAAGTAGAAAACAAAAGGATCGCTATCTAGAAACGCATACAATATTCCCTTATAAGATCTTAAGTACATTGGTGAGATACCTAACACTGTTATACACCATTCACAATTCCAAGTGCTGATGTTCTTATAAACTGTAAGTGGAGACTGTAAAATTTAAACATAATAAGAAATGCTATGTCACAACATCTGCTTCAAGTACGTTATAAAACTGGAATGAAGTCATTGTGGGCTAAGAGCAGAAATTAGGAAAAAGGCTGCTGTATCATCTCATTCCCAGTAAAAATAAACACATCATCATAACTCATTCCTCAGCTATCTGGCTGGTAAATCACAGTGTGAATAAAATAAAATAAGTAAAATAAAATAAAATAAAATAAAATAAAATAAAATAAAATAAAAGCCCCAGACTTCAACAATAATGTAGGGGGGAAAAAAAGCAAAAACAATAACAAAAACAAACAAACAAAAAACAACAACCAAGTAAACAAAATAACAAAAGCCATCCCACCTTGAAATTCCAGGGGAGCATTGTTTGTATGCCCTCTGTAGCAGTCATTTCACCTCTCCAACACATTCTTTCATCTTAGAAGAATGCTTCAAATCCAAAAAGTCCATAGGAAGTTCCTTGGCAATTTCTTAGGAGATTTAAAGTTGAGAACAAACACCTCCAGCCCTTCCTTTCTGTCATATTTTCTTTGCCATTCACTCCTTAGAAGCAGGATTCTTTTTGTATAGCTGGGACCTGCTTGCCTAGAAAAGCCTGAGACCCTCTTTGGAGTCTAAAACTTGTTTCTAGGTCTCTTCTCTCGAGCATCCTGAGTTGCAGCAACAAGCTGTGTCTTTGCTCTAGGTTGCAGCTTGTCCAGTTGTTGGCCTCTGAGGATCCCTAATTCAATAACTACCTGTTCCCAGGGTAAGCCCGCATTAAGTAGAGCAAGGGATGCCACTAGGTAGCAAGGAATCTAAAATCTGAGTTTGTAATGCTGCCTAGGGATACTCAAATCTCCTTGCATTTCCTCCTTGTGCTTTACATAAAATAATTGTTTTTCTCAATTTCTCTGAAATTTCACTCCTTCACAGTCAAGAGAGTATAGTTTAGATTCATATAGTCAGGAAATATATTAGTCTTTTTAAGTAAGCAGCGAGTAAGAATGGCATAGAAGGGCCTAGATACAGGCTTGAGTTGCTTCTTCCACATAAGATATATTAGTCAATTCAACTTCTTTCTGTATTTGACTCTGCAAACATAGGAAGATGTGTGAAATGAACAAAGTATGTGTATATAAGCGTGATGGGTAAAGAGTGTTGATGTTGAACCTGAAATGAAACTAAGGAAAGCATATGATGTGTGAAACATATGGCAATACATATGTATGAAGTTTGGATCAGGATATGCATCACAAAATAGTAATAGTTTTTTATTCTGGGAGCAGAGAGTGATAAAGCAAAGGGGAATAAGAACCTCACACTAAAAACAAGAGAAGTTGGAATCTCCTTCCTCTTTGCTATTTGGCATTTCCTCTTGAGAGAAGCGGAGGAAGTATTTAAATATTTTATAACCTTCATTATTGGAACATACATCTCTCTATTACATTTTTGGAAGCATGTGTTCTATTTGAAATCAATATGGATGTATAAATATTTTTAGGAGATAATTATTCTCTATATGTAGGTGGGAAAGAACATCAAATTAGTGAGATCTTGCTTTTGTGGGTAACAGAGCAGCTGGCATTATCCCTCCTTTCCCTCCTCCTCGCTGGCCAAGGGAAAACACCTCTTATCCTCAACTTTAATTCCCAGAATAAAAGAAGAAAAGGTTTAATGGTTCTGACTTCCCTCTTTTCATCTGCTGCTCCAGGTAATACTGAAATTTCATCTCCCATGTTTGCAATTCTTTTATCAGGTCACTGTGAAAGGGTAGGAGACATGGAAAAGAATGTCATGGGGCTAGCACAGAACTGTAGAAAACAGAGGTAGAAAAGATCTAGTCTACTTCCCTAACTAAATGTCTGATTTGTTCTCAAAGACATTTATTGGTGGTGACTCAGAAATGGTACCTAACCTTCTGTACCCTTTAGATGTAAGCATCCAAGCTTATGAGGAGGACCATCTCCTCTTTATCTAATGTATGAAGCACAGATCACACACCATCATGAAGATTCACTTTAAGTACAACTGCCAATCTGTGGCAATTCAGTGCCCTATGGTCTTCCCCTTCACTATTCAGCCAGTGATGGTGGAAATGAAAATGTCCACCAGTGGTGCTGAAAAAATAATATACGTCCCTGGTAAAGGGAGTAGTTCTGGTAAAATAGAAAATTTTAAAGTATTTAAGTCCAAGAAAGCTATTCAAGATCATTATTTGGAAGAGTCTGCAAAGACTTGTTTTTCCCTACTGTATGCAAAGATGTGGCTACAGTGCAATGAACAGCAGCAGATACTAGGGCTCTGGTTTAGCCAACTGAAGCCTTGAAATCTTTAAACCTTTATATTTATTTCATAAATACAGTCATTTAACAAAGTTCGGAGTTAAAATGGCTGAGGCCTACCCTGTTCACCTCTCCTGTGTACTACCTTCCCAACTCCCTGCTTTATTTGCTTGTATTTAAATAACCAGATTTTATGTAACAGCACAGAACTATCACAACTGAAAATCTAGCTTAACATGTTCTTCAAAAAAACAGTGCAGAAAGGTAACAAGTTCATCACTTACTAAAAGTCCAGCCGATTTCTCTCATTGTTACTCATGGATAAAAGTAAAGGTCCCTTGTTTTAATCTTGACAGGAAAAAGAAATTGTCATGACTCAAAAGGTTTGATACAGAGTAAGTAAAAACAGAGTATAATCAAGTGCTAAATGGAATATCACCATTCCATTATGTTCAGCAAACTAGTTTTACTAGGAGATTGTGACTACTGGAGTGAAGTATCCATGGTAAAACTAACCATGGTCGGCACTGCAGTGTATTTTTAATTGTTCACATAATTCTAATTATTTGTATTTTCTTCTGAAGGCTAACTTGGCATAATTCAGGCAAGCTGAGAGTGCCATGAAACCCTCCAGATAGCTGAGTTCATCATTCTAAATCATCCAAATTGATTTACCTTGAATTCAACAGACTGCAAGCTATTTTGCTGAAGCTTCTCGCTCATTTACCATCGAAGCTTTCACATGAAATATAAATATAAATGAAATTTAAAACTGGATTCGACCATTAGAAAAATGTGTGAAATAATTTTTTATTTATTTATTTTTATTCATCTACTTCGGTTTTAGAAAGATACTGAGCAGCTTCATTCAGAAGGATGAATCTCAATTTTGAACAGCTTGTAAGCTTTGGAGGAGCTCTGATGACGTTTTAGCTTTGGCTCCTTATAAAGACTGGGGCAATGCAGTTTTAATCTAGAATAATGTTCGGACTTTTGAACGATGCCATGTTCACTGCTCTTTGAATTACATGCTTGCGTAGTAGCCATGGCAATATGCAGACAGTGAACGGCTTTAATAAGCACACCGAAGAGTTTCTAATGCTCATGTGTTTGCAAACTCTGAGTCCCCATCTATTTTCAGTTAGAAAGCAATAAAACTGAGGGATTCTGATTAAATAATCTCAGATTTACTGTACTCTTCTTAGCACTCTACTGGGCAAATACATAGTCCTCAGTTTCTGTCTTTCTAGCCTTTTTTTTTTTTTTTAATCCATCTATTCATGCTCTCCCCTTTCTTCATAATGTTTCATCCCTTTTTTTTTTTAAGAAAGACAAAACCTAAAAGAAAACAAGCAAACAAAAACCAACAGCTGCTATATGTAGCTAATAAAACTATTGCGATTACACTTTTTAAAGTTTTATTTCCATGATGCATCACTTTTGCCCAGACTACTATTTGCATTTGTAATCTTTAAGTCATCTGAACAAAAAGAACGTGTCTTTTCTTTATTGGTACAGCTGCCAGTACAACAGGAATTAGCCACTGATTAAGCCCTAATGTCATATAAATACTTCTATTGTTGTAATCCATACCAAACAAATACATTTGCTTAAATGTAAGAATGTTGAACAAGCAACAACATTTAATAAATTTCTGCCTTTTACTTCTCTCATATCAGGTATATTAAAATAAAATGACACTGAAGTAAATCTGGATATAGACATTAAATGAGAAAAAAAAATCAGAATTCACGGGGAAAACAGTAAAATAAATGGAGATTAGATATAAACATTCAGTTTGCACAGGTTGTGAAACAGACAAGAGGTAATTCTCTAGACTGTGAAGCCCACTGATAACCCTATACTACAATTTATTTCAATTTTATAATACTTATTTACTGCCTTTCTCCAGATGCACATGTTAATTAAGCTGATTTTTATGAATATATTATATGTAAAACCCCTGTACTAAAAGGTCACCAACTGCAAAGCCTTAATTTCTTAAGATTTTGATTCCAAATGATATATCAGATTTGGCTGCAAGAGCCGTCTGACTGCTTGTGGGAGAAGTGTCACTTTCTGGTCATTTGGATCCAATTATGAAATATGTACATGCAGAACATTCCAAAATAGCATAGCTGTCGCTATGACTGCATGTCACTTTTGTCTCCATATCGTTGGTTTTAGAAGCATTACACGAAATGAATTGCGTCAACCTTTTGTTTCTTTCTTCTATCCTTTTTTAAGGCAGCCTAGGAAGTTCCTGATGAAGTTCAGATAGAGCAGTAAGTGCAGATTTTTCTGAGTGTCCCACAGACACGTAAGTCATTTGGTTCATATGTGGGTGGTCTTTGACTTATTCAGCTAGCTCTGTTATAGACTCTCTAACACATCCAACCCAATTAGATAGATGCACAGTATGGTCTTTACAAAATATCATTCAGCCATGTATCCTGCAACAAGCAATTACAAGTCATCTTCAGGGCACTGATTTATCTCTCATTGCCCTACCAATTTAATGACCTTATGATTTATACTGATCATTGAAGTCTCTCCTTGGCAAGCAAAGTAATTATCCATCAATCTTAAATTCTTTAAGGGAAGAAAATGTTTATTTTCTGTCTGCATAATAAGTTTTATGTCATTTTTAATGTCATGACTCCCACATGCACTGAAGATATATGTAGTGACTCCTAATGTCTCGCAGAATGTCAATTGAAAATGCGATTTGACAACAGGCTTAGCTTCTATTGTCTGAATATTTGGCATTACATAATAAAGATGGTTAAGTTCTTTGCTTGGAAACTCATAAATTATCCTACCACAAAGCAATGGGCAAATTCTGTTGTCCAGTCATGAAGTCCTACAGAAACATCTGAGTAAGAAAAATTGCAGTGTTTTTTTTTTTTTTTTTAGTAGAGTTAAATATCAAGTCTATGAACAGAGATTGAGGAGCACCAGGGCAGATCATTTTTCAGCACAAAGGGGTGAAGAAAAGACTTCTCACTGCCCCTCTGCCATTGTTTTTCTATAATTGTTTGATTCAGAATAAGGATTCCAGCACTGTGTGTGTTTATTTTGAAACAAAATGGGTTTTGACTGTAAAGTGGAAAAATCTAGACCCAATTGCCTTATTTACCAGGCTAAAATATTCTACATGGTCTTCTGGAAAGTTTACACTATTTTGGATCTTTCTTATATTGAACTGTAGAACTCTTTACAAATTGGGAGATTCTTAAAGCCTTAAAACTAAGACAAGGCCAACATTCATAGAAACTGAGATTTACAGATCATAGAAGCATGGAATGTCTTGGGTCATCAGAAGGGATCTTAAAGATCATTGAACCCCCTGCCATAGGCAGGGATGCCACCCACTAGACTAGATTGCTCAGGGCCTCATCTAACCTGGTCTTGAGCACCTCCAGGGAGGGGGCATCCCCAGTCTCTCTGGGCTACCCTCTCAAGATGTGGCAGTGAGGTCCCCAAACCACACTCCTCTGCCCTCCTCCACAAAAGACAGTCACAAACAGGAGGAACAATCACTGCTGCTGCCACCTTACTGCTTATTTCCATCTTTCTCATTATGTCCTCTCAATCTTTGCAGATTGAAATGTGTCCTCTCTTAACAATGTGTTTTAAGACCCACGGCACAGCAGTTGTGTAAGATGACAAAGTCCCTTGCACACATTTTGAGTTTGAAGGGAAGATTCACTATTCACAAAAGTTAGTATGAATGGAAGTGGTGGTTCAAGTTGGGTACAGACTTGAAGAGAATGAGGTTCCAACGTGTACGACATACGTTATCAGTGACATAGATAAGATGCTATTATTAATCCTGCCCATACCTACAGGTATAGATCAGAAAAACAACAATGGATTTTTTTGTTTGTTTGTTTGTTTGTTTTTCCCTCACATTCTCAACAGTAGATTTCAAATATCTAAACAACTCTATCTATCCACAAAGTAATGTGGATAGATTTGTATTTACACTACTTAAGTGTTGCCTCTTTGAGGGTAGATTGTTCAAAACTCATGGTGCCCAGCCTTTGGGCCTGGCTATCTTCTGATCCCCACATCATGCTGCTCTGTTGCCCTAATCATTACCGTGCAATTTTAGAATTTCAAAGTGTCTGTAATAATGCAGACTATCAGAGAGGTTTTGATTTTATTGCATGAAACTGAGGTTACAGAAAGAACTGAGAAAGTGGCAAGAGGGTGCACTTGAGAGCGCTAAATATTCTTAGGTTTTTTTTGTTGTTTTTTTGACTGTGTAGGTAGAGGAAGCTAAATTTGATGCACTGTCATTCATCCTAGCATTTGGGAGCACTCCCAACTCCAGCTTTGGAATGATCCAAAGTAAAGCAAGGAGCTGTGTGGATGATGTGATGCAGTACCAGAGCTGGCTTCCTGGCCACCACTAGCTGTTTATATATGCTGCATGTAACGGGACATAAAATACAAATAACACATAACTCAATTCATCAGTTTTTACTTCCTATTTACATCTAAGCATACACTGTAAAATAACGTCTAGCTCCAAGAAAATATTGCAGTATTAAGAGCAACATCTTTGAATCAGGCCCAGAGAAAGTACAGAAACTTACCACAAGACAACAAACAAGTGGGGACTGAATTCCAAACTAGGAGCATTGCTAACCAATTCCAATTTTAAGGAATTAAATGTCATCGAACAAGATATAGAGCAAGTTTGAGCAGACTAGATTGTTGCTCATGTAAAACTTCCAGATTTTAGGCATTTCATTTAGTGTTGAGGAATATGTTTTAAAAGTATGGAAAAAAATAAAAATAAAAATAAAACTGAGGAAGCTGACAGATCTCAAGCCACAGTGTTAATGGGGAACCTTAGTTTGAATTTTTCCCATGGAGTCTGATAGCTGCATTTGAATGTTTATCTCCACCCAGTTTAAATTTGAAAACTTTCATGGCTGTTTACTAAACTTTCATTTCCAACTAAACAACTAAATCATCTGAGGCAAGATCATCCAGTTACAGGGGTATTATCCTGGACAACTGTCATGGCAGCAGCAGCTCAGCGTGATAACATGAAAAGAACAATTTAAAAGCAAAATCTATTGTAGGTCTGTGAAAACTGCTAGGTAGACAAAGTAGTGGGGAATTAGACATTTTTGCACTCAAGGAAGCACAGTATTAACTTTCCTTGGAAAAATAATAATAATAAAAAAATGTTATACAAAGATTGTATTCATTTTTTTTTTTTTTTTCTTTTTTTCTTTTTAGACATTAATTAGTTTTTGCCCCTATTAATCTAATTTCAGGCACATTTATAACAAAACACAGTATTATTATGTTTAGAATGTATAAGATATTTCAAACTATCATTATTTTTATTTTTTTCAGGTGGGAGTATTTGCAAATGTCTTTTAAGTGTGTGGTTTGTATTGGAGTTTGGGGGGTGAGATTTCATCTGCAATTGTGAATTTCCACAGCTCACAGATTTGTAAAATGCTGTATACACAGACCTACTATGCAAATAATCTAGTAAATTTACAACACTATTTTAATGATTTTTGCATTAAATATTAAAATGCATTCTATAACTGAACACCATCTTTAATACATGCTGTACTTTTCTTGAAATACATGAATATATTGCAATTCATAGGAGCCCAAATATTTTTTCTTTCCTTTTCTTTTTTCTGAAATTTTAATACTTCTTCAAAAATTATTTCCCACACTGTAGATAAATTCCACTGAACATTATCAAGATCTTGATTTTAGGTAAATATGTCTTTCCAGACACGTGCATAACCATATTTGCAAGACTATCCAGCTTGCCTACCTTTCCTACTTAGCTGCTACCTACATAGCTGTCTCGTTTTAAGTATTTCTAGGGACTTGTCACTTGATATCTAGCAGAATCTTCTCGTAAACAGTTTTTTTCAGTACACTGGATTTTACTATAAAACAAGTCTTTGCCCTGTAGAATTCGCTCAGACCTCCTGTATGACACATAGACTTATGCAGATTCCCCCCCCCTTTATCACAGCTGTACCTCATACCCCAAGTACACAAGACCCAAGAATGAATTGTTTTTGTAGGCACACCAAAGAAAGAAAGGAAAACCTGACGGTATTTAGAAACATGTTTGAGATCTGCATAGTGATTCACCAGTTATTTTTATTTTGGAAACAGAATTGATCTGAAAGTTAAGCATGTCTCATATATCATAGGTACGTGTTCTTTCCAAGCACTCATGAGGACAGGAATTAAAAAATACTGATATACTTCATCTTAAACTACTATTTCCCCATCCTTCATTTCTGCATTTTGTAGCATACAAGCAAGTAGCATATAGGAGGCTAGGAAGCTGTGAAAAAAAACTGTGATATGCTTTTCCCATGGATCTTTTTGTTGATGTAATTTCATACTAATAACATTCCTACTATTTACTGTTTCAAACTATTTTATCATGAAAAATACAAGAAGGGTTGGTTATGTTGGAAATGTCAGGGCCTTTGGGAAGAAAACATGGAAAACAGATGTTTGTTGTTTAAGGTTACAATGTAATTAAGCCAATGGGACTAATATTACTTATATGTCATTACTTAAGAAGCAGCTGTTCCTCCCACCTCCTGCTTCACTGATTGGATCCTGTATATTTTCCACCCCCTTAACACTGTCTCCTTGTCAGTGTAAGTTTCCTCTCTCTAGTAAATTGGAAAGCTATGTTAACATACATTTAAAGGAACCATTCTTAAGCCTTTAATGAACAGAGGTCGCTAAAGGCCCTGCTATTCTTTACCCTTGTAAGCCATATTAGGAGTTTGATTGCAATCCATTTGTTTTGCCTAATCAGAAGCTTAGCCCATCTTACAATTAGAAAGGAAACACAATACTGCATAACAGGCTCGTATTATGTTAGATAGCACTGGTAGAATCCAGGCTAAGTTACAAGTAAACTATTCTAGAAAATCTATGAAAAGTAAATATATAGTAATGACATTTCTTGAAAATGAATGGAGAAGATAGTGTATTGGTAGAGATACCAGTAGCACCTGGGAAGGGCTAGTGGCCTATGTTCATGTTTCCAGGTAAAGGCAAACTTGAGGAACGTAAAGATGAACAAACTGTACCCAATTTGTTATATGCCAGTTTTCTAACTTCCATAATGACCAACATCTGATAAATATAAATCCTGCACCTAAGAGATTTATAAACTTTTTCTCCCTATGATTTCCAGGACTTGTTTATACAAGAAAAACAACGTATAGAAAGATATGGCAGAACGGTTAAGCAGGCTGCTTAACTAATATATCCCTCTTAGATGATACTATGATCAAAAAAGACTAAAAAGACTAAGCAACATCCTATTTTATTCGGGGAGTTTGTGTGTTGTTGCTGGCTCGTAACAAATGCTGTTCGTAGCCTTCTGTTAATCAGTTTGCCTTTGCAGAGTAGTCCAAATCCTATACTGGGATTAAAAATTTAAAAAACAACCAAACAGGTATTCTCCTTAAGCAGCTGACATTGTTTAGTTTTTATGAAGTTCTTGATCGCAGTGTTAACTTACAGTACAGAGGCTGTTTGACCACTACACAAGCACCAATAGACACTTACTATCTATGATAAGAACAACTGGTTTTATTACCTTAGAACTCCATTCATATAATGAAATAAGTGCTGTTACTTGAGTTTAAAAATGGGTTTGGTAAAAGTCGTCAATCTTCTTTGTGCCCTTCATTGTTTTGTATACCATTACTATAACCCTTTTAAACATCATCTACCAAAGACACCAAATTTTCTTTCTCTGCATGTAGCATATTTAATATTTGCACTTATTTTGCTGTTAAGATCTGAACATGCTATTTCTGCTCTTCTTGTACCCCCATGCCCTTGGCTCCCATAATGCCTGTGCAAATAAACAGCTAACTGCCATGTGTCCAAAAATTGTCCTGCAATGAATTTGTCTATAATTAAAATTATCATCTTCAATTAGCAAGTTAATCAGCTCAGCTATCTGCCTGACTAATTCAACTGTGGGTTTTAGAAATCTTAGGTTTAAATCAGATAGAATGCACCTACTGATTTTCTACAAAGACAATACTGTTATAATTGTTTGCTGTTTAAATAGTATGAAAACTACTAATCAAAAACTTTGACATTTCATTGTAGTAACTATATAATCACTTTTCAGCAGTGAAATAAAGCACTGTTATGAGAACAATAATTAACGTTATTAAATATATTCCAAATCAAATGAAAGCTTTTATGGCAACAAAACAATGGAAATTACTAAGGAGAGCTTTAGGCACATTGTATAATGCTTTCTATGGATGCTCCAAATAATCTAAATTCTCTCTGACAGTCCAGGCCTGGATATGGGATGTCAGATTATAATCTACAAACAGCAAAAGTACTGGGACCAAATAACACCTGATGACGAAGCTTGATCAGTTTATACAACAGACAGCGTAGCATAGCTGCTGGCTGCACTACGGGACTGGACCCAGGTGTCACAGAATGGTTTGGATTGGAAGGGCCCTTAAAGATCATTTGATTCCAACCCCCTGCCATGGGCAGGGACACCTCCCACTAGACCTCAAAGCCCCATCCAATATGTCCTTGAACACTTCCAGGGTTGGGGCATCCATAGCTCCTCTGGGCTATCTGTTAGCAGTACCTCACCGCCCTCTGAGTAAAGAATTTATTCCTTATATCTAATCTATCCCTACTCTTTACTCTGTCTTTAGGTTAAAGACACTCCTTGTCCTACCACTACATTCCCTGACAAAGAGTCTCTCCCCAGCTTTTCTGCAGACCCCCTTTATATACTGGAAGGCCGCTGTAAGGTCTCCCTGGAGCCTTCTCTTCTCCAGGCTGAACAGCCCCAGCTCCCTAGGCCTCTCTTTGTAGGAGAGGTCCTCCAACCCTCTGATCTCACAGATATTCCTTCACTTGCTGCTATGGAGACAAAGGTGAAACCAGAACTGCTTAATCATTAAAAAGAGAAACAAAGACAACTCAAAAGTATTTCATTAATTCATGTATAAATCCTACTTATAATTCTTACAGGTTTGACTTGAATACTTTGAAGTGTATGCAGATAGATAATATATATAAATATTAAAAAAAAAAAAGTTAGAATATGGTCTACAAGGTACGGTGGAAGTTTCCTGATTACACCTGATAGAAGGGAGAGCTGTATTCTATGATATAAGAAACAAAACAATTTGATGTTATCTGGTTTAGGCTTTTACATTGTTGTCTATCATCACAGAATCTAAATGGCAGAATAGGAGGTACTCCAATGAAAGAATGAAGTGCAAATGAAGTAGAGTGTACTCCAGCAGTCTTCTACAGGAGAGCAGGGCCAAAATAATGATCGTGACCTTTTTAGAAAGCCTTTAAAGTGGTGTTGAATGTAGAGATCAGAGGAGGAAACAAAGGGGGGCATTTAACTTCATCTTTTGACTTTTCTCAGTGCTGGGAAAGTTGTGGAGCATCAGTAAATTTAAGGTTGTATTTGAGTTACGTGCTCAAAATATTATATATTTCCTACACAGGGAAAACTACTATATCAGAAAATGGTACTCTTTGTGCTGAATATGGCGTAGTAGAGTTTCAAGTGAGGTCAGAACCTGGTACTTAGAATACAAATTTTTAGAAGAAACTGCAGATAGTTCATATGTAAATGCTTTGAATTTGCAAGTACAGTCTGTTCTTTCAACTCATTAGCTTATACTTTATGCTCTGCCAAATTGCCAATTATAATTCTCCCCAAAATATAATCTTAAGCAAATTGTAGAGAACAGTGACATTCATAACAATAGATTAATGCCAACTATTTTAGTACCAGCTGAAGGATGTAGGCAGTTGGGGTTGAAGAAAGTAATGGGTCGGAAAACTGGGGGTTATCCATTTTGGTACCACCTTTTGGGTTTTGTTTAATTTTTGGTTTGTATTGCTTTTAGCTCCATAGGCCAGAATCTTGTCATTGGTGATTTTGCACGCTGTGAAATACACTATGGAGATCCATTCAGGGAACTCCATTTTTTTGTCATTAGCCCGAGGCACTTAAACCATCGTTTGCAAAGATGCTGAGCACCCTTGATTTCCCAAGGTTACAATTAAAGTGCAAGGTTTTCTGCATTTCTTTTGTGCCTATTTCAGATCAACAAGAAGCTGACTGTATACCCTTATATCTCATTGAAGTAAAACTGAACATACATAGCACCTTTTGAAACTGGACTCTAAAAACACCACTCAGCCACAGAAATCTGGGCTTATCTCACGCTCTCATCAAATTGCAAAACACTCATTCATTGTGGCATTCAACATTTAGCCACTGAATCCTAGATTTTCATTTTGTTGGAAGTAAAGGACATGCAATGGCAGCTTTGCAACCTAACCTGACCCTACATATTCTTGGTTCATAAGAAACGATCCTTTGTAATACAGAATGCCCTAGTACTTGACTACCACAGTTGACAAGAATTTGTTCTACAGATACTTTATAAGCATTTATATGAATCTGTTTATATTTATTCATGTACAGATGCTTACAATCTCATGAAAATGCAATCAAATCATTAACCTGCAAAATTCCACTGCAACTAACCAAGCTACACGTATTTACACTTTCTACAGATCTGGCCTAAGGAGTTTTGCTAGTAAGACCTGATGCAATGCCCACTGAAGTCAGTGCAATGATCAGAAGAAAATTCCTGGAATGTATAATTACAGAAGTACAAACTATATGGAGGAAGGAAAAGGATATTTGCCATTCCAGCATCAGAAAAATACTGGATGAGAGAGATTCCCAGACATGTGAAAAGTGTTGGAGAAGTTTCTCCTTTACCCACACCACTGAATCACTCTTATATCAGGCTCCATCTGTAGAATCCTTACTCACATAAATATTATAGGCCTTCATGTTTTCCTAGTGATTTTTAAACCTTTGCAATTCTTTGAAAAGTGTAGGAGAAAAAGGTAGCCTCAGGAGGCTGATTTCATCCATTTTCTACCAAAGTGTGTTTTTACTTGTGGGAAGAGGCAGAAACAGGAGTAGCATTCTTTTTAAATGTACAGAAACGTAAACTCATGTTGAGTTTACATGAATTTCAGACTTATCTGTATCAGTAAAAGTAAATGTGTAGTATTGAACATTTCCTGTGAAATCAACAAAAGGAAAAGTTTATAGTCATTTTCCTCATAAGAACACTGAGCATCCAAGACACTTGTTGAATTTATGGTGATTTAAGTGCCATAAATCAGAGCAAATTTTTAAAATCTTATATTGTAAATTGTCTGTTTCTAAGCCCATAGATCTATTGGAATAATGGATCTGTTTTTCATAAACATCTCTTGTACCCGAAGCAAAATGTCTGACTGCTCATTTGTGCAGGGAGACACAAACCACAGTAGGCAGAAGTGATGTAATGTAACCAAGTAGCAAAGAAAGTTATTGAAACAGAGAAAATTATACCTGATGTGAAATATTCGTAGTGCATTTCTTCATATTCATGCTATCAAAAAGCCTGAACAGTCATTTTATATGTCCTGACTAGCATGTGAAACAAAGTAAGTAAAGGAAATGCAGAAACAAAAACTTTAAAAGTGGTGATTGTGACAGCTAAGGGAGATTCTGGGATTCTTTAGTCAGTTCAAGGGAGTGGTAGTAGAGTTGGTTAATATGTAAGCTTCTCTAGTCTATCGGTGTTGTATCAATACAATTCACCAGAGTAGCTTTACTGTCACTGTAGTTCATGCAATCCACTAACCTTACCAAGAAGTACAATGGTTTTGTAGAACAAAGGATTCAAAACAGAATACAACTTTTGCTTAACATAATCTTATATAGATGTTTCTGATTTAATAGTTGGTCAATTTTCTGCAACATTACCAAAAAAATGTATGTATTTTATACATACACATATAGCACCGAGCTATCTTTCTTACAACCTAGTAGGTTGTAATAATTTCTCTAAATATTAGCCAGTTAAGACTTGAAGCAGTCCTGCGAGATATTGTTACTACATCTTTACACAACGAGAAACTATGATATAGTCTTAAGTGTAAGAAAATTCTGCACATTCTCTGGGGGAGCTAAGAATAACAAATTGCCATAAGAATTTATTTTTTTCTTGGTGATTGACTCTTTAAAGGAAATCCATGTAATATAAGGGTAAAAAAAAAATTCTTTGCTTGGCTTATGGATTTAGGTTTCCACTTCATTTAAAAAAAAAAAAGAAATCCTGTTTATCTACCCAAAGAGTTGCTTCTAGAACATACCACATCTGCTATATTAATCCTCTCACAGTCCCTACAGTTCATAATTGAGAAAGAATAGCTAAACTATACGATTATTTGAATTTCATTATATAGCAAAAGATGAAAGATGGAAGAATAAGTTAGTGGAAAACCAAAGAATTAACAAAAAGGGTCGGATTATGTTAAGTTAAAAGTAAGACATCAAACAGAAAATGTCAAATGCTGAAATAAAAATGATAGAAGATAATTTAGAAAGCTATTATATGAGTATCTTAACAAGACATGAAACTGAAAAGAAAATTAGAAAGAATTGTAAAGAACTAGAGGAAAATGGATGAGATAAAGTAATAGAAAGCAACATAATGAGAGAGAAACCTGCCATGCTTACAAAAAGTGCATGTGGAGTATAAAGAAATAACTAGTTATTGTAAGATTCATAGAACAGGCAAAGGAATTGCTGAGGATGTGAAGAGAATGTGCAAGTAAATTGGAGGAAAACATTGCTGAAATGTAAAACTGAATTAACTTATGACTATGACTAACTTATGACTAATATATAACTGACTTAACTAACTAATAACTAACTTAACTAACTAATAACTAACTTATGACTAATATATATATATTTGTCCTGATTTCAAAGTGTAACAGAAAGCAGTTGCCTGCAAGGATATACAAATGGCAATCCCATACAATGCAAAATGAATCATGAAAAAGGAAGAGCTTCTTTTGAGGAGGAGGGGAGGTTTGTATAGAGAAAGTCACTGATTTTAGTAGGTCCCCTCTCTCACGCTTGGCAGCAAATGGGGAACTGGAAAATGTAGTTGTGTGACAGCTGCTAGCTATTGAGCTCTATGGCCTGGGCAATCACTGTTAATTAATACTGTATTATGCTGACTATCTCTGAAGAATAATTTTTAAACATCCCCAGGAAGAAATACGGTGTCTCATAAATTTCCAGCCCCTGCTGGGCCAAGAGCAAGAGAGCAAATCCAGGTTCTACCCGTGGAACATTCTATGGCAGAAAGTCTGACTGCCTCGCGCACAAGAAGGGCTGAGCAGCCCTCCTCTAAGTAACGTGCTGCTTCTTCTTTTTATTTGTCACTGTTTATATCATCTTGTCTTACTAGTGCAAGTTTCAGCTTACTTCAGTAATTTTAATTAGTGGTAGATGACGGATGAACCAGCAACTTCACACTGTCTTACACTTTAGAAAAATCTCAGATTATTCATGGATATTCTACTTTTTTTTTTTTCTTTCTTTTTTTTTTTTTTCCTGTTACTTACACTTTCTGTATGGCAGTTGGTCACCTTTTAGACAGAAACAATAGCTCTCTTCAGAAATCTGCAGAGTAATTATGTGATTCTAGCTGTGATGATGAGAAGCTGGTATACATGCAAGATAGATGCTAATCTAAATGTCTTCAAGCATCAATTTACAGCCTTAAGAAGGTTCCACATGTGAATGTCTTGGAGAGCTGAAATATTAGATTATGTAATTTAAGAGAGCTATTTCATGCATGTGTTATCCATCTAAAATAAATTATTTATGACAGGACTACTTTTAAATGCTTTGTTTTACATGTTTTATCTGTTAGGGTTTATTATTATTATTTATTATTCCAGCTAGCAAATTCATGATCTGTAACAATAGCAAAGAACAAAATGAAAATTTTGACCCAGGCTATAGATAACAGAATAAGAAAGTTTTCCAGATAATAAGCGTTATCAGAAGCTAAAGACATTAAATAGAAAAAGCAAAGCTGAGCAGGTGTTTCACTTCTGCATATAACAAATAACACAAGTCACTAAATGAATCCTTAAAAGCATCTAATGCTGAAAAACAGAAGACCAATGATCACAAAACATTTTTTGGACTTCTGCAACATAGATTTAAATTTTCATCTCCTCAAAAATAAACACAACTTTGTTAAAAATAACCTGTTGATCCTAAACTACGTGACAAAATACCCTCCTGCATTTCAAATACCACTCTTCACTTTGACCACGGCACCCTGCCCTTTCTGACCAAATGTACTGTCACTTGAGTTGTGGCAACATGAAGCATTTACAGAACTATGTTGTAGATTCATTCAATTCCATTTTTTTCCAGGGTAAATAACACACCAGAAAAACCTGGAGGACTTTTTTTCTAACTGAGGTCACTCCACATGCAGGAGTTCTGGCACAACTGAAACAGCGGCAAAGGATCAGAAAAAAAAAAGTGCCTACAAACAGAAATCTCTAAAATTGTCTGTCTGGTTTAAAAGAATAAAGAATCATATCTGAGTGTGTAAGGTAGGAAGGCTGTATTAAACAGAGATGTTGAAAAAGCACTGTGATACTACTCATGCTCTAATACAACCTGTAAGTGGGCCTAAAATGCCAGCATAATTCTCTCAACTGAAAGCAAAAAAGAATCTCTGGCATGTCACAGAAATACGGGGGGAAAATGGGAAAAAAATATTCTTTTATAATGTCACCAGTGAACATGTAGTATGGCTCTTAAAATCCCTTTCTTATGCATAGAAGTGAATAAACAAAAGAAAAAATGCCCTTCAATTCTTAGAATTTATTTGCCTTGAACATCACTCAGAGAACAGAGATAATACATTTTTTTCTCTCCTATTTTTTTTTTTTTTTTTGAGTGAAGGGGCATCTGGGAAGTTACATTTATAGAACAAAATAATGCACTATGGAAAGAAAAAACCTCTCTCTATATATTGTAGATAAAACAATGTGTCAACTGAAGTTACAAAACTAGCTCAGCTCTTCTTCTTCTGAAAGGGTGATTTGTTACTTGCTCTGTCTGGTTTGATTAGTCCACTCTTTCACAGTCTTCTAAAATATAAATAAGATGTGAATAAAATAAAATGAAATATAATATAGAGTCCTTGATGTGAACATTAGAAGCACACGTAAAGGAAAATGTGGATTATTTCAGCTTTACCAACATGCGAAATTCTGAAAAGGTTCTTCACCATCACTAAAACTTTTGACATAACCTTTGGCCATTTAAAGCATCCTGGCTTCTCATTCCTGCCCTTGTGTTATCTCCTCTGTTGTCCTGGCCTACGCATCCACACCCTAAACCAAAGTGGGGAACTAATCTCACCGACAAGTAACCCAGCAGCAAATCATGTTTTTGACTTGGATGAGTTTCACAGCACAACTAGCTGGCCTAGCACGCTGAACAGAAGGAGGAGGAATTAGAGCTGGAGGGGCAGGCTATTTAAACCAGTGCTGTTGCTGAAAATAAATAAATAAAAGTACATTCTGATACAGCCTCAGTCTTCTTGAATGTTGGTTTAATGTTAATCAATTTTTGAGTAGACAGCTTGATTCCAGTGTACATCTTTCAGTACTTTTTTCAGGTTGTGGACAGTGGGGAACCTTGTAATTTTTACAATGTTAGGGCATTTTCATAGGATTATACAGGCCTTAATTAAACTAATAGTTTGGATGCTAATGCTTTAACAGACGAGCTATTTAGATGTCTGCGTGGTTTAAACTCAACTGAGGTATTTTCGTTCATGGTGGTGGGTTTCCCTCCCTGCTCAGTAAGCTGAGAAAGAAAAACTTTTAGAAGAGTATTCAATGGCCACTGAAAATCTGAGTGCTCCTTTGATGACATATGGGATTGATAACTGCACTGAGCAAAGCTCAGAATGCCTCAGGATTTAGGAAGCAGAACTTTCTTACAGAGAACAGCTGAGCTGAGGAAGAGAACTATATGATTTTTGAGAGAGAGGAAGAGAGAGAACTGGCCTAGCAGGCATACATAGTGTCTGATTTGACTAAAGGTAATTAAAAACTTACGTCTTCAGGCAATTAGGATGAAAACTATTAGAACTGTTTTCCCTGTTGACTCAGGAATTTATGATACTTGCATGAGACCTCATGTATTTTTATGACGTGAAATGCCTAGACCCAGAGTTATTACACTTTTTAATCTTTTCCTTTTAAAGCTCAAAGGCAAGATGCGATATATCTCACACTTTTTTTCCTCCCCCTAGAACGGTATGCGTGTGCAGCGTGGTACGTGCCTGAACCAAGAACAGTTTTACTAACCAGGGTTAGCAAGTAACGATACCTATTAACCATTAAGTAATGAGATACATTCTTCATTCCTTGAGCTCTTCTTTAAGAAATCTGCCTAAAAGCAAGCTGAAACATTCTCCTGCTAAAGACATATTGTCTTTATGTATGTTTATAAAAAATAATAGTGTGCATTATGGAATTTTCTAACAGAAATTTCTATAAAACATACAAGGATGGCAACTGCCTACTTTAAAGTTAAAATGAATATTTTAATTTTATACTATAATACTGATCTAATTATCATGTGAAAGGATTAGCTACTATGACGCTGGATGCTACAGAAACCTCAGGTTATACAGATAATTAGATACTCAAGAGAATTCTGCTGTATGATCCTCCAGGGCTTGAATAAGAAGAGCTATGCTCAGCTTCAGCTCTAAACTGTCCCTTGCAGAAGCTCATCTCTCTTCATTGACTACAGCGAGAGGTTTGGGAGCTTTAGTCAAAGCTATACTTAGCCTTTGTGCATTGCCAGTAAGTACCAATACGTAGGCTTCCATCAACTTCAGTGGAACCTGAGTCAAATTTCTAGTGCATCCTCTGCTAATACAGTATAATTTGTGAAAATATCTCACATTAAGAAATCTGTTATTTTGCTTGTGTGGTAGAAAGACATTCATAGCCTCAACCCATAATTCCAATTTTAGATTTAATTTTTAATATTAAACGTGTATCTATGCTATCCATAAATAATTCTAAAATGTTAATGAAATGATATCATCTCCAAATCAAAGCAGAGACATAAAGCGTGTCCATGTCAGGATTTGGAGGGTAGAAATCCGTTTGAATAGCTACAGTATCTGTCATGGAAGCGTATAACAATTACTGTAAACAACTTGGAAAAATAAGTAATCAGCCACAATTTAGTACCGAACCTAACAGAAAAATACTCGTAACATTCTTTCTGGAACTACCATAGCTTTCCTTTTACACATGAAACATAAGACAAAATTCAATACACAGAAGTAGATTAAATAATAGTCTAAAGTGTTTTGTATAAAGCAACACCAATGAGTGCAAACATCTAGAATCTGAAAAGGAAGTATGAAGAAATCTTGGGAAAATGAGTAAGATGAGCAATCAATATTGAACACAGACTGTTCACAGAGAACATAAAGCCTATATGTAGCACAACACCTGAGCTGAATTCTGGGATAAAGCGTTTTACTTAGACATACTGTAAGACTCAAGCAGGAGGCAGCAAGTTCACCCCAGCAAGGACAACTTTGAAGTCCGGATTCCACAGACGTTCCTCTTAGCCCAGCAGTACTTATTCCCACGCACCCATCTCTTCTCCTCTCCTTATTTCCCCTCACTCTACTCACATGCAGCTGCTCATGGAGCTGTGTAAACTGCATCAGGGGACCCATCTGGACTAAAAATAATCCTGCAAAAAGTAGCTACACAGGACAGGAATGAGCTATTGGCAATGTGGCAGGAACAACCTGACCTGGCACTCTTACTCAGAGAAACAGATGAAAAAATGTGGCCTAAATTACCAAATAATTGTTTAATGTGCTATTCAAATACAAGTGCTCAGTCCTCTGTGAACAGTTCCTATACAGAGCAAACAGTAAAAGCCATTTAGCTTAGCTACTTTGGAAATGAGCTCATTTATCACACTACAAAGGTGCCATATACTTACACCTCTTGTTTTAGAAAAGGAAATATTAGTTTTGTGCCAGTACTGCATGCTTCCTTTTATATATATATATATATATATATATTTTTTTTTTTTTTCTGTGAGGAAACTAGTGCTGATTTTTACATTTGCCTTCCAGGTCTGTAATAAGCCGGTTGGCCGCAAAGCAGGTCTCTGCAATAGATCAGTGCTTTCTCCTAAGCTAAATCTGAATGCTAATAAGAGCAGAACAGGTTCTTTTTGGTTGCTGAAACACACACCTTTAAGTTCTTCAACACTGAGGTGGGGAGAAGAAGGAAAAACAAACGAAGTACTTTTTTTCCTGATTTTTATTTTTCCTTATCAAGTTCTAAAGGATTTATTCTACAACTACAAAAGAAAAGAATCACAGAATCACCTAGGTTGGACTCTGTGCTTTCTATCTTTCCAAACAACCCTAAATGTATCACTAAACCTAACAATAAATGACCCCCCAAAACCACTAAGCCTAGCACTAATTAGGACCCTAAAAAACACGTACATCGCCAGTTTCTTTCATCAAAAAGTGCTCCAAACAAAAGCTTTTGGGTAGGCCTGAACACCCTTTGGGAGCCTTCACACAACCCCCCACACAACAGAACTCTGTGCTTTCCTTCCAGAAAATCCTAAACATAATTCTAAACCTAACCCTAAATTTGGCGCTAAAAAACACAAACATCACCAGTTTCTCCCATCAAAAGTGCTTCCAATGGAAGCTTTTGGGTAGGCCTAAACACCATTTGGGAGCCTTTACATAACCCCAAACACAACAGGACTCTGCACTTTCTCTCTGTCAAAACAACCCTAAAGGTAACCCTAGTCCTAATACTAAACTTAACCCTAACTAGGTCCTTAAAAACACGTATGTCAGCAGTTTCTCCCATCAAAAAGTGCTCCCAACAGAAGGCTTTGGGTGGACCTGAAATCCCTTTGGGAGCCTTTACTCAACTCCACACACAACAGGACTCTGTGCTTTCTCTCTGTCCAAACATCCCTAAATAAAACCCTAAGCCTAACACCATGCCTAACTCTAATTAGGACCCTAAAAAACACATACGTCACCAGCTTCTCCCTGGCAGTCCTGGGGTCTCCACCCCACCCTGCTGACTCTTGGAACCCATAATCCCCATCTCTTCCTGACGTGCTGCTGTGGACTTCACCACCCACAGGGTACCACACGCCTTCACCTAGGATTAGGATAGATTTGGGGTGTACTGCCTAGCACCTCAAGTCACAGTGCTCTGGGTACCCTACACATAAGGGCCCAAACCCCCGAGATTCTCTTTTGCTCATCTATCTTTTGCTTTGTCCATCTCCGGCCGCACCCCTCGCAGGACTGTGGAACTGGGATTGGGACTCCACACTCGCTTCGCACTAAAAGTGCATCTCACTCACACTGCACACAAGAGTCTCCCCAAACCCACACCGAGGCAAGATATGGTAAAGTTAGTGCCTTAGCTTGGTCCATGCATGGAGTTCCCAGTCTGGGTTTTTAGCAGTAATCCCTGTGCCTGTACCATGTCTGCACATTTCCCATCTAAAACAGAACCTGATTTCTGACATTGTTTCCAGCATGCTGGTTACAGCCTTAAAAACTGAGACGTTCACCTGCTTGAAATGACCAAAAACATACTGCTCAGCTTTTGGTTTCACTAGCACGTATTATGCCATCTTTCCTGATCACCATAAGCAACATCACATGTGAAAATCACACTCTAACCCTGGCCTCAGCTTAAAATGAAGAGTTCTCTCTAAGGAGACCTCAAACATAGATACAAGGAGATGCTAGGGAGCTACCAGGGTTCTCAACACTGTAATGAGCAGTAACACCTACAGTGCAATCTATTTTAGGAATTTATGAAACAAATAATTAGTAGTAATTGCAAGGCTTAGCAATTTTTATTATAATTAGTAATTACTGGTAATTAGAAATTACTTATTAGTAATTGCATAGCAGTGTCAGGAGCCAATGAAGAAATATCATGAAGGCAAGCAACTGAAGCATACCCTTCAGCTAGTGTGTTGATTTTCAACAATCAAATTATGATTTTTTTGCGTGCATGTGTGTGCTTATCTTGTGCTGTGCTTTGATGTTTTGCTACTGCTTGTATATTGGTTTTAATTTTTACCAGGCCAGCTTCTAAAATTTGTAACATGTTCGTCCTTTGTTGTGAGTTAGAAACATTAATCCTTATTTGTACGTGCTATGTAAATAAAGACGTTTTGTGCCATTTGAAAACTATTTAAAATTGTAAACTTGCCACTATTTAAAATTGTAAAACACTGGCCTCAATTCGGACAGCTGTATGTATGTGATGTGGTGTTTTTATCTCAGGGTTTGCACAGACAAATGTTTATACTGGTAAAAATAAATCATGTCCTACTTTTAATACCAGTCTTTCCTACTTTTCAACAGCAAAGTATTATTATATTAATCAAAAGCTAATTCCTCCAAGTATTTCATGCTGGAAGCATCACATCTGTCCTGCCACCCTACTTCATGCCCCATGACACGGCGTGTGATGTTAGAATGAACTTAATGAATAGATATTTAGGCAGAGATTTTGAATATAAGTAGTTAAACTGCTGTAAACATTTATCATCAAATCTTCCCTTCATTTCCCTCTAATTAGCTCCCACAAAGCATTCTCATTCATTCTACAAGAATTCTCTATACACTGTGATTTTTGTATTGACTCCAGACCAGTAAATTATTCTACAGGTTTGCCGCTAAAAAAGACTTCTAACATGCATGGTATAAAATTCGAGCTTAAAGATATTTAAGATACTAAAGACAGTCATTACATTAACAACAAAAGGTATTATTTTCACATACTGTTAGCATAGAAATTGAAGTTGATGAAAAGAGGAAAAAAATGTTTGTGTGACAAAATCACTCTTTAATTTTTACCATGAACTATAACCTCCTTTAGCTCAGCAATCCCCCAAAGGGTCAGTTCAATTAAAAAAAGAATAAACTATAAATTACTTACCCCAGATTGCCATGAAAATAGCAAAGAAGACAGTCCCTCCATTATCAAACAAATGCGTAACCTGAATAAAAAATAAATACATCAGGAACAAACAACATTGCCACCTTAACTTCTGCCCCAAAGAAGCCTAGAGCACAAAACTGATGGCAGAACTTAAGAGCCAAGCATTCCAGCAAGAAGGCCTGCTCACACGTTTCTCTTCTACCAATGTTTGTCCCATTCTTTCACTGTTGTTTTCCAGCCTATAGCTTCAAGCATCTCCAAAGCGCTTGCTTCAGAGACAGGAAGAGCTGCTCTCTGTCCAGACAGGCTAAAAATTGCTCCAGAATTCTCCTCGTATCCTGGGTCAAATTTCCATTTGATGTTTTCTATTTTAAGATTTTCATAAGCTTAAATTGATTCGGACTTTTCACTTTTCTTCTTCTATATATTACTTACTGTCCCTTTTGATTTCATTTTCTACTTCTTCTAAGCTATCCTCCAATTCCTCTGCAGGTAAGAATAATATATATTCATTTTCATCCAGAAATCTCAGCCTCTAAAATTGTGAGCATATTCTCCTTCTTAAAAGGCTAGTGTCCCTCAACTCCCACAAATAAAAAACAAATTCTAAAAAACTGTTGGAGAAATGCAAATCTAAATTGCGCACTTAATTTCACTTCATGAATGCTTTTTGTTGGATTTATCTTTTATCTCACTCTTCCTTATTAGCTCACCTGCTGTAAAATCCAAGATTTACCAGTAGAAAATAAGAAGTAAGTAGTTTTTGTAGGCCTATGGAACACACTGAGCATCTGAATGAGTGAATGTCATGTCTCACTTCTTATGCAAACATCAGAATTTCTATTGCAAAAATGCAGAGCTTCTCATATTCAAGCCATAATAAGAAACAGCATTTAAGAAGCTGAAATGAAGATCAAGATTTAAGGTTGCCAGTGGACAGCAATGTAATTTATCCATGGACAGCGGGCCTGAATTTCTTCTAATGAAAGGTGGTTTAAGATGCTGCTGAGCATTACTAACCAAAGCATAGGTTCCGCATTCTTACATGAGTAAGAGGAAAAAAAATAAATAGTAAGAATTAAGAAATACCCAAAGCACAAACCATTGTGAGATAATAGAGCAAACCAACTTGTCCAAAGGTGTATGTTAGAAAGAGGATCACCTGAAGATATAAATAAATAAATAATATTTTTAAAGTGCAGCAAATTGTTTTGAAATGCATTGTCCTAAACCGTTCAAAAAGTTTACGGCTATTTCCCGCTCTCTGAACTCAGAATAGAACATCATATTCTTGAAAACAATTTACTTTCACTGGTGTCGACTCCGATGAAGACTGAAGAACCAATCGTCGTTTCCTCATGAAAAGGAACCCTTCCTTATGCCAGTGGAACTGGGCAGGTAACCAGACCGAGCTGGGCTGTACCACAACCTCCTCTCCTATCCGAGGTTACTCTGGCCAGCAGGAACCTCCTGTATGCGAGGTGTTTGGGGATGCAGCGGCTGGCAGCCCCAGTCCAGCAGATTACCTCACGGGCTCCAGCCCTTGCCCATGCAGACGGATTTTCATTCTTTCAGGGAAAGTTGGCTTTATTGCTTCTGCCTCGCAAATTCATGGGTGAGCAAGATTACTTGGTAGAGAAAACTTAGGCAAGCAAAAAAAGTTAATAGAAACAGTACTGCTTTTGCCTCTATTTTATTTCTTATTGAGTAAATTGACTCTCATATTGTGAGAATTTACTAAAAATACCATATAGATTTAATCAGTGTGTCAGGGTTTATTTATTTATTTAAGCTTCTGAATAAATGAGAATTTACTATCTGGTGTTAGGTATCTATAAATCCCAAATGGTCCCTGTATGAATCATGTAGTGGGATCACTTGTACATAGAGAAATACGTCCAAATATGGTTCCATAAAGGAAAATACAGCCAAAATGGGTATGGTGCCAAAACTGTGGCAGGTGAATAAATGCAGTGGAGTATACCTGATGAATACTTTTAGTTTTGAATATACATGTGTGCGAGCAAGTCATTTTGGATATTCTGCTAAGTAGAGTGCATCTTTCCAAGGGAATAAACCAAACAAATTAGCAAACACAACCCAACCCAGCTTATTTAGTATTCTTAAAAGAAGAAAATACGTATCCTGCTCTTGCCATAGCTCTGTCTTGAGGAAAGGTGTTTGGGCTATGCTATTCAGCACCACACTTGGAATTAAGATTTGACTAAATTACAGGCTCACTGTGCAGTTGGACTAAGTGTTGACCAGAGCCCTCCAAGCAGAAGTGAAATACCCCAGGACTCAGTGCCAGTCAGTCAGCACACCTCACTGATATTGTCACCACCACACATGACTTCACGCATTTCAAGGCCACCCTGATTTAATACCCTGCCACTGGGTCCTAAGGCAAGGTGGCAGGGTAAATTCAAGTATATGATTTGTTCTGCATTACTTTGTGTTATCCAAAATACTGCTCTAAAGGGAAATTTGTGAAATTTAGGGGAAGAAAGGGAAATTTAATGAAGGAAATCCTGACAGCAGTTCTAATAACTGTCATGTTCCTACAGCAACAAAACCAGAAGGAAAGGCAGACAAGTTCCATTTCAGGAAAAAAGAAAGATAGGAGGAAATGCCATTTTCATTTCTTAGCAGATTTGATGCCTTATTTTCAAATAGATTATTTCTATTTATATTATTAGTGGTGCTTCAGAAAGCACAAAGGAATATTTGAAATCAGAATGTAGTTCTCTAACATTACACCTTGCTTTCATTCACTACTTTCTGTGCAGGCACAGAGGAATTGCTGACACACGTTTGGGTATTTGCCACTCCACTCAAACAACACAGCAGCAACCAGCAGGATCACAGCCCTTCTGGAAACCCGACGTTTCCTAGCGAAACGAGTCAAGCTGCAGTGTAATTTTCTTTAGAGACAACACGGTGAATGAAGGCATGACAGTTATATCCTCAGAGTTATAAGAAGTTTATTTTTTTTGCCACTGAAATGGCCAAATGGTAATCATTTGAGACTTCCCAAGGAGAAGGCTCTCTCTGCCCCTTGAAGTACATGTTACCCATGTATGAAGAAAGCAGATTCCTGATTAGACCCAACTGGGGGAGATCCAGAACAGACACGACTGAGTAGAAGAAAAATTTTGTTTGTTTTCTGTGTAACAACCTAAGGCTGGGCAGTTTTTCAGAGCAAAAACATCAGCAGGAGAAGTTGGAAGCCCACGTTATTTTCCCCAGGTTTTGTGGATGTTGGGAAAGAGTGCTTGTGAAGACGGAATCTGAACACTTACTACCCATCTTCCCCAGACATCATCTGATTTTGTTTCAAGATGACAGGTTTAAACATGTGAAGAAGTTCAGATGAAATGCCATATTTCTTCTGCTGCATTTAATTATTCGCAATATGACATTAAAATACATGACTTAAGCACAAGATATAAGTGTAAATATAGATGAGACAAAATCCGCTTTTATTAACTGGGAATGTTAAAATAATAGGACCTAAAATTAAAGGGATGCTGTACATACTAAATGTACTAATATTTAGTATGTTTAGTACATACTAAATGTACTAATTTTCTGTCAAACTGGAGTGGATGACTGAATAAGTTACTTGTGATATTCTAAGAAGAGTCATTTCTCAGATGGGATGTATGATTTGCATAATATTATTTCAATTGAGAAAGTTTTACCTTTGGTACACATTGTAAGAACTTATGAGTTTAAATAGCTAGGAAAAAAATTAATGTAGCCATATTTTGCTATGAAATTATAGCAGTATTTAAATATGAAACACAGGTTGGCCTTAAATATATTGTAATTATGTAATATATAAAATTATGACATAAATGAAAGACAACTTGTTCATTTTTTAAATTTTGCATTAAAAAATAGGAAGCTAAATAAAAAAAAAATGCTATTTTTTTTCAAGATCATGTTTTTCAAATACTGCTTCACACATACTTTTGAAATGTTGAGTTTTACTCCAAGTCCTGTCTAAATACCAGATTTCAAAATCTAATGAAAATTGATTTTTCTCTTCCACTTTGCTTAGTTTTGTTGCAATGCCACAACCTAGAGACAATGACCATTCCGTAAATACAAACTTCTGAATAAGATTTGTCTTACAGACTAAAGAATTCCAAGAAAAATAGCAAGGCTGCTCTTCCAATGTTATGAACACATTAGCACGCATCAAAATATACATTACTCACTTGTTAACACTATGCATATACTGAGGTACTTATGATCAGTTAAGTCTGAAGGATAGCTTCTTGTAGCAAAATATTTAATTGTGTGAACTCTTTGCATTAGTTTGAAAAAGCAAAGCACACCACAGACACTTTGAAATCCTAGGTAATGCTAGAGAATTCCTTTAGCAGGAGCAGTATCTCAATTACCAAGCAACCAAGGAAAACAAAGCAAGAAGTTAATTTTAAGGGAACGTAGGATAAATCTTCCAAGAAGTTTTGTTACTCAGGGGCGTTTATAAATTGATCAAAATATTAAGGATTGCAGAAGGAAATATTTTTAAAAAGTAAAACAAGTTTTAGAGTCATCTCTGAGTATTTCAGATTACTCCCTTATTAGAAGCACGGATGGCAGAGGCTGAAAACTCTGTAGATAAACAACACATGTTGCAGTCTTTGCTGAAACAAGGGCTGCCACTACATAATAAAAGTGGACCTTTAGACAAAAATTATCATGATAGAGGTAAGCTAATAATTACCTTGGCATATATGCAGCTTTCATTGAGTTTTTGTAGCGTGCAATTGCGTTCACACATAGGGCACATGATGGTTTCATTTGCCTCGCAGATCTCTTTGCTTTAGTATAAGATAGGAAAACAAAGGTTACAAACAGGCTTTTAGCATTCTCAAGATTTTCTGGGGCTGCACCATCTGTGGCCTCTGTTTGTTAAGAGCATGCACACACCACACAACTGACTCAATAAAATAAATTAGAAGTGAATGTTTGGCATGAAAAGTTTAATCCCAAGTTAGTCACTACTCTAAAACTGTGGGCCCTAGAGTTGATGCAATATCTTTGATATTTATCTGCTATTTGTGCTTGTAAATATCCCATTCTCTCCAAAAAGCAATACCACAAACTGAAGAACAAAATACTGTTTACTACTTTCCAAGCAAATCGCTGCATGTTTACCTATCTGATGTAGAAGATACCAAACACTAGAGGATGGACATCACTGATTTCAATCAATTATCCCAGCTTACGTCAGCTGAAGCTCTGTCCCACAGTATGACCGCATTCATACCTAGGTCAGGAGGTCACCTTGTAAAACCCCACTGACAGGCAGTTCTGGCATTAGCAGTTTAAGTCTTTGCATTTTTATTACCTATGGAAGAACTTATGTTTATAGCTAATAATAACAATAAAAATTTAATATCCTATTTTGGGGGTAAAATACCTTCAAATGACATTCTACTGCTTAAAGGTCTTAAGATCTGGGGTTATGAAATCTCTGACTTCACTGGGACTATTCATATTGAAAGCATAGTACTTAAGTGCCTTCACAAAGGCAAAGCAGAAGCACCAGAATTGCAAAACGAATTTAAAGGCAAATTTTAACTGCAGTGAGTAAGTAGGGAAACTCAGCAATCACCTTCAGCAATGTTGACATGCCTGAAATGATCCTAAGTCACACTAGGCAAGTAGTACTGTAAAGCAAATGCCAGGAAATTGCTCTCTTGGTTTGTTTTCATAAACATTACGCTTTCATTCTCCTCCTCATAAAAACTGAATTTACAGTTCTAATGCTATATGGAGGATCATGTTTATTACCAAATGAATGCACCTATTAAATCCTGTCCAACATAACAGTACACAGAAATAAAAGATTAGTGTTGCCCAGATGTCACATTTGTGATCTTTGCTCATACTTCACAGAGCATCATCGCCAGTAATTCACTAAAACCATACAGCATAACGTGGGCTAAGAAGTTGTTCTAAGCAACCCTGAAAGCCAGAAAGAGCGCAGCCCGTCACTTCAGAAGTGCAGAGTAACAGCCTACAGCGTGCCACAAAAGGGAATTTTCTTGATTGCATTTTCATGCGAACAAGTAAGCACAGAAAATCATATTTCAACAAAGCGATATAATGGTTTGACAGTAATGCAGACTGTTGTCGCATATATGGCCAAATTCTACTCTCCTTTAAATTGAAATTCAACATTACAACTGCTAGATTCTCTGTATTCTATAACTTGAGTTATAGTCTACGTTTCTTTTGATAACATGAAGTCTCAGCAAATTGTACTGCCAGTGACAGGCTACGTGCCCAGCACTGCTCTGGAAAGACACGTGTTACACAAGTGTTCATGACAATTACTGCAATTCAAATCTTCACTATAACAGAGCAAAATAAACATCTTTGTACTATTCTCACTTACATGTCTGAAATCTGACAGGAGCACACCATAGGAATATGCCTAAAGCTGTGCTGTGTTCATGCCTGGCCTTTCTGTTTGACTGACGACAGTGTGACAAATTAGACCTGTGATAATTAATGATGTGTACAGATGCATCGAAAGCAACCTACTTTAAAATCATCAGACTTATTTTATATAGAATAATCAACATGTAATAGCTTGATAACTAACTTGAAAATAAAGATGTGTAATTGATACGGACTTCTAAAGTTAGGACTGTTATTTAAGCCCTTCCATATGACATATGACAGACCCATTTTTCACAGTTTAACTCAAGTAGGGCAAACAGATCAACATATTTAAAAAGTGTATGAAACCAGATATACATGTTCACATTCTTCCTTTTTACTTCCTGCCTGTCTGAGCCTTAAAAATGAAATCAAAATTTTCTGGAAGCTACTGCAGAGTTCTCTTCAACTCCAGACTCTTTGATTTTTGGTTACTTGAACTTTGCAATGGAATCCTGGAACTAGTGGTTGACACACTGTACCCTGGGGGACCTCGGTGCCAAATCCTGGCAATGGGAGTATTACCAAGCTTTATTCCAAACTCACGCAAGAAAAACATCTTCCATCTTTCAATAGAACTGCCATTCTTATGTACCTCTTTTATGACAAACAAGAAAAATGACCCTAACTGGAGAGAAACGTCTGCTTCTAAACATGGGACACAGGTGCATATTTTCTTATAACAGTATATAGGCCCTGATACCACAGTGTATCAGGGTTTTTGTTACCTCATTATTTCACCTTCCTCCTCCCTGCATAATACATTGGAATCATTGAATAATTCTATTTGATCTAAAAGTTTGTTGTTTTCCTAAAATTATATCCGAGGAAAGGAGGGATCCTCTCCAACAATGGGCATAGGCAGTGTATGACAGGGCTACTTGCCCAGGGAAAGAAGGAGGGGCACCACCAAAGGGGATCAAATACATCCTCAGCTTCTGACCTGCTTGTGGCAGCCAGGGATAACTACACAGACTGTCTTTATATCGCACGGGGCAGGGAAGGACTGCCCCGAGGTCCTGGGCCGTGGGCATTCAGCAGCGAGAGCTGCCCTGTGACCACCTCGTACCAGCCCCTGGGCATGCTGCAGAGGGGGGCACTCGGACATTTTGTAAGCAAGACAAACTGCTTCTTGGAGGTGACAACGTGCTTCACATCACCCCGATTATTGCTGCACAAAACCTCTGGCTGGCACTGCGATCAGTATTTGATTCATGGCAGCATAACGTGTATGTGCTTATTCTTCTCTGCTGAAAGAATGAAACGTTCGTTTTCTGCCTGCAGCCACTAGAGGGGGATTCACGATAGCTACCTGCAACCAACCATGCCGAAAGGTGCCCGGGCATTACCGAGAGGAGCATGCTGCCGCAAAAGTAACTTGATCAGTTGGTAAGTTCAAATTTCATGGTAAAAGGACACATGAAATCCATTCCCCCCCGAATTTATCATACTGTAAATCAACACTTCCTAACACCCCCTGAATCCTAATTACAGATATTAGTAGGATGAAACCTCAGTTTCACATGAAAAATACTGAATAATACTGAAGTTGGGGTAATGCAGCATTTACAACACTGCCATAATGCCCTGGCACTAAGCCTTAATTCTGAATGGTGACTGCAACGCCAGAGTCATGCCAGAGTCTTGTATCTGACTCAGTTTCTTCCGGATGGCTGATAAACATAGTTGTTTGCATAAATTTGTGCTCAAAATCAAAATTTATATATATACAGGTGTAAAGTTTCTGTCTAACCCTTACTACCTTCTTCCAAGTTAAGCAAACAAATAAGGCAGGGAGCAGCATCTGTTGTCACTGTCCCTTAAAATTACAGCATTACAGGACAGTTAAGGTTGGAAGGGATCTCCGGAGGTCATCTGGTCCAAAGACCCTGCCCAAGCAGGAACGCCTGTAGCAGGTAGGTAATGAGGTGACATGGGTGATACAGAAAATGCCTGCATACGTTTTATCAGGTCGTAACAGTCAACCTGAGTTAGGTAAGCTCTGTTCTTGAATCTACATCTCACAGCATGTGTTACTCATTTGGTCATAACAATGCACTGAGCTGACACTACAGTGTCACAACTCGTCAGAGTGAACGCATGGATTCACACCTTCGTAAACAGAGATGACCTTCTGCCCAGAATTAGCACCTCCAGATAACAGATGGTCTGGGACTGCCATAAGCAAACAAGGGTTTCTGCATTAACACACCCTCAATATTTTGAAATTAACACTAGTTCATTTTAGCTATAATAATATCACAGAATCACAGAATCATCCAGGTTGGAAGAGACCTCCAAGACCACCGAGACCAACCTCTGACCTAACACTAACAAGTCCTCCACTAAACCATACCCCTAAGCTCTGCATCTAAACGTCTTTTAAAGACCTCCAGGGATGGTAACTCAACCACTTCCCTGGGCAGCCCATTCCAGTGCCTAACAACCCTTTCAGTAAAGAAGTTCTTCCTAATATCCAACCTAAACCTCCCTGGCGCAACTTTAGCCCATTCCCCCTCGTCCTGTCACCAGGCACGTGGGAGAACAGACCAACCCCCACCTCGCTACAGCCTCCTTTCAGGTACCTGTAGAGTGTGATAAGGTCACCCCTGAGCCTCCTTTTCTCCAGGCTGAACAATCCCAGCTCCCTCAGCCGCTCCTCGTAGGACTTGTTCTCCAGGCCCCTCACCAGCTTCGTAGCCCTTCTCTGGACTCGCTCGAGCACCTCCGTGTCCTTCTTGTAGCGAGGGGCCCAAAACTGAACACAGTACTCGAGGTGCGGCCTCACCAGAGCTGAGTACAGGGGGACAATCACTTCCCTGGACCTGCTGGCCACGCTGTTTCTCATACAAGCCAGGATGCTGTTGGCCTTCTTGGCCGCCTGAGCACTCTGCTGGCTCATATTCAGCCGACTGTCAACCATCACTCCCAGGTCCTTCTCTGCCAGGCAGCTCTCCAACCACTCATCTCCCAGCCTGTAGCTCTGCTTGGGGTTGTTGTGCCCCAGGTGTAGGACCCGGCACTTGGCCTTGTTGAACTTCATACTGTTGACCTCAGCCCATCAGTGCAGCCTATCCAGATCCTCCTGCAGAGCCTTCCTACCCTTGAGCAGGTCGACACACGCACCTAACTTGGTGTCGTCTGCAAACTTACTGAGGGTGCACTCGATCCCCTCATCCAGATCATCAATAAAGATATTAAAGAGGACTGGCCCCAGTACTTAGCCCTGGGGGACTCCACTAGTGACCGGCCTCCAACTGGATTTGACTCCATTCACCACAACTCTCTGGGCCCGGCCATCCAGCCAGTTTCTAACCCAACGAAGCGTGCGCCAGTCCAAGCCAAGAGCAGCCAGTTTCCTGAGGAGAATGCTGTGGGGAACGGTGTCAAATGCCTTACTGAAGTCAACATAGACCACATCCACAGCCCTTCCCTTGTCCACCAAGTGCGTCACTTTGTCATAGAAGGAGATCAGGTTTGTCAAGCAGGACCTGCCTTTCATAAACCCATGCTGACTGGGCCTGATCGCCTGCTTGCCCTGTAAGTGCCGCATGATGACACTCAAGATAGTCTGCTCCATGAGCTCCCTGGCACAGAGGTCAAACTAACAGGCCTATAGTTTCCCAGGTCTACCTTCCAGCCCTTCTTGTAGATGGGCGTCACACTAAACACAGAAAACCGTGGGGCCTCCTGTAAGCAGTGATTAACAACTGCAACACTTTATACTGCAAAATGGTTGCAGCTACCCCAACAAAATGCTTATTGGAACAAAGAAATGCTGTCACCGAGGTTTATAAAAATATTGTTGACATTTTAGTTGGTTGGAGAAACAAAAGAATATTTTAAGTTATGTGGGAAGAATAATAACTTAGATGAAAATGGGAAAAACGGAAGTCAGAGACAATTCGGATAACTAGGCTACAGAAATCTTAGGGAGAAAAGGGAGGCAATCAGTCAGCAATCCTCACCTACCCCTCGGGACAGGAAGAACATGTATAAATTAAGTTCTCATTCTGCCACAAATTTTGTTGTATCTGATATACATCTGTTAAGGGTTCGTGTGTTTTTAAGAAGGGTATTACATCAGACCAAAGAAAAAGGGGAACATTCTTAGGATGTTTTTCAAAGGCCTAATATTTACCTAATATTTGGGCAGGAGTGTCCTGCTCTTCCCACCAAAAACCATGACAACAAAGGTATGACTAGGTGGTAGGGATGTACTCCTCTCTTAAAACAGCATTTTACTGACAATCCTGCAGTTCTGAAAATCATTTTGAAGGAAGATGACTGCTGAAATGCCAAAAACTACACTACACTAAATCCATCATGTATCAGGTAATGACCTGATGTGCCATTGCTAGGTACCTTACTTTGCAATGCTAACGAGAACTCCAACACTAAAGAGGTTTTATTTTTTCCAACTGCCTTTTCTTTGTCACTAAGTGTTAGCACATGCTTGAGTTTATAGCAAACAATTTTTATAATAACTCTATGCAATCCTATGTTACGTGAGTGCATTTCCATAAAACTAAACCGTCAGTAAAGAAAAAGGACTTTTAAACTGTGTATTCGGTTTGGATAGGAGCTAACAACAAAAAATCAAGTAATGGCTACTTGTGAGGCCCCAGTTCCTATTTTTGAAGGCAGACAATGAGAATGTGAATCTTATCCTTTGTAGTTTTTAGAATTTTCTCATCCTTTACAATGGAAATTTTCCTTGTGTTCATCTAATAATCTGATCAAACATGGGAATCAATTTGACACATTACTAATTTATTTGCAAGTTTGATTTCAAGTCTCGATTTCATGACTGCATTGCTCAATGTATTTCTTTTAAAGTTTTGTTAGGCTTTCAGTAGATTGGTCATTATTTTGTTCTATCATTCAAAACGCATCTCAGAACTCAAAATTACATGCAAAATCTTAGATGGCAAAAAGGGGAATATATGAGGAATATGTTTAGTTGCACTCCTAAATTCATGTTTGAGTGTATAGCATTTTATATTTTTTTTATCTATGACCATTTTGAAGTCTGTCAGAACTAGATTATCTTTCGGCATTTGCTGTATGTAACCCAGTGAACCTCAAAATGCTTCAGAAGAAAAAAAAAAAAAAAAAAAAAAAAAGGAAATAATAAAAAAAAAGGATGGCATCCTCCCTACCACCACCTACCTAAAATCGGTACAGATGAAAACCAGTGCTAATTTACTGTTTTGACCAGTTATCGAGGATGATACAGATTCACAGAATCACAGAATCACAGAATTTCTAGGTTGGAAGAGACCTCAAGATCATCGAGTCCAACCTCTGACCTAACACTAACAGTCCCCACTAAACCATATCCCTAAGCTCTACATCTAAACGTCTTTTAAAGACCTCCAGGGATGGTGACTCCACCACTTCCCTGGGCAGCGTGTTCAGTGCTGTAAACACAAATATAATGGATAATCTATTCACAGAGTGTCTAGAAAAGCTACCATCACATGATGGAAGCCAAGAGACAAAGAAGATGAGTGACCTTGGGAGAAAGGGGCCTTTCAAGAATTGTGATCAGCTTTAGGAAATGCTGCTTCAATCATTTCAGTAGGTTTGGGTGAGAACCATCAGGTACTTGCCAGTGAAGTATAACAGAGGGAGCAATGACATAAGCTTCAGCTGCCCAAGCCATTCCATGTGGCCACACTTGACTTGGCAAGACAACCAACGCATACTTGCTCATAGTTAGCCCAAAGCAATATTAATGCCAAAGAAGTACTACCCGAAACAGAGGTTTCTGCAGCAGAGTGGTATACCAGGAAGGAGACTAAGAACATATTGTATATCAGCTGCTCTGCAACAACATGCTACATGTTTATTTTTTCATGAGCACACATTTGGTAACTGCTGCCTAACACAAACTAATGGTAGCTGACCCCTTGCCACCACTGGTGGTGTGAAGTCAGAGAGCTCTCTGCCAGCAAAGAAACTCTCCTACCAGAGAAATTCTCTAAGGTCAGAATCCATTTGCCTTTCCAGTCGATGCAGCTAAACAGAACACCTGATTACAAGTGAAAACAAATAATGTACATAAAACCAAAACTAGTTAAGCCTGTTAAAACAAGCAGTAGCTCTTTATCATGCACAGGATTGCCAGTAGGCAACCTTCATTTACCAAAAAGGAGAATCAGCAGCACAGCGGGGCACTAAGACTCCTGCTAAAAGCGGATTGCAGGCCCACTGTCCTCTACCAGGCTTAACTCAGAAGCCTATTTTCTCTGCTCTGAAATGGTGGGACCTGAAGATATCCTCCTGCACTATGCTTTGACAGCCACAGAGCTGCCTCTTGAAATGGTTGTTGTTGGATTCAATGAGTTGCTGAGTGATTAGAGTGAAAATAACAACTATTTGGATTTTGGTAAGTGTATTAACTATCAAGGCAAAAAGATAACTGATTTTTTTTTCCCCTCTCAAGAGAGATCCTGTATACTTGTTTGCAAATGTGTTGAGAAGACAAGTTATAGCAGCTGTTTGTATGATCATATAGTTTGTAAGTTATGCAAAGGCAACAGAATGAGTGTTTGTAATCACAGAAGAGATGCATCTTTGTACTAGATTGGGAGGGTCTGGGATAGGCCTACAGAGATAACCAAAGGATATTGCAACTGAAGCAGTTAGGAGGTGGAAAATACAACCCCCCTTTGACCAGTCTGTGCCCTGGGCATGCAGGATGAAAACCTTACCTACTGCTCCCAGGAAGCAGCCTTTCCCATCTGCAGGTTCCTCCCTCGCAGCACAGCCATACTCCTACTAAAACAGGGACTGAAATCCTGCTTCGCTTCACTGTGGTGATGCCTCAAGTTAGTAGCTCTTTATTCTCCCCATGTCTGAGCAACCGAGCTGACCTAACCGAACTCTTGTCCCTAGCAAACTTTCAGGAGTGTGAGCAGATATTTTACGTACAAGTGTAATAAATGGATTTCCATCAAATATAAACCACCCAACAGAGGAACAGCTTCTATAAAGCTATGCACATATCTGCCGTCATCACAGACCACTCGGGCTTTGCTCTCATGGTTACCATGATATCATCACAATCCCTCAGAGTGCCTATTGCCTTCTCTCTCACCATGAATGTCAATTTTTAATGTCTGTTCATCATAACAACACATTGTCTAAAAATGCTTTATTTTCTCCCCGTATGTCTTAAAAAAAAAAACAACACGTCATATAATTTCTAATAGAAAAGTGATTTTAGAAAAAAATAATGTATTTGCAGATGCTCCCCTCCCCCAAGAAAAAAAGTATTTGCCTCTTCTGGATTAACTTGCCTGCTAATTACCCACAAATATAGTGGATATTTATCACTGGAAGAGAGATAAGAAAGGCAGGTGGGAAATGTTTATAGAGGCTAGACAACTAACTGTTCCCGGTGCCAAAACAAGCAGGTGCAGATTTTATTGATGCAACAAATACAGAAACAAAAGAAAACAAATACACAGTTGATGAGGTATATTTCTGTACCACAAAAACAGTACCTACAAAGTAAAATAAAAGATGTTCTTCTGTTTCCTGGTGGAGACACTTGACATTAGGGCTTCTCCACTATCTTTTGAAAACACGAAGGAAATCACCTAGGGGGATTTTCAGAAAGTTGTCCCAGAGCAGATGTTCTAGTATTCCCGAAGGAAATAATTTGGCATATGTAGATCACCATTTCTTCTGGTGGTTTGACCTCAAATAGCAGCCCTAGACATTTCCTAGTGAGACAGCAAATGCAAAAGCTACCTTAGCAACATCTTCCCACACATCCAATGGGTAGAATGTGTTTCCAGTGGGCACCCCACCCCCATCAGATCCAGAATCACACACCAGACTAGAATACCAATGTAGATCCAACCTGAAGGCTTTTTTCTTTTCTTTATTGCAAATCAGCTGTCCCCATGCACTCACAGTGATTCACGTCTTAGAGCAACGTTAGGGTGTGCAAAACAAAAATAAGCCAGAGTTGCATACCAGCTTCTAGTGGTGTCCTGCCTACAGAAACAGTGTAGAGCTCATCTGTAGCAACCTGTCGCCACCCTGGAAAGGTATAACGTGAACTCTGGATCCTCAGCACCAACTGCTTTTCTCAACAAATTTGTTTAATTAAGTGATAACTGCTATTGACAACATTGAAACACTCTAGCATAAATTTTACGAGGTATTTTGGATAAAATGAATCTTTTCACTGCTTTCTAATAACTTAGACTAATAACTTTCCTGCTAAACTGTTTGTTTCATATAGGTGAGTGTAAAACATTTGTCTGTTAAGCTTATTTTAAGAACAAAATTAGCTGAGAGTAGCATGAGATGTCCGTGGCAAAATATCCATACTATCAAATGAGAGGTGCAATGAACTCCACTTTTTAAGGTTATCCTACCTGCTTTCTAAAAACATCCATTTGATATCTCTCCAGCTTGGGCTTGAAATTAGTTGTGGAGATAACAACAGAATTGTTGAGCAATGTTCCATGTTCTTTTATCACTATTTTCTTACACACGGCTCTCAAAAATACATCCAATAGAATATATTTTTTCCTTTTTTTTTTTTTTCTTTTTTTCAGCATCTGGCTTTGGAACAATATGGTACACTGCAGCTGCTGCCCATTTCCATGACATCCATGCGATGGGCAGCAGTGCTGCTTCTTATAAAACCTACTTTCTCCTGACGACATTGTCTATAGGGAGGAAGAAGAATGCGTTCTACAGGAAAACTAGTATTTCAGCTCTCAATGAAGTTGACGTTAATCCTGAACATTTTCAAATACTCATAGTTGTTCTTTATTGTCTTCACTGCTTCTTTATTGTTGTATTGCTGTTGCTAGAGAAATCTGCAAATTTATCAGAATTTACTTGCTGAGTTTTTTGAATGCACATGCTGATCTGACAAGTAGCAGACAGCGAGTTTATTTAGCAATCTTAGTTACAAACAATTTCTAAAAGCTCTTATAAGAGGTTACTGCATTTTGTTTTAAGAAATTTTGCCTGAATCCAAGTCTTACCCAGTATACCCTATCATCTTTGGGCATTTTTCATCAATTCTAATGAATTTCTCTTTTTTTTTCTTCCTCCTCTCCTTTTCAATTGTTTTCCTGTAAACCAAGTAATTTCTAAAAGTATTCCCAGATTCTTTTTCCTGATGCTGTCTCAGCAGTTCATTTTAGTGATTAGTATGTGACATCTTTCAGTATAATGATCTGTGTAGTCTCACTCTATTCAAATTATTTTCTATTGTTTCCTACATTTCTTGAGAAACCATCTAAACATGAAAATGAGAAATCCATGCTTAAGAGCATACTATCAGCATAAACCAATATACTTGACAGCATTAGTTTCTCAGCCACAAATTAAAACAATTATCTTATAAAGAATACCATGAATATCTATACAAAGCATAATCACTGTACCAGCCAGCTCCTTTTTTATAGCAGCAGTGCTCAGAAAATACTTAATTATGATGTCTTTAATTCATTATGAAAAACAGAAAACCTGTAGCTTTGTATAATATTCCTTCAGATTTCCGTCTGCGTAACTAATAGTATGGAAAGAACGTCTTTGTTACACCATACCAGCTACTGACTAAGACAAAGACAATTGTTTAAAGAAGAGACAATTACCATAAGGGTATTTATTCAGTGCAGACTAACTAACAAATTAGAAGATGCATGAGCATAAGGGATAATTATTTGTAATTTCTTAGGAAATATTTTGCTGAATTTAATCTACAGAAAGTTTGGGGAGATCTGAACTACTATTAAAACAGATGGCATGACTCATTTGTTAAACTGTCAGGAAGAATCAAGTTGATCTTTCTTTTCTTGTGAAGTAACAAAGTACTCCACCTGCATGATGGGTCAAAGTTTTTGCCTATTCTTCAATTACCTGCCTGAAAAAGCTGTGATATTTAGATCAAGCTGTAGATGAAGGCACTGTAACCCTTTACAACTTCTCCTTTGATACCCCTCTTAAGAGCACTTTTCAACTTACTTTTGTGTCTATATCTTAACAGAGTACCTGCAATAGTTTGCCTACTAGTCAAATTCACGGGCCATGCATGCTGTCTTGCTACAGAAGCACGTCAGGAAGTCAGAATACTCCCTTATGAGACTCCAAATGCAATGGGAATGTCAAGTCCTGGAGATTAGCGCTATCTAGACAGTAGCAGGTCTGAAACGTATATTTCACCATGGCTCTATACAATGATGCCCTCACTCCACACCCAGATGCCAGCAATATGTATCTCTGTACAAGTTCTTCAGAACTCTTGGGCCTCTCTCAGTAGCTAGTTTGGCCACACCACAGAAACGCAAACTAGCTGCAAGGAAAATGCCCATTAGACATTTATGTGATCAAAAATGTCATCTGTTTTTCATGAGATGCCCCAAGGAATATAGCTACTCTCCAGACTGAGAAGAGAGGAGGAGAAATGGGCTGTGGGGGAAGCCAGAATACTCTGTGAAGAGGCACTTTCACCATTGTAGAACAAAATATGTCCACTTGATAATGTGTAGCTCCTGTACAGTATGCATAGTTGCTGAGACTACATGCAAGGTAATGCTAGTTACTGAATGCAGTACAGCTGAAGACTTCTATTCATGTTAGCAGGTGGACAGAAAATGCCAGTCCATCCCAGTGTGATTGCAGGTCCCCAAACATTACACAAGTAGCCAGAGTGACTGACCTGATTGTCAGGCTGATGCTGATGAACCAAAAAATTACTGCACCCACTGAAGTTGTCTCTGTTTGCAGGCAGGGTGGATAAAATCAAGATGTTTTGGAGACAGCTCAGGAGCACATACGTTATTTGAGGACACTGCTACTTGGTTTGCGATAACGTGACTAAGATTTTGGAACATAGTGAAGAAGCAAATCTATCTCCTGCTATATATACTATAGGAATGGAATCTTAAGTTTCTCATCTACAGCTTTCAAAACTAACTTCACAACAAGTATTACTGACTTCAGGGAGTTATCTGCATGATATCATACACACTTATACATGTCTGTCACATCAGTGGTTCTGTAAGCATTGACACTTGTGACCGATATGTGGGTTTGGGAATGTTCAGACTTTTTTTTTTTTTTTTCAATATCATAACTTGTCTTTTTTTTTTAATTATTACTATTATTTTTTTTTTCCCTGTTTTCATTAAAAC
Source organism: Nettapus auritus (assembly GCA_011076525.1). NCBI lineage: Eukaryota > Metazoa > Chordata > Aves > Anseriformes > Anatidae > Nettapus > Nettapus auritus. Next base: position 57,708,646 of record CM021769.1, read on the forward strand.
TTACAGCTGTCATTCTAGAAAAGTGCAGCAAAATACTTCACTTTTAGATCATGTTTGGGTAACACTGGCTGTCAGTAAAAGCTCAGCACTCTAAAGAATGAGGCCATTATTTAGGTGTGCAAAGATGTATATAAGAGCATAGTTTTAGACAGATGTTGGACATGTATTTCCTATTAGCATAAAATGAAAACATTATGAATGGAGACCTCATTTTACATCTTCTATAGAATGAAACATATTGATCAGATGTAGCCGAGTTTATAATAAGTAGCCTAGTCTATATCCTGTTGTCATGGCTTTCACTGTATTGCCTCATCTGCAGCTTTTCATAATAGCCTGTATCTTTTCTTAGGCTAGAGAGATAAAATATTTTGGAATCATTTAAAAAAGTCTTTTTTGTTTGCTGATCTCCTGATCAATAATGTATCCTAACCAAAGCTCTTAGGTGGTACTATAATTACTATTAGTATCTGTTAATAATGGTATAAGGTTCTAAGGATTCTGGTTCTCAGCATTGTCTTTCTGCATAAAAATTTCTAATCTCTTCACACATTTTCTCACTTTCTGTTCTTTGATCTGGTCTACTTAGACAGTGAACTCTTTCATTCTTCGCTTCTATAATCCCTAGGAGTCGGTACTTTAGATATTTCCATGAAGTGAAGTAGACACAATGTTTTAGAAGGCTCATTATTCTGTTTTGAGCATGGTATATTTCCAACTGCTGCCAGTACTCTTTAACATTCAGATAAGGTAACATTTGTACTATTACATATCAAAGCAGCAGTAGTCAGTAGAGATATAGGTATTTAATAAAGCCCTAAATAAAAAGACAGAGTGAATACATAATGGTATGGTTCTATTTATAGGAGTGAGGATTTCTCTGCAATCTTGTGGTGACAAATGACTCATCCTAGCTACACTACAATATCCATGAATTTTTCCTAAAATTATACTGCATAATTAGCAAACAGCATTAGGAAATTCTCTGCAGTTTATAAAATATTTAAAATAATTATATATGATTATGTCATTAGTTCCTAAAACACCATGCAAAATGCAAAAGTTACTGCACGAGTCAAATACCAAGCCTCAATTTTTGGTGTCAATTGACTGCTACTCACTGATTACAAGCTTTTATTTATTTTGATTAACAAAATTGTTGTTAGTTTGATGGTGACACAACAGGTTTGTTTTTTCGCTTCTTGATTAACTTCTGTGTCAATATAGACATCATCTTATAAGTTAGTAAGACATCAGAATGTCCAGAGCTCTCCAGCTCTGGTATTGTCCACAGTACATAGCCAATCTCTAAGCTCAAGAGGAGCTTTAGGCTGTATGCAGTTTGACTTTCTAGACTGATTATGAAAGGCTCCGCTTCTGAAATAATCATCACCACTCCAATGAAGTGGTTTGTTTTTGGAGAATGTTTTGTGGAAGTTGCTTGCTCTGACAATTAAGTGAATATATTAGCCTGAGCAGAACCCTTGGCTGCTGTGACTACTGCGACCTGTCCCCCAGCTAGCTTCCTTACATTTGAGTATCTATGCATTAAATTTCTGTCTTCAGTGTATGCATATCTCAGTTTTCACTGCTACGCTCCTCCTCATCTGTTGTGACATTTTATCTTTTAAAATTTCCTGTACATTCATCTTATGCTGCTCACATATTTCTGTTTCCTATCAAAATAAAGGATGAGAGTCCTGTACGGGACCTGCGATAATGCAGTCACCACGAATAAGACAACAGGCAGCTGCAGGTCCTTTCTTCAGTGTATTGGTCGTTATTCATTCAAAGTGGAAAAGCTTCAAATGGAACTAAAAGACACTCACTAAATCCTACACACCTCCTTAGGGCATTATCTTGGAAATCAAAGGAACAGAGGAATCAGACACAAAACTTTCTCCAACTGGAGGAGCCAGTCAAGGGTACTTGACTGCTTTCAAGTAAATGGAAATTATTCTATCTCCTGGCTATGCACTTTCCTCACTGAACTATTGGTTTTAGTGGGGTAAGAACAAGAGCATCTATAGGTAGTTAAGAGGGAAGTCCCACGGCTGTGTTGCCGAACCCCCAAGAGAATTCACAAAGAAGAGTTTGTTTCCTTGTTGTCCAGAGCTAGATGACTAGCCCACTCCCTTTTTCAGTTTCCCAGACATGAGTTTGGGAAGTTGCCAAGTTTATGAGCTTCTGAGAAACCCATTCCTCAATATTTCTCAGTATGTTTTATAGAAAACTCAGACACAAGGTATAGAATGAGGAATTCTTTATGCGGAAGAGAGACTAGAAGATAAAATCATTTATTTGTTCCTCACCTGTGCTGGAGGTGGGATATGGTGTCATTATGCTTTACGTTTTATGACCTTTAAAAAGCCAATACTAATTTAGATGGGTTTGTTTAAGGGAAAGAAATGGAAGAAACCCAGCACAGCAAAACCATCTAACCAAAGCTGACCAGTTCTCCATGAACGTCCTGAACCCTAACGAGTCACGTACACAGCAAATACAATGGGGCTTTAAATCAGAATTTTTCATGAGTAATCACACATTATTACCCCCTTAGATTTTGCTTGCAATGGAAGTAGTCCCTTCCCCAAAGGACAAATAAGCTACCCCACAATTCTCAAAGACATTCAGCTGCTACAGTTAATAATTTATCTCAGGAATTTCTTGTTATGTGAGAGCCACAGGAATCTGAAAAATAAACTTGCCACCCGCAACAAATTTAACAGGTGCAACGATGTCTCTCCTGAAGCTTCTATTGTTAAACACAGTTCTGTGTAGGGTGTAAGACTTCATTCTATCTATATCAACTTCAACGCAAAATACAGAAGTCAAAATCAGAGTCAACGTATCTTCGTTATCTGTATATCCAGCATTATGCCTTTATCACTAGTGGTCCATTAGGCTGATGTACACATACGCATGCAGAAAATGACCCAGTCTTATAAAAATAAAAAATGAAGAGAACCAGCCTCTTACTAGTTTATTACATGCATTAATCCACATTGCAATTAAACCCTTGGTTACATATTATTTGAACTTGTCTTGTTCCATTCGTAATGTTTTGGTACCTTAAGTCACATAATTCTACCAAAGTTTACACCATTATTTGAAATGAAGAATGAACTAAAATTTAGAGAAAGTTATAGTTTCAATAAGACTTCAGCTTGTTAGTTTGTTCCTAGTAATAAATGTATGACTGCAACCATTTTGCTTAATATATTGACAAAAGTATTGACTTAAACATTAAGTTCTCTATATGAATTTTGCTTTTCCTGTTGCTTTTTCTTCAAGAATAAAAATGTTTCTCAAACTAAAACCATAAAAAATATTTATTCTGTTTTTCATTGATTAAAGCCTGCTAGTGTTGCACTTGCTACAACTTCGAAATCATATTGCAGCATGACAAGAATTTAAAACTTTTAATATGCAAGGATGAACTGGCATACTTTGCGTAAACACAGCTATTTGTTGTGACACATTATAATAGGAGACAATATCCTTTTCATTTTGCATAGAAAAAGTCCTGTCTGTAATCCTCTTTGCAATGTTGCCATGTTTTACTAGAAGACAGAGTACTGCATCCATATACCTTGGGAGCAACACGCAGCTTAACACCTCTAATACTTCTGACTGCATTAAAGTAAGGTGGGATGCATTTTCTGTAACATGCTACTTATTTTATTCTTGCAATACAATTACTGCGATTGCTAGCCTAACTGCACTGTTTCATTCAATAAAGAGCTGACATTTTCCCTGGCTAGTGTCAATCTATATTATTGACTTTTTTGTAGTGCTTTAATTAATCTGTGCATTGCAGGCTCTGACTCCATAAAATATTGGTGCAGACATACAAAATATCAGCGCTTAACATATGGCTTTGACTGCAACTCAAATGCAACCATATTCTGTAAGAGTGCTTACAAAAGCACCTCTAATACTGAAAGGATAGGTGCATATTTAAATGTTGGAATATTTCTGGTCTGCACATAAATGTTCACAAAATTGGCTGTGTTATAAACAAACAAACAAAAAAGTCAAATCAGACTTACTATCAAAGCCAACTGGTTCTGTACACAGAGTCAGTCTTAAGTTTGGAGACATGGGTGAAACTAAATCTAGCCTAAGTTCAGAACAGAGACTTCTACACCTAAACTTTAGGATAACTAACAGTGGATATAAGTTTCATTCTCAGAGCTTTGAAAAGCAGGCCATAATAAAACCAGAAGAACACACAGTTTCCCACAGACTCTTTCCCTGCAAAGTATCAGCCGGGCAGATTCATTGATGTTACAGCAGAATGGCTAGACCTGTAGGTGAAAAAATTACTTTTATGGGGAGCTCAAGGCAAAATGTTGAAAGTCTTCAAAAGAGATTAAAACCTAGAAGTTTTACAGTGTTTCCTGGCCACTATGCCAAACATTTCTACAAAATAAAAAAAAAATCTTCCTATATGCTGTGTAACAGCTGAGTAAGGCTGTGAACATGATCCTAGGGGCTGGTGAGTAGGCTGTTTTCAGAAAATAGTCATCTGTTTTGGACACAAAATTCTGCAATATACAGATGAGAAGGACCTAAAGCTGTTTGATAAGACATGGTGCAGGACCACCTTTTTCACTACCCTTTGGTACAAAGTTACTGGGAGCAAGGGAGCAATTTACTACATGATAAAAGTAAACTGAAGGTGAAGACTGAAGAGAAGTTGGTGCAGCATTGTACATTTTGGAGGATTCATCCACACAGGGACAGCTCATCTCTACAACAAAACAGATATGTCTTCCAATTAAAAATATTGAGAGAATAGTTTAAATTTCTTTGGAGCCTAATAGAATTTCTCTAGTAGTCCATGTCAGGTAAAAGGAATATGTGGTGGGAGAAGAGCATCCACTTGCTGGAAGCTGGATAAGTGAGAGTGAAAGCAAAAAATACCAATTACAAACAATTACTCCTCAGGCATGACTGTACGGGAGTGCTACCCACTCACCAACTGCCCATATCTGTGGGCTGTCTCTGGTTTAGCTTCACTACAGCTAAGAAAACATTGCTTTACTTGCAGTTTAGATAGACTGAATTTAAGTAGCACCCTGTTTCCCCTTGTTATTGTAAAAGATGCATGGCTTTTAAAACATGAAGGTAGCTTTGTAAAACAAATAGGGAGCTTTGACTGACAAGCACAAGACATGTTTATCAGTATGGACCTGTTTTTGTTTTGTTTTGTTTTTAAATCCAAATAGTTAATAGCCGTAGAGATAAAATATAATAGATTTTATTTTATTATATAAAATGTATATAATATATGTTATTAAGATATATTAGATGAATTAAGAGCTGTATACTTTTAAGCAACATGGTCAACGTACCATTTTACAATGTTGAAATAGACCAAGTACATAACTGCAAAGTATTGTGATCAAATATAGTTTAATACCAGTAATACATCTGAAGGTTAGGGATACGTTGAAAAAATTGTATAGTTGTTTTTTGTTGTTTTTATTTTATTTTTTTATTTTTAACCAATAAACATCCTTCAATCAAAATAAGACTGTAAATATTAGTCGGTCTGCCAAGACTGACAGGGACAAGAATAGACATTTACGCGAAGTATTAGCCTTTATCAAACTTCCTACCTATTCTTCACTTTCATCATGCTTTCCTTTCTTTTGCCCTCCTGACTGGTGATATCCTGTTGTGCTTAGTAAAGCTTAGTAAAGCTAATATACTGTATAAAGGAAAAAAAAAAAAAGTGAGGAAGAAAAAAGTTTACATGAGAGTAAGAGAAAGAATTTGTCTAAATATGTCCAGGAAAATTAAAGGAAAACATTCCATTATAACCCTCAATATTTCCAAATCCTACTTTCTCTTTATGCATAGTCTCATCTTTCTGATTTCAGTCCATGCAGGGTTGTCTCGTTTTACTAATTTTATAGATTCTTTAATTGTCTTTCCCATGTTTACCCATGCAAGCTGCTTGTGCAGAGGTAATAATGAATAACCAGACACACAGCCTCTGACATTTTATTGCATAAGAGGTTAAAATGAGTGGAGAATTAGGAAACACCTACAGCTTCTCCTTCCTATACAGAAGGATTAAATACAGATTACCAGCCCTAAGGATGGGGGAGTAGACCAGTGGCAGATTCTTCTGGGATGAAAGAAAGGAAGGAAACTACAGCTCTTCAGCTTTGGTCATTCATCTGCATGCTCATCCTCTATGTTTATTTTCTATTCAAGGAATTTTCTAGCCTTTTTTTTTTTTTTTTTTCTTTTCGTTTTTTGATCCCATATATTCTTCATAAGGAGAAATTCTAGTAGGTTTTCAGAAGAACAGTAGATATTTCTTCCACAATAACTTAGCTTATAAAAGGAAAGGGCAACATCTACTAGACAACAGTGTAATCTGCTTAGGTGTAAGGATTAGAAAATTCATTGTGCTATGAACCTAATGAGCAGGCAGTCATTGCAGTAGGACTTGGTGACGTCAAATATGGTCTTTTGAAGGTCAGCAGTTGAGATGATCTACATTATTACAAGTTTAGAAAAGCACCAAAAGTTCTTTGATCTGCATAATACGTCCCATAAATTATTTTGTTGACCTTTGCAAATAATTAATTTTAAAACACTATATGTTTTGGTGATCTACATCAAGGAAAGAGGTCCATGATTCAGCACCAGGCTGCAGCCATTATTCACCATGTTCTAATTATTTATAATTGAATAGCTACTATGAAATATATATTTTTTTTCACATAGGTTAAGGAAGACATATATTCATTTTCTTAAAAGATATCAAACCTAGGTGTCTCCTTTTTGTATAGAGGCCTGTAATTTTACAGATGAGAATTCTGAGAATTCTTCTCTATTTTAAATCAAGTTTCGTCAAACCACCTAATCCTAACATTGGGAATTCCATGAAAATGGAAACATTTCAAGATTTTTAGTTTTGAGCATAATGAGAAACATGATAAAATGCAAAATAGGTTTGGAACAGACATACATAGTGGACTCAGAAATGAACATGGAGTTTCTGAGGATTTCTAAGTACAGAGATGATGTATTTTCACTTCTGCAAGATTCAGGGAGAAGATAGGTCAAGCGGGGAGAAAAAATGAGAAAAATAGCAAAAGTCCAAACACATTAACATGAAAGAGACAAAAGCATAAAATAGAAAGTATTTATGAAGCATAAAAACTAAGTTAATACAAAAAGAATGAAGAAATACTGAGGACACGTGTATTTGTATACAGAGGAAAATTAGTAGGAAAAGTCACAGAAAAGAAAATGCTTACAATTTGTGGACTTGATTCCCTCTTAATCAACGTACAGAAAGCAGCCTTAACAGCTGACCAGAGTGGGGAGTTGTAGTAAGTAAAGATTGTCTTAAAAAGCAATGCTGAATCACTTTTGGTTCCACTTTACCGGGGGAGTGCAGTGCGTACCATGACAGAATTCCATTTCAAACTAAGCAAGGGGAAGTTACGCTGGTATGTCAGGATGTGCAGTCCAGTTCATGCAGCAAAAAGGTTATATTCTGGTACTGCTGCTGATCTTTTCAACTGCTCTTTCCATTGTGAGTCATCTGTGACATAACTTGTATTTTAAAAGAGTTATATAAAAAATATTCATAAAATGACCATCTCACCTATTGATGAAGACATTCAGATATTATTAATGCCGTGATCTCCCAGAGTTACTCACATGCTTAAATGAGACTTATCAAATTTGAAATAATTTGTAAGATTATTCATATGCTTGAAGGTAAGAAATTGTTTTACTGTAAAGAAGCCTAAACCCCTATGTAGCTCTCTGCACCACATCGCTCTGCATGCACACTGTAGAGCATTGGTCACATTGCTATCATCATTTTGTCTACTTGATACAACCCACAAGGTCCTTTCTTGATGATGTGTTAAGTATCGCTCCTTTGTCCTGTGAGTTGTGGGAATCAGTTCTGATTTGCACTTGCACTGCTCCATAGTTTTATGGGAATGTGGAATATAATGGCTGGCCAAAAAGTTAAGTGAACTCTGGAGGCCTGGATGTGTTCTGGCTTCCACCACCAACTCACAGGGAGACATCAAGGGGTTAAGTATTACAGCCTTTACCATTGTTACATGGTAGGATAATGAAATTATACCTAATTAATAGCTGAATGACTTAACTTTCTCTATAATACATGTGAAGAATTATCAATGAGAGCAAGATTAATAAAATCTAAAATGCTGAATGATGGGGCAGCAAAGCCATCCAGTAAATACGCTGATGTGTAGGGTACATGTAAAGGGGATGCGGACTGACATACGTCCCCTTCAGCTGTGGTGTCACCAAAAGTGATTTCTAGCCAGCACAGAATGTCTACATTTGCCAAACCTCTCCTGGGGGTCACTCACAGTGACTACCCTTCAGGACACACGACGGAAACCAAGAAGCACTGTGATACATCACTAAATTTTTCTGACAGTATAACAGTTGGGAATCTCACCCACCATTTGACACACCCAGGTCCAGTTGCCTTCAGTGAGCAGACAAGGCCTTTCAATAAGAGACCTTGCAATTATTCAGTCATCTGTGTTATGTTACCTGTGCCTTGGTGAGCAAACAGCAGCTAGTTACTTGCATGTGTAATTGTAGAATAGCGTCTGAACAAGGACCAAAGCCAAGTTCTTGTTAATAGAGCAAAATACTGACAAAAGAACAGTGCCTTTAGTATCAGTCTATATTACTGAATAAAAATAATCTTAAATCAACAGATACTGAGTTGTACTAACAAGCAAAAAAAGTTGAAAGAAAGTTATTTTCCAACTAACGTTTTGTTCACTGTACATTTTGTTCATATCTGAAAGTCCTCTAGTTACTTTCCGAAGGGGTTGGTTTGTGACAGCAAACTGTTTAACTGATGAGTTAAAACTTCATCATTTTTCACTATTTTCTATATTTAACAGCATTGTAACTATGCGAAACTATACATATTGTAGCTGTTGATACATGTAGGTATACATACATGTAGGTATATACACGGAAAACTGATTTCTGTTATCTGGAGAAAATCCTATAATTTAAAAATATAAAATCTGATCTCTTGTTTTTCTTATCACACAAGGCTTTAGGGTTTAAAATAATTTAATAAAGATTTCAGATGAAGCTGGAATAGTTGGTGACTCATAGGTCATCAGTGGGTGGCAGGTGAGAGAAGGGAAAGCCTAAAGCAGTTAAGGTTTTAATGAGACTCAGAGCTAGTTTTCAATTCAGAACATTAATAGTTATTATTTTTTCCTGTTATTTTAACCCATACACAACATTAAATACATTCTCTCTTCTCAGTTTTTGTTTAGTTTAATTTCTTTCCCTTTTCTCCAGAGATTTATATAAGTCAAAAAGATACCTCTGTTTCAAAAACATGAAATGTTATGGCTGAATTTCATTGTATTTACTAATGTTATTCTTAACAGGAAAAAGAAAAAAAGAACTGTTGCAGTTATCAATTTTGATTCTTAAAACTTCAGAGGTTTTGAGTAAAATTGCCATAAGAGATGTTAATTTTAGAGATGTATCCTATCCTATACAGCATGTATTAATTTGGAATTTCACCTGTGAAGAGGAGCCAGAATTTGACAAGGTTCTACAATTTCCCAAGAAAATTCACTTGAATATGTTAACCATTTCTTATTTCAGGAAAGCTGTCTTTCCCAATTTAGCTGAGATTTCATGACAGAGGTAGGATCCAAACTTCTGGGAACCTGCTTTAAGATCCCAGACAGTTCTACCTGAAACACCCAAGGTGCATCTGCAGTTGAATTGTGGAAGCTGATCCTTTTCTTGTCATTTTGTTCCAGCCCTAACCGCACAAAAGGGAGATTTCTCTTTCTCTCATCCAGTGGATGGGAGGCAGCCATGTCCAGAACAGCTCCTTTAATGAATTCATGAGTCAGTCAGTCAAACTGAATTACAAGACAGTAGAAGGAACACACAGCATTGTCCCTAGTGTCGAACAGAAGCCAAAGATAGAGTTTAGAGAGTTTTTGACTACAAGAACTTCTTTGAATAGCTTCTGCTCCTCTATTTTCATAGGTCCATGTCTTTCCACACAGAAGAAAGCCTGAGACCTTGTTCCAATGTTCCAAGCCACATTAAAGCTTCACTTTTTTTCCCCCAGGAACCCATATCCTTACTGTTCTCTTAAAAAAGGTTGTTCTGGTTTGCTCCAGTTTTCTTCACTTTTACACTCTTAACTCCTACAATCTATTCTGCTATTCTTTGTCAACAACTTTGAGGAGCAAACACAACCGCTCCTCTTCACACATAGGAGCAGTAAAACCTTTTGTGTGAAGCAGGACTGGAGGACAAACAAGGGTTATGGCTCACAGTTTTCCAAAATCTAAGCTATTTCACAGAAATTCTTAGTACACACAGAAACTGAGAGACAAAGCAAAAGCACGTCAGCAGGTTTGTTAACACACACCTCTTGCACCCCTTTTATTTTCACAGAATGAAGCCAGTGCTGCGATTGAAATCTCTTTGCTGTCTGACAGCCTGGAAAGACAGCTCCCTTTCCAGTTGCATAGGACTATGGCCTACCTGAAATCCTATCTGTGTCTAGAAGAGAGATGTTTTCTTATATATCTTCTGAATAAGAGAATACATACTGTTTCTTACCACAGTTAAAAAAAAAATAATAAATAAATAAATAAATAAAACTAGACCCAGCAACAGCAAACAAAACAGTAGCACCATAGAACTGTGATACACTCTCCAGAACATTTTGTGCAGAACTGGCAGCATAATACCCACAAGTTTGTTATTCTGTTCCTCCTAACTCATATGGAAACATCACTGATTTTGCAGTAAAATGAAAGCTTGACAGTGAAGCTTTCTGCAACCTCAGCTTCCATTGAATAGCCTCCACAACGCGTTGAGTAACACTGTCAAACTGACCAGAGGATGAGCTTTACTGCCAGCCACTAAGATCCACATGATTAAATCTAAATAAATCTCAGAAAAACTCAGGATTTGGAAGTAATGGGTCATAATTCTCATCCCACTAGTAACAGTCATATGAGTATTCAGTTCCAGTGAACTCATCATAACTGTGTTGTTATATTGGTGCATAAAAGAAACAAGACTGTTAGATTCCAGCCAAAGACAAAAATACGTGAAAATGTTCATCCTTCCTGTGTTGCCACATTAGCATCTACGGTGTCTCATACACAGACTCTGAAGGCAAACATTAATGAACTTCTTATTCTCTCTAACGGGAAAGCTGTGCTTGGTCAATTAGAATGACCCCAAGGCTATACTGTCTATTGACATCAGCTTAATAACCCATGTATGCAAAACTTCATAAAGACCTTAAAGGCAGTGAAAGTGATTTCATGTTTCTTGATTTTCATTATAATTTTCTGCACAGTTCACACAAGTCATTTTGAAAAACATGTTTCCTGCATAGCTGCTTCTCTGCACATACAAAAAGTCTTGCACAGGAAACACAAAGAACTGTTCTCCAGTGCAGCAAGATAGGACTATGGATTGCTTTAACCTGCTTTTCATGAACAAAACCTACAAATAATACAATGACTATCAGTATAGATTTTTATCTTCTTAAGTGGTGATTTGTTATTCTTACTATCACTGTGGCTAAACTAGGAAATTAAGATACAATTTTCTGAGGTATGGTACACACAGTAAGAAGACTACTAATTTTCTTTCAGAGAATCAGAGAATCGTCTAGGTTGGAAGAGACCTCCAAGATCATCTAGTCCAACCTCTGACCTAACACTAACAAGTCCTCCACTAAACCATATCCCTAAGCTCTACATCTAAACATCTTTTAAAGACCTCCAGGGATGGTGACTCAACCAATTCCCTGGGCAGCCCATCCCAATGCCTAACAACCCTTTTGATAAAGATGTTCTTCCTAAGATCCAACCTAAACCTCCCCTGGCACAACTTGAGCCCATTCCCCCTCGTCCTGTCACCAGGCACGTGGGAGAACAGACCAACCCCACCTCGCTACAGCCTCCTTTCAGGTACCTGTAGAGAGCGATAAGGTCGCCCCTGAGCCTCCTCTTCTCCAGGCTGAACAATCCCAGCTCCCTCAGCCGCTCCTCGTTCTCTGGATTCATTGGGTTAGAAACTGGCTGGGTAGCCAGGCCCAGAGAGTTGTGGTGAATGCAGTCAAATCCAGTTGGAGGCCGGTCACTGGTGGAGTCCCCCAGGGCTAAGTACTGGGGCCAGTTCTCTTCAATATCTTTATTGATGATCTGGATGAGGGGATCGAGTGCACCCTCGGTAAGTTTGCAGATGACACCAAGTTAGGTGCGTGTGTTGACCTGCTCGAGGGTAGGAAGGCTCTGCAGGAAGATCTGGTTAGGCTGGGCCGATGGGCCGAGGCCAACAGTATGAAGTTCAACAAGGCCAAGTGCCGGGTCCTGCACCTGGGGCACAACAACCCCAAACAGAGCTACAGGCTGGGAGATGAGTGGTTAGAAAGCTGCCTGTCAGAGAAAGACCTGGGAGTATTGGTTGGCAGTTGGCTGAATATGAGCCAGCAGTGTGCTCAGGTGGCCAAGAAGGCCAACAGCATCCTGGCTTGCATAAGAAATAGTGTAGCCAGCAGGGCGAGGGAAGTGATTGTCCCCCTGTACTCAGCTCTGGTGAGGCCGCATCTCGAGTACTGTGTTCAGTTTTGGGCCCCTCACTACAAGAAGGACATGGAGGTGCTTGAGCGAGTCTTTAAAACAAACACTATCTGAATTTTTAGAGACATACAGAAAAACGAAAGAGAATAAAGGAGGATGGGAGGAAGAGTGAGAAGTATTCAGCAGGACAGATGATCAGGAAATACGCTTGGGATTCTGACAGAGACAATCACAGACTGCTGTCCCTAATGACTACAATGCTCTGCTTTCCCTCAGGTGCAAGCTGCATGCTGGGGAAGAGTAGGGAATCTCCTTGGCTCTAGTGAGGGAGCTCTCTGGACCATCCAGCCCTCTGGAATGACAACTCCTCAGTTAACACCTGAGCCTTTCTGTCACTGTGGGCACAGACCACAACAGCACAGCCACTAACAGTGGGGAAGAAGACTGCAGAAAAACAAAAGGCTGTTTCTGTTTTCAGATGTATTTGTATTTTTCCTTTCTCTTAGATACCTTGATTCCACCCCCCAGTTTTTACTATTATTGTGTAAGTGGTGCTGACAGCACTGTCTAAATTTTCTTCATGCCACTCCCCTTAGGTAATCATCTCCAACCTCAAGTTTTCTTCTAGCTGTGCTCGTTTGCTCCTTAACTATCATACTAAGTTCTGCAAGCAGCACAGCTTCAACAGGATTATGAAGAATTACCCAACAGGGGCAGTTCTGCTACCAGCTAGCAAAAGAACTCTGCACCAAGAATTTAAAAAAAATAATAATACTTTTTTGTATTGTCCCAGGGAAACAAGGAAACTGAATTTAGGCTTCATATGCAGTACTTCAAATCAAAATAGTATTAGCCCTCTTGTTTGAACTTCTGAGAATAGCTATTCAAATATGAACCCTAACACTGAGCTCAGTTTTCTGGTGCATATCAAATATGTTCAGGATCCTTTGGGAGGGAGGAAAAAAAAAAAGTGTGATTCTGGAAATCTGAAAAAACTATAGAAGCTTTGAACAGGAAATACACCTTCATGCTGGTTGGTTCAGTCAAAAAAGTGATCCCTGCCAGTATGTAGACTTGGGATCTCAACTTGTGTTTGTGGTAGAAAGATAGGCCTATAGCCTCTGTGACCAACTAGTTTAGATATCTAAATTGTGCTTAGGTTACATTTTGGACATTTGTGTTACATACTATGTCCCTAAAGTTGTGGATTTAGGCATAGATTTAGAAGGACAATTAAAACATAGCTCTTATTTTCAGTTTTATGGAGCAAATAAGCTGATTTTGGGCCTTTGAACAATAATGTTAGACTGAGACCTAGGAAACATACATGAGGAAATGTTCGGAGGATGAAGCCAAGTGACAGCATGCATACTGAACTGTCAAGAAAGAAGAAACATTAGATTTCTGAAGGATAGCTTAAATCAAATGAGTTAGACCTGTCTGGTCTTCACTTAAACAATTATCCCTACACTGGATCGTTTTGAATATGCTCTCCCTCTTCTGGTAGGATCCATAACGCGAGGCTTTTTCTGGAGAAAAGGAGCATGGTTTCTTCCACATACAAGTAATTTCTAGAGATGCAATTTCTTTGGAAGAATCTATGTTAGTAAATTTGAGCATGTCTGTTTGAATGCCCTAAGTACGTAAGACAAAAATGCAGAATTCTACCTTACGCAACACAAAAACCAAAAGAGAAATGTTCATATGCTAGTATCAAGTTTTCTGAATAGCTCTGTTGTACTTGTTCATTTCCTTACTTTCTCTTTGTCTTTACACAATTTCTTTCTTGTTAAAAACGAACAAAACCCCCACATACTTATCTTGATCCATAATAAAAACTGAGCTACTGCACTCCTAAACTTCATTACGAACTGATAGCAAAGGATTCACTAAAGAACAATTTTTGAATGCTTCAAAACCTTACTCTATTGAAATAGATGTTTTTAAAGTTTCAGGTTCCTATTATATAAAGCGTACTTTTAAAATGAGAGAATACAATACAGAGACAGTTGTTGTCTGCAGAGCGCCTAAAACAGCAAGTAAAGGAAAATACTGAACTTCCTTATGGTTAAAGGCCTCTCCTCAGGTTACACAGAACTGCTCTCTGTAGAACCTGCTGAATTGGAAGTTGCAAACTTCAGTACAGCAAAAAACTGTCTTTCCTTTTCCTATTCCTCTTGGGAATTGCCTACGGTGACCTTTAACTTCATGGCAGCTTAGCTTCTTTATGAAGACAATCTTATTTTCATATATAGGGGAGGTAAAGTGCAAGACAGAAATTTATCGAAACCAATAGACTTGCACTCCTGTACTCAGACCTTTTCAACTATTAAGTGCTCACTTAGCATTGAAGACTAAGCTTTCTGCTGCCAGGCTATGCGGAGCAAAGAGTTCATAGCTCTCCAGTCCTTTTTCCCAAACTCACCATAGGGAACTAAGATTTAATTTATTAAATTAATAAGTTATTTGATTTCATTGCTGAGCATCCCGTGCTCATACACTGATCAAGCTGGAATTTCTATTAGAGCTAAGAGGAACCCTGTTTACGGATATCTTTTTCCGGGCTCAGTGTTTTCCACAAAACCTATTCAGAACTCTCAGAATGAGCCTTGGTTTTGATTTGAACATAGTTTCCTCTTTATTCACGTTCTCAAACGGGTGTAAAATAAAATTACTTCTTTCTCATACCTTCTGATGGAGATAGGTTTATCACATAGAACCAGAGCCACATTTTCTAGTTCTGAATCATACTACTAGGTTTTACAGTAACAGTTACAGCATCCTTTTCCCTGTTACTGGAAAACATACAAGATTGAAACATATTGAATGTATCCCGTTTCCAAGAATCTGACTAGATTTCAGCCTGCAGTTTCTACCATAGTAAGACTCTCTGTATCAGTTGCCAAAACTTCAGAATTTGCTTGTGCCTTTCTCTTATGCTGGAAATGAACCCTGATCATGCAGCATCACCTTAAAATGTATTTCTGAGGTGTGGGAGGATTTTTAAGATCTGAAAATGAATGAAGGATGGAAAATATCTTGAAGCCAAAATATGATGTATAGAATGACATAGTGACTGCATCATGATTTCTTTTTTCTGGTTAAGCTGCCAGTGTTCACTCTTCTGTAGATTTGGTATGTGTGAAATAGAGCAAAAATATGTAGAACTTCAATAAAGTTTTATACAGGATGTAAGTTTCTCTTAAGAATTAACCATTTACACTTTACCTTGAAGTAAATCAGGTTTTGATTTGAAGTGCAAGTATGGAAAGGTTCTTTCAGTCCTAGCTTTCAACAGTTTCAAGAAAACTTCTAAAGGGTCTACTTCTGGATCCCAGTCCATAAGATGGAAGTTGAAGTGAATTTCAAGCTTCAGGCTTGTGATAGAATAGTCCAATCCAGCAATCAGTTCTGAATTTATATGATTTGTGTAAACAGCTACAGCACTGAACAGCTAGGTTTTTATCTACTGACTAAAACATCTCACTGGGAAATCACTTGTCCAGTGGTATGAACTATTGCCCATCAAAGGGCTTGCCATTGCAAACAATTCAAGCACCATTCCTGTATGAACAGAAAGTTAGGAATCACTCATACCATTAATATAAAGCCAGACTTGTGCAGCGTGTCTTGGTGAAGGCTGTTCATGTCCACTATGAAGTTTCAACTGATGCACTCCAGTCTTTCAGTAAGGTTTGTGCTAGAACCAAATTGTGACTTCACCAGGTATTTGGAAGCATTTCATTTGCAGGTAAAACTTTATTCAAGACAGTACAAAAGGTTTTATTTGCCTCAGTTGGGCCAGGACTTTTCTGCAAGTTCTGCTAAAATCCTACCTGGCCTACTTCCAACATTTCTCATTTTACCTTCACTTGCTTGTACTCATTGTTAGTATTCATAGCATAGTGAATGCTGTGTACATGCTTCACTTCCCCTTCAAAAGTAAGCTGTGCAACTACTGGAGCTCCAGACTCCAGTTTCCTGATTTGAAAACAAATCAGGAAACACACAGATCCAGAATCACTGGCCTATCACAGCAGACCAGTACCGTATCAATATAAACCAAGACTGAATCTACAGATTTTAAGACTGTTCCTCTAATTTTACTTTCTCATATACGTATTGTGCTTATTTAGAACAAAAGTACTAGAGGAAAAAAACACAACAGCCAAACAAACAAACAGAAAGAACAGCAATAACAAAAACCACACAAGCAAACAAAAAGACTGTTTGAGCTAATACCCAGACTGGAATATATCAAAGTTTAAAGCTGCTTACAGGCAGAAGAAATATTTGTTGTCTGAAACACTTAAAGATCTTGTGAATTATTGATGTGTACTGTAATGCAATGCCGAGTCAAGTTGGAAAAAGAGTAAGGAGGTAACAGAACACTGCCCACCTAAAACTGAACTTAGGGAGGAATCAAGGATGTTGTCGTGACCAATAATAAACACTGGACATCTGTTCTCTTGAAGGGAAATTTGCTCCATGTATGGGTGTAATAAAGCATTAAAAAGCATCCTTCTAAATCAAGAAGTTTAACAGTCACTGTTAAATCACTGTTACGTATGTTCTTTGTACCTCTAAAAATTGTTTTAAACAATGAAAATGTTCTCTTTTTTATAGATTTTTTTTCTATTTGTAAATAGAAGCTTATTTTTATATTTCAGATTATTTAATTGGGCTATCTTAGATGTATTTTCTTTCAGGGTTTTCTTAAAGATCACACTTATGGTCTATATATCTGTATATGCAGTGTGGCATGTTTAGGAGAGAGAGGAAGTCAAGAATGCTTTTATATGATTCTTTACGCGTCCCCCCGTTTCTCTTCCTTAAAAATAATTACAATACCTTGTCTACTGGGAAAAGCACTAATTGGACACATCTGCTATCACTGTGCCGTGTCACAAAGGGAAAAATCCTTCCTAATGGTTCCTGAAACGCCAATCTGAGGTGGGTGGCATTAGATGATTCACTGAAGACAACCATCTCTGTAGGTTAATTATTTTTATTTTGTTCAGACATAGCTGATTTATTTTGAACTAGTCATGGGGTAGTTAATAAATGTCATTCACTTCATTAAAAACCAACATTCTCATTTGTTGTAAATAGTATTCAAAGCACATATAGAGAGCAAAAAAGTGCTGACCACAATGCCTTCTGCTTAGTATGACAAAGCACTATGAAATAAAGCTTTAAAATCAAATATAGACTTTTCAACGAATTATACTTTGCGAAATTTAAGATCCAACACCCAAAACACGTCATATGTAAGACAGATATGCAAGTCATACATAAGTATACTTACTGAGTGAACTGGATTCCTAGGCTTTATTTGATGACTTGGATGTGGAAGACAATTCCACAACACGAGTCTTCAACAGCTAAACTGGCTTATGAATTTTCAGTTCTCCTATCCTCATAATCTCATTTTTGCCCTGCAAACAATTCTGACCCCTCACTTCTGCCAAAATGATTTAGATCACACTATTCACTATAAGCAAGGTTGGTTATAGACAGAGTTTTATATATATATATATATATAAACAAATAAACCATAGACTTTTAAAGGTTTTTAACTCCAGTTCCATCTGACTACCTTGGATGAGGGTGACAATTGCACATTGGATTCTGACTGCTCTGGAGCAATAACTGTACATTTGATTTGCCTCCCTGAACAAATCTGAACATTCCCCAAGTCTCATCTAATCCTACTGGAGAAAGAGAACTAAAAAATATTTCTATTTATAATTCTTATGACCAATATAAATTATTTCACAAAGCAAGGGACGCTTCAGGGAACAACAACAACAAAATATCTCAGCTACATTAGCATAACAGTAAAAATCATTGTTTTTGTTTGCCAAAGACAGCATATTACCTGATATTGGGCAGAACAACAGAATTATCCTCTCATTTTAAGTGTGATAATAGAAGCTGTTTTCCTTCAGACTCTGAATAAACTTCACTGAAACGTTTTCCCTCTTCCTTAGGTTACCTCTTGGCACTGAAGGAACTCATCACTACAGAGTTCATTCTTTGCAAGCTTATTTGATATACAAAAAGTATTCATAATTGATTTTTGAAATGTATAACAATATCAGTAAGAAAAAGTATTATTAAATATGAATAAAATTGTTCTTACCTCATTGCTCAAGGTCGTCTGTGTACCTCAAATGCTTGTCTTTGGATTCTAGAAGTAAGAGAGAGAACAATAAAACAATAAATAAACGAATAAAACAATAACAAAACTTATCTAACATTTGATGAGTAAAATTTACCATAATTTAAAAAAGGGAAAAAAATATTCTTACAGTGGATTTCTATACTGCTGAATCCTAAATGAGCTGGAAAACAAAAATCCAAGGAAGCTGCTTTAGAGAACTCAGTTGTCTCAAAGGACTGGCTTTAAAATACTAAACCACAGAATGCAAAAGGTTAAAGAATTCAATGCATTATATATATGTATATATATATATATATTATGTATAACTTTAATAGCCTTAAGAATTCTAAATACTGATTTTTTAGTTCTGATTAACATCTCAGGACTTATAAGTAGCCAACTTACAAAGAATAAATCTTATTCAAGGTCTAGATATTAAATCAGTAAGAAGCAAAACCTCGCATCAGTGAGCATGAGCCTCACACGAACATGAGGTTAATAGCAGTTGCATGCTATCGTGAGACAGAGCCTATCTGTCATTATCTAATCACCAATATAAATCTCTATACTTACCAATATAGCACAAATATGTCACACAGCCTTTACCCTAATTTTGTTACCTTGAATGTGCCTGAGTAAGTCTAACTCTCTACCCTCTTGTAAATTCTGACTCTTGGAGTTGACAAGTAACTACTTCTTCAGGTTCTCTTATATGATTACTTCCTTTACCACTTCTGCCTTTGAAAGTTTTATTTTGTGCTAAATTTCATCCTAATCCTAAATTATTTTGTGCTAAATTAAGCATTCTGAAGCAGAACTTAAATTGTAAACTACACTATTTTATATAGTGTATATATCTTGTAGAAATATAAGAAATATTTTTATATATCTTGTAGAAATCTAAGTATCAGCATTCCTACTTCTACCATCGTTCTCTGCAGGCACTACTTGGTCTCTGGGCTATGTGTTTGTACAACACAACGTATTGGTGCCACATGCCATGATTTCCAGTCTACAAATTCAATGTCCATTCTGTGGATTCTTTGCCTGACATATGAGTTTCATCTTACATTAACATTAATAACAAATAAACAAAGTTGTGTTTTTGCAGTAGATAATTATTTTTCTTTATTCCAAGGTAGTTGTGTAGTCATAATAAGGGGACATGCTAGGTAGGTAAGTGGATAGTAGAAGGCCTCACTGTTCCAAAATAAGGCAGAAGCTTGAGAAAAAGAAGATGAGCAGTGTGAGAACAGTAAAACAAAGATCACAAGTTCTCAAAACATAAGAAAGGAGAAATTAAAGGGTTGAAAAAAAATTATACATATATGGTATAGAGGAACGTCTAGTAGCTTGTGAACCTGTAGTACTCAGCCAATGAGGAAACAGGGGAGGTGATCAGGTGTCGGGTAATAGGGAATAAGAGGTTATGATTTGTTTACTTAAATGCACTCCTGATTGACAGGACGCCCGCCATTGCAATCATGAATAAAATAGCTTCACAGAAGATCCTGTCTGAAGAACATTATTTGAGATTTTTCTCACAATAAGTTAATTCTAGCTTGTGCCTCTAGAGTACTTCCACTTGCCTTATATGTACCATATCACCATTCAGAGACATAGCAACGATTTTCGTAATGCTAATCTAGTTCTGGATGAGACTGAAGAAAAACAAAAACGAAAAAGAATAATACAAAATAAAATTTTACAGGAGGCCATCAACAGACAGCCTAAAGCATAACACGCTATTCAGAGTT
The DNA here is from genome assembly GCA_011076525.1 of Nettapus auritus. Lineage (NCBI taxonomy): Eukaryota > Metazoa > Chordata > Aves > Anseriformes > Anatidae > Nettapus > Nettapus auritus. Next base: position 57,729,201 of record CM021769.1, read on the forward strand.
AAAGAATACCTCACTCAACAGTAAGAGACGAAGAACCATCATCTGTTATCAAATCTTTTTTCTAAATGCTAGCAGGAACACTCACCAGAGCAGAGATCCTCCACCAACATCACTCCCAACAGCTTTGAGATCACAGTATGTTGCAAAAGCCATTTGGCTTGCAGATCCTCTTTTGTCCATAGACAAAAGGAAGGAGATACCTGCCTAGTTTAATTTATCTCAAAGTATCATGTGAAGAAAAACCTCCAGTCGGTTCATTTGGCAAATTTAATTAGACTTATGAGAAATGAAATAATAAACAAGGCAGATGGCTAATTTCATACGGAGGGTGCATGAGATTAGATAGAAAGAAAAAAGAGATTAGGAAGACTCCCCCCCGCCCAAAGGAAAGAATGAAGAACACATTTCAGAGGTAGATACATTCAGAGGAAATTTAAAAAGCTATTTTACATATCTTGTTCTTACACTGAAAATATACTTTAAAGCAAAAGCAAAGGAAAACTTGAGTATCAGGCAGAAAGGATAAGGTGGATTTGAATCACGTTTAACACCTTATCATCAACTCCTTTTTCTTTTGCCTTTTAGAGAAATCTTTAAAAACAAGAACAACAACAACAAAAAAAAAAACATGAGAGTTTTAGAACTGACTGCTATGTCGTCTGAAATTGTGTTCCTTGCTATTCTAACTCCCCATATCCAGTAATCACAAACTAAATCAAACATGACAGCCACCTCCATTTCTCAGGTCTTCAGGATATTTCCTGCCCCCAGATGGCATTCAACAGCGTACAAAGGCATGAAAGAAAACATTTTGATAGGACTTCAGTGTTTTTAGCCCTCATAGAAAAATTAGGATGAGATACCTAGAAAATAGAACATATCCCTAGAGCTGCCTTTATTTCTTTAACTTTATAGATTTATTGACTGGATACTGAAGACAAGGTTAGTTTATCTTCCAGGTTTAAAATGACAACCTGAAAAGGTGGGGGGGAAATCAAAAGGAATTATAAGAATACTCTTAAGAGTATGACTCACACTATAAACTGAACAGGGGCTGAGCAATGAACATTAAAATGAGCAAAAGTCAGGTCCTATAAAACTACAAGTGCTCTAGCTTCAACAAGAACTGAGGGGGGTCAGGCTCTGGAGGACTGCACTGCTGCATTAGTTGTCTCTAGGATCCAGAGAACGAAGTAGGGCCACAACTAAATAGAACAGAGTAACAGAACAACTCCTTCTCCATAATAGCTCCAGAATAGTTTAGGTATATACTGAAAATGACTACTACGCTTCGGGCTATCTTTTGACATGCTGGCAAAAAAGAAAAAGAGGCAGGAGAAGAAAATAAAATAGCTGTTGGTTATTTATAGATATTTGATAAGGTTTCTGAAGGTCTTCAGGTTCCTCAAAGCACAAGGATTTTTCTAAGTGTAATTCACTTGATGTAATTCCCCTGTCAAACCCTACCTATCTGTTATTCACTGCAAGAATAGCTAAGTCAAATCCTCTAGTATTAGTGTTGTCTGTTTCAAACGGGCCACCATGCCGTGTGAGAAGTCATTCATTCAGACCTGATTTCTTTTCAATGTTTTTGAGGAAGACTGCCTACAACATTTTGTACTCACAAAGAAATACAATTAGCTAAATAATAATAATAATAATAATTTTTACCAAGTCTCAAATTCGATCCATGAAACTAGTATCTTAGCTCTAAAAATACCTTTTATACCTGATGACAGACATACTAGAACAGTCATTATTAGCAGATTCAGTTACTAACAAGTAATAACAAGTTCTCTAAATTGTCTATGCTCATTCCCTAGAGATACATGAGAACAACTGCTTTGTCTTTTTTCACAGACCTCTCTTTCTGAAAAGCAAATGTAACTGGAAAGATAATCAAGTCAAAGATTTCAGTTACCTGTTCCATTTTTTCTAAGATGAAAATAGGGATGCATGTTCCTTTGATAAATATACTAGATTTTGATGGTCAGCCACTCTGTTTGTTCATTTCTAAATTAATGCAGCAAAGATTAAACAGCACCTTCTGTTTAGAGTTGTAGGTGTTACTGCTATCAGAAATGATAGTAGCTAGCATTTAAGTGATAATTCAGGAGAAAAATGGAAGTTGTTTTTATGAGAACAAATCAGAATACTTCATGTGTTCCCCAAAAGATGAAATATCTGTAAGAAATGCACTTCCACCACACTGCTTGAAGGCATCTATAACACAGGTTGGAAGGACAGCTGTCAGCTTTCTGGATAGGAAACATCATACATGGTAGAGGAGCAAAGGTGATCCCAGCTGTACATTGCTGGAATAAAGTATCTCACAAATCACTACTTTCTTAGGGCACAACTGCTTTCACGTGAAGGGTATTTCATTTAATTTCATTTATATATATTTTTATATATATTTTCACTTAAAAACAAAACAAAAATCACTAAAAAAAATCTACCCAAGGCTGGCTTTTAATAAGTTGAGTACCAAGAACCACATGCTAAAAGTATCACAGAATCATTTAGGTTGTAAAAGCCCTTCAAGATCAAGTTCAACCATCAACTGCTGAGACAATTAAAGCCTGAATCCCCAGCTCTGCAAGCACGAACACGCACCTGAGTGCATGCCCCTGCACTGCCTTCCTTAGAAGCCTGTTACTCCTGTGCAGGTCACATGTACTAAGGGAAAAAACTTCCTCACTGACTGAAGTTGCTGTCCTCCAAAAGCTCAACAGCAACATACTGGCTGAGCAGAGGACATTGGTCTTCATGTCCACATGTGACAATGGAGTTGATATAATCAATCACAAAATCCTAAGAGCTGCATCCTAGCCTGCTAATACTGTGGATAAACACGATACTTCTGTCTTTGAAATTATATTCCATAGTGTTCAAAGAAAATGCAAGATGACTGAATTTCAGAGTGATTTGGTATTCATATGGGCCATATCATTTGGGAAATGAAAATACCAACTGCTGTACTTCCAGTTTTGTAAGGACAACTGTGAATAGGAGATCTCTTTATGGATGAGACTTGAGAAAGACACTAATGCCCATCTAGAAAGAAGCAAGTGGAAGAGAGAGATGCTGAGAGGCTGTGTATCCCAATTATCACATCTGCTATGCCAATACACCTCTTACAAGCATCCACGCCATTCTATTTCAAATGTTCAGTGTTGTTCCATAGAAATCAGCAGGGGCTATGACTTTTCTAGCAGCAGGAACAATGTCCTGAGTAGGAGGAAACGTGGGCTAGAAATGAAGGCCTACGTGACCAAGATCACACAAAAGCTGATGAGCAACTTTAAACAGGAGTTTCAGGACAAGCCAGATTTATGTCCATTAGTACTGAAAACACACCAGAATCCAAAGAATTATTTCTGCTTGAACAATTATTTTTAAATTATTTTGAACTTTCACACTTTGGCAGTTCCACATTTTGATATTATTGAGAGAGGAGCATTGCTATTATTCTATTGTAGACAGTCATTTACTGTTGATCTAACATTAATGATAGTAAAATCAACAAGAGCACAATTCTTTCCTATCCACTTTAAGGAGAGAAAAGTTTGGGCTTAAAGAAAACCATATTAGTAAATAAACCCCTGTATTACAATATATGAAGCTTGCTTATGGTCTCTTGAAAACAAAAGGAGTCAGGAGCCTTTTTTTTCCCCATCTCAATCTGAATCACAGAATCACAGAATCACAGAATTTCTAGGTTGGAAGAGACCTCAAGATCATCGAGTCCAACCTCTGACCTAACACTAACAGTCCCCACTAAACCATATCCCTAAGCTCTACATCTAAACGTCTTTTAAAGACCTCCAGGGATGGGGACTCCACCACTTCCCTGGGCAGCCCGTTCCAATGTCTAACAACCCTTTCGGTAAAGAAGTTCTTCCTAAGATCCAACCTAAAATTCCCCTGGCGCAACTTAAGCCCATTCCCCCTCGTCCTGTCACCAGGCACGTGGGAGAACAGACCAACCCCCACCTCGCTACAGCCTCCTTTGAGGTACCTGTAGAGAGCGATAAGGTCACCCCTGAGCCTCCTTTTCTCCAGGCTGAACAATCCCAGCTCCCTCAGCCGCTCCTCGTAGGACTTGTTCTCCAGGCCCCTCACCAGCTTCGTCGCTGATTTACAAACAATCTGTTTGTAAATGTTTGCAACTAACTATAGAGCTATGATGGGAAGAGTTTGGTGGGGGCAGTGGAGGGCAGGATTGAAGCAAAGACAAAAACATGACAAGGAAATAGGACTGTTTGTAAGTTCCTCATGTTTGTATCCATACATAATCTTATTTATTGCTTAATAACTAAGTGCATCTTTTTTTTTTTTTTCCTAATGAAAGCAAAACTGCCACTTTTTAAAACATAAATATTTATATTTCTTAAACGTAACGCAGCAATGCAAAGATTGGAAATGACATCTGTAAATATCAAAAAGCCTTAGACTAATCTCTATTTTAAATGCAATTCTACTTGTTTCCATAAGAATTGTGATTATTGCAAAATTTTAAATTACTACATGCACTGCTGAAATATTCTGTGCGCGTATACGCGTGTGTGTGCGCATGCTGGGGCCAGGGATAGAGAGAGAATCACATATTTCTCATCCAAAGGAGAATACAGATAGTGAGAAAGATGTAGCACGGTATGTTCTTGTCAGAGATCACACACAAACTGCCTAAAACACAGCTTATGATCCTCCCACAATGGGATATTTTTACTATCCTTAATGAAGCTAGGCAGGTGTTTACACTTATGATGTATGTCCGTCTAAAGTTGGAATTAAGCACAGAGACAAAATAGCAATGCTTGACGCACTAGACCATGACATACTGTACGTACTGTAATTAAAATAAACTCTACTCTCGATTTTTTTTTTTTTAATATATTTTTTCTGATAAGGAAACAAGAAAAGCTATGAAGATGTATGCTGGTTTATGGAAAGCTGCTAACTATTCTGAGAAGTGTAAAAAAAATAATTTGCAGAATGAAATAAAATTTTCTAAAACACCTTTATAGCTTTGGCTCGCTCTTTGCCAGGTGATCTTTGGGGAGGAGGAAGGAAGGGAGCTTTCCATCTGCTGGGGTGTTAGGATTCTAAACACGTTCTTGAGCTAATTTTGACTCTCTAAAATGTGAGATAAGTTAATATACACTCGAAACCAATATATCGTGTCAATCAACAGTGCTTTTCTCAATATCAGCCCACTTACTTCCGCCTCCTGCTTGCAGGCTCTGGAGGCTTCTTGCTCTAGAACTATGTTTCCCCTGAAGAAATAAAACATTCAAGTGGTAACAACAAATCATAGATGTCTCAAATGAAATAAACCTGAATAGTGTGAATGGAAATTGCAAGACTAACGCTGTTCACTTTACGCTGATGTACCATTTTACCTAAAAAATTGCAAACACTCAGAAATACAAAGTAACGATTTTTTTTTTTTTTTTTTAAGTTCTTCAGAAGTGGAAGGGAAAAACATTGTAAAGAAACATTAAATATTTTAGAAAATAATACTAAAATAGACACGTTATGCCATATCTTTTCCTGCATCCAGGTCCAGTCTTTTCAAACCAGGTATAGTAGACTCTGAAGCATGTTAAGGATTTCCAGACACCACAGAACAGATATTTGGAATATTATATCATCATCCAGAACGTACAAACAAATTTATTAAGTCTAGCTCCGCTTAATCCAAAAATAGTAGTCATCAATGCTTTCCTGAAGAAGCTGAAGATCAGAGTGCACATACAATAATAGCCTCTGTGTTATGCACTGAGAAGCTTAGAGACTTGCAGAACTTGGAAATTCTATCTGGACCATCAAGCTTAATAGGTAATTCAGTATATGTAGGCCATAAATTTGCCTAATCCCTTTACATTTTTGGTCTCAATCACATCCTTTAATGGGTTCTACAAATAAAAACTGTGCAAAAGTAATTTCTTCCACTAGCTATAGAATGATTTGCAAACTCATCATTTTATTTGGTGTATCAACTTGTATATTTGCATATCCCTCCTTCTTCTCTTCCTCTTATCTTTTCTCCAAACTGTAGAATGGTAAACTATTCTAACTCATATTATAAACTATATGACAGATGATCCATACATTTGATCAATCAAGGCCCTTCCTTCCTAGTTTTATTAGTTTTTTCTTTTTTCTTCCTAGTCTTTACTAGTTTTTTTTTTCCTTTTTTGAAACAAAGCAAGCAAAGTTGCATGAAGCATTCAGAATTTAATTTACAAAATTGCATGACTTTACAAGCAGATTTATCCAGCAGCACAAATCAGTTTCCTGATTCACTTTGAACTCCTCTTCCATCAATGCCATACATTCTACTTGCTTTTCAACCAGTAATGAATATTGGGCTAAGTTTTCAGAGAAATATCCATAACTATCCTGAGAATTGCACAAGGATTGGCAAGGTGAATAATGCTGATGGATCTAAACTATACACATAGTTCTCAGACAGTATGCATATGTGAGATATAACCACAGTATCATACCAAAGCACATCTAGTTTATTAGCTGAAATGTCAACTTCACATTTAAATAGCTGAAGAAAAAAAATGTTTTCAGAAATATTGGACTCTAACTTCTCCCCTCTTCTTTTGTTTGAAGCAAGCAGACAAACAACAAAACAAACCCTGACATGTAAAGAATTAATATGCTTTTCAAGACCCTTACTTGGACAGCATCCTATTTCAATACAGACCGCCCTGTGGTTTTGCAAGTAGAATGATGAACAGAGGCTCAGCTACCTTGATAAAATGGCCAAGGGCGGGGACTTCCCCCAGTAGAATCTGTGGACTCTTGAAATAGTGGAGATTTTTCTTAATGAAATGTACTCAAAGGTCAACAAGTTACAACTAAGCATACAAGTTGGCCCTATGTTGTTTTTGTTTTTCTCTTCTAAAGATATGCCTCTAAAATATCAGTTCGCCATCTGTTTAATACAGTGGGTTCTCAAGGACAAAGTTTCAGTCATTCTAACACTTTTTTCCACAATTCTGAACCATCACCCTCCTCCCCCCCAAAGTCTTAATATATTGCCTCTGCTGCATTCTGCATCAGGCCTAAAGTTACACATCAAAGTAAAAGTGTACTTCACTGCGTCCTTTTTCCCCCTTTTATAGCAAACAGACTTATTTCAAATTTTGAGTATGTCACCATCTTCTACTGGCACAAACAGAATACAGGAAATTGGCTTGGATTCACATTACAAATGAAATAACATGAAGTCCATAAAGAGGACTAGCTAACCCTAATAAGTATCAATCTGAAATGGCACTATGAAAAGGAAATACAAACTAATAGTATTTCCAGTGAACTCTCATTTTTTTTTAAATATTATTTATTTTTTTTTAGAATGGAGAAACATTACTTAGAATTTATTCTAGATTTTCATTTAGCTTGTATTTATTTGGAACAGGGAAACATGTATCCAGACATAAGTTTATTAATAGATTATTATTATTATTTTTTAATTTTAATAACAGAAACTGAATTGTAAGACAGTAAAATTTATAACAACAAACTCAAGTGCTTTGTATAAGGAAAATACTAACACCCTGATTCTCCCTCTCACACGCACAGCGAGTTTCTTAAAGCAATGGAAAATATTTTTTGAAAAGCTAGCAGGGACAACAACTATGGCCTTTCATAACCAGAAAAATATTTCAAGATGTTTAAAAAATTCTGAGTCACAGTCCTCCTTACATAGCTTTACATTTGAACACTGAAGGTACGAAGGTAACTTTCATTCATAGTGATATACTGCAAGAACTCTAAAAATGATTCCACAAAACCTGAAAATCTTTTGCCTTTTTAAGTTTGAATGTAGTACGAGAAAGTAAAAGTTCTATGTATAGAACAGAATTAGTGATGTGGTAATAACTCAGATGAACACACTAATTATTTTACTTTTTCAGGTACCAGTGGTTCAGTCTAAATGCTCTATACCTCTGAGAGGAACATACTACTTATGTGCTACTTTCCACTCTTAAAAACAACAGCAACAACAACAAAAAACCACTAACCCTCAAACTGTTATTATCTCCATTCTTTCAAAGCATGAACTTGCCCTTCTACAATGCTATAAAAGAATCACTGAAGAAGCGGGCTAGCTCAAGAGGAAATGCAGGACCTTATACTATCTACTGCAAATTTTTTCTCTGGGTAGGTCTACTCGGAATTCCATACATTCTTGTATCATAAGGGTTATGGTCAGGACAGAATCCAGGCGCTCACAGGACCTACATAACAAAAACATGACTTCATCTCACTTGTGGTGTATCTACTAATAAACTACAACCCAGTATTGCCTTCAGACAGACTTTTAAATTATCTAAGAAAAGAAGGAATCTTAAATTCTGCATATGATGATTTCAAGTATAGTTTTCTTTCCTTCATCTCTGTTCAATTTGAAATGTAAAACAAGTGAAAATAACTGGTGAAATACCAAATTCAAGTTAAATATACAGGAACATTGAGAATACAAATAGTTCACCTTTGTGCTATACACGAGGCAGCGCTACGAACTTGGCACCCTTTTATACTGAAACATACTCCTTACTACTTTCAGCGGTGCTCTTTCCAAAATATTCTTGTTTACAGCTGTAATATTTGATGTTTCATTTCAACACATCAGATCATCTTCTCTTGCAAACTGTTGTGAGCTATAACAATTTATCTAAAACATTCCAGGCTCAGAAACAGTGCAATATTCACCACCATTTTTTATTAGGCCTAAATACTTAGGCACCGAGATAAAGAAGGGCATGAAGAACCTCAAAATGCATTCATTCCTTTACAACTTTTTGAATGAATCCTTCACACAGCCAGAAACTACAGCTAGAAAAGACCAAAAAGGAAAGGTTTAATCTAAAAATAAGGCCAAATCCTTTAGTGGTGGTTTTTCCTTTTTTCTTTTTTCTTTCCTATTTTCATTTTGATACAAATTCTGCTTAGGGGAAAAAAAAATAAAATAAAATAAAAAAAGATTTAAGAGAGACATCTTACTCTGCTTGTTATTCATGCACCTAGAGGGAGAAAGTAAATCTACCATTGATTTACTTTACTTTTCCAAGTAAAATAATTATGAAAAAGCATCCTCATTGCTTCTACCTTCTTAACTTTCAGGACAAAACTTGCATTGCAAAAAAGAGTAACTGAAAACATTTTAAAAAGAGTAACAGAACTAAAAGTTCATGAGAACAATATAGATTGTCAGATCTTTTATTAGTTTAAAAAATATTATGTTCACATACTAATATCATCAAATCTGTTCTCTAAATCAATATTTAACAGAGTAAAAAACACGCTGTTCTTTACAGCAACAAGTTTGGAAGTGCCAATCATTTCAGCTTACTCATCACTGTTTAAACACATTTCCTGCAGTGAGGAGAGCATCAAAAGGTCAACCCAAAAGGTGATTCAGTTGCCTATAGCAATGCCTTCTAGATTCTTGTTCCTGCAGATCTCATTTTATATCCCCTTACAAACAGTCCTTTATCAATGGAAAAGCCACTATAAAAGTGCTGATGACAATCATTTGATAAATCCACCCAGCTTGGTCTGTCCTTCACAACACTTAGCATGATACCCATAACGCACAGATGCACAGCCAACATCATTTCAGAAGTAGGTTCTCCACCAAAGAAAAACCTCACACCTTTAAAATCCAAACTCTAACCAATACACACTAAAACATACTGCCCACAAGCTGTTGCTTTGCAAGGATGCAGAGCCACCGTTAGAGCCTTAATAAACTACTTTGGCTGACAGTTTCAGTTAAACTCCCAGAAAGGGGAAAGGCTGATTCTCCTCTCATCTAAATCAAGTCCAACTGTTTTTCCTTCTCAGTTTCTTAGATTATTTCAACTAATCAGAACAGAGGCTTGGGTAGAGCCATGGGTCTTGGTACAAGACCCGCAGAAAATTAAGTCTCTGTTTGTAATTCTTACAGGTAGGTAACTTCAGAAGGACAAATCACTACCTTTGATGAAACAGCCTCATGTCTTCCATTTAAACAGCAAGCATTGTATGTATGTCCTCCCACTTTTTTTTGTTTGTTTGTTTTAAATCCTCCTTTGAGACAGTGAAGGCTTAAAACTCTTTCTAGTAACAAAAACAGCATAAGAAAAATAAAGTATTACTGACAAATGGCACTTCAGACCCCTAATAATAAGAGAAAACGAAGAACTTGCTATAATTACCCTTTCCCCGCCTTCCTTTTTTATGACCTAAAAATCATTTTTAGGCATCAAATTGAGTAAACTTGAGAAAAGCTTTTCAAACGGCCCAATGGCATATCTATAATTGTTGCAGTCTACCCTGTAGGCAGTTACAAAATGCGATCTCCCTCTTGTAACTTAGATCACTAAGTCCCTAACAAGACATTCCCCATTTGTCAGGGGCAGGGTACAAGAAGTCTTGAACAACAGTCCAAGCTGCAAAAAGTTTTTTTTTTAAAAAAAAAAAAACAACACAACTGAAACGCACAAACTGTGGATACAGAAAAAGTAAATAAATAAAAGTAACTGATCCATTAACTAATGAAATGTTTTGCGTTACAACCATTGAACTGCATACATGTTTAGAAGCCAAAATACTCCCTAGACAGGCTTTTTAGATAATAAATACTGCTACAACAGAAAAGATAGATTCTCTTTCTACAATAGATTAGACACTTAGCTTTCCACCTGTGTAAGCTTGTTCATACTGTCTGAGCACTGAAACCTGACTTGGACTGCGAGAGGCCACCGCGTGAAGTAACAGCCTGCCAAAAGACTCCTGGGTTTCCAATTTTATTGTTGTTTTTTCCCACTTACCTATTTGGATCAGTCAGTATCTGATATGATCCGTATTGATTGTAACTGTACCCCCTCTTGTTTCAGAAAGCATCTAATCCACGCTAAAGTAAACTGAAAAGATCCAAATTAATTTGTTTGATCACGGCATCAAAGCTAAAGATGTTTTTCAGGGTTCTTGGTTTTCTTTTCAGTGGCATGAAGCACTAGACTCTGTAGCGCTTCTTCTACCTATTTATCTAATTTCAATAGACACACCTTTGAGGAGACTGCAACATCAATGGGGAACGCCTTATTTATGATGGCTAGTTTGCTCTGTGAAATATCTGCTGGTTGTTGTATGTTTGTGTGTATTGATTATACTGGCTTCTTCGCAGTTTTCTTACTGTGTGCTCTGTGGTTTCATGACATTTCTACCTGTCAGTCATCTTATTTGAGCTATTTGCTTATTTCTGTTTGAAAGAGGGAAGAACCGTCCTTCAAAAAAATGCTTCCTTAAAACCTGGATTTGCTCAGCTTTTAGAGAAACAGCACGTTGACTGAATTTGTTCTTTTACTTCGTATTGAAGCACAGAGAGGTATGGTTATGTCAACGTGAGGTAAACCGAACATGCTTTGTTTCAAAGACAAACAGCCAAAACCAGCTTTTAAAAACGTACAAAAATCAGAAAACACCTCAGATATTAGAACCCTACACAAACATAAAATACTCATAGGCTAATACGTGTGAGAAATATAGTATCTGAAGAATACAAACGCACCCAGTACTGGTGTTTCCAAACAGCGGATCAGTAAACAGATGAATTGCTATTCAACCAAATCTAATTTATTTATTTTTTTTTCACGGTAAAGACAGACCTCACTAGATGGCACTGTTACACATGCATAGATGGTAGCGGAGGGTTTTTTTTCCACCTAGCAAACAAGTTAGATACAGGGGAAAGAAAAGCTGCCCCCCCCCTTCACCCCATCCCCCAGTTGTTTTTCTGGGATGTTCTCTGACCTGTAAACTCTTGAAGAAGTTTATATTTAAAGCAGAAATGCTCTCTGGGAACTGACAATATCGTCTGAGCTAAAGTACCTTGACACACACATTGCCTGAATGTTTCTTAGAAACGTGCAGGCAGAGCAGTAAGTACAGATAGCTAAACAGAAAAAGTGGCATCTAGAACATATCCAGTAGGTATCTGCTACCGTACATATTATTACTTTGCAAAATTTTCACATGCTATACATATTTTAAATGTATTTACAGCCAATTGAGAAATGCATTTACAATCCATTCAGCAATGTTAACGCCCACAGCTGAGCTTTGTGACACCAACTCAGTGATTTGGGTTAATTACCAGAAATGCCAACAACTGCAAGGAATCCAGGAATACAAGCTAAATAGCCATGATGACGAAGTCTTTGGAACAGCCCACTAGTGTATTCTTCTCTAGGGCTTTTACACTGCAAAACTGTGGGGCCTGATGCACGTTCAGCAGACCAAGCTGTCCAAGGCAGTCACAGCCTCCTCTCCCACGAGAGGCTGAAGTGGACAGAGAATGGAGATCTCAGATTTACAACACCTTGTGAGGCTATTTTGGACTGACATATGCACATGGATAGCAGCACGTTTTAAAGGTGCAGGTCCACGCTGTTATGGGAACAGACAAAAACAATGATAACATTCCTGAATGGACGAAGCTGGATAAAGTTTCATAATAGAAAATTGTCTACATTAAGGAACATCCAACCAGTGTTTGCAAGGGAGCAGAGGGCAGGGGGAAGCGTTCTGGCAGCAAGAGCTATTATAAGGAAAAAGGACAAAGCAATTTAAAGCAGATCTATTATCTGGTACTAAGTACAGACCACTGCCAAGAATAACAACTCTAGAAATAATGAATAAGCTGCATAAGTTATTTATATACGACTACATAGCTTGGAAGAAGAGCGATAGGCTCTGATTCTACTCTGTCTTAATTTGTGTAAAGGGGTTGATCTATTGGTATCAGCCCTGTTAAAGCAGTACCAAATCAAACAGATGAGACCCTTTTTTTTACAAGAGACTTCATGCCTGCATTAATCCCTGGGGAACAGCTCCATGCTGATGGAGGAGAACCAGGCCTCTCATGTGGGTAAGCTGTGCACTGCATAGTTCCGAATTCTTTTTGCACAGGTAGGACAAAAAAACAACAACTAAAAAAACTGTAAAGAAAAAAAAAATAATCGGAATCTTACCATACACACTTCTAACTTATTTGTCAGACTTGTCAAGTCTGATACGAGACTATCACACTTGGTATCAGCCTTACACCATCTCTGTACCTCATGCACCATGAGATCACATGTTTTGGTGTAGAGATCTGCTTGGTCACTTGACTGTTTATGTCACAGAAGCAAAAACTGCGTTCTCGTTATCTCTTCCAATGTTGCTAGCTGTCAAGAACAGTAGAGTTATCTCTGGATTATGAGGAAGTGGAAAGCATTTTCTCACATCTGATAAAGAAAGAAGATAAGCAACCTTCTTTGACTGTTACAAATAAAAATGAGTTTTAAGACTTAGGTAAATTTTCTGAAAGAAAGTGAAAAGCAAACCAAAATTTGAGGATTACCTTCAAACTTCCAAGCTTACTAAGAAACTCATGAATTGATTAGCATAAACTGCTTCCTAACTTCAATTTATAGCAGACTTACTGACTTTGCAGATCAAGTTTCACACAAGGAAAAAAAAAACAAACACTAGACACTTTGAACTCATTTACAATGGATGTTTTGGCAGAAGTGAAGAACTCTACTATGAAAAAAAAAAAAAAAAAAAGGCAGAAGAAATTTCGAGCCATACATGTTAAGAAATAAACATCACTTTAATATTTCAGGCTGTGCACTGCTAATCTACAATACTATTCTGTCTAAACAAACATCCTCCGTTTGTTTTAAACACCCTATCCCCATGCTCCCATTCTTTTCTGCCTTATTTGAAGAATGGGGTTATCTGAAAGATAAGTATCCCTAAAACTCCTGATTAAATCGCATTGACCATCTAATCGTTCTATTCTCAGACTGAACACCTTGGTTTCCCCCATAAAAAAGATCAAGAACTCTCTCCACAGCTACTGCTTCCTCGTCACGGATGACCACCCCTCAAAAAAAGAGCAGAGGTGTATAAAACCAAAGAAAACCCACCAAACACACACCCTTAAATTGCTTAACTCCGCTGCTTCCCCCTTGCCTCCCATACCACATACATACAGGATCAGCTGGTCTTTGTTGGGGAAAAGAAAGGTAAGGGTCATGGGAAAACGACGTAATGCAAGTCCTCATGTAACCCTAACAATAATTCTATTGCACAGGCTGCAATAGTGACAGCTAGTGACACAAACATTGCTTTATACATGCTCGTGAACTTTGACAAGTACATGGAATTGCTATTATGTGAATTCCTTCAAGAATAAAAATAAGAGTACCTAGAGCCTAAACATGAGCTCAGTAGTTAATGTTTTCTCTTACCCACAGGCCAGGGCAGTGAGTGTTGATTGCTAGAGGACATTACGGTTAGGAAGCCAGATATAGAAGAGATCATTATTGTGTGACATGAGGATCTAATGAAGCGTTGCAAAATGTAAATATGTAAACAAATACGGACATATAAACTTGGTTTAGAAAGTCTCAGGTGCTCACAAATAGTTCAACTCCAAAGACAAAATTCAATAATTTAGCTACTCAAAACAAAAAGTCGTAGGGCATTTGTCAAATAATTTTACATATTTGGTCCAGATTGTCTCTTAATTGGAACATCCCCTTAAAAAAAAAAAAAAAATTAAAAAAAAATGCATAAGGAAACAAATCTATTAGGAAAGTCACTAAATCTTGATTTTTTGTCAAGAGCATAATACCATGTCTATAAAAATATCAAGTTCTACTCGTTATAAGTTGAACTATACAAGTTCAACTAAAATAGTACTTTTGATTTACCTTACTTCAGAAATGATGATAATTTGCCAGTATAGATGGTGGTTTTGATCAGTTAGAATACAACGTAATTGGTTCAAATATCTCAGCAGCCACTTTTTTTCTGTGACATTTGTAAAATTAAGAGTCAATATTACAGCACATGTGAATGTGTGGAAGAAAACCTTTTGCTCTCCTCAAAATTTAACAACCTAATTTCCCAGTACAGTTCTTTTATGCCAGAATAAGAGAGCAAAATGGGAAAACCAGGCATGCTGTCTCTAAAAGTGACAGGCGTGAGATAAGAATCAAGTCTACTGCTTTGAGCTGGGCACAATGATTTGCACTACCGTCAGTGAAGTCAGAACCACATTTCCTGCATTTCTACTGCTGGAAAAGAAATCCTCAGAACACATTGTTCTAACTAGGTGCAAGTGAAAGAAGTTAATACCTCAAGAAGAAGATAAACCAAGATCCTCCATAATAAGCAGAAGCTTGTGTCTGCATCACCACACAATTGTTTTAAACAGCCGTGTAGCTTCCTGGGCAGGTAACTTTGGCCCACGTCATAGCAGTGGGACATTTCCACCCCTCCGATCAGTCGATGATGCATCTTTTTTTCTATTCTGGTTTATTACTGTAATTAGAGTATATGCCAAAAAGACAAGTTTGTTGGAATTCCTTGCTAAGAGTGCATGCAACAGTGTGCAGGTTGAGGAACTAGTGAGAACCCCCTTTTCCTCTTTCAAGAAGTACAATTAAAGGAGACCATGCAATAAAATAAGTGCATAAATTAGTATAACTAATTCATAACTATTCATTTTGAATCTATTCAGAATGAATCTCCGGGGGCCGGTTGGACCAAATGATCTTGGGGGTGTTCTCCAACCTCAGTAATTCTCTGATTCTTTTAAAAACTTACTTATTTTGTTCACAAAAAAATAAAAAATAATAATAATTAAAAAAAATGGAAGAAACAGAAAGCATCAGGCATTTAAGAAAAAGGGAATAAGAGGACAGAAAAGGGAGAAGAGAAAAAGCAAAGATGGAGAAGACTAAAAATGAAGGTGAACCTGTTCACTAGCTACCATATCCTGGAAGCTATTTGGAAGAAAAATGATTATTTCGGTTGTTGAAAGATGACAGAATCTGATCATAAGCAAAATGCAAATGAATGACGAATTCTCTCTACTTTGGGGGTGTACACTAAGGAAGAGTGCTCAGAAAGGCAATGTAGGCAGCAGGTATAAATTGCCACAGCACTGTTGACATCAACTAGAATGCAAGGATTTTTCCATGTTAATAACCTGCTTAATTGCTACAATTCAGGTGCTAAAGTGCCCCACTGTATTGGAATTGTGCCACCTACATTAACCTTTCCCCCTGCTAGGCCAATGCCAATGGAAGAAAACAGCTGTTGTGATCTTTTTGTGTGGTTTTCTAAGTCACGTAAAACTGACAACACATTTGTGATTCTCTAGACCGCGTTAGACCAATAACACATGAAATTTAACAGTTTTTCGGCAGCTTCACTACAGTGGGAACTTCACAAATATATGATATCATGACGTGTTTATGAACAAAATATTCCACAGAAATAAAAATACAACAGCATTAACTTTTTTAAATTGTGATTTCATTATGTACACAAAGTTTTATTTCTTTGTATTTGGTGAACCATATGAAAAACAAATGAGCACAAACCTGAGAATATTTGCAATCTATAAAACATCTTAAGGAGGCTAAAAATATTTGTGTCGTTTGCAGTCATACCTTGTATTTCACTTTCTGCATTCATTTGCCAGATTAAAGCCCTACTGGCTGTAATAACTAATTTCTAATACATTTAGAGCAGGAAACTACTATTTATGAAAATGAGTTCCATAATTTTTGGTGTTTTAACATCCAACTTTTCCGTTTGTACAATTGGGCTTAACAATTCAATGAATCATGACTATTGACACCTGACAAAATTCAGCCATTTAAAATTTTGATGGAAACCATGAAAGCTGACCAAGTACAGGAATTCTGTAGTATATAAAAAAAATCACATGCAAACTAGTATTTTATGTTAACACCTCCCTGCACCTTTTCTCTAAAAGGTTTCAGTTTCTACAATCAAAAATAATAATAATAATAATAATAATAAATAAATAAATAAATCTGTTCTAAAGATTTAAAGATGCAGACATGGGCTGTGATTCAAAAAAAATATTCAAAATAATTACTAAAAATTGAATTACTAATATATCCAATAGGCAAACAGGTAGAAGCATTTTTTTATTCTCCTGTATTCACAGAATTCATAAACTCCAGTTTCCTAGCAGTCTGTTGATGGGAGACATGACTTACATAATCTTACAGTAGATCTGTAACATATTATTAACCATCTAAGAGACACCAGGGCTAGGAACAGTACCACATGTGCGGATTTATGAAGAATATAAATATATTTAGGAACATTAAAAGAATTAAAAGAAAACATATGAATATAAATGTGCCACTGATCCACTTGTACCTAAGCTTCTCTGTGAATAATTGCCGCAGCATGTTAATACTTCACTTGCCTTAAAAATATCATCCGCAGAGAAAGATTCTCACCAACTTCAGATAAACAGGAAAATAAAAGAAACAAAGGGGACCTAAAGAGTTAAATACATGATCAGAAATGCGTAACATGAAAAAATAAACCAACATCTGGAGAAACGCGTAACTTCAACATATGAGGACACCTGAAAGGCAGAGCAAGCATTGGCTAGATATTGTGATATATTCCAGGCAAAGGGAGGCAAGTTGATTTCAGAGAATTTGATTTCAGAATTGGTAAAGAACTCATTCCCCATGAACAAAACCAGAAAACCTCACTACAGAGCTCTACTACAACTTCAGGCAAAAAATTCAGGACTGAGCATATAATTTTCACATATTTGAAGGTGTCAGGTGAAACTGTTGGAAAATACAGACGGTGGGAAGTCTCCATAGTACTGAAATAAACTCAAATTTTGGAATAATTTCCAATAGAAAATATTGGAGCCAGTAATTACATTTAACCTATTTAGAGATGCCATCATCAACTACCTTTTAGAAAGCTACTTGTGGATGTAGAATATCACTGACTTTTGAGTTTTAAGGGGGGGGAGAAACTACTACAGATGAAGTCATGTAAATGAGAAAAATTGGATTAAACTTGCTGTCCACAATTTAGTTGTATGGGTTCATTTTTGTAATTCAGCTGCTGTAGCATAGTCACCTGTTTCACTTAAACATATCATAACATAGGGATAAACAATCTCATGATTGAAGACTATTAATCTCTTATTTTTAGCATCAGACTTCATTTCAGCATTAGCAGTAAAGCTTTAAAATACTTGTCCTTCATCCCAAAAGTATTTGCTAGACCCTAGAGTTATACTTTATTTAGCCCATCTTATTGATATTAATTTTCAGTGCTGCAAGTTGGAATGTCAGTGTACATTAACACCTGATCTATAAAGGGAATGCTGAGATCTCACTGGAAGTATTAGTCACTGCACCCTGGGAATGCAGGGTGTTTGTGTTTGTGTTCTTGGCTCTAACGTCTGAGCCACACATGCCTCAATTCTTAATGAAGCTCACACACCGTCAAATTCATTATCCAGAAACACTTCAGGATTAGAAACTTTCTCCAATTTATTTAGCAATTACTGATCTCCATGATACATCAATTCTTTTTGAGGGGCATGAGCTTACACCATTTTGGCAAATACACGGTTCCTTAGAGAATGTATTCTTTTCCTATGGGTGACTAACTGGTTTCTCCCTTTTCATAGGGAAACCCTTTACATATCTTTTGCTTTTATCAGCTAATATTTTAGCCCACTGTCACTAAGTTGACAGTTAACTTAATTTCTCGCTCAGAAATCAGTCTTGTCTGAAATAACTTTTTCAGGTTGGTAATTACAACATATCAAAACAAGGTTTTGAACCTTATTTCTGAACCTTATTCATAGTTCCGTGGCTACTCCAGAGAGCATTTCTACCAGTCTGACTTCCAGATACACCCCTAGGTAAGTCCTTCACTGACTCGAGTACTGTCTTGTATCACCTCACTAGCTACTTGGACCTCTCTGTTACAATGATCCGAACTACACTCAGTTTCCACTTCTTATCCTAGATCTCTCTTTTACAACTTTACATCCAAACCAGTCAAACTGTTCTTGTTACACTCAAAACTTGTACTTTTCTCAGGGACTCCCTCCCCAGAACACTTTTCTTCACAGATTCTCTAGGTCTAACTACAATGGTGTCCTTCTTGTGCCTCCCCTCCACCCCCCATCCCTTTCTGTGGCTGTTTCGTGGAACAAGCAGTCAAGCACCTCCTCCCTTTAATTCTAAAGAAGAGTCTTTTTGTTATTGTTGTGTTTTGCTGGTGTTCCCCCCCCCCCCTTTCTTTTTTTTTTTTTTTTTTTTTTTTTTTTTTTTTTTTTGAGACAGAAGAAAAAAGTAGAGCTGGCTTATTTTATATTGCTGTATTTAGATAACTGTCACAGTTAACTCATTACTAACCCTTTAAGCAAAAAGAGCATTTGTACTTATTTGCAGATGTTTACTTTAATACTCTTCATTGCATAAGATGTTGCCACAGAATTACACATGATCATAATGAAAACCAGGAAGAGGAAAGAAACAGTGTAATTAAAAGCAAGAGAAAGATATAACATCAGACACAGTTTCCATGGAAATAAAAAGCTACGAAAGCCTTGTCTTTAGTGTTTTCAAACAATTCCCTTTATTTAGACACCTGAAACAAGACTACAGCTACTACACAATGAAAGCAATTTTTACTCTCTCAAGATACGTATTATGTAATGCAGACTTTCTGACCGTGGAATTCAAGACAGTTCCTCAAACGCAACGTACCTGCACGTTCTACAAACTCTTTAACATCAGGAGGCTTTGGTTAGGGGGTAAGGTAGAGTGAATTATCAGGAAAAAAAAAAAAACAAAACAAAACATTGTCATAACCATACTTGCAATACTTTGTTAAAAAAGAGAGATACAAAACTCCAGTTATCCACTACCAATTAAAAAAATAAGATGCATAACAGACCAGGAAAAATGCCTCAAACAATAAACTGTTATATAAACATTCACTCTAAATCAGCATCCTGTTTGATGATATAATCTACATCTGTTGCTTGTTGAACACGCACTTTGGTGGAATGTAAAAAAGCCCCAGGTACTGTTAGAAGAGGCCTGGTGTTTCATTACCTCATTTGATATGCTGGAGGTTTTATTCCTTTCCGTGTTCTCCAGGTGCTAGGAAAAGTTACATAATAGTCCTAAAAACCCACCAACATACCTCCTAAACTACTAAATCACACTTTAAGCATGCTAAGTCAACATACACAGAAAAATACTTCACTTTCATCTAGTTAGTGTGGAGCACGTTACTTACCATACCTAGCAATTAGTTCTGGAGTTCACATTAAGATTTATGGTAGTTGCACGTTTCACTATTGAATTCCCTACCCACACAACATCACAAATTTAAAATTCCCCTTTTTACCTTGCTCAAGTAACACATAATTCAATATCATAAATGGGTATCCTTAAAAGTTGGCACCTATGGTTTTATTTCACGTGAAAAGATGGAACAGCACATTCTTGCTCTTGAGCCAGATTCCAAAGCTTAGTCTCCAATGAGTGGGAGAAGCAAAATAAGGAAAACTAAGGAAAACTCAACATGTATCTTGTAGCTAATGTAAAACATCTCAGGTTTTATTTATGCTTTTCAGGATATGTTGCTCTTCCCATTGTCTGAATTTCACAGATATTTTAAAAACAAATAGCTTTCAGGGAACAAGAAGCTAAAACAGAACAGAACTTAAGGGTTATAAAGCTTTGTTTACTCAGAATTTACAGTGTTTTGAAGTAAGCATATTTATATTAAGCTCCAGCATAAAACTTTGAGAGAGCAGTGGGGAAAAAAGAAAAAGTCTTTCATTCATTAATTTAGGCATGAATATGCCACATGGGATCATTCATGAAAACAAGATGTGAGACAATGGGTATTTTCCCTATTGACAGACAGCTTAAGAGGATTTCAGCCTGCACTGCAAGCTACAGAGATCTTGATTTGCAGTAATAATTAATAGCTTGCAAAGCTACAACCAAAACTTGTACTAGCAATATAGAATTTTTCCTGAGTATTTGTCCATCTGGTACAGTGTCCAGGCTTTAGATGTTCATAACTTAATCTCTGCATTCCCAAAGCAATCTCATGACCTTACCTCTCCATTTCCAGACCATCACACGTCCCCCACCAAAAAACTCTCTAAAATGGTTTCTACTATAATTATGAAGAATGTCACATAGCAAACAAACTAAAAAACATCTTGCTGTTAAAGACATAGTAGTGTGAAGAACATAATTGATCACAGATTTTTTATGTATATAGATAAAAAATGTATATATAAATAAAAGTAATGACAGGTGTCTCTATCGCCATTTCAACATCTGCCTATACATGTCTGTTGTGTAGTATGTCAGCTCAAGGAAACTAGGCGATATTGCTGGTAAGTGACACTTGCACACAAACTATGAACAACTTGATAAGTCTTCAGACTATGCATAACTATATATCTACATAACATTTTTTTCATTAAAAAAAAACAAAAACAAAAAACAAAAAACAAAACAAAACAAAAACAAACAAACAAAAAAACAGAAATACATTTACATACAACTAGGAGACCTACATCAACCTAAATGTTCTTGGGTTTGTGAAGTGTCGGAGACACCTATGAATTCTTGAATCAAGTTAAAAATAGACAAGTGACCATTTATTTAGGCCCAGTAAAAAAAAAGGGGGGGGGGGGGGGCACGACATATATTAAGGAACAATACCGGAATTTTTTAAAGCAACAATATAAAACGAAAAATGCAGACGTACAAAACAGAAATATGTTGAAGTCACTTTGCGGAACACAATTTTGCATATAGTGATTAACAGTTACAGAACAATCTTTTATGCGTATTGCTTTATGTGGTTTTGTTCATTTTAAACACACAACCATGTGCTACAAGGGTCCTGATCTTTTGCAAAAATGATTAATCCTGTAAGTTACAAGATATTTCCCTCAACTATCAAAGCAGAAAACAGAGCACTGCAGTCTTTGACATGACAAACTTCTGCAAGATTTTATTTTCTTTTGAGAAGTGACAAAAAAAGAATTCTTTAAAATGTCAGAGATCCCAAGGGGTTAAAACAAATGTTTAAAATGAAAATATAATAAAGCTGGTTATGGGAGCTAGCAGGATCAGGTTTTTTCTGCATTTTATGTTTCACGTGGATTTAAAACGTTCCTCTGAAAACAAAGAGTGCACATTAGTTATGCTATTACAAAACGCCTTTTGGGAGCAACTATTAACTAGATTACCTTTTTTTGAGTGATATACTCCCTAAATCTCTGTAATTACAAGCAATCACCAAAATAATCACCTGATTCTGCTGAAGTAGTCACTGAGGCAAAAATTCTGTGCAAATATAGTACAGGATGCTGGCAGTTCCTGTAAGTTTTCAGTTGTAGACTACATTACAGAAGCATCCAGCTTGCTTCCAGAAGATCATAATAGGCCTACAAATATAATTCCAGGCCCTTAACTAAAACTGAAGTTTCCATAAAATAAATAAAAAAATACCCCCTACATGAATGAAAATGGTTGACAGGTAGCAGTAATCACCTGGAGTGAAGTATTGTCTCAGATGCATCTCTACAAATGACATGGAAAAATAAAGAAAAATAAACAAAAAGAAATCAAACCAAAACCAACAACAGCAACAACAAAAACAAAAAATGAGAAGATGCAGTACCCTGCCTAAAGCTGTGTTGGGCTGTCTGATAGCTAGGGCCACTATTGGAGATGAAACTGTGCAAACATTTTGTAAGAAAGTAGAAAACTGGAAGTAAAAGTTGCTGAACTGTAGAGATGAAAGACAGCAAAAAGAAAGTGAAAGGCAGGAATTCAATCTGTACTGTAATTTCAAATGAACACTAATACAGAAAGGAAAAGGCAATGCTGAAAGCTCAGGAGTTCTCTAACAAAGTTATTTCCAGAAAATTTAGAAGGTTACTATAAGCACATTAGTGTTAAAAATAAAAAATAAAAATGACACACCCAGTTTTGAACTATTACTCTTTCCTTACCTGTAGTATCATACTACAGAATACCTACAAAAGATGTTATCTTAGGCATAAATACGTTACATCACACAGTAAAATAACAAAGCATAATGCAAGTTATTAAGTGGGGGGAAAAAAATGATGATAAATATCTAATGGGTAAAGAAGAAGTGTTGAGTAATATGGCCATTAGTCTATTAGCATGACAACAATCATGGACAAAACAGCAAAACAATTAAACTGGAGAGTATCATAATTATTTCCTGCTACTGAGAGTTGGCGGTAAACAATCCTGACTGAAGTGTTAGATACTGTTCTCCAATAATTACATAATTATCTACCAGAATAACAAATTGCAACACATAGTGCTTAAGTGGATGTGTCTCAAATCTTCAAGTAGAATTGCTGTTAAATAGGTATGTATATGCAAAAGTCAATTCTTGTCTGTGTGTTCTTGAATATTTCTGCTGATGACTTGGGAAAATTAAAAGAAACAATTAGGAGCGACAAAGCTCAAAGATAAAGCAAAGCTTTGGGAAACAGTTAATAAGGAGGACCAATAAAGAGCAATATTGGTATTAGGTTAATCAGATTCAAGGAAAAAAAAAATAAAACCACCTCTGATACAACTGGAGAATTTAAATCAGATAATTATCAGGGGACGCAACAGTTGAAAATGTTCTGAGAATTCATTTATTAATAACACCAACCACAACATAAAGCTGTGATTAAAAGAGCTACTAATAAGAGCCAAAGATGCCCAAAATTGAACTCGAATAAGAGGTGAAAGATAGTATCTGATGACAGCTACAGGAATACAGCCAAAAAGATCATGTCCTGCCATAGTATTCCAATAAAAGAAAGATGCTGAGGAATGAAAAGAGGTTTGGAAAAGAGCCACAGGACTGATTAGAAGATTGGTAAATATGCCTTAGAGAGTAGTTCCACGATTTAAATCTATCTTAGAAAAGAAAAGGTTAAGAGGTGATTTGATCTAATGTGTTAAGTAGCTACGTGGGGATTAGTAATATAATAAAATAAGTTCTTCCGTCTCTTCTAACAAGCACTAGTAACTGGAACATTGAACTAGACAAATATCAAATTGACATTTTTAATCATTACTATTGCTAACTATGTAAGAAACTTCAAACACAATGGAGAATTCTCTAATTACTAGAAATATTTCAACAGAACGATTAATTAGTGTATATAACCTCTAGCTTAACCCAGAATTGGATAGAACAGCTGCTAAACAACAGAGAAAAGACTGCCACCTAGCTTTTTTTCTGTTTATACAATCCTCGTATAGGCAATTATTAATTGTTCCTTTAGATTTTTGTATTTTTACTCATTTCAGTCACCATAAGTACGTTCCTATTTATTTGTGCCCTACAGTAGCATTTCAGCATTACTTAGTCTATCCCAGAAATACACACACACACCCCACATACATTTTGCTACAATGGCTGTGGAAAACCAAAAAGCTTCTGTTTCCACACGGGAAACTTCAGCTTACATTACAAAAAATTGGCTCACTGAAGTTATTTTCTACATATCCTTCAAATCACTCATTGATGCATTGTTTTAAATGAACGTTGCAAAGAAATTCAACAATAGTATGTTGTAAAATAATAAAAACACAAAGTAATCACAATAAAATAAAAAAATTAAAAAGAACCTAATTTGAATACGCATGAACTTCAGGGTGCTTGCTTGGCATCTTCAAAAGAAAGGGAAAATAAATACTGCCTCCTAAACCACAAAGAGCTGAAATAGATGCTCATTACAAAAATTAAAATAATAATAATAATAATAAAATCAAATTGCTTATTCACAGTCCAATTCATTTTGCCAAGATCATGCATCTTCCATGCATCTTAAATTATACTTAGAAAGCATGCTGTTATTTTTCTCCCTTTGCATCTAATTCCAGAACGTGTTTGGTACAAGGGAAAAAGGGGGGAAAGAAACTGGTCTATAAAGGGTAAATTCACAGTGAAAAATATGTCTTTAGTGTAGCAAATTTATATTTTCTGATTTAAAAAAATGTATTTTTTTTTTTTCAAAAGAGATAATGAATTGTTTTCTTCAGAAAGGATTCCATTGAAAGATTAAACAAAGCTTGGTGCCTTCATCACATATTCACCCATTTCAAATAAAGAGTAATGAAAAAAGGTGTACCTGAGAAACTTAGAACATGAAAGAAAGTTTATTAGATCTTAATAAGCACTAAGAAAAGCTGATCAATAGGTCAAGTAGCTGAATGCAGTACAGATGTAACTGATAAAAGGAACAAAAAGCTGCAAAAGAAAGAAAAGGTAAACAAGGTGATTTAATGGGAGGGGGGAAAAACAATGATTTCCTAATTGCACACTAATAAAGTCATGTAATACAGACTTTTGTTATTTCTCTGGTGTGATACAATTGTGAACCTCTGACATTTTGACACTTCTGTGTTCATAATGAGGATGCATGACATGAAATACTTCAGAATTTCTTTCTTAGAAATCAGGATTTAGGTTGGGGGATTATTTTTTCTAATACTTTTTTTTTTTTTTAATTTTTATTTTTATTTTAAAACAGAAAATCCTGTCCTTCTCCATTGGCTGAAGCTGCACACAAAGCTCTCACAGGGTCCAGTTTTGCTTACAACCTCATTCTGTTCCTCTCTTCAGTAAAAAAACAGCTGATGCAGTTCTAGATAGAGAAGAGACCACATCAGTAGCAAAGCTTTTCCTTAGGCCAGGCTGGACTAAATAAAAGAGTTTTGAATACCTGTAGGTATTAAAATATCAGGGAAGAAATCAGACCTCTGCAAACAAAAGCATTCCTGTATTACTTCTCAAAATAGAGAAACATATTTGTGAGCATGTGTTATTTTACAGATGCATATGCAAACACAACAAAAAGACTACAACAAGATTTGAGAACTAATGTAAAGAACCTTCTCTGGGGTCGTGCTGAATAATACCATGTGTGAATTTGCCTGATAGTACACGAAGAGAATTGTAGATGAAGCGTCACATGCTGTCTGCTGCAGAGACGGATGCAGTTTGCTGCTTCTGCAGTACAATTTTGCCAGACAACTAACGCTTCCTGCGTGTAAGAAAGTTAAACAAGGACAGCGTTTTAAATGCAGACAATTCAAACTGGTATTTTAAGATTCATATGAATATTTGGGGGGTGGGATGGAGAGGAATTGAATCACTGTAATTTTTACGTAATTCCCTTATTAATAATTCACTGCCATATCACAGTGCAAATATTATGAAGAAATACTAATCCGTTGATCTGAAAATTCAGCCTGGCAGTTATGATGTATTCAGAAAAAAATATTTAGGCATGCAGTTCAATGGTTCGTACAAATCTCTTTTTTGTCTACAGAAAACTAAGCACACGTTTAAGTGTTCTCCTAAGTTACTAAGCATGTTTTATTTGAATGGCCTACTCCGTTTCCAAGTCTAAGAGACAGGAGGAAAAAATACTAACAAGAAGTTCAGGAATAATGTAAATAATACAACTGAAATAAACACATTCCCACTGCACTCCTGTCAGTGGGCTAACATGGACCTTGGACGTAAAATCTAGGAAACATCAAGTAGGAGTAGGGAAATGATTTAATGGCAACATCTGCCATTAGTGAGGCTTCTACTGATTCATTTCTCCGTGATTCAGAAGGGTTTCTGACAAACTGAGAAGGGTTCAGAAGGAAGTTACAAAAATAACCCGAAGTCTAGCAAATTACAAGCTGCATTAACTTAAAAGTTAAATCAATTCTTTTCAGACCCAGAAAGGTATTGGGATGATTATATTATCAACAACAACAAAAAAAAGTATGTATACAAAAAGATTTGGTAGCACTGTAGTTTTGTTCCGCTCCCCTACCCCCTGGTGTGAATCAAAGATAAGAAGCCAGCTGTAGGCATAATAACATTAAAAATAAGCTTCAAATTTTTAAACAGCAGGCCAGCTAAACACAAGAACTGAGACGTTTCCTATAATTGAAAGTTTGAATGCCAACACTAGGAGAAATATACATTAAACAAAATCTGAGGTTTTCATGATGCTTCTCTGGGTTAAGCCTTCATAGCTTGCGCAACGACATGTAACACAGTAAATCTGAATCTACAACTGCTGGATGAGAAAGGACCTAACTTCCTCTCCGGGAATGATTTCCCTAGTTACTAGACACACAACTCTGAGCAAACCTTGCATTGCAATATATTGAACTTCCACTTAAAGTTCCAAGATTTCTTGGCTAATATCTATCATTATAAAGACGCCAGAGTACTTTCAGTTCTTTTATAGTTTTTGTAATCAATTGCATGAGACCCGACTTGTGGACACGTAAAATTTTCAAACACGCTGACACGTGCTTACTACCTGCTACTTTGCCACTTACATGTCTTTGTATACTACTTTACATTTACAAAAACATTTAATGTGACTAAATCATGTTTGCCTTTGTAAGAAACTTAGTTTGAAAGTATGCAGTGCCATCCATACCTTTCTCCCTCAGCATGTTTCTCTTATTTGTCAGCCTTCGTGATTTAAGTAAAACACATCCTCTGCCCAGAAGGAGAAACAAAAGTACAGACCGTCCCTTCAGATTTGAAAACAAGTTGTTACCGTATATGTCTCTCCTCGTGTTATAAATAACTTCTTTAAAAAAAATAAAAAAATCTCTCTACGATGGTCCTGTTAGCCTTAATATGCCCGTGCTAGGTATGTGCTCCTCTACTCTACTCCATTTGAGTAATGGTGCTTTTTCTTTTTTCTTCTTTAAAAATTAAAAAAATAAAAACATTTGCTATGCAGGCTCCATTAAGGAAGAAAATAATTTTGAAAATATTAACAATCTCTTACATGCCTCTGCTGCCACAGCTTCATCCTGATACATTCATGTGTCATCTGCAATGCACTCCGAAAATAAAGGCACAACCAGTCAAAATATTTACATACTTCCTCATGAAGTATTTCACACAAAGACTTAACAGGCATAAGTAAGCTATGATGAGTATGTTCACTTATCATAAGAAAAGTACTTGGAGAATTTCCTGGCACATAGAAACAAGAAAACTAAGCAACATGTCGATTCCTGGCATGCAAAGTAACCTGCTAGCCCTCCTTACTCTTTTCACTCAGTCCCTCTGGAGAGCTGAGGGAAGGTTCTGCTGAAGTGCTCAGCAATCATGACAGCAAAAATTAGGAGCAATCAGGCACCTTTCAGGATCGTGTTCCATCACCGAACATAAATATCGGTAGTGTTGATGAAGAGCATAATACAAAAAATTGAATTCACATTCCATAAGAACTGGTGAACAAAGGTTAAAGACAATAGATTACTAATAAGTGACACATACGACAAAGGCAGAGGAAGACAACCAACCCAGAAAATTAATCAGCATATAAATTAATCTTCTTACCTAAGAACAAACTGGACTTGGAAGTATTGCTTTCAATTTACCAGTATACTAGAACTTTCTGCTGGAAGAACACTAACATGGTATAGCAGAAATCTGAACTCCCATGGCTGATAGAGATTAGAATTAGATAAAATTCGAAATATTTTTTCTTCTTCTAATTTTATTTTGCTAGTTCTACAGGTCTTGCTTAGCTCTTTAGAGATGCTAACACCTTTGTCTGAATTTTGACTGGTTTGCCAGTTATTTAAACAGGAGTTCTGAGCATTAAGATTAAACTTAAATAGTTATAAAGGTTACAACTATTTATGCACCACAGAAGCTGTGCCCACAATGCTATAAAAGGAGATGTAAGAGAAAAAGAGACATGAATACAAAAACAGTGGCTGGTATTTATGAATTATTGTAATTAATAACGTATATTTATTCCCTTTCTTTCTGCCTGAAAAGTTCTAGATTTAGGCATTTACTTACACAAATTAAAATGCTTTCTTCTCGTAGCTCATCCTGCATTCTATCAGCTGACAAATCATATCTTGGAAGGACCCCATTTGGACATTCCTTTGGGCAAACACAATTCACTCTTTCATACAGCCAAACATTTGAAAAATGTGACATGTTCATTTCTCTCACTAATGGGCAACCTAATGTATAACAATTTGCTTTGTTAGTATGCAATCTACATATTCCATATACTTTATTTAATCTAACAGGATGAGTAAAGACTAGCAGAGCACTTCAGTTCCCTACTTGACCAGATGAACTGTCTTGCAAGCAGATCGTTTCCACGCTGTGAACTGGAGATCAATGTGAAAAGCACAGTACCAGCCCAACTGCACACAGCGAGTAGCCGTAGCATGTCCATTTTGCCAAAACCTGGCAAGCCTAATAAATGAGGTAAAGCACCAGGACAACTGCAACATTAGGACCATGGCTGTTCTCATCTTCCAACTAAACTCAACTCTCTGTATCATGCTAGCTTTACTACTGTTTCTACTTCTGTTCCCACCTATTTGGTAGAATATGTCATGTCTATTTCTTTTTTATCAGTAAAATAAGGATGAATATTTCCCCTAGTCATGGATGAATTGAGGTAATCAATTTCCTTTAGCCAGCCGTTGTGGCCTCCTGTTACAAAAAGAGCCCTCATCTCTACTCTCACGCATGTCCTCTCTCTAGGTACTTCTACAAATCTTCAATAGATTGGAAAATATACATCTCCAGAGAACAATTTTAAATTACTTTCTTATATCCCTATTAAAGTTATAACAATATTTTATTTTTAAGAGATTTACAGTAGCATACTTTTATTTGTGTTTTATAGAGAGGCGATACTGAAGCAAAACATGCCCTCTAAAGCTACAAATTAAATCTCCTATAAACTTAATTTATAGACAATCACATGCTGTCAACATTAAAAAAACAGGGCTGGAATTATTCACAATTACTTTAAAATGGAGTTGAGATATACTGAGTACAAAAAGTTTTAAAGTTAGCTAAAGCATAGTATAAAGGTTCTGGGTTTTATTTTTTCCTTATACTTTTACAGCTAGTAATGGTTCACAGAAAAACTTCCAAAAAGAAAGCACCAACGGTAAGGGTAAAACACAAACAAGCTAGAACGTCTCAAACTCTGCAAAACGTATCGGTCTTCACCTAGAAAGGTGAAGAGACACTTAGTGTCTTCACTAGTTAAATAGAAAGCTATCTATCTGACTCATCAGATCACACTGGGAACAGCTATTCTCACACCCTTTTATAACTACGAACTTCCTTTTGTTTCTCAGTTAAATGTGTCCTTTACTTGGGGAAGTCCAAACTCCTTTGTGCCTCTTAAATCAGGCCAATTTGAGTATCCCATTTATAATCATAAGTTTGTAAAAGTGGTTTGATCTAAGGAAGTGGGAGTGAGCAGTTACTACAGGCAAGTTTTGTTACTGCACCTAGAGAAGGGATTTTTCACTACTTTTAATTCTTCATCTAAGAAATTCTCTACACAAGTGAAATATACAGAATATACAAATGAAAATAGTTTTATTAAAGGTGCTTTGTGCAACATAACTCAAAGAGATACCTCAGCTGGTATCAAACAGATTACAAACTTCCCTAGAAATCTTTATAGCCTAATTACATTGTGCCCTTAAGGTGTCTCTCTTAGCCAACCTGAGAGGTAACACTACCATGCCTAGAAGCAGTGCTTCCTCAACTGGACAAAAAAACAAGTCTGTATTATTTAAGGTTGTATGCATGACAAAGTGAATTTTCCAAGTAAAATGACATATATGCAACCATATTAACCTGAATAATTATTCAATTTTGATTTAGGGTTAGACTACTGACACCGAGAATCGTAGTACATGTTGCTGTTTGTACGGGAAAGGCAGGCAACTGTTGGTGCATGCTGTGAACAATTTCAGTGAAGATGAAGGGGGTACTAGAGTGCAGAAAGGAATCACGCAAGGTCACAAAGGAACATATAGCTGCAAGCCTAAGAATCTGCGGGATGAAGTGCAAAATTTAGGTCACAAGAACTAAGGTCTCAGGTACATGGGCTCCAAGGAACACCGTTTCTCAGTGAGTGAGAACAGCCAGTACACAGAGCTCTTACCTCCTCATTGATGACTGTGTTCTTTTAATTGACGTGCAGTGGAACATATTTACATGGCAATTTTTTTTCTGTATCTATTTCTCCTAATGCTATTCTCTACTAGTACACTACTAGCAAAGATCACATGTTAGCGTTGTCACCCAGACAATAAGGCTAGGTATTAGTTCATGTACAAGAGCCAAGAGATAAAAGGTGAGAGCAAGTGTCTTCTCTGACCCCTGGGTTAGCCTATACACTTCTACATCTCTTATCTAAGAGCCTGTAGTAAATGCTACTGGGATAATATCAGCAGATTCAGATAACATACACACTACGTGATTAGCAGCTGTGAGGACTGCTATGGAAAACCATAAAAATGCTATATCCTTAGGGCTTTCCTAGAATGGCTTAACTTTAGAAACATCAGAGAGTTCCATAAGTCTATTAAGATTTACTAAGATATTTACTTTTCTTTACCTATTAAAAAGAAAGATCTCCCTTTGACCTTTCCTTCTATTTGCCTGACATTCTCTTACAAAAAAACACCTCAGTGCCAGTCAAAAATAAATGCCAATTTAACATTTTCTGCTATAAGCCTTTATGAAGCACTATAGATATTTGATGGCATGTTACCTAAACAATTCTTCCAAAAGTGCCAACATGTAATCTTAGAGTTAAAAAGGAAAAAAAAACAAAACAAAACTTTAAGCAACTACTCTTTAGTAGTTACTCCACAGCCATTAAAACTGTTTCCTGAAATGAAATTACTACACTGGTCACACTACTTGGTGCTGCACATTGTTTTCAGATCAACAGGTTAGTATTTTAAAGCCCTCCATTTATTCCAGGATAAGAAACTGTACGTAATTGCACAAGGTCCTTCTTCCTTAGCCATATACTTCAGATCTGCCTCACCTTGACAAGCCTGCTGTAAAATACAAAAATGGTTGTGCTGTGTGTGACCAAAGATTTGCATGGTGACATTGGCCTATGCCGTTCCTAATGAAGTGTATATATGCACAGAGCGTGCAATGACGGTATTCTGTCTGATATCCTCGCAGCTGCCCATCACTTCTGTGGGACTTCACAGATCACATGTGCTTTCTATGAGTGCAATAAAAATGAGATTCAAAGAAAGAAGTTCCTTTAAATTAAGGAACTTTCACACTATCCATCTCTCTTGTGCAGTTGGCTTAAATTTTATCAGGATGTCAATCACCAAAGTTGTGACTTCTTCCTGTATCACGGAATTCTACAGAACCCCAGTTCTCAAAAAATGTTTCTTCAATTCATATATTTTAGATTAAAAATTAATCAAAGCTTTGCATTGCTCATTCATTTCACCTGATTAGATTTCCTGAATTAGGTT
This sequence comes from Nettapus auritus, assembly GCA_011076525.1. Taxonomy (NCBI): domain Eukaryota; kingdom Metazoa; phylum Chordata; class Aves; order Anseriformes; family Anatidae; genus Nettapus; species Nettapus auritus. Next base: position 57,761,498 of record CM021769.1, read on the forward strand.
AAAAAAAGTTAAATGGAAGAAATGTAATTGTCTACATAAGCTTTTAGCAGTTTTTGTCTTTTTTTTTTCCGGTATAGTACAACTCAACATTTTGTACTCCACCATAACTCACGGAAATTTTAATGTAGTTTGGAGATTTCTGGAAAGAATCTAATCCTGTTCATAGCCATATGGAAGAACTAGAGGATGCTCACTTTAGATTGTGTATTAGTCATTATTCTTACATTTGGCTATTACCACCATTTGTCTGAGCGTGATGACAAAATTGCCAGAAATAGGCAGCTTCACACATGGTATGAGATGTCTCGCTAGGATATATTCCTTCTTCTGAGTCGACAGTTACTATTTGTAGAGTATTATATTTTTTTTTTCCATTCAACACAAATGTTTTAAAACGTGCTTGTAGGAGTCCTTTAGGACACAGTCCCACTCTCACAGAAATTAATAGAAAAACTCCTACTGATTTCAGGCCTGTTAGCAGAAGAAACCAACCAAAATACTTCCCCTTGCAATTTCCCTTTTTGGCCTTTGGGAGTTTTAGTGTTTCCTCACCACCACCTCTTCTCTTTTTCTTTTGGGTGTAGGTCACAGCCAAAAATCTATCAAGGAGCAGACAGAGACTTCCTGAATCACTCTTCAAAGCTCATACTCCACATCATTCTTACCCCTCTCCCTCCCACCTCCTCCTCCCTTCCATCGTGAGCATACTGAAGAATAACTTTCGTGGCGTGAAACATTTCCAAATATTATTATTCTAAGTTTAGAAAGTAAACCTACTCAACAGCTCAGAGCTATGCTTTGTGTTCTTGTGCACTATCAAGCACTTGACCCAGACTCCAGGGTAATTTACAGCTATAATTGTTCTGTACTCATATAGTTTGTCCTAGCTAGCTTCTACAATACAGCTAGCACAATCTAACCATCACATACACAATGATGTAGGCAGCCCTGAGAGGAAGCTGAAATTACTTAGTAACACTTAAGAAAATTTCTCATTTCTGTCACGAAAACGATGTCTGGAATCTTCTCATCCTTGGTAGCATCAAATGGTAAATGTAGTCATCTTTACATGCAAGAGGGCCTGAACCTGATACTACGGTGCTCTGCCAACGTACATCCATGGAGTCAGAATCAAATCCCTGTCCAGAGTGCTGAAATGCACGTGGTTTTTTTTGTTTGTTTTGTTTTAATGTTAAATCTGCTTCTAGCTTACCAGTTGAATCTGCAGCTTTTAATAATTAACACAAATTTAAATGCCTAATAAAAAAAATGAATAAAACTTTAGCTTCACAGATGAAAAAATTGCAGTAATGTCTACCTCAGCTTTCTTCTTTTGCATGTTCTCCCAGTTATTCAAGCTTTATATTTCTTGCTAACACTCAGCTCTGATTACTGTCAACAGTTTCTATTCATACTCATCTATAGAACTACTCTCAAATGTATCTTGAGGAACTTGGGATCCATATACCTACTAAGTACTAAGTACCGACTCTTTATATAAAACATATTTTTAGACCTGCACAGAACTAAGGATAAAATAAGATGTACTTCAGGAGTTGCGTACTTCAGAAGCTGCCCAGGTAAGGACTGTGGAAGATGAGGAGTGAGATACCTTGCTCCAATGTAATCATATTTTAGGTGTATTAACTATCTGCAGGATCTGAATATCCAGATCTCCAGTACCAGAATCTAGCATCTTTTGCTCATACTGCTTTCAGCTACAACAAGAGAAGCGTGAGAAACCTTTGTCTCAGAGAACTTGAACTAGGTTAGTACTTTGGGGTTTTAATACAAAAATAGAAATTCAAACTCAATTCTCACAATCTATACCAAAATAATTAAAATATTTCTCATACATTCTCTTAGAGTCATGGACGAATTACTTATTGACAGTATTAGAGTGCCCTGTTACCATAATGTTTTCAGTATATATGCATGCCTTAGATAGAGTTATTGGTACAGGTACCCTGTGATTTATAGCAGAAGATTTATAATACAATCACCAATAGAATGTACTGGTATCACACTTCTAACACCTCATTCCCTCCCTAGTTTTGCATTAACAAGGTAAGGTAAGAGAGCCAAATCATCTTTGAATAGCCCTCTGTTTCTAACATAACACATTAATTCGTAGCCTTCTTAGCTTTTGTTTCTCTTAATATGTTGTTAACGTTCTTTTTTCATGATTCAAGGCAGTGTTTTAATTTGTACTGGCACATCAAAGGAATACGAAAAGCAAATTTAAGACTCTGGCATAAGGCTAATTAAGAACCATGGGATCATTCAGGTTGGAAGGGACCTCTAGAGGCCGACTAGTCCAACCTCCCTGCTCAAGCACAGTCAGCTAGAGCAGGTTGTCCAGGACTGTGTCCAGCAGACTTTTGAATATTTCCAGAAAAAATCTACAGCACAGGCCCTTCATAGCCTTTGCTCATTTTCCATTATCCATTTGCTCATTTTCTTCACAGTGACGTAGACAGCAATGCCAAAGACGACAAGAGCAAGAATTTGGCCTTTGTCATCAAAAATTATTCTATAGATGCTAGAGACATTATGCAACCAGAGCCTTGATTTTTAAAAGCAGACCATGAATCATTCTGGAAGTTACTGCCTTGAAATCTAAAGAGAAAGTGTTTGTTTGTTTGTTTGGGTGAGAGGGGCCCCCCAACCCCTTTCCCCCCCCCCCCTTTTTTTTTTCCTTCCCTAAAGAAAATAAAAACAAAAAACAACTTGGGATTACTTCTTATATAAGCAAAACTCTTTCAAAATAGTTTGAAAGCAGGCACCAACCACTCAGGTGATTCTCTGAGTCAGAAAGCTAAGGTTTGTGATAGAAACTAACAAATCTTAAGGAAAACCTATGTTAAAAAATGGAATTTACGCCTTAAATTTTAATCCAATAGCTGCTAGAAACATTAGTAAAAAATATATATATTTGATTTTGGCAAAGGATTGAGTCCTTAAATAGCCTCAACTCTGTGAGATTTCCTGTACACAGTGAGCTGGACGTAATACTAAAATAAGTCTCACAATGTTCCTATTTCCTGTACCAAAAAAAAAAAAAAAAAAAAAAAAAAAAAAAAGACACCCAAAAATTCCTTATCTATAGTTAAGCTTTGCTCCTTGAAATATTTAACCTGGAACTTTTTAGACCACTTTTTTTTTAGATTATTCTGGATTAATTTTATGAATGAAAATTTAATTTCCATGAATTTAATAAGAAAGCTCTATCCCTCCCAAACTCACCAATTACTCATTGATGGCATTTCTATATACTCGGTTACAACGGAAAATGGAAACAGACTGAAGAAATCAGATATTGCAACATCTAAAATATAGTCTGAGAAGTGTGCAAAAAGAAATTGACAAATGCCTGGTATTAGCTGCATAATACAATAGGTGATAATGACATTCCTGGCAAAAGGTCAGCTCGTCTCAAACATCTGCTAGGAATGAAACCATTAAAAACAACACAGTTTCATATTGTTGGGGTTTATGCAGACATTTGCTTCTGTTTTGGTCTCAGTTGGTTTGGACTCTTTGAACTTTATCCTCCCGTTGCTTTGCTTCCTGTTATTTTTTTCTTTACAAAACTTCAGATCATGTCTAACACTCAAACCCACAGTGACTAGCACTTTTGCGAATGTTGGCCAGCTTTCTTTCATTTAAAAGATGTGCTGAATTTGTCTGGTTATTGATTAAAAGCAAACCTGGGCTGTATTTCAAGACTGTAACAATATCCAATGGAGTACTATGCTGTTTCCCATTTTGTGAACGTTTTGCACAGCTCAACTTACCATTCCTATCTTCCTGACCAGTGTTTTCCATTTCCTTGCTTAAAATCTCCCATATCACCAATTTTCAATTCAGTTCAAGGTTCATAACAATTAACCTCCCAGAAGCAATTACCCCAACGCAGACTGTAACGTTTAAGAGGAAGAACTGAAAGCTACCTTTACATTTTAGTCAAAAATTTTAGAAATATTTCACTATGAAATTTCACTAGATGATTTTTAGACTTCAAAACAGGACAGGGACTGCATTTATGCAACCTGGTTATCGGTTAAAATACATTAAAAGCACTGGAATTACAAGTTATGATGCAAAAATAGCCCCATGCCCCCTGCATTTTTTAATAGTCTCAATTCAGATAAAGGGACCAACCTTGGATGTACGATAGCCGTTGAAATAAATTGGAATGTTCCTTGGCTGCAAGAGCTCTGAGCATGAATAGCCTCAGAATAACAGTGGCCAAGAACTCAGGTCTCCTTCTAAATGAGTATAATGATTATAAAAACATAACCACTTTCTTAACTGCACACCTGCCTTCAGAAGCAGGCATTCACTACAGGTCCCTGATGGCTAGAACTGGCTAGCACACAGCTCTGATTTAAGCATCTATATAGTCTAGAGCATCGGATATTCAGAACAGTCCCTATCCATCACACACAGATCCTTATTCAGTATGAAAGAACAACAAACAGCTTTTTCTTCAGTGAATCTGTAAAGACCCTAAGTTGTTAGCTGGGGAACCTGGCACTCACATAATCAATCTGTTAACAGGAGAGGCAGGGCTGGAAAAAACAGGAAGACTGGCGTGCCTCAGGATGCCCTGTGACAAGAACGGGCACCATGTACTTGCACATCAGTAACACTACTTTGCTTCTCCATCATGGCTCCTCAAGGAATACACATAGCCTGGAAACGAGTTGGAAGCAAAAACAAATGTCAGGAGCTAATTGCCACCCCAGTAAATCCATGCCTCCTCCAGCTCACGCTAGACTTTTAACATATCCCAGCACTCACAGAATATGTTGAACATGGTGGACTGAATCTATTTTGAAGTTTTATTCACGTGATCTTTCTACTAGCCAGTGTGGAGCTTTTTAATGGAAATTAATTTATTGAAGTAAGACAAACAATTTGTGTTAATTCTGGTGTGGCTAGATCTACGCTGCAAGAGCTAGGAGCGCTTCCCAGACAAATGTTAACTCCATGTCAAACCAGGGCAGGAGCTCTGAGCACCCAGTGTTCTACATATAGCCACACTGACTCAACAGTCTCTGAAAGTAAAAAACAATCTCTGCCAAACTGTCTCAACCACTCAGAGATGTTACAGCATGTATGACTAAAATCAAACTAATTTACACCTAGATTCTCTTAAAGCCCTTAATACGGTGGCCTTAACAGCAAGGACAGTAAGAAAATGTTGCTATCTGCCACAGAACAAAAGTCTTCTGTGAATTGTTTTGTCACCTTGCATGTTCTTTTGATGCAATCTAGACTTTCTGCATGAAAAACATGTATATAACATTCATTCTTTTTCATCATATTATATTATTATTCATTAAGCCAAATCAATTTTGTGTATGGGATTTTTAGACCCTCTAAGGCAGTAAGGTGTTAGCTAACAGTAACTAAGCAGAAATACAGGAAGTCAAACAAAATGGGAAAGTCTACAGAACCTGAGAGCATTATGAAAATGATGTAAGGAAATTGTGGTTTGGAACCAAAGACCCTTTAGTAGTGAGCTGAAATCCTATTTTACAGGTGCAACTTTCAGTAAGGGTCAGGAAAATTCATTCATTAGAATTACGGGAGGTAAGAGTTTCCTATAAATATTACAGGGCCATTACAAATTGTCATCAGTTTAAAATGGGCTTAAATCATATTCATTAATTATTAAAGCCTTACTTTGGCTTACTGATGTTTTTAATGGAATTAAGTTTCCTCAACTGCAGTAACGTCACTGCTCTCTATTTATACACAGCTCGTCTTTAGGTATCGATGTGCCTTTTCATGTTGGTATCAAAGCTGGTTTTCTCTCTGCAGCAAGACTTCTAATCTTCAATGAAAGTAATTCATTACTTGGTGAATGAAAGAGACAGAACTGAGGGTACCTATGAATTTAATAGCATCCCTGGTGCTTATTCACAATACTGTTGATAAAACAAACTCAGGTTTATAGTTTTTTTTACTCTGCTAAGGAGAAAATACATTCTTTTTGTTTAAATTTGACAAGGCCTAATAGATCTGAACAAATGACGTCAAAAAAATAACCTGTTGCTTGCTACCAATCTTTCCCCTCAATTCCTAGGCTATTGACTTTAAGCATTTTCAAGTGTAAAGTCCAGCTTCATGAACTTGTTCATTTTATTTTTCCTTCTCCTTCCTTACCTTAAAAAAAGGACCACGCTTCCTGCCTATCTTATTCCTTCTAGTTGCTGGCCGTTTGTATCTTTACCAGGAACATACCAGGAACATTCCATCATATTCCTGAATTTCCCACATGCAAAAATGGAAAGACTGATAACACCCCCCCCGGGGGGTTCCTGGCCCCCCCAAAAGAGATTTCCTCTCTGAAATAACCTCAAAAACAGCCCAATAAAATGGCTACCAGACAACCTGCAGATAGTTTATACCAATAGATATGAAACACTAAATAGAAGTGCCATCTGTCTGAGCAAATTAGGATTTCGGTATCTCACTATTCCTATGTGTACAGAAGCAAGAATGGCAGCCTTATCAACCCCACCACTATCCATTCATAGCAGTCCAAAGCATAGCCTAAAAATGTTACTCTTCAAAAGGGCAGAAAGCCTTCCAAAGGAAATTCTCATTTCAGCGTTGTAATTAACGTAGGGTTTGTTTAAAAGGATCTCAAAGGCACTGTATTATACTGCCCGAAGTTCTCCTTGTCCCCTGAAATGCTACTGCTTTCCAGAAAAATCTATTACTAAGAAAGTTACCGTGATGAAAAGAGGTAAAATTTAGAATTCACTCTCCAAGACAATGCATTTATCTAAAAAATCCTAGCAAAATGTATCTGTGGTCTTAGACTGAACAGTTCATTCTTTGGGGAGATTAAATACAGAGCTGTTATGTAAGACAGTACATGAGAACAATTCTTCTGGATTACGTGCACATCTAGAGGCTGAACTCTTTTTTCCATAGAACACCACAAACAGCAACCTGAAAATGAAAAAATAACAGCTACAGCAACATAAGGCAGCAACCACAGCTTCAAAAAAACTGCCGGAGGTAAAGTCTCAGTTCCTTCAGCTTTATGCCATCTTCAGATAAAACAGCTTTCATTCTGACCTCAGCATTTGTGTGCGTCAGCTCTTCCAGTCCTATTTTTGGTTCACTCATCTAACAATATCAGTGTCCTAGAGAGTTCTGCCTGTTAAATCTAAGTGTACTCTCCTCAGTGTTTTAGCTTTCTGTAGTAAAGAATCCTCTTCATCATGTCAGATCTAGGGTGTAACCATGGGTGTTGAATTGCAATAGGACAATTTTTCAGTTAAATATCTAGCTTTAATATTATTATTTGCACAAATTAAGAATTAAATTGCCATTTAACATCACGGGACAAAAGGTTTATTTTTTCCCTGTAGAACAGACTGCCTGGAAAGCCCAGCTCAGTATTACTTGCTTTCATGAGCCTCAACCAGCCTGATTTAGGTTTTTCAATGGAAGAGACATTTGAATTTATAATCCAATGTAGGACAACAGCAAAAGAGCTGGCAAGTGTTTGATTCACTTAAAGCAAAATACTACTGGAAACTCATGCCCAGACTTGCAGTTAGTTATTACCCAAACCTAAACATTACTACCCAACAGAAAGGTCGATGTTTACCCAAAATAAGAAATAAACTAGGCTTCAAAATTCTTACAATTAATACAGAAATCTTATTAGCCACTGGAAACAGATGGGACAGGAGGTCTCGTTATATGAAGCCTCCTACCTCCTTAGATCAGCAGTTACACCAAGCAACAGAGCATCCCAAAGGCCCCCTTCACAGCTACACTCAGTTTGTCAAGCGGAAACTCCAATTCTTCCACTGCCAAATACACACGTGCACTCCCCTCATGAGTCGTCCATTGCCAGCAAGTATTGCTGCTAGTCATAGAGAAATTTGTGTGGACAACAAAGCCTTAGAGAAAGCAGAATGGGGACAGCCATATATTTTCAACTTCCTATTAGCCACCATGTTCTTTATGTAGACCATTCCTACCCATCAGGCTAGATGCCCATCTGCAGATTATTAATGCCTTAAAACATCTTTCAACTGCTAGTGAAATGCTATGGATCTCTAAAGACAAGAGATTGATCTGTCTCTTCTTTCAAATGAGGGAATGTTGTCTACAAGGCTTTGAATAAACCCCAAATGCCTCCTTATCAGACAGCTCCTGTATGATGGTACTCAGACTCCTGTAGATGGTACTCAGACTGACGTTCTGCCACACGGACTCCGAGGAAGTGCTTTCCAATATATGCAGAAGACAGAACACGCAAACAAAACTTGTCTTACAATATCTCACTTGACAGAAGCAACTGAAAGATTTGAAATCGTTCAACCCACCAGTCACTGGGTTGTCACGAATTGTCGTCATACAAAATCCACTGCAGAATAGTTTGTGAAACCTGAAGGAAGTTAACCTTATTCACATTATTGGGATCATGAACAAGAGGCACATACTGAACCTTGAAGTAACTAGCCTTACCTGGAAGGTCTGAGTACAGCATAACTGTGGATGGGCCCCAAAGACCTAATATCGAGTGTACATTTCTGAAGCTATCAAATAAAGCAGAAATCAACCCTGCGACCTAACTTGTCACATTCTGCAACAGTACCGTACTTTTTCTAAGACAATTCTATTCCTATATCACCAGAAGCTAATTTTATTCTTAGAAAACTTTTCTATAGAAAGGTAAACCAGGCCACTTTCCACACATCAGTGTGGAATTTCACCTGAATGGCAACAGCACATATAAATAAGAGTGCAAAACATTACGTAGGAATCTATGACTAAATGAATCAAGTTCTCCTTTCCAGCTGGAATAAACTCAGGTCAGCAAATATTTTAAGCTCCTGCTATCTAACATTTGATAGTTATATCAAATCAGTTTCAAGTAAACTGTCTGAAGCCAGACACAAGGTCTCTAGAAACTCTCTACTTTCTAAGTCAGTAACTTTTGAAACCTGAAGCTTAAAATCCCATTGGACTTCAATACGAAGCCCTAAGATTGAAAATTAACATCCAAAATTCCTAAGTTCAGGAAATTCCTTGGAAAGAATACTGGGGTTATCTCAGCTCTTGTGATAACATCCTGAATGACTATTTGTGGTGCCACCCATCCATGCATCTCATTAACATATGTATCACGAGATGGAAGAAAATTCCTTAATGTTACACCAATTGCCCACGTAGCAAGATACTGATGACAGAATCACTACAACCACTTCAGCAATTTCTGAGCTAACACTGATGACCCAAAGCAACAATGCTGTTTAAACACAATTGCACAGAGCTACCAAGTTGATGGAACGAATGAAATAGAACATTGGTAATGGAGGAGAAATAGCAAATTAAACCGCAGTTTGATGAAGTGAAACTTTCAGTTTCAAACCACAGATGTTTCCACTTGTAATTAGGACATATGTTTATATGACCTGTCCCACATAAACACAACTCAGAAGGCTCCCAGTGGCTCCATGGTAGTTCAGTCCAACAGTCTTAGCAAAGTAGAATATCAGTGTATGACTTGAAAAGCAGAATTAAATGTGTTTATTGAGCTGAAGACGTAGTAATCTTCTCCCAACAAGAACATAAACTGCAGTTTATCCCAAGGCCTCTTTTAGGAAACATGCAAATTGGTGGAATTAGGCCTTACCATGTATATTCCATTTGGATATTTACACAGTAGAAAATTCACAATGCCGTTTTGACAACCATGAGATTGTCATAACCAATAAGGCACAGATTTGATTCAATAATATTTCAGAATTTCCAGCTTAACGCTCATCTACAATTATTCCACACTTGCAATATACTGAAATGTCATTTTTCATTGTAAAATGAAACAAGTATTTTCAACAGCTTCTAGCAACATGGAAGTAGCTCACGTACTTACATTTTTTCTTTTGTCTTCTATCCCCAAAGCCACCAGTTTATTTCAATTAATTTATTTCATTTCGAAAGGGGTATATGAAAAATCCTGCTAAAACACTTGGATAGCTGCGTGCCTAAAACCATTAAGCCTCGAAAGTTTGATCACACTTTCAGAATTTCCTCACACTGAATAGCAAGGTAGAAACTACAAACATGCTGGCACTATCAGAAATATGCATGAAGCAGATAGGAAAGTTGAATTTGATAGCACACACTTACGAATCTCCAGGGGTGAGCATCATTTCATCCACCTATAGTCTATTTTGAAACAAGCAAGGCTATCTTAGGATGACATCAATTTGCTAATACCAACAGTATCTCAAACTTAGCTCTTAAGAGGACACCTGGAAAAGCTAAGGAGCTTATGTCTTTCCCTACTGCTGCAAATATGCGACTGTGCTGGATCCAGCTCTTAATCCCTCTTTTAGTGCAGACAGATCACAAACACCATGTCACATTTGTTGTGGCACTTGTTTCGCTGATTGATGACATCTATTAAGCTATCTGAAGCTCCTCTATTGCCTCTCTATTCCTATCCAATTGTTTCTGCTCAGTCAGATTGCATATTTAGCTCTTTCGGGACATCGACTACTTTGTTTTTAAATACATCTTTTAGCAGCGTACAAAGAATGGACCTCTCATTAAATTCAGCATTAAAACCATTGTATCAGAGAAGGGAACACCTAAAACAATGCAAGCTTCCAGTGACTAGGACAGTTACATTTCCTGCTTTCGTGCAATGTTCTGCATTTAGAAATATAGACTCTAAGGACAGAGACTCATCTTACAGATATTGCTACATAAATCTAATGAAGAACACCACAAGAAGCTGAACTTCAACGAAGTGACTTAGAGTGATTTACAGAAGACAAACAAACAAAACAATTCCTAGCCATAGCTCTTTAACTGCAGGTTTGCTGCTTACTCATAGCTAACAGGCTAGGAGTTCTTAGCTCTTTTCCTTTATAAATTATATTATTTAGCCACTTGGTCATATGTATATATATTTTTCCAGGAACTCTACTCATCACAGTTTACATCTCCATTTGCTATGCTGACTAACCATAAGAATTGTATGAACCGCTATGAAAACGTAACGGGAACTGTTCAATTGCTAAGGCTTGGGACATGGAAGAGCACTCCGCTATGAAAAAATAACAGAGTGAGCAAGAAAAGTCATTCCAAAAGCTTTTCAAGACTCAGACAGAATTGATATTATAAGATGCAGAACTTTCTGAAAGGGATTTAAAATTCAAACCTTAAATTGTGAATTAAAATTAGCAATTTTTGAGAAATTACTGGCAAGCAACTCTCTCTCCACAAAGGACTAAAGAAACTCCAAGAGCACATGGTTGTTTCTCCCTCGCGACTGTGTGGTAGTTGTATAATTGTATTCATATGTTTCATACCTAACAGAATTTGAGCTTTCACGTACATCAACCTTATAATGGTTTTCATTATTTAACAGCTACTAGAATGAAGCTACCTAGCCTTTCGTTACACGTGGAAAATATGGAAGATTGGTTATCTTATTTCATCCAAACTAATACACATTCAAGAAGGCTTTCTATACTCCAAAGTATAGGGGGGAGGGGGGGATACTCCATTAGCTGCTAAATTTCTGTCACTGCCATAATTCGCACTTTTCTCAAGAGCTCATCAATACCCAATCCCATTTCAAATCTTGATTAATACTTGAATCTAGCACCAACCTATTGGTTAGGTGCCACTTGTGGTGCAAGGACACAAATCCAATACGTTTCACATGTATAAATACAAACGTGCAATGGTGAACTTCCTGGTTTTCAGATTTTTTGGAGTGATAAGGTATTGGAAACTCCTGGTTAGAGGATAAGCTGTTCATTTACACAGTCTTGCTAGCCTACACGAGTATTGACTGCTAACTGGGTGCTTTGGATAAACAAATATTATTTTGTTCTAATATCTTCACATCTAATTAAAAGTCTCATTTTCAGTCAGGTTGTACTTAACTAAACACTAGCCTGAAGCTACAGGTTTGAGTTCCAGCCAATGAAAATGAGACTGAATAGGAAATATAACAATTAAATTTCTTCTGAAATGGGGGGTTACAGAACAAGTATTTTCAGTTTTGCAGTGACCTTTAAGAACATATTGTATTTTCTGTTATAATTACCTCTTCTACCTTAAGGCATAACTGCTCTTATGATCGAGCTGGCAAGCAGCTGCTTGTACACAGTGTTTTCAGTAACAATTGCTATGTTTAGGAGTTTTTGTATACTCATTATTTAATACTACTAAAATTATTAAAATTGTTTCAACATAAACCTGCATTTCAACAATCGTTTTAAGTTCAAAACAATCCAAAATATTTTTTTTTCTCCATCTTCTATTTACAAAAAGGTATCTAAAAAAAAAAAAGGTATTTCTTTCCAGAAAATAAAAGGTATCAACCAATATCCAACAACTAGTCTCATCCTTCAACACTATGAGAAAAATGAACTTTCACTATCTAAATAACCATTAAAAAAAAAAAAAGTAAAATACCAAGAGTAACAAAGCTTCAAAAATGATAGGTATTACAAATATATTTCATACACACACACAATGATCCAGTCTGTTGACCCATATCACAATTAATTGAGGTGACTACAGAGTTATACTTAATCTCGTTCTTATATTTTTTGGTACCATCATTATTGAATTCTGTCCTAGACAATGGCACAACTTCAGCAATTCTAGGTAGCGTGTATAACGCCTTGCTTTTTTTGCAAAAGACAGGCTGGACTCATCTTTGGTCCTTGATATCATCTATACTGTGGGAAAAACTAGGAAAACTCTCTGCATACCACATAGCACTGAGCTGACAGCTGCTTTCTGGCTTTTATATGCCACAGAAAAAGCAGCTCCCTGCCCACCTGCCTTCAACTCATCTCTCACCAATTATAGCCTATCTGGTTTTTCTTCTGCAGTTTCGCGTGAGTTTAGGACTAACTGGCACGTGGTCCTCCAACAATGTAACGTATTCACCACTTAGGGACTATTTTTGTTGTACAGAATCGTGGACACAAATGCCTTGTTACACAGACTCTGAGTACAAGTCGACAGCGTTAGACAGAAAGCTCAAGGGGAAGGGGACGAGGGGATATTCTGCTTCATTAGTTTGAGTTATTTGTACTTTATTTCAGTTTACAAACATGTTGCTGCTCAAAGCCAAAGCTTAGAAGCACACTTGAGAATTCTTCCTTACTATAACCAACATGAAAAGTCAGTCTCAGAAAGTTGCTTAAACCTCAGTGGAAGCTCAAGTAACAAAACCTTTCTGTCACAAGGCACAATGTCTTACCCTCTGACGAAGTGTAATTATTGTTATACTAGAGATTCAATTTTAAAATATCTTTAAGAAGCCTCACAATTTTTTCTTCTAGATAAGCCATTACTAAGATAAATTGCAGCTTTCCTAGAAAATCAGCTTTCCACCAACTCTACATAACTTAGAGAAACGCTATACCATGCCTCCTACTACAACGTAATGTTATAATACTAAAAAAAAAACAAAAACTATTCACACACACACAAAAAAGCTTACTTACTTATCTCCATTTTGCTGTTTTTCTTTTGTAGTAAACGACCATTACATGCAGACACAGCAACTTTCCAATTTCTGTCTGCCACTGGTGATTTCTACCAGGTGCAAGAAATTAATGATGCTTCATGAAAACCATGTGTGTGCTGTAGATCGGCAATGGGACTTGAAGGCAACTAGAATCTGTTGCAACACAGTAAAAAAAAGGATCACATGTAAAATTAAATTAAACTTAATTATTATCAACTCAAAAAAATAAAATAATTCATACAAACAAAATTATTTTATCTCTATCAAGTGAAAATTGTTTTCCAACAGGTATTGTTCAGCATACATAGACGTATCATTAAAACATTAATATTTTTTAAGTTTCTTTTTTATGTTTCTTTTGAATTATTTGAAATGTATGTGCAGAGTGCCAAAAATAGACAGAAATTGCCTGTTCCTAAGAAAGCATCCTCCAAAAAAACAGGGGAGAGATAGAAAAGGGAATTCATAGTTTCTGATTTGCATTTAATAAAGAGTTTCAAGCAAGTCCATTATTAACATTCTTTATCTGATTCTACAAATAAAGGTTCTTTTGTGTTAGCATATTTTGCTAGACTTCACCATTTCAAAGCAGATCAATTTGTGAATTAAGTTCTTGAAACAGATACTTTTCATGTCTAGGAATAGAACAAAATGAAGAACTGAAGTAACTGAAGTACCCAATTGCAAAAGATCTGTCAACAATTCTTTTCATAAAGCCCAGTTCTCAAGAGGTTACAATTATCACTGCATGACATTTTTCAGGAAAATAATTTTGCCCTAGATGGCTTTCTGTTGTATAGTTGTTGTGTTTTTTTTTTTGTTTGTTTTTTTTTCCCCTTTTCTTTAAATGAATAATGACAGTTCCCGTATCTGTAAGAGGAAAAATACACATTACCTTACAATTTACACTTCTCTCAACAACCTGAAGAGAGGACCTTAGGCTAGGTTTGGACTATACTCATTTCTGCTTCTCTGATGCCTGAACTGAAAGTTTCACTATCATGAAATCTAATAATAAAATTTAGGGGTAAACTCTGATATCAATCTTAGCTTTGAAGATTTATCTGTGGCTTGGATCATAAAAACAAACAAACAAACAAACAAACAAAAAAAGCCACAAATAGCTTTAGAGCAGCTCTCCTAAACTAGTTAAATAAAATGTGTGTTGTTTTTTTTTGACGCATCCATATACTCTCTCAAAATTTTAATGCCAGTAATGAAAAGCATCCACTGTTTGGGGAAGGTAAGAAATGCTGCTTGGCCTCTTATATCATAGCTTAAATCAAAATTGACAAGAGACAAAGACAAGTCATTTGCATGTTTGCATTCTAAATCATCAGGGGAAACATGGCAAGGCTTTCTTGTTGCTTATTAGAACTATTATTTTTATAGACTTCTGCAAAGGTTAGAAATAATAACAGTCAATTTTACGTTGTTTGTCATTGGGGGAAATTCAGAATAAACTGACATAATAATGGTGATATGCAACATTTTTTCTATGTTTCTGAAAGTTCCTATTTTGTAATTTTACTTTATCCTTTTATACTCAAGGGCTTTGCCATACGTTCTTTAGAAAAAAAAAATAGTTTTTCTAGTTTAAAAAGAGGGGCCATCGCAAATGTTAGAAACACTCTTGATCATCTGTGCTTATCTGAAAGGATTCAGAATATTAATTGTTTACATTGTGGTACTGTTGTACTTCTTTACAAACACAGCTTTTTAGACAATCTGGGGCTGGAGTACATAACAGGTTTAAAGAGTTACAATTTCTAGCAACTTCCTTAACTCAGATCTTTTCTGTATGCTGTAGACAACTTAATGCATCCCATACAAAATTCTCAAGGTCCTTTTAATATGCAACAGCCACGAAGCCATTTTTTCTTGTTATTTTCTCCTGAATCATAAGTGCACTTGGCAAGAACTCAAAGCATACATGGCTGCTGATGTTTCATACACTGGCAGAGAAGGTGAAGGTTGAATCACTCTAACACTTAGGAATCGCTTTGGAATAGCTCTTACAGGTTTGGAAAAAGCTACTCGCTCTCCCAGCTACAGAAATGTTACACTACACCCCTACAGACTGAAAGAGATACAGATACACAATTGACAGAGAAAGCTATTGTACTTCATCGTACACTCTATTCCCTGAACCTTGGCAACAAAGGAGGAGTTGAACCTCCTTTGTGGGAGGATGATTACTGAATTGTGCACCTGGCATGCACAAGGCCTTTCTGTCCTTCATTGATTGCTGTGGGCATCAGAAGTGAATGAAGAAGAGGGAAGATAAATTGTTCTAATACTCAGTTTCCCAGCAGATAAGCACTGAGCTGGGGCACTCTTTCCTGGCTTCAGGTAGACCTTCAGGTATTTTTTGAATTCTGGAAGAAGTTTATTTATATTCAGAGCCCTTAAAATAAATATTACCTCACTTTCAGCTGTCTCAGAGTAACTACGTCTCTCTTTCTGTAACAAAGCAGTAAGCTCATCGTCTTGCCCAGGGCCATAAACTTCTCCCTTAGCCCAGGGGCTTTACAAACCTCCTCTTTTAACTATCATCTTGAACGACTCCTTCCTCCTCCCTCAGAGCTGCTGCAGCCTGATCTGCAACCCCCTGCTCAGTCCCCACCTGCCCCTCCTCTCAGTGTTCATACCTTCCAGCTTGCCCAGGGGCATCTCCTAACACCAAACACCTGGGTCTCAGCCAGCTGGGAGAGGAGCTCTGCTTGGCCCACTCCTTGGGACTTCTAGTCACAGACCTGAAAGAAACAAGCAGTTGAGTGTGCTTTGGGTTACTTATGGTGATATTAGTCTAAAGATTAAGTAGCTAAGAAACTAGAAGTTTGGGGGATTCATGTGCAGTTCTGAGTACTACAAAAAGGGCTTCAGAGATAAAGATTCTTAGAAAACTAACAGAATTCATAAATGTGCTTTCTCAGAAGATACGAAAACAAGAAACGAACAAACAAACAAAAAAAACACAACAGTATTTAGCTCAGTATTTAGCTACTACAGGGAACTGACTGATAGACATTGGATTTTTAAATATGTATATCACTGAGGGCGTACGTTCTTATATAAAATAAATTATAGAATCAGTTTAAACAATGATTTTATCCCCCCCCCCGGTGAACCTGTTTTTGCTATGACTTCCTTACCTGCTTCTGTATCATTAGTTTTGCCCTAGGGAAATATGGTGGAGAGCACATAATGTGAAAAATGAGCACTTCACAGGTACTGCAATTTTGTTTTATTTACATATTTGGGCAGTCAAAACCTGTGGAGGTTGTTGGTTTTGTTTGTTTTAAATCATACGCATTTTAACTTATGTCTAGCAACAACTATCTGATCCAAGAAGCAAAGAACACCTTCTCCAACACCAATATCCATCTCAACCCCATCCTCATCTGCTATTAGCCTGTAATGTAGAGAGGGAGGAACAAGCCTGCGCTCCAAAGCTCCCAAGCTAAACTCGATGTTTTCAGTGATCCAATTCCTTTAAGCTTTTTGCAGCTTGGGAATTTTTCTGCCATAGAAATCTGAGATATACTAAGGATACAAATTCACTTTTCTTAATGAGATATGGACAGTTTCATTTAAATGTTGCTCTTTGCTCCTCACAATTTAGAAGCGGTCAACTAAGTTGCCAAGTATTTTATCATCAATTAACAAACACTAAACTGTAAAGGACAAATTTTATCGCTCCCTTATCTGCACGACTGCTTTTGTTCGCATGCCTAACAAGTTATTGCCTAAAGAAAATCCATTCCTCATAGTTCAGTCCAAAAAAAGGAAAAAAAGGAAAAAGAAAAACCAAAAAACCACCACTGTTCAGATTGCGAGGAGAGATGCTGGCCCTTTCTGTGGTGAGAATACCTGAACTATTCATGCTGTCATCATACTATTAACACCTGCACGAAAAGCTGCTGTAAGTTTACTTTATAACTAGAAGGACAGTAAGCTGCTGGGGAGGGCGGCATTCAGCTGCTACAGATCCACTCGCTACCCATAATTCTCCAAAGTTTTCTTTATCTAATCTTATCTTACTTTGGCTGTGAAAACTCGATCAGATCATGCTTTTGAGCAATTACGTTTAAGCACATGGCTGCCAAGTTTTACTACCACGCTGGATAGGATGGTGGTAAGAAGATTCTAGAAAAAATGTTATGTAATGACTCACATGGAGCTGCTAATAATATGGAGGTCAAAATTAGGTCAACTGTCTCATCACAAGCCCTTTAAGTCTCATTTTTTTCAGGTAACATATACTCCAGCATTGCCTTAAAGGCACTCAGCCTTCACTCTGTTATGTTTCCTTGTGGCTGGCTGGTTTTTGTTGGTTGGTTTTTGTTTCTGAATTGAAAAGACTAAATAAGACACCGTTTATTCGGGACGTAATTCTGAACAAGATCTTGCAAACTGGCCCTGGTACATTCCCTTCTAGAAGGTAGGGAAAAGCACAGCTGACAAGAATGTTTCTCAACAAGTACCGGAGACACAGAACAGTATCAGTTATAAACTTTTATTACGTGCTTTTTCAAGTACCCACAGCAGGCACCACAGCAAAACCGGTTTTGTTGAGCTAGCCACAGATCTCAGTAGCAGTAATACCTCTGCCTGTTTTGTTAACCATGTCCCAGTCATCTAGTGACTAATCCTTTTGTTTTGATATTTTGTCAATGTCCAGAAGCTCTACAAAAGCTTACAATAAAATACAAATACTAATAAAAATAAAATTTTAAAAGCCTGTTGTCGCTGTGCTTTTTTCTCTAGCTGGATTGTAGATTATGGCTGTGTTGTACGACTTGTTCTCGCTCCTCTCCCCCCTACCCCCTCAAAAAAAAAAAAAAAAAGGGAAGAAGAAAATGAAAACAAATACTGCTTAGCCAACAAAAATTACTTAATTATTCTTCCCCTGTGCCACAGAAGTCTTTGTACCCAGCATGTGTGGCACAGTGCAATAAAACCACGGAGTTAACTTCTTGCCACAAAAGAGCTGTGAGTGTCTGGGCTGCGTGTGAGTCACGGCACGATTTCCGCCCCCCCGCTTTGACCTAGGCTATGGAGCCCTCCACGCTGACTCAGCAGCCTCGACCAAGGTATTGAAGAACTGGAAAGAAAAGAACTTGTGTCACCCTGTTCTCATCCAACTACCACCTGCAACACAGATTGAAACATAAGGAACTCTTTATCCTTAAAGAATCTTCTTGGGAGTTGGTACACGAGCGTGAAGTGCTTTCCTGGTAGGCACTGAGAGCTACCATTGTCGGACAGACTACTCAGACCTCCAATTACTTCTGTCTGTACATCGACATTGGGTCATGAGATGGACTTAACGAGAAGTTTTACTGGTGGGAAAGGACCCAGGAAACGCGTTTCCTAGCAGGGCTCTTTCAATCTCTCCGGGCAGCAAACCTAGGTGCTGGAGGTGGCATAACTCTGTCCCTAACAAGGCACAATCGACACACGGTATTAGAGACATAAACAATTGTAGGAACCTTACTTTGAACAGGTAAATGATGGACAGTGACCTATTCCTTGAAGTCCTCCTTTTCTCTTTTTCTTCTGGTAATCAAAAATATTCTCTTGCATGTCACTCAATCCTCTGTAGTTTGCTGTTTGTAACTGTTACGTTTTGCATTCATAATCATTATAATAACATTTTTTCATCTTGAAATCCAATCAGTTTTCTACATTACAGTATGTAAACATACCTGCCTATACAGTCACACAAAATTACAGAAATTAGAAGCTGCTAATAACTTCCAATTAACTGTAATTGATATCATCACCATTTTCCCATCTTACATAAAATTATTCTGCATCGGAAAATACGGAAATAATAATTTAGACAAGATGAGAGGAATATATTGTCTTGAAATGACAATTTAAATCGATGAGATATTAAGCTTTAACAAGTGCATTGAGTGTTTTTCCCCCATACACAAAATATGAACTCTATTCAAACCCTATGAAAACCTAACACGTAATGAATTTCCATCATTTTAGCTGGTTATTCTGTAACAACATATAAAATGAACCAGATTGGTGAATAATCCTAACAACAAGGGAGGGGAAAGAGGCTTTTAAGTCTTATTATATCATTTGACTAATAATGTTTCCATACGGAAAGTGTCTCCACACTTAGAAAATACTTGAAGACAAATACTGTCAGATAAACAGTACTTGAGAAAGGAATCCTGACATCTTCCACGGTACCCCGCAGAACAGTCCTGAAAAGCTCATTCCTGAAAACCATTTCAACGGAGCACAAATGTGATACTGACACCAGTTTAGCAGAGACAGCGCGGAGAACAAAAACCTGGGTTACTGAGAGGGCTTTGTGAACTTGTATGACGCTGCGGATTTCACAGAATCATCTTGAAAAGGTGACGAATACCGAGTCTGTCGCCATGCAAACTCTATGACATATGGTCAATAGATTGTTGGTAAATATTTAATAAAATGAAACATTAGCCTCTGACACAAAGCCTCTAGTATTACAAAGAAGCAGAGGTACAGCAACAAAGCACGTGCTCTCTTTTGACAATGGTGCTGTTTCAGGTTGCCCCTACCTCCAGACTAAAATTAAAACTCAGTCTGTTACCACAGTGTAACACAACTCAGCAAAAGAGGCCTCGGTAGACTTGCTTTTTAGTTAAACCTGGCTTCTATGCTTCAACAGCTTGACAGCAGCGTAAGAGTATATTGTTTTTGCTGGAACATCTGTCCTTCAAGAAACGACTATTCCTACTTTAAAATCTTTGCGGTAAAGCCATTAGAGTTGGGCTGTGCTTGGCTTTTTTTTTTTTTTTACCCTTCTTCTATTATGTTCTAGCTTGTGACAGGTGTCAGATGGACATGTAAAGCAGGATTGGTGCTTCTATGTTAGCAGAAAATAGTAAAACATCTGAATTTCCTAGTCACAACTGCTGGATTTTATAAAGGACTAATTAACTTGTACTTTTGGAGCTGTGACTTAAAATCAGAATCACGAGTAAAAATAGGTTTGGCAGCTTCAGTTCCAGTGGAACTCCATCGGTAGAAAATAACATTTCTGGAAGCTCCATTTGCTGGAATGCAAAATGCCCACATTCAGATGTACCGTGCCAGAGTTATGTGTGAGATTGCCAGTGCTGCCAATCCAAATCCCCAAATCCTTGATGCATTTAAAAATCTTTACTTTTAAGAACAATGAACATTGAGTGTTTTTTTTCCTCGTGTTTTCCTATTTTTTACATATGTAGGGTCACACTCGTTTCAACACATTCTAATTTAGCACCAAAAGGCTATAAATATAATTTCCTCAGTGAAAACCAAAACACGAATGACACAGCTGAGGTTTTAAGCTACCAAGTTCCTTGACAAAAAGTTAAGTGGTAGAAGATAAAAAATATAAGAGCCATTATAAAGACTGACAAAGCCACATTGTACGTGGACAGCATACGCCTGCCAAATTTCTGTGATGGAATTAATCAGCCGTCAGAAACCTTTATCTCAGCCCTTTTGCTACAACTACTCCACTTCCCTGTAGAAGCAGGAACCTACTGCTGTACAGACTTACTACAGAATGGATGCGAATGAGAACGGATAAGCTGGATAAATGAGTTTTACTGACTGGCTAACAACAGGTGGAGTTCCGAACATATGCCTCAAAAGCTGTTATCCAACAACACTTTTTTTTTTTTTTCCAAATTAAATTAAGCAAAGGACCGCACATTTAATAGCAGCATTTTAGATTAAACATTTCTGAAATCTCAAAACTCTCCTTGTCCAAAGAAGAGGCAGAGTTTTTATTCCCAATAAAACAAACAAATAAAAAACAAACAACAAACAAACAAAACCCAGCCTTTTTAAACATAAATTTACCCTGCTAGGTCAACAACATTTCTTTAGGACAGTCAAACCCCCAAACTGCAATTATGCCTCTTTACATAATATTATAATCCTTAAACACTTCACCCAGTGTTATCTGGCTGTAAGTTATTTTCTGGTCAGCTTACTTATTTCAGTGCTTCATTATTCATAGTCAAAATTTCAGCCAAACTAAGAACAAACACATATGTAATACTGAAAAAAAACCCTGGCATCCATTCAAATTACTAATAACATTTTGAACATTTGTTATTTAAGTTTGTTTAATTCGTTCCATCTTAAAGTGTGTAACAAGGCAACTTGTCCTATGCATCATCATGAGATCTTCCATCACCCAATCACATATCAAGAAAACATGAAAAAGTCATACTGGAACAGCATCTGTTATAGTGGTGAAAGTTCTGCAGTTATTAAAGCTGATACCGAACACAAATAAAGTCCACTAGATGGCATAAAGCAATAGATATCATGATAAAAATCAGAATGAAAACACTTTGTCATGACATTTATTGATTTCTTTTATGACAAAAATACGGTGAGAGAACAAATTTATGTTTACTGGAACATTAATAAATAATAATTGCTTGCCTTCTACAATAAAAACACTATAAATGGAAATGCTGAGGACACAAGCTGACCTATGGAAAAGTCAGGTAATATAATGAGTCAGGTAATAATAATGAAGATTATAAATACAACCTGAACTCTGCCCTTTGAGATCACATATTCTAGTACAATATTATTACATGATCACACAATGCTTTAAAAATAATAAAACACGATAATCTGTTTTTTTATACAGTTTTCTTCTCAGAGAGAGAGAAAGATAAGAGAAAAAGTAACAATTTTCTACTTTATAATATTCAAAGTGACTATGCCTCATTTTTGTTAACAGCTGTTAACAAGACATCATGTTCAAGAAGGAGACCTGGCCTGGAAAATTTCATCCTGAAAAGTGAGTACTTCGGTAAATTATGGGTACTTCTGAAAGGCAGGTTTAAAAACGCGTGCATGTGTTTAATCATAGCAGTCATGAGTACTGTAACCTTTACATAGAGGCTATTGCATGTTTCCTGTATGTAAAAGAATATTAATTAACTCTTCTCCACAACTCTGTGAAGCACAATACAAACACTCAGTGGTTTCATTTTCTGAACAGCTTTGCCAGATTGGTTTGTGTTCCCTACCTGACAAACGTGGAAACTGAGACAATGACCTGTTAAATGACTTTGATTCATGGTCATGCAAGAGAAGACAAGAGAATTTCAATACAAGAATTTCGCAATCATCCATCTACTTGCCTTTATGCCAGGTGTACGGCAGACTTCAGTGTTTTCTCAGAGAAGACAATAAACATGTCTTGAGTATTTCCGAAAGCCTCATTTTCAATTCACAAAGGACACTTATATATTCCAAGGCCCTACACGCGCTGCTTTCTTCTAACGTTCAAATACACGTATTCAGTTACTAGATTCTAAATAACTTAAAAAATGCCCAGGTTCTTCATTTGCTTGAAGGATTTGAGTTTAAATGCAAAATCAAGTGAAAGATAGAGTCCCACTGGAGAATGTCAGGTAGTTGTGAGGGGAGGCAGAAGTTTTACATCTCAGGGAGGTGAAGAGTAACCCAACAGTTAGGTGCAGAAAAAGGACTCCATGTATAACTAAAAGTCACTTGCATACATTCTTTTATTCTCAAATTAAGAGAGAAGAAACATTGTCTCCTATATAGGAAAAGAAGAGAATGTGCTTCTGGTTTTAAGACAAAAATTAAGAGCAAAGGCTGGGCTCCGACTACCACTTTGACACAAGGAAATCACAGAGTGGCTGAGGGTGGAAGCGGCCTCTGGAAATCACCTATTGCAAGTCCCTGCTATGGCAGGTGGCTCAGGGCTGTGCCTGGTTGGGTCTGGAATCCTCAGGGATGGAAACAACACTCCCTGGGGGCAACCTGTGACATTGTCTGAGTGCCCTGAGTAAAAAAGCTTTTTCATGTGCTTAAACAGCATTTCCTGCATTTCATTCAGTCGGCGTCCATTACCTTTTGTCCTCTCACTGGGCACCAACCAGAAAAGTCTTCCTCTAGCTTCTTTGTTCCACCAATCAAGTATTTGTATGCACTGGGAACATCTCGCCCAAGCCTCATCATTTGCAGGGTGAACAGTCCTAAATCCTTCAGACTCTCCTTATGACAGACGCTCCAATCCACCTCTCCTCATGATGCTCCAATCCACTAAATCATCATTATGGCCCACCCTGGATTTCCTCATCCGTGTCTTCCTTAGGGAGGCCCAGAACTGGACTCAGCACTCCAGCTGTGTCACACCACTGCTGAATAAAGAAGAACCATCTCCCCTGACCTGCTGGCAATGCTCTTCCTAATGCAGCCCAGAAGGCTGCCAAGGCTTCTTTGCTGCAAGGAGATACTGCTGGCTCATGGTCAGACTGCTGTCTGCCTGGACCTTCAGTCTTTTTCTGCAAAGCTGCTCTCCAGCTGGTTGGCCCCTAGGCTGTACAGGTGCATGGCTGTGTTTCTCTTCAGGCCCAGGATTTTTCATTTCCCTTTGTTGAACTTCATGAGATTGCTCCTTACCCATTTCCCACAGCCTAATGAAGTCCCTCTGATCAGCAACACATCCATCTGGTCCACCAAGTGCTCCTCCTAGTTTTGTATCATCTTCAAACTCGCTGAGAGTGCACTCTGTTCCATCGCCCATGTAATTAATGCAGATATTAGATGTTACGGGCCCCATTTTAGCCACTTCTGGATGCACAAGAAGAAACAAAGATCAGGAAATTGATTTACAATCCAAAAAGATGTCATTTGCAGAGAGTTGGATAAAGCGTTCTGCATTACGGAATGTAACAAAGGATGCCATTTGTCCTCGGCGTAGTGTTGATATTTATTGATAGTTATTCTCTTCAATTTTCCAACCAGACTGTTCCACAAATGGGAACTTACCTCTTTGCGGTAGCCAACAGACCCAAGCATTCAATGTTAAGTATTGGTAGCAGCCAAATTGCTACAGGATTTCTGACAGAAAAGTAGTCTAACAAAAGATATCTATGTCTTTGTTTCTTCTGCTGTCATGTTTCTAGCTGTGTAGATGCAGCAAGCTTTGCATGTTGTCCTTCGCTGCTGTTTAATTAGCTCTTCTATGTACCCTGCAAAGCCATTCCCTGCGTGCTTTCTCTGCATGCTTTTGCGTGCTTGCTCCTTACTTACCTTATGTTGAAGTGTTCTTTAACATCTTACGTAAGACTTTTCAGCAAAGGGATACTGAAGATGTGACAACAGGATGACTTTCTTTGTGGATAATGAGTCAGATTTGGTACCTTTGCATTAGTCATTCAGGCTTAGTTTTCATAAGTGCCCCAGTCACCAGGATAGCTTATTTTTGTTCAGTACTTTCTTGATGTGCTTTTACACAACTTCAAAATTAATTTGAGCTTCTGAGAAGCGTCAGTCTCTTTGACGACTGAAATTAAAGCCTATTTGAAATGGAGTGTTCTTGGGCCATTAACATTTTTTAGCTAATTATTATTGCAAAAATAACATATGGCTGAGCTGTCATTCTGCCTCTAATGCGCTGACCTCAAACATTGTGCCTAGAAAGCAAACTATTATATAATGATACATGGCCTTTCATGACTGTTATCCATAAGCCAGCCGCGTTACGAGCAGCAGTGGGACATCTATTTAGGAAGCATACAAATGTTTAAATGTGCATTCCTTCTAATACAATTTTAAAACAAAAGTTGCTCACAGTTAGTTGAACGTAAAGGAAAAAGCAGATGTTACTTTACTTGTTTTAATCCTTACTGAGAAATATGTTATCTTATTAAAATCCTATTGGAATACTAGATGATACTCATTCCGTCTGTACTCATATCCCACAATAGCCTGAAGTCGTTTCAAGGGTTTGGTTTGATTTGATTGTATATTTTAATGCTTAAGCAGCAGGCTTATTTGTTCGTGTAAAAAACATGTCTGGCATTCCAACTTTAAAATTCACTCTGATACAACTTGAATGCTGAGTTTCCAGCATGAGAAGGCTGAAAATAATATTTAAGCGTTCCTTTAAAAGACAGGTTACATGGAGAAGCCAAAAGCTGACTAAATTCAATCATCTGTACGCTGTCCTAACTAGTAACATGTAACACAAGGATGAGAGAGAGTGTGAGAGAATGCCAATCTTTTTCCGTCCCTTTATGAAAATGAGGATCAATAATACAATTTAAAAAGCCCCTCGAAATGTCAGGTGTCTGTTATGTACGCATGCCTACCATTAAAAATAAAGGTTTTATTCTCTGCCAGAACAGAATACCTTTAAACATAAGCTTATGGTTTTGATAAATTAGGCTAGAACAGTAAAGCTGGTCATAAAACAGAATTCCAACTCTATCAGAAATTCTGAAAACTTTTTCAAACTTGTTAAAAAGAATCTCCCTCTCTCCCTCTTTTTTATTTTAATCAGAAAAGGACTTTTAACAACTGTTCCTAAAGCTTCTGGAAGCAACAAGTCAACTTCAGGAGCCTGCACGCTGGGAAGCCTGGAATCCGAGAAAGCTGAAGACAATGTAGTCTT
The DNA here is from genome assembly GCA_011076525.1 of Nettapus auritus. NCBI lineage: Eukaryota > Metazoa > Chordata > Aves > Anseriformes > Anatidae > Nettapus > Nettapus auritus. The sequence goes on from CM021769.1 coordinate 57,787,510, forward strand.
CCTACGGGCTTCCCTGGAACCTCATTAGCACAGCAATTTTTGTGAGGTATTCGATACAAAGATCACGGTGGATCAGTTTCAGTACTGAAACTACAGAGTCTACTATAAGACTTTTTTTTTTTTTTTTAAAAGTATTTTTAAGATCTACCTCTTTAAAGTATTCTAACATGTCAAAATGAAAGTTGCTCTAAGTTCACTTAGATAGTAAAGAAACAGAAGGAAGAGTTAATATTCCAAACAGCAAATATCCTTCCCTATCTTGTTGTTGGACAGTGCAAACGTCAGAACAAGAAAACAATCTGTATAAAATTGGTAATGGTTATTGGATCTTCTCAGTTACGCTGGCCAAAGATCAAGCATTACAAAGGAGTGCTGGAAAACAGAAGATGCAGTACAGCTTAGCAAAGACCATTCGTATCTATCACATAGATGGACCACTTACAGTCAGGGACTAAACTGAACCCTCAGTCGCTACAGAAGCTGAAGATGCTAATGAAGTACCAAGTCATTGCAGTATTAAAACTCAGAGATCTCGTCCATGTCTGTGATGAAAGCTATCCTGTTCTTAATAACCTCAGGTTACATTCTCAAGGGTATCTTTGTTGAAATCTCCCCTCTGAGAATTGTTTTGAAAATCACTCTGCAGAACTCTTCATTTCGGTCAGCACCCATCAGCTGTGGCTGAAGTATCTCTCCGTAAGTATTTACTAAGTTCTTGGATTAGACAACTGCTTGCTAAAAGGTGGAAATTGTATCTCCTGAAAGTTTGTTGTGGAAACAGAGAATAGCAGTGTTTGTTTACACTTGCTACAAACCATTTTGTTAATCTTAAGCAAATATTGTTCCTAACGTGATCAGAGCCTGCCAAACGAAGCACTTCATCCAGCCTCATTAGGCAAACCCAGTTTCTTCTTCAGGCAGTTCAACGAACGTCTTCATTTGTTGCCAGGTTACTCCAGCTCTAATTTCATTTGCCAAAGGAAGGTTGGAATCGGCAGGTATCGGAAGATGCCACAATAAAAATGGGCTGGCACTTTTTACTAAGAAATTACTCCCATTTGATGATGAATTTACAAGTCAACACAATGAGTAGCGGCCTGAAATCAGTTTGGGACATAAATCTGCCCGTAACTAACAGGGGGGTTCTCAGGATACTCTAAGAAACAGCCCCACCAAAGTGCGTGCTTTAAGAAGAGAGGAGAATACAGATGATCTTCTGAGCTTTCAGTTTAATTGCTGTCACCGAATTGATAAGATTAATTAAAAAAACTAATTCTGAATTTCCACCTTCCCTGTCAGAACAGAATTCTGGTCAAGTCATAAAAGATAAAGTCTGTGCCAGGGGTATTAGTGGCACTAGAAAAGCATCTTTGAAAACTATTACTTTCCAAGTATGTTGCAACTCTAGAGAAGTATGTAAAACTTTGGACTGAAAGGCAATCTTGGGCAAAATGTTACATTTTATTCTGACTCTATTTTTCTACTGACACTATTTTTGGTACAAAGAGTTCTTTCTATTGCAGCAAATATATTTCAGACCCTTTGTCCTTGCCAGACAGCAGTAGAGCAAACAGCTCCCCACCACCACCTTTTTTTATTTTATTTTATTTTATTTTATTTTTTTTTTAACTTAACAAACTAGGAACATACAGCAGGGAGATGAGTAAGCAGGCAACAAAGGTATGTTTTCAACTTCCCAAAGATATAGCAACTAAATCTACTTCATTAAAAGAGAGCTGTTCCTTTATATTCTTCCTCCCTATCCTGGCCACTGGCAAAGTTGCATTATTATCCTATGAGTCATTCCTTCTTCAAAATCTCTCTCTGGGTAGTACTTGTTAATTAAACTTTCTCATCCTCTCTTTCTCTCTTACAGTTGTTGGCAACAGTCTTGTATCCTCTCTTTTGAATAGCCATCTATATGTAATCTCCCATTATTAGAGTGGTAGGAAGGAACTGACTATCTTTTACCATGTGTGCCTGTTGAACATAGTTACTAATTATATCAAGTATGCCTCGTGAGTGCTACTGGTGATTTAAATAGTACATTTTCTTCATCTCTTTAGGACAATGTCATCTATTGTACGATGTTTCTATCTGATTCTTTGGTGGCATTTTAGCTACTGAACTTGAAAAGTTCTTCAATTGCATAAAGAAAAATGTGGAACATCTGTCCCTTCTCTGTGGATGTGACTCTGCAGTAGCAAAAGCAGCCTGCTGCTCAGAAATGCAGAGTAGGAAATTAAATGTCATTTGAATACGTGTGGTAATAATAGCCTGGTGGCAGTGCCACAGCCAAAACCACTACTCATCAGTGTTGTATCTAGTAAAATTATATATACTGAGCTCTTATTTCAATTTTATGAGATGACAGGAGAACATTTTTCACAAAATCTAGGAGGTTTCACTCCCAGCCATACAAACATACATAGATACTTCATGATGTCTCTGTCCTATAAAATATATGGAGAAGTAACTGAGCGTGAACAAATAACCTGGGTACGAGTGAAAGGATAATATAGCTCTTAATTATACTCAGTGAAACAAAGTCACAGACTGGCTCTGCAGATGTCCAAGAAGGTAGAGCTTGTATCTTTATCCAGTCACTAACTGCATTGCTCTGTACAGAGTAACAGCTCTAGCTCTATGCATATGGCAGGGTAGGAAAAGTGAAAAACAATTGAAAAATAGCTGATTAATTGGAAGAACGAGGTAAACAGAGAAGTAAAAAGGCCAGAATGAAGCCTAAAGATCATCACCTGAAATCAGACCTCCACTTGGAGACTACTGTAGAAATGAATAATTAGAGAGAATATGAAATCTGAATTGGAAGGTATAAAAATTTAGCGGTAGTGATTTAACCTAGGCCAAGGAAATCCTGGAGCAAAACCAGGGCAAGAATCTACCTCTTGGAAAATTCAGTCCAGACCTCATCCAGAAAACCATCCTCTTCATAAGCAGAGACAAAACAACACAGATTGCTGCGCCCTGGGTTGCTATGAATCTGCCTTAACGCTGATCTGGTAAATCCTTGAAGGTCCCTTTGAGACCCTCGTTTCTATGGATTTAACAGGAAGATAAAGATAAGGAGAATGGGCCATTATATGTGTGATGTTTGATCTTTTTATTTCTGTCATGTATGAACATCAAAAGCATTTGTTGGGACTGCAGTTGTCAAATTGTAAGCCAGCATGTGAAAACAGCTGTCTATCCTCAGCACCAACAAACATGAATAGATCTGTCATCATAATTACAGCTCAGAGCTGGATTGTCTTCAAATACCAACAACAGTCTGCACTGTGAGAGATGTCAAATAAGCCTGACTCAACTGGTTTAGGATCCATTTTTCTAGAAAACGTAATGACATTCTCTTCTACGAAAGGTTGCAAAAGTTTCTGTGTAACAAAGCCTGTTCTGTCTGTTGGTCTCTCGTGCTAAATGTTTCATGACCTGCTAAAAGAAGTCATTCTAGAAATCATAAAATGATTTACACATTTAATAAAATAATTATGCAGTTTATTTATGTGCACATAATTTTAACGTGATTACACTCCAACAGTATTATTTCCTTATTACAGCAGTAACTGTCTTCTGATATTACTCTACGGATCTCTTACAAATGTTTATTTATACGGATGCAGTAGCTGAAGGGGGTTATAAGGGAATACTGAGACTCTCATCCCAAAAGAGCTCTACATTGGCAAGAAGTGACTGAGAGGTGTCTGAAAGTATCTTGTGACTTAGCAGCGATCTAGACAAAACTGAACTGGGAATCCTAGGAACAATAAAGTTCTGCAATGTAAATAGCACACCGTCAACACAGCTGGTCAGCAGACTTATCATGAATATTATGCTTCTTAGTGACAAGATGAGGCAAAAATAGGCTTATTCCAGGTAAAATGCGAGAGTCAGTCATTTCTCTTGGGACACAGGAGAAGAAGCCAAAAATTTGACTGTGTGAATCAGTTACCAGTTGCTGTTCTGAACCAAACCTGTGTGACAGGCCTGCATACTGACTTGCCTCAGGAAAGCAGATTACAGTTTTCCGACGTGCAGATTATAACCTGACATCCTGAAATTCCAACTTCGAATATCTGTTTCATTGCTCAGTAACAAACAAGGCAGGATACTCTGCTTCCCAGCACACATGACTCCTACATTCCTGAATTACTTCAATGATCGGAACAACCTACCATACAGTTGAAGCGTAAAAGTATTCCAGCGAAGTGAAACTACTGACAACTGGAATAATACTAATATAATGATCACTAATTGTCACTAATATTATTATCCACATAAATCAGTCTGGCTGTACAGAGACAGCAAAGATTTCTGCTTCTCAGCCTTCTAGCCTGGAGGTTGCACATATTTGACGTGAAGTTTTGTCAAATGTGCCCTTTCATGGCAAGGGGTAGTATTTTCAATGTGGAAAGTGAACTTTTCTTGAATTACTATATGGGGACGTATTTCTAGAAGAAATAGACATATTTCTAAAAGAAACAAACAGGGAAGAGGGAGAAGAATTCAAGAAATGGAAAAGGAGGGACTCTCTATAGTTGGCTGGTAATTTACTAAAAGAATAAACTAAGAGGGCTCAAGTCCGTTGTCACAGGATCTAGATATGAAACCCCTTGCTTGATTTGAGTCTATACATGAGGTTAACTATATAAAAAACGTGCAGGCACAGAATCTTAGAATCATTCAGGTTAGGAGGGACTCCAGTAGCTCTTTCAGTCTATCCTTCTGCTCAAGATCCAGGGAGCATCTCTTAGTTTGATTCTATTTTTAATATGGGTATGTGTTCCTGGAAATGTGAGGTATGTTCTGTTGAAATTTTTAATTAGAAAATACATAGTCATTGTTTGATGAAGACTTCGCAACTTAAATTAGTCCTAAGCAGCTCTCTGAAAAAAAAAAAAAAAAGTAAAGGTCTTAAAAGTCAATAACTATTTTAAAGCTCTCCCATCCTTAGAGGGTTAACGAGGTCACAATTTTTTAAGATGAAACTCTGGATTTTGGCTCTGTCATTAAACGTAGGCGCATTGTATAGCACTTACTCATGTAAACTGAATAGCTGGAGAGCTATGACTTGTAAACTTGCCTACTGCAACAAATAACAAAACTCAGGCACAAGACTACAAGAAAGGCTGAGCCCTTTCTGAAAGCCTGTTTACCAAAACTTAGACCAGGTTGTAAATTAAGCAAATACTAATGGTATTATCTAATGGTATAAGAAATTAAATAGTTTTAGCTAGATACAAAATACTTGCATCTGAATATATGCATTTTCCAACAGATATTTTAAAACCAAACAACAACAGTTTGAACTGTTCATTCAGGAACTCGGCCTGCTCAAGCTTAATTGAGGTTGTAATGATACAACCTAGGACAACAAAGTATTTGAGGTTTTACAAAGACTAATTCGTACCAGACTTCATGCATTAACACCCTTGAATTAGAAAAGCAGTGGTATCAAACTGATAGTTACCAATGGCATAAACGAGGGAAACGGACTGAAATAATATCTGGTGATGACTGCTCCCTAAGCTGCAGCTTGCACTGTATGAGTTCCAGCCTAACTTCCATATTACTGTTACTTTTTTTTCCATCCCTCTCTCCCCAGCAAGCCCAGCTATATATACGCCCTTGTTCACTGCATATGGGAACCAAAGACAGGTAAGGAAAGCTGTTGCCCATTTCATTTCATTTGTATGATACAGGTAGAGGGTTTCTCCCTCTGCCCCAGGACTCTCAGAATAGGATATGCATATTTGGGTGTTTATAAATGCAGATATAACCATGCACACATTTTTTTCATAATTTTTAGGTTACAAACAGCAAATCAGTTGGTACCAGTTCAAGATCTACTGCCAAACGACGACGCAAAACCATCTCAAAGGCACCTGTATGCAACATATGACATGCTCGTTTTTCATATTTTAAAAACAAGTAATGAATCCATGACAGAACTGAAAAGTCTGATTGGTTCAGTTAGAAGCTTGGAAACTCAGGAAAGGGGAAAATGAGGTTTCCTATGAAATACTAAATTCCTGCGTACCTTTAGAGTACTCTAGAACCACAGTGACTGAGGGAAGGTGATTACTTTGTAGGCCTGTAATCCAGAAAAGAGAACTTGCATTACAAAGAGGCATTCTCGTATAATATGGTATTGTTCCCCATGACTAAGATTTGAGGAATCCTTTTCGGATTTCTCACAGGCATATGTGAGCAATGTGCAAAGAACAAAGAACACAATGCACTATCAAATCTGCTAGTGATGATCTCAAAGTCAAGAAGTATCACATTACTTGGAGGTGTGGAGCTGAGCTAAAGGAAGACCTTTGAAAAATCAAAGAAACGTATTGTCTGTGGCATAATAGGCCACAATCATCACTTTGGACTACGCAACATAGCAAGAATAAATAGATATCCCTAAGAAAGAGCCCCTGAAACTCACTCATCTTTTCTGTGAGCCTGTAGAGGGAAAGAAAGAGAGGACATGTTTCAATTCCACCCTGACTAAATGGAAAGTACTTCTGTAACAGTCACTAACGTTTCTTAGATATTCTCTTTAATCACACACACAATAATGTAATTAAAGGTGCAAAACACTGAAAAATTAAAGGCTTGTCTAAAGAAATGGTGATTCACAAAGAATTGAATATACAGAACTTGGTTTGAGTCTGAGTCATGTGGAGCTCAGTGTACTACTGATTTTTGCCAAAGGCAGTTGTAATAAAGTTGAAAAAGATTAAAATTTTAAATATGATTAAACTCATTAAGAACTTGTTTTGAAGCTTAAGTGGATATGGCAGTAGAGGAGAGGATTGGATGCGACTGTGAATCACGCCAATTTCACTCTGAAAAACTGCTCTCCAAACACTTGAGTTGTATTCTGGTGTTAGGAACATGAGCTAAACCAGTTTCCCAATGTAGTATGCCTGTGAAAGTGAGAAAGTTCACTGACCCAGAAATACTGTTTGGTATAGCGCCTTTGCAAGTCCTCTCTCCTGCCAACCGTGTAATAACCTGAGGCTATATTTGCAACTGGTAGGGAATGAAGCTAAGGAGGAATGGCTGAACAAATTAAAGAAGAAGTTTTTTCAGTTTAGAAAGTTGTCAGAAGCTTGTAAACAGGTATTGAAGATGTGGTATGAGCCACATTCTGGAAATGCCATTTTCTCATTTCCTTCTATACAGCTTATTTAGATTATACAATTTCTAGACAATTAGATACAGATACAAGGATTCCCATTTCAATGAAATAAAAGAATTACAAAATTAGAGAAATCGATTATTATTTGTACAAAACACCATAATGATTCTCCAACAGTTTCTACTTCCCCTGATAAAATTCATGAGCACATCAACTAAAAAAAAAAAAATAAAAAAAATCTAGTTTTCCTGCTTTTTTGTATTACAAGTGAAGTATTCAGAATGATTCTTTCCTTTACTGCTACTAAAGGAGTAGAAGTAACACGTTGTCCATAGCTATGATAACCTGCATTTGCCTTTAATAATTACAACTGCATTTGAGGCTTCCATTAAAAATGCTGGTCACTGTCTTTTACTTCCAAAATGATTTAATATTTAAAGTAAGTATTTCCTTACACAACTGAAAAAGGAAACCTTTTTTAAACAAAGGTTAGAAATAACCAATTACTTTCCTAAGCCAAACACAGTAAAAGAGAACAAGGCAAAGAGAAGAAGGGAGGTCATACTGGAGCTGGATGACAGCCCCAAGGTTTAACTTTTCAAACTCAGGCATCCACATCTAAGAATGACACTTGAGAAATTTTACTGCACATGAACAAGTTTCTATGTTCAAATTAGCAACTACTTGTGCTTCCCAAAATTGGCTTTTGCTCCCAGAAATACAGGCTTAAAACCCATCATTTGTATTTTTATGTTTGAAATAAAAACATTTGTCCAGAGACTAAGATAAATATTCAATGAAGCTGTAGTCAAAACATATCCACCTGGATACCAGAACAGTCTTGTGGAATTTCTTATCTCATGTCATGAAAATAAAAAGTCAGAAACATAATATAGGAATAATCATGTGTCTGCCCAGGAAGATTTCTTTCCAATGTAGTTCCCATTGCAGACGAAAAATCAAAAGAACATCATACACTTTTCAAATTACATATTTAAACTATCCTTCCCGTGAGCTTCTTTTTATACTTCAACAAAATAGCACAAAGACTACAATGTCTTTGTTATTTTCAGAAATACAGGGAATGATTGAGCACTCCAACAAGGGGTGATGTGTTTTTTGTTTGTTTGTTTGTTTTTGTTTTTTTTTTTTCATTTTATTTTTTCTTTTTTTAGCGATTCAATTAGAAGAAGTATTCAAGATGACTTTATGAGAAGTCCTCAGAAGTTATCCGCTTTCCATTGATCCTTTTTGTGCCACAAATAACACAATCCTTTCCAAACAACTTCCAGGATGAAATAATTTTTCAAATGAAATAATTTTGCTACATCTTTAGGTAAGTGTTAAAAAGGAACATCATTTTTTGTAGAGCTTTGTTTGCTGAGGGAACTGAAATTTCAGGAGATTCAACAGTTTCTTTGGAATGCTCATTATTTTTTCATTACTTAAAAATGAAGGGAAATATACAGATCAGCAAATTTCATCAAAACCTCCAAAAGATCAGTTTGTTTTTTGGATAACGTTATTTTGACTAGGAAGAAAATCAGGAAATATGCATTGCTCCTCACCTTTCATGTGTTTAAATATCAATATACCTGCAAACTTGTTATTCTGACCTTTCTAGTTTTAAATTATTATTATTATTACTAGGAAGTACCCCTTATTTTCATTAAGTGTATCAAGGAATGTATCTTAGGAGATTAAATCCCCTTTTCTGAAGCCCAGATTGAGTTATACGGACCATTCAAACCACACTTAAATTCAAAGGGTTGTGGTTTTTGTGTGTTTGTTGTTTGTTTGTTTGTAAATGAACCTTAAAGAAGTAGGGCAACTATGCCACAGGTTTATAGAGCCAAAACTTTGGGCTCACATTGAACTGAAATGTACACATTTCATACCAAGCTTTTTTTTTTTTCCAAGGCAAAATTGATTTAAATGTTGAGCCCTGAGACTTCTCAAATTCTAAAGAGCACCTGTAATTTCTTAGTTATTATACCATTCATAAAGGAAAGAGTTCTGACCTAGCAAACCGTGGTGAAAAGAGTGCCTTTAAAGGTGGACAGTTTTGCATAACATTAGGGAAACTTTTTGTGTGAAATTGTGTAGGTTCGGGTCTAATTAATGGCTATCTTCTCATGGTTTTCATTGGAAATCAGATGAACACTCACTAGGACAAAAGAGCAGATCCAGCAATTGCATATCCAGTTAATTTCAAATGACAAAATGTAGGGTAGAACAGAATAATACTAGTATTGTAGTTGACTTTTTCTAGCTCACTCTACCTGTACCCAGTAGAAAGTGTCCCATGTGTTTCAACGTGTTACATTGAACTTTCAGTGAAGGAATGAAATGTGATTAGCTGTAAACATGTATTACTGAATTGGGGCCTGAAAATAAAAATAGAAAGACGCCCAATTATCTCAGTGATAGTAGTTTGAGGGAAAAAAATGTTAAACCGTTTTAACTGAATAACTCTCTATTTAATTTCTAATAAACAACAATTTGGTATATGGAATAGACCTCAAAAGAGAGCCATTATGCTAATGCCAAATAAGCTGTGCACACCTGCAAAAGTAATTTCCACTCTCACACATAGCTCTTCAGTATCTATTCAGTATCTTAAAACTGATCTGATGCAAATGCACATCTTTCCCTCAGCCTCAACTAGCTCTGTAGCAAACTCCAGGTTTCCTGAACACCTTCAGGTAAAAACAAACCAGAAAAGAAAAGAAAAAATAAAAAACACATCATCTTGCCAATAGATATTAAAATTATAATGCTTCTTTAAAAAAAAAAAATAGGATAAATCAGTGCTAAGAAAGATGATTATTTCTGAATCACAGAATACTGTAGCAACAACATGCTTATCAAGAATACACTATTTATTTCCCCCTCAAGAAGTTTCCTTTGGTGACAGGAAGCTTTGAAATGGAAGTATTCTCTTCACCTCCCCAGATGTGTTCCTACACCTGCCTTCTCCTCCCCAAGTAAAGTTACTACTGTGCAATTACTCAGTACTCTTCTGCATTTTACCAGAAAGAAGTCTGGAAATAGAAGACATTGCATGAAGTGAAACCATGTCTGTGCAGTTACATGTATAAAATAAAGTATAAAAGTATAAAATAAAAGTATAAAATAAATCAAGTATAAAATAAGTCCCCAACTGCCCGGTTTGAGGAGCTGTATGTGCCTAAATGTGACCTGTATTCAGAAACAACACCTTCGTGTATGCCAGGCCTCTGAAGAGCCAGGGCCTGCTAGCTCGGGGTGGTTCACTTTTCCTCTGTGTAAAATCTATCCAAAATAGTAATAATGAAAACAAATAACTTGAGATACCACAGCACTAAGGTACACCTTCCCTACAGAGGTTTTCTATTAATTGTTCTGAGGACTGTCTTTGTATTTAGGCAAATCCTGCTTAACGTCACTAGAGAATTTGTTCTGAAAGCTGAAGACTCCTTTCTCCAAGTGAATGTCCTTAACATTGCACTAAGCAGTCTCCTTTTTGAATACTTACTCTCTCTCATTTCATCTCAAAGCCAAACAGATCTACAATTATAGGTCAGTAGCACGATGCAGAAGAGCTCTATTGTCCAAAACAGATGATGACCAAGTTCTGACTGCTTGCTTACCAGAAGCTGGACATTGAGGCATCTTTCCACCTGAATGAGTGCACCAAACAATGGACTTGTTTAGAAGAGATGATCATCAGTTTAAAAGGAAGAAAAGCTGTGAAAAGGGTTCAGTTCTCTGAGAGAAAGATGGGCACTGTTTTACTTTTGGAACAAATTTACAATCCATGGATTCATCCTTGAAGTCCTGAGAGAAACACTGCTGAAGAAGGAGGAGAGTTCAGAGCCTACGATGTCTTTCCTTTACAAGCTGGAGCAGGTCCCACACTGGGATTCTGCCTAATCTCCTTGTACTACTATGCCAAATTTGACATTCTGCATACCATTTATACCTAAAGGCTAGGGGCTGCAGTCATTAAATGCTTAAATCTCTATTTCAGTTGCCCATCTGTAAAAAAACCTATTTTCCTTTTACTTTTTATCTTCTCTGATGCTACCTATGAAATTTCTTTGGGTCAGCCGTTGACCATTACTACAAGCTCATTGCAATGCATTTGTAGTTACTGTCACATGACAGATAAAACAAATAATAGATAGTTGTCAGTAAACAAATGGTGGTCCATATTGATGTCAAAGCCTACCTGATCAGGCAGAAAGCCTGAATCACCTTCATATTAAATATGACATTCTCTTCCTCATTGTAGCAAAGGATTAATTTTCCTTACCGCTCTCCAGTCCAACAGAGGACTTAGGAAGGGTGTGCAGCACTCACTCTATAACATAATAGAAATAAAAAGGCAGAATATATCAATGGAACCAGAAGCAAAAGCAATTCATGATGTTGACTCCTTCACAGTTGCCAACAACTCAAAAAAGTTGCAGTATATGAGTTTGTAAAAGAAAAAAAAAAAAAAGTTGTCTATTCCACAAGCTGTTTTGGCCCCTGCCTCATGGCTGCATGACAGTAATTTAGTAATTCTTGATGTGAAAGTTTGTCAGATGCATATTCCAGGCAATACCTCCTCCCCCTCGTTGAATCATACAGGCTGTGTCCTAATCAAATTATATTTTTGAAGTGTTTCCTCACTGAATCCCACAAGATTGTTTCTCATATTTTCCCCCACACCTGCTTTTTAAACTAACTATCCTGAGGCTGCCAGCAGAGCCTCCTTTCTTCTCTCTCTCTCTCTCTCTTTCTCTCCCCCCAGCCCCCACTTTCCTTTTTTTGGAGGGGGGGAGGCAGGAAGATAGTCACGTAGTTATGTTCGTCATTTTTCAGTCCTGCACAATCTGCCCTGTCAGCTGATAATATCTAAAAATATCAAAAAGACCAGGGCTTATTTCTGTCCTTTCACGTTTATACCCGTGTTTTCTATATGGCTGAGAAGGAGGAGATGCTATCTATTGATGGCAGGAAAACACTTGTGTTTAGATCTATTGTACCCTGCCAGTTGGACTGTCACTGACATTCCCTAGTACTCAGGAGGAGGCTCCTTGATCTCTTCCAGCAAATACAACCGTATGGCTTCTGGGAGAAGCTGAAGATAGGCTCCCTGTCACAGGCCAGGGACAGAAGGCTTGCTGGAGAGCAGCACAGCGGGGTCACAGAATGCTGACCGAGGTCAGATGTGTGGCAAGTAACCTTTCACCCACGCTGCAGCCGTTTGCTTCCTCATCGTTTTTCAGTGCTTATACTCAAGGACAAGGCATCCCGTCCTTGGCTGCCCACTGGGCACCCCTGCCTTGCCCTAGCTTACAACAAGCTAGTCGCATCATACCTGGTTTTTCATTTACAATGGACTCGTAGGTCTCGACACAAAAGCACAAGGGGAGACAGGCTCAGAGGAGAGGTGATTAGGGAAGGAAGGCTGAAGTGCAGCTGTGGGGGTAATAGTCTTGTGGGGTTTGGTGTGCAAGCACTTGGGTGTGTAACTCGAGTAGGACACATCCAGCACATGAACACAGTGGGCAGAAGGTATTGCCAAGCCTCTAATTGTGCAGAACGGGTGACATAAGTACAAATTAAAGCAGAGTTAAGATTGCCTTCATTAACCCTTGCGCTTGAACTCTTTGCCACACACCCTGAGATAAATCAAAGGCAGACAGTTTCCATTGACTACTTCCCTAGCACAGGGCTGGTCACAACCAGTCTCTCAGTAAACATGCCTCAAACACCTACCACTTCTGAGGGCTGCTCTGCAGCTGCCACTTCAGCTCAGGCTGGTTCCAGCTCCTTCTCTTTCTTCTCTCAAATTAGTATTGCTGAGTAGAAACGTGCCATACAAATGAGAGATTATCAGTTGATATCAGGGCAAGGAAACATGAAATCTCACTTCCTGTACCTAGACCCTTAGAAATAATAGGGTGTCAGAGACAAGCTGAAAAAAAAGCATTTCTTTCCTAAGCAGAAGTACCAGTGAATTATCTGAAAATCCTGATTGTCATGGATCCCAGAAAAACAATCCCATTCTATTGGTGGAAATAAACTACCTCTCTGTGGCAAAGACAATGCAAACAAAGGAAGACAGACATGCATCACATTAAAGACTCCGAAGATGGACTGGCAGCTTCATTGAAAACTTCGCATATTCCTTATCAGCTACTTAAAACAAGCTGTACGCAAACTGAAGCAACCTGTAGATTTAAGTAAGCTTAAATTAGTTAGATTTAAGTAAGCTTTGCTTTAGTAAGCAAAGCCCACTATGTCAGGATCACACAACTGTCAGGAATACGCAGAGTGCACGTTTTATAAAAGTTTTTTTAGCCTTTGCACTTCAAAAAGTGTTAGGCACATTTCTAGAGCTCAGTTGAAAGTTACACTCTTGAGAAAAAGCCTTATGGGCTTGCCAAGTACTGAAGATGAACTGCCAGAACTTCTAGAGACTCTATTTTCTGATCTAGCAGCCAGCAGTGAACCCAACTATGCTGTCCTGATTACTGGTAGAGAAACAGAGTAAACAGGTCAATGAAAATTTGTCAAGCCAAATGTTTGTCTGGACATGACGGATGGTACTTGGGAAACCTCAGCTAGACTTGTGGGCTGCCATATAGCCTTGGCAACAAATTCACTCCAGCCAGAGCACTACCTGAATCTATCTGTACAAGAGGGTAACAGCATTTTTCTCCTTCTCCAAAGATTTTTAGATATAAAAATCCAAAACCTGTACTAAGAGGTTCCTATGCTAAGTCAACAGTTAGTAAATATGGCATATATGATAGCGTTAGATACGTATCAGCTGGACTTTCACCCTAGTTCAGCAGCCTAAACGGAGATGAAATGTCTGAACATTCTTCTATTCCATTTAGCATGTCTTCAGGGTCACCATGTTTGGTAGGCATTTGGAATTACACACAGACAGAGGCCATCACACAGCCTCTGTCACAGACATACACAATTTATCCTCATACCAGTAATAGCTCCGTGCCCTTTGATTTAGTTGAGTTTTGGTGCATCTCTCTCCCAGGACTTAATCTACTTCATGCCTGAGTCCTACCAGGGACATCTCTTTTTCCAGTTAAACATAGAGCAGGATAAGCCCTCCCAAAAATTCCAGGCATGGTCACAATTAGCATTGTGCATATAAGAAAAAACACAGATATGCCCCATACATTCATCCCGATTGTTGGTTAACACACTGATATTGAAGAAAAGGGAAAGTTGGTGAGACTGGGATAGGTAAGAGGGAGGCCAGACAGGGAAGGGAAACCGGCTGTTCAAATTACTGTTCATTGTGTGTAACAGGAAGCACATCATCTGGCCTACTGAAGCTGCACCACAACTAAGAAACAACCAAATAATTTGGAGAGATTGACAGCATTTGGATGGTCCAGCTTGGGGAAAAAACTATGCATGTCCTAAAAAGAAAAAAATATGACAAAAGGATTCAGAGGCCTAGCTTCATTAACAGAAGACAGAGTCCCTGAACACCGGAGTATACCCAATAACAGAAAGTAATGAGTAGAGCATCAACTTGACCAAGGAAAAAAAGAAAAAAACTATGATAAGGAGAAACAAAAGCAACAACAACAACAAAAAACACCAAATATTTAATCCTTATACAGTTTCTTCTTCCTCCTCTGCTAGTGCCCACCTTCCTACAGCCACTAGTCACTACAGATGTCATCGTTTTTTCTTGACTGTACCACATTAAATTACAAGTGTATATGAAATATACTGCGTACACTGTCCATCTGAATAAATATGTCCAGGCAAAACTAGAATAGAACACATAGGGTAGGGGAAATATTGAGAAACACTACAGGTTATAAACCAGGTTTAAATACTGTGTGTTCTTGTCTGACAGTTGCCATCCCCAGTCCACTCCACTACGCTGCCTCACTGAGTTATTACATCATTCTACCAACCCTTGAGTCAAGTTATCTCATTGAGTTAACATTTGCATATTTATATCTCATCTAAAAATACCTGTAAACATATGTATATAAATACTGTGTCCCACCTGCCCATCAGCCCCAGTCACCTCCCACCTCCTGCTCACTAATAGCACAGTCCTGCATCACCTCCCACTCAGCCAAGCAATCCTGTGCGAGCTGCTTTCGACATACTCACAGCTATATATATTTATGAGCATGACAAAATCCTTCTGCAAAGATAACATTTTTTTGCAAGTTACAATGCATTTTAGAGTCACTGTGATGCTATTTTCTTTACGCCTTATTATGTGGTACATTTACATATATACATGTGTCTTAATAATTCATCTAGTTATGAAAAAATAAACCACAAACTATAAAAGTCAGCTATATTTATGTAGGCAAAAATATTTTTGTTATCACAATAATCAAATTCTTAATTTTGAATTACCAGCAGATCTTAGGAAGAGATGAACACGATGATGTATTATTGTATTTCTAAGAGCAATTATATTCTGGTGTGGAAAGACACTCTTCTGATTACTTGTATTTGACATATTCTGTATCAGATCCTAAATGAAACCATGGTAAGGAATTCCTAGTGTTACTATGCCATCTATCCATTCCTAGTACAGTGCAGGTATTTTCCAAACCTATCATAGAATGATGTTCTCATGAAGCAAATATTCAGTTCTCTCCTGCTTCGTTGTGAGGCTCTTCAATTGCCTAGTACTTGATTTCGCTACAAAGAATATTTCAGGATTCAAGCTGATTTTTGTTGCTTATTTCATCCTGTTATACTATTCCAATCATTCTAAAATAAAAATTCCCCTGTTTTGGTATTTAGTTTTTCACGTGCATGTTAAGAAAATGTCTTTTTGCTCTGTTATTTTAATTTGGTCAAGTTATACATAGCAGCTTATTTCCATGGTCAGTCAATTCCTTCTCTCTAATGAGTTGAATCAAGGTCTAATGCATCAAGGTTTAGAAGCTACTCCCCTCCTTCCACTTAAAGAAGCAAGTACTCCCAAACCTTATGAACTTAAAAGATGTTCATAGTTCATACAGGTAATAGCTACGCACATGAAAAGTTCATCAAATTCTCAGTGTGAGTTGGTCATGAGAGTCTCTCAGAAAAGTTTGCAAATACACGTGGGCTACAACATGGCTGTGTAACGTGGATTTACTTGGTACAAAATTGTGCTGTTTACAGGGAGTTTAACACTCCGCGATTGATGGAACATCAGTTGCTACTTGTCTGACTGTCAGGTGAACATATAAATATATAAAATACGTAAAATATATATATTTAATATATATGTATCTATATATATGAAGCGCCTATCACCATATTGATAAACACTCCTTGGAACCACTCTGATTGGAGTGATAAGCACAGGAGTTAGCCTGTTAGTACCTCAGCATTTGTGTTTCCAAAAAAAAAGGCCACAAGACTTTGCTGTGGTCTCACGCTCACTAAAGTCTGGAACATCTCTTCTAGATCCCCACAGTACCTATGGAGTACCCAGAAAATGTCTGGAGGTTCAAAATTCAAGCTCTGGACTGAAAACTTCCAAAAATAGAACATTTATGTATACCTGCAAAGTGGTGTAAAATACTTCTTGGTGTTTGCAGAAGACAGCAGGGAACTTCTTCCTCCTGGGGTCATTCACTTGCAGCAGTCCTTTTGGCTGTTTATGACATGACATGCAGCATATTCCAGGCAGGAATGACTCCTTAAAAGATCTATTTTGTCTTACAAAGAGAAGTTTACAGAGACTTTTGACACACTATACCTAATAACTTGAAAACACCTAGATGTTTTCCAAGAACAAGGCTGGGGCCAGTCTCTCTCCACCCCTGCAGAGTCAGCAGCACTGTTCAGCTGAACATCAGACACCTAGATCTTCAAAACCACCACTTATTAGCTGTGTTCTCATTCCACTCACTAAAAGCTGGTTACCAACCAGAGAGCCTCTAATAAAGTTTTTGTTTGGAATTTTTAGGTGTTAAGCTTCTAGGTATTGGAAACGACCAAGAAAGCAAGCAAAAATATAATTTGATAGTAACGCGTATAGCAATACTATAACTGTCTCCAGGAAAAGAAGAAAAATAAATCCATTCAGGTCCTTATTTTAATCCTCTTCTCTCCTTCTACTTAGAGCTCTACTAATTAGCTTCCATTTGTAGGGGTCCACGTATAGGTCTAAAGGGTACCAAACCCGACGAAACCAACGTCGTGGGGTGATTTTTCTCTTTTTGTTTTTTGTTTTTCCCCCAAAGATCTGAGCCTGAATCTTAATACAGATTGTCTTACAAAGTGGCATGAAAACAAAGTACACATTCCAACGTAGGAGGCAAAAAAAGTCTAGGAAAGCGTTTTAATTATGTTTATGCTTTTCAGTGAGCATAATAATAAGTACAGACAAGCAAGTAGGCAGCAACAAAACTCATGGGGATTATTTGTAAACTGCTGTAAAGTTAAACTAATTAATTAAGTGCAATTGATATTCAGTTGCATTATCCTCGATAGGCTAGAAGGAGGATTTAGTTAACATGGACATTTGTTTGAAATGTATTTCTTTACTATATCAAAGGATCAAGACCTCTCTTAAAAATTAAAAGTTGTCGTTTCTCTGCACAAAGGAGGCATTGCAATATAAAATAGTAAATAATGACACTTAGTTCATTTTTAGGCAAGCATGTTTGCTCAGTTTTAGGCAAAGGAAACATAATTGTTTAAATAAGCAAAGACACATTTCAATAGCTATAATGGCAAAAGGCAGAAAAGGTTTCACAAGTTATAGCTGAAGACAAAGGCAAGGAAGCCGTTCTGTTAAAGGGGGATACTTAATTCTGCCACAGTGCAAAACAGCCTGTTTTCTGTTGTAACGTTATGCACCTTCTCTTGGCACCACAAAGTTCTTGTACGTCCCAGAACATTCTACAATCACAGCAGGTGACCAGAAACGCTGTGTTGTATAGCAGCACTTCCCCCAGAGGTACTATAAAATGTTGTAGAATTCAGTGTACCAGAACTAGTTTAAGAACATACATCATCCTTGAGGTTTTTCAACAGCCAAATGTTAACATTAACTAATTAATTCTCCCAACACAGGGAGAGAACCATGATCGCCACTTCACTTTGCCAAAAAACAAAGGTGCCACACTCACAGTCGAGAATAAGTCACTCGAAGTTAATGGAAGCCTACGCGTACCAAGTGACAATAAATTTACAGACTTTCTCGTTTCTTTATCAGGCCATATTTATACCTGCTGTTCTGAACGCCACAGTGTGCCCACTTTTGCTTTTCTTGGTTGCCATCCTTTAAAAGACTCACTGAATGCCAAACTTGAGCTTATACATATCAAGAAATTCTGTCCATAAAGGATAGTGGGAGTTCCATCTGTAAGTCTTCACTAACTACTGTGGTAATCATTGCTAATCACCCATGTTTCCAATGTAGTCAATATAAATAATTCCACAAACAACATTTGCAAAGTTCTGACATGTGGCAAATGTTCAGTAGCTATGTTTAGCACATGCTGGATAATCCAAGTTCTTCATACACGTTAAATTAGCAATTTTGACTCACGATAAAAAGGAAAAAAAATAAGATTTTTAGAATCTCTTTCAACTATAAGAGGAAAAATGTGTGTCATGCAAAAGTGATAATACTTGCAGGAAGAGGTGCCTCTTTAATATAACAAGCAAGATACTTTTTGTAGTTTTGTACAACCAGTGTTACCACTGAAGCTATTCCGTTGTTCAGCACAGAGGAACCCTTTGGTAGCATATAGCTGCTACACTTGTTCCTGCATCATCTCCTCAGCTAATATTCTGAATACTGAAACAGTAGAAAGGAAACTCATAAGTTGATATCCAACTGTCAGAATAGTCCCTTAGGGAAAGAGCAGACATGCTTAATGTTATTCCTTATGAAGGCTTCCATACTTTTTCCAAACTTCTGCAGCTTTTATTAGCAGAAATTCTGGTATTCGCTCCCTTTGGGGAGGAAATGCTCAGTTGTTTCTCTTAGAGAAAGTATCACAGTTATATTTATCTTCCGTGGAGAAAGTAGAGTGGCTGGAAAATGGAACGTCTTCCTACTAAAATCTCAGATTTTGTCGCATAAATTTGAATATTTTATTTGCTAATGCTACTACAGTGCCTTATGCTTCCCAGCTCGGATGTTCTCTCCTTTTACGCAACACAGCCACTCTCAAACACTAGAAGACCAGCGTATGATGAGAACTGGCACCTGCCAACGATCATAGGAAATATAGTTCAATGAAACCTTCACTAAGGGCAGCAACCATCTCCTCAGCGGCACTACGGCAGAAGAGTCACATAAAATTTAAAAAAGACCACAACCAAAGTATTTGGCTGAAATACGATGGCTATTAGTATGTTTTTGTTTGTTTGTTTCTGTCTGCAAAAGAAAACTAAAGAGTGCAGAGGGACTTTTGAAACCGTAAAAATCGAAGAGGTGAAAATAGCTTTCTTATTTTAAGATTCAGGTGCATGGTAGTCATGTTCTCTTTGTCACTACTAACGTGGCATTTGAGGAAAGAAGAAACCGAGTAACTAAGAAGAGTACTTCCTAAGGGTCAACCACTGAAGCAGTGACTAAATGGAAAGTTGAATCGAGTTAGAACATCGTCAGAAGCACCAAAGAGGGATGGAGGGTTGGGGAGAGGAGAGGATTGTGTGAGCCACAGCTGTGATTGACCTTAAACAGCCACAAAACCACATCATAAACTTCACCTCTAGAAAGAGCCACCTTACCTCTGCTCGGAGTGTGGCAACTTTCCTTGCTGTTGTCACTTGTTACTCCCAAATAATACATTTCTTCTGAAAGAAGAAGCAGCATTATGCCTAGAGGTTCTTTATTCCTCCAAAAAGCTTTTGTGTCTTGATCTTTCTTTTGTCCAGCTTCTACACAGCTGTTTAGATGAACACAAGTGCTCAACAGAGATGCAAAGCATACAAGATTAGCATTCCTCATCATTGTATACATACACATTATCACAAGACGCTTTCTAGATGACAACAAAAAGGCAGAAGAAACACTAGGTCATACTACATCAAGGTAACTTCTTGTTCTGCAGTGGGGCAACTGAAATGTTCTATAAAAGACTCGCTTTCCTTTACGTATTATTTGGATACCGGTTCAGTTCCTTGTGTCTGATAAAATGCAGACTCATTCCAGGGGCATTCAGCTGTGGAAGAAATTCCACAGATTCCCCTCTCTTGCAGGATCTCAGTGTTAGTAAACATATCAGACAACCAATCAGTCAGGCTACAGTAACACAGGCATCTCCAGAAGGCAGCGAGAAAGCCTTAAATAAAACATAGTACCAGCCTTCAGTAGAGTGCATTGAGACAAATGCCAGGGATGTGAAAGGTGGCGCTGGGATTACCAATGACGTGCTAATGGCTGTTCAAGCAATCTCTGTGCCTCCTTCTCTCTGACTCACTGTCTCCCTTTGGAGGCTCCTCTCACGTCATTAAGGGACTGCGGGTTATTCACAGATCACTGACTAAACGCAAGCTTTAGCTTCCCGCCTGCATTCCCCTGGTCATATGAAAAGGACTGAGGTCACTGCCAAGCAGCCTCTGAGCTTTTTATCAATAGACCAAATTGAAAAAAAAAAAAAAGAAAAAAGAAAAAACACAACCAAAAAAACCCCAACAAACAAAACAACCCCCGCCCCCCCAACAACAACAACAAAAAACTTGAGTACCTTCTGCTCTCTTGTTTATCTGTTCTCCCCCTGAAAGCAGGACTTGTCTTTCTGTATTGTACTGTTTTCCCCAAAGGGTCAAAAAATTCCCCTGATCACGGCAAAAGTTGTTTTATGTTTTCTAACTCTTTCCAGAGGCTTCTGACTAATAATGCAAGATGAAATGCATACGTATGTATATAAAACTCCTAAGTTTTATATGAGAATCCAGTTTCAGGAAAGTTACTAGCGAAATCTTCTGTTATGATTAGAAACAAATGAACCACAAGTCAACCTAAACATTTTTCTTGTACTCACACACCTGTTTCCAATTACTTTTTACAGGGTGCAGTGATGCCTTCTCACATGCTTTTTGTACTACCGCTTCAGTAGGAAGCGCTGCAGGCACTGCCAGCGCAATGCCTTTCACTCAAGCCCCTTCCAAGTCTCTATTATCACTCACTTAAGTGTTATACTGTTACTGATTTTGTTAAATTGGATTCCGGGAGTTAGTCATCATTTCTCTTATAAATGTTAGGTTAAGGCATTACATCCCTGAATGAGACAGGCACAACGTGGTACTGCCCCAGTGCAGATCCTGCGGTATTGCTTTAATGGTCGCTTACATCGCCCACGGTGCCTTTTCTCCTTTCCACGTGGGAATAGTCTGTACTACAAAGAGTATGTTTGTACTGAGTTAACTGCAAGAGTATTATGAGAATGGAATTTGTAAGAGGGCTATGAGAACGGAATGAGTACAATTAGAATCTACACAGCAAAGTGGTGTAACGTTTGAGTGCAGAGGAAGCATCAGTAAGAAGCAACTGTTTTATAGAGGATGACAGAAATGAAGGACTCAGACCCCATGTTTCAGAGAACACGAGCTACCAAACCCGTTCAGCACGTACAAGGTGCAGGAGTGTGACCCACTCACAGGGCTTTTACAAATCATCTTCCTGACAGCTTCGAGGGCAGTTGTCCCAAATCACCTTCTTCCCATACACGTGCTCCTTCTGTTGCTTTTATCGGTGTTTTTCACCAGTAATCCTCAGCAGATGTTGCACCATTCCAGAAGTCAGATGGCACCTTTTTCTGCCTACAGCCCTCTTAAACAGAAGTGAAGAAGCACATTCACTCCATCACCCTCTGGTATTCCCAGACTGCTCAGCTAATTCATCAGAAAAACCCATCCCATCACACTCGGTATCACAAAACAAGATTAGAATTTTTCTCCAGAGATAATTTCTGCTGGTTGCCAGGAACCAGGTTCAGGAGGCTCAAGCCTCTGTTGTGCATAAGCACATCGTAACAGTGAAAAGGGTTGGAACGAGGCTGTATCAACCCCAAAATCAGGGAGAGCCTGGGAAGTGGGAAGCGTAAGGGTAGTAACAGACTTAATCTGCTTAAGCTTTTCTGTCTGCTAACACTGAAATGGAGACGGTAACCTAGAGATGAGACAGTCAGCAGAAAACACACTCGGGACTACAACATGTTAAACCACTAGAGCAAAATTTTCCAGACCGTATTTCTTCGCACCCCAGCACAGCCCATTAAACGTAGTCGTGGCAATGAAGCAGACTGGGGAGGATTCTATTTTTCATCTCCTCCCCAGCACTCTGCGGAAGGAAACACCGTGCCAAGTTCTCAGTTTACATTTTGTGACAGGGTGATGCTCTTAAAAATTAGCTGTACCCTCCACTGAAAGTATAGTTTTCTGCTGTCATGACTAAATCGCCTGAAATAACAAGTCAGTTTATTTTCACACCCCACAGTTCTCCGTGGTAAAGAAACTCCAATTTATTTTTGTCTCTCTTCTGCCTATTTTCAACATTTGTGACACTTTTACTTTATAAGATAAACATTTGAAAAGGAAGACGTCGCTGCACTACAGAAATGCACTTTTATCGCATTGGCTTTTAAAAGAAAAGTTCAGTTCTGAAAGGGGGGGGGGGAATCACATCATCAGAAAATGACTTTGAATAGTTCTGTATATGAATTATTCATATTCTACTTTACAGTCCCCTTTATTCTCCAAGAAATATCAAATGATTCAGCAAGCCTATGATTTTCTGTTAATCAGATGTCTGACACTATACTCAGGCCTGATGATGGGCCAAAAGAGAAAACTTCTTTGTGTGAGCTAACTGCAAAGACTCCCGACGAATCCCCCTCGGTTGCACGTCTTCATGTAATAAGACGTGCAAATGCAACTTAATTGTAACAGAGAGAATGGTGAATTCCATTTACTGATTTATAGCATGACCAGTAAGACATCAAGAAGACATCATGGCTGCTGTTTTGCTATTTCCACCAGAACCACTACGTACAAAATGAACTACAGCTTTCAGGTTTTGTTTCGTTTTGTTTTTTTGGTGGGCGGAGGGTGGGCAATGGGACAGACAGGAGACATTCTTCTTTCACATCATTCAGAAGAACAACCTAGACAACTTTCTCTTTAGTTTGATGAGGGTCCCATTATGTGATGCTTCACAAAATCGTCAGTAATACAGAAATGGAGAAAAATACAGCATATTTGTCCAGGTCAACACAGTAAAACTGTAGCATGGCCAATACTGTGTCACTTCCAAACCCTCTAGTTTTAGGACCATGCTTTCTCTCTCATTTTGGCAGCTGCAAGGAACTGCATTACCACCTCTGCCAATACCTTGTACTAATTCTTTAGCTCTGTTAGTAACAAGTTGTAAGCAATATTAGACCTTAAACTACTGAGTAAGAATTGCTATTTTACCAACAGAAGCACAAAATCAGATAAAAACTATAATTCTGACCAGGGATTGCTTTTTCAGTGCCACACAGGAAGGTTTCTGATTAACAAGCAGAATGAAACCCGCACCCCCACATCAGAGTAAGCAAGTTCCATGTTAAAATTCAACTTACCTAAAGCTGTGTTCAAGGAATGATGTTCTTCTCCAGCCCAGTTCCCCCCATGCACTTCTCTTGCTTTCTTTCTGCCTGATGAAGCAGCAGCCAGGTGAGCCCACTCACCGTTTTGGTAACAGCACAGTCTTACATTAGCTCAGCTGTAGCACAAAACTTGAGTAGGTCTACACAGGAAGGTAGACTCCATAAAAGTGTTTAACCACCTTAAAACCAGTGGTCTGGGTTTTATATAAATAAAAATATGTCCTTATATAAACAGGGTGCTTTTCTAATATTGCTGTCAAATTTAACATTTGTACATGGTGAAAACTCTGACATATGTATGAGAGATCATACACGTTTTGAAACCCTGCTGAAAAAAAAGATATCTCCCTTTGATCTGAATTTAACCCCATGCTTCAATAGGTGAAATTTCCCACATTCTACGTGAGGCAAAACAGCAATATAATAACCTTGCTATATTTGAAAAATAATAACTAAAACAATGACGTATTACTGCAATGAAAAAAACAAAACTATCCAGTGAAATTATCAAGTAGGGTTTTGTTGTTGCTGCAGTATTTGCTGGCTATTGATAATAATTGTTGTGATTACATTTATGGTTTTTTTTTTAGCATTAAGATTTAGACTATAAAATACAAGATTAAAAGAAAGAAGACATGTTTTCCATTACTTTCAATAAACATAGGCTCTTCAAACTTTCAGGGCCTCCATGCAGATTCTATTTGATTTTATCACTGTGATCTTTACGCACTATCAATGTGCTTAGGGAACTGAAAAGTACCAAAGTAAATCACCACATTACATTTCTAAACCAAGCCTTAAAATCTGACTAACCCGTGAAAAAGGATTATGGGGAGCAATGTAAGGTAGACATACGGACCGTCTGAACGAGACAGATTATACACCCACATACCAGGGTGAAAGACATGGAATATAATGTGGCAAGAATAAGCTACAATAAACTAGACTCTGCTGTGCATACCTCAACTATAGCATTCTTCTTTGTTTTGCATCTCAGATACTACTCCAGGAATGAGAAGAGCAGGAAAATCGGGCGCTCTAAGAATAAAAGCCAACCCATAAAAAATCTTGTACATTAATTTTTGAATCTGCACCTTCTTCCTGTTCAGTGGCTCAGCCCTGCACACAGCAGCTGTTCCAGGACCATCCTAAATTGCAGACCTTCTATCACAGGCAGAGTACAGAGAATAAGGAACTAAAATACAGTCAAAACCCATCACTTCCTCGCTTAACTCGCAAAGTTGGTACAACGGTTGCGTTGCGTTAGTTACTGATTCAGTGCTGGCTGGAGGGCATCATGGTCTGGGCTAAGGCTGACAGAACAGACAAGTATGCTGTAGAACAAAAGTTTGCGTTAGTGGCTGGTAAGCGTGCCTCGCAGCATTAATTGCCTTTCAGTAGTTTGTGATAGATGAAGAGGATGCACAGCATAGCATCATGATAGCATCATCAGTGATGAGCAAATCAAACAGATGATAACAAGTGGCAGTTGTGAAGGAGAATAATGAGAACACGAGATATGCATACAATATTTATTTTCTGTAAGCTTTTAAAACAATCACTTTTCTCCAATACTAGCTATATTATGTTAATTAATGTTACTAGAGCTCACAGCTATGGCTTTTCTTGGCAAATTGTATGAAACAGATGTCTAAGCCTGAAGACACTGGCTTCTATTTTTCCCCCAAATAGTGAGCTGTTAGCATTCTTTCTGCTACTAACATATTGAAATCTGCTGCCATTTTCTCTCCTGTTGTCTACTGTTAAATCAGAAAATACATTGTTGGTTGGGTGAGAGGGGGTAGATATGTTAGTCCAAATTGAGAAGAGATTTTTTTTTTAAAAAAAAAAGACATGAATAGATTCTATTTCACAGCATTGCCACCTCCAAAAGAATACACTGTGGGAGAGGATGCTGGAAGTATTTTCAGCAATCAATGAGGAAAAAAGGATGGTGCGTAGTAAGCGCATGTAATAGGGTCAGGAACACGTCAAAAGAGATGTTCTGTTCCATGTCTTGTTAGTTTCTTTTGTTACTGCTAAAGCTAGTTAGAAACGGAAAGCCTGTATTCCAAAAATTTGATGTTAAAGGTTTCTATTAGGCGTATCCTAAGGAAATCTTTTGATTATTTTTCCAAATAATTATGATTTCTTCCCCCTCCCCCTTTTTTTTTATGTTCATAAAACTGCATTTACTAGACATTAATTCTGTTTATTGAGATTTGCTATATACAACAAAAGCAAAACATGACGATTTAAATTTGTATATCAATTCTAATAATGGTAAGTCCTTGGTTCCATTCTGAAAGCTTGGGAACTGTGAAAAACGAGTTTATAGAACGCTTTGCAAGAAAGGGCAGTGGGAGTGTAGATGATCTGAAGATAAAAACAGCTGGGTAATATACATTAAATCTTCTGCACTATAATATAAAAATGTTTATTCTTTTAATATTATTTAAATATGTATTTCATTGACTGATGGCGTTTCTCCAAGTGAAATCAACAGTTGCCAGTGAAATGTCTATTTAATGAAATGTCTCTCAAGCTGAGAGGACTAACTTACAGTGAGAATTAACCTCAGAAACAGTTAATTCTGTAACCACTACCCTTATGCAGGTGGCGGTAGCAGTAACTGCCCCTTATTGCCACTACCATATCAGGTCTGTAAATGCAGGCCATCACTCCTTGATGTTCAGCAGCTTCACACAGCGTTCAACTGAGGGGATCAAGCACAACATGTTAAAACCACGAAATGGCAATAAAAGAGCCAAACCTGAAGAGACATCACTCCGCTCAGTTTTATCCTAGGTCAGGTCTGACAAAATTCAGCACCCACACTGGGTTCTCAGTATATATTCCCAATTCAATTTTTATCCAGCTTTTCCAGATAGAATAATAAACGTGATGTTGGGAAGCCCTTACTTCTCCATTAATTACCACAGAAAGAACACGCATAACGCTGCCTATTTGTTATTGAAATTACATCCTCAGATGTGTTTAATGAGGAACTTTTTGTGTGTCTCAAAATCCGGTGTCAGACAAGCGATGATACAGATCACCATGTCCCAGAACGCAGCGGCATCCTGCAAGAAAAGCCTAACAAACTAAATACATCAGCAAAACAAGACTCATCAGTAGGACTGGATAGATGCTTTCAACTATGTTGGCCAAAAAAATCAGAGGAAATACATTTGTTTTTAAAAGTCTGCAAACTTGACATGCTAGTTTTATATCACTAAGCTGTTTGGAATCATGTTGCATTATTTTAGCTTAGATTTGCCTTACTGGTCTTTCCAAGGCAGAGAAATATTTGCAAAGAGAAATATTTCCAGTTACAGAATACGTGAGAAAATGATTACGTGGAAAAACTAAAGTTAGTTGTTTTGTAGAACTTTGGCAGAACTGTCAGTGACACTGCATTCAATTCTGGGAATTTGGAATTAGAAAGATAAAGAAAGATATAATGAACTTAGAGAAGAGCTGCTGGTACAGAGAGGGGAAAAATAAAAAACAAGTACAGTTTGGTGAACAATACGGGGAGATTTAGAAAAAGTATGTTATCTGATAAGTGGCTTCAGATGCTTGACTGTTCTAGTCAGTAAGTAGGGCTATTTACTATTGGGAATTGCATAATTCGGAGTAATCTGGTGAAATTTATAAATCCCAGAAGAAGCAACAGATTAGAGAAAAAAAAAATCTATTAGACAAATCCTCCCAGGTCAGCTGACTTCAGTCAATTCAAAGACAGGTTTCTAGGCTAGGCACAAGGCTAGAACAGAGCAGTTTTGGACTCTTACGAGGTCTGCTACACATATCACATCAGCGTGCCCCAAAGTGGCTCATCTCTCCTTGCTCCCATTGCGCTTTACTAAAACGGGGATAGTGGTACAGCCACTTTCTCTTTCTTTGTTTCATCTATTTAAACTGTAAACCCTTCAGGGGTAAAATTACTTCTTGCTGTATGTTCATAGAAAACCTTGCACAGTGGGAGCCCAATTTCAGTTGAGCTCTCCAATTGCTGCCATAATACAAATAATAAATGATAATGTATTAGACCACCAACGAACAGCCCTCCTGTTTAATAAATGTAAATCCTCACTTGAGATAGTTAAATCTACTTTGGACTTTAAAAATATATTTCAGGGAACAATCCTGTACCAGTAGGGGCATAGCTGACCTATTTTTATCTCTATCTCCATGAATCACAGAAGTTAAAATGGACGTATTACAGTATCAAATGTCTATTTTGAATGATATAATAGAAGGAGAAATCTTTTGAAGTTCCTTTTCTTTCAGGCACAGCTCTACATATTAAGCACAATGTAAGGTGCTTATCTTTGAAATATGGAATAAAAGCTGTTGACCTTTTAAACATGAAATCTTGGGGAGCTTTGTTATGGCTTGGTCTAATTATATTACAATGGTTAGAAGGTAATCTCTTATGTATGCTGTCTAGACACATCATCTCTTATCAGAAATCTCACGGAAAAAAATTGCACCTGTAGCAAAGCAGTGATGTAGCAATCTTTGTTGAAAGACCAAGATACCATGGCTTCACAACAGACAACAAGAGATGCATGACATTGCTAAGCAACGCTATGAGCTAGTGAGGTTTTCTCTGGCTTCATACGGTGTGGTAGTTAAGGAAGAAAGAGCAAGGGAAAAAAAGGACAAAAACAACCAAATGAAGTGAATAGTGTAAGAAAGAAAGCAAAATAACAAATGGGGGAAAAGGCAAGAAAAATAAGTGTAAATTAGCAAAGTAATTGTATAGTATCAAAACTGTTTTTCTAGGAAAGCCACAACGTTATCACTTTCTAATTAAGAAGTCTTAAAAATCAATACGTTCACCAATGGATCTCTCCAGCTAAACTTTTATCATCCTATTTTCCTCTAAAGTTTATAATCACATACGGATCGGACAATGCTTCTTAAAGAAAACTATGCTTTAAAGCAAACCACCATTTCTTAAAGCTCTTCTCCTGCAGAGAGGCTGGAGAATGTTTGAAAACTAAACAAGTGGGCTCAAAAGTGATTGACAAAAGGTTTAAGCATTTCAAAGAATAGAACAATCTGATAAATGGTGAAAATGTTCTCTTCTGCAGCTCGACAAGTTATTTGCACTCTAGGAAGCAGAGCTTTTCATTCGTCCCCATCTTTTCCCTGTTTAAGGTTAATTCTCAGGTGATGATAACAGGTTTGTGACTATGAATGGACACTCCCAAGTTTTGTTCTTCTTTTAATAGAAATGTTTGCTACTGCTGGTTTAATCTCCATGCAGTCAGTGCTGTCAAAAGTCTTCCCACCAAAATAAAAATCCAGCAGATAACTTTTGAAAGTATGGCTTGAATTGTTCCTAAATATAATCAAATGCATGTTCACTTGCAAGAGAATCTATTCTAGAGCAAAGTTATTATACCATCGTGCTTTCAACTGAATTATAACAGTGCATAAATTTAATTTTCTAGATCAAATCTTCCAAATCCCTTCCCCCACTCAGATGATTCTTCAGTTCTTTCTAGGATCCCTAGTTCTTGTGCAATTTTTGTTTTCTGCCAAAGAAATGGCATTTAGCAAAAGATTAATGAACAATTCCAGTCAACGTTCCTCTCTTATTCAACACTGAGCAGGTGTATTGTCACTTTCTCTACATACAGCTCCTTTCAGGAAAGTTGTATTTCAGGAGTTGGAAAAGAGTGGGTACTCCAGATTTACCTGCGGACTTGATTTTCCATTGACTAATTCCCAAATAAACTAAAGCTAGCACACAAACTACAGAATTGTGATCTCTTAACTCCCTTACAATAACTTGATAACATCATGCAAAAACTGATGAATGGTATTTCCCATTGTGATCTAAAATTATTAAAAAGGACGATCCAAATTAAACTATTTAAGATGTCATTATAACTATATATGCCAGACAAAACTGAACCATGTCTTGTAATTGCTCCCCCAGCTGACAAACATTTTTCAATAAACAAACAACTTAGCCATTTAAAAATAGAAACTACAGACTAGAAAGCAAAGTATCTATTTGACACAGGAGCTCATGCCTTCCTATGCTATTTTAATTCAAGTAAGTCTAGAGTTTCTAGTTTTGTAGTGTTTTGTAAACATAGGATAAGAACCACACAAAATTAACTTCCTCAAAGAAGAGTATCAAGTACAGACTAAATCAGCCCCAATTTCAGTGTCACTATACTTGCTTTTTATCTGATTCATTAATAGGAGCAAAAGTAATCTTGGTAAACAAGCAACAACTATAAGCAGACTCTGGGCTGCAAACCTGTAAAATAATACTACTGATGAATTTGTCACTTCCTGACTATTATTTTTGTGTGGGAAGACTGTTTTTCTCCACAGTTTTCTAAGAATTTTCAGTCTTTATTAAGTGCCGACAATGAGTATTATTATTTTGCAGTGTCTGTCAGCCCAGAAGGTGTTTAAATACTCTTTCCATCTTAATGAAAACATGCTTCTTATCTTGTTGTTAATGGCCAAGAAGCATGTTCTGTTAGACTAAAGACTCTCCACTTACATATCTGGCATCGTTATGCAGGATTTAAAATATGATGTAATTAGACAAGCTTCCGCATTATAGTGAGAATTGTCGTCGGTCCCGTCCCTCTTTCTGCCATGCTTCTAAACCTCTCCTTCCCCTATTACTGTGGGACATCAGGAAGTTATTCCTTAATAAAGTCCAAGAATTACGTAAGAACCTTGCACAATATTGTAGCAAGTTTGTTCAAGGTACTCCGATTCAGTTTTGTGAATGAGAAGTGGCTTTCGACCACACGAGGGAGCTCATATTGTTCCGTTACGTGCAACTGCAACCGCGGAGGCTCACAAGATAATTGGCTTTAAATCCATTTGGTATAGAAACGAGAAAGGTCATCAGATATATTTTAATAACCAAGTACAAATGTGAGTTTAAATTTAAATCAGTCTTAATTAAGGAATTTTTCAACAAAATCACAATTGTTCCAGATTTTGTTCAACAAAACAAAATGCCACGTTTTAACGATAGTTTTGATAGGAAAAAGATTTATGGTTTATATCTGCTAGTCTTCTATGAGTAACTCTATAGTTTCAGTGGGACTGTTAATGGAATGGTAGATCTCTATTGTTATGAATAATGGCTGTGAAACTCATCCTAGCTCTATACATAATAATAATATACAAATGCTAATGTTCCTAGAAGAAATCTCAGACTCCCCATCAAGCTCTACCTTGTACTAAATGCAATAGTAGTGACAGAGTTCTTTGAAGGCTTAGAATACTCTGGAGCCTCTTACCATCAAAATGGAAAAAAATTACCAAAAGAGCAATGTGAAGGAGAAAAATGAGCTTGGTCTTAAGACAGAAGGCATCAGTTGCTGTGTCTGCAGCCAAAAAAAGACCTACAATTGCAAAACCCAAAACAGAGAAGCTCCAGGAAACTGTGGAACAAAGATGCTGGGAACACATGAGATGTTAATTATATTACCAGAATGTGTCCTCCATGACTGGACTGTTTCCTGAAGACGTTTTACTAACACTCAGGCCTGTTGAGTTCTAACTGTCCTGAAATATGTGGCATTTATCTGTTCCAATGTTCTTCAACTCCATCGTTTAAGACTTCTGAGATTATTTTTTTTTTTCTGGAACTCAGTCTTCTCTTTTTTTTTTTTTTTTCTTTCCATTTTCATCTCATTACTTACAGGCTCCACATCTTGACAAACAATCCCTCTCACTTCTTACTGCTTACCTCTTTCAAATAGTAAGCTTTGTTATTTTATCCACGCACGTCCACACTAAAATATACACACACACACTTGAGGGGCCCTGGAGCTGATGATTATAGCCAGATATTATAGCCATGAAAAAATCAAGAAACTGATTCAAGCACAGAATTAAATAGGGGAGGCTTTTGTTGTTGTAGTAGTTTTGTTGTTGTTGTTTTTGGTTTTATTTGCTTGTGTTTTCTGTTTGGTTTCTGCAGGTTGTTTTTTATTATTATTATTTTGGTAAAAGAATTTCATGGATGGCTTGAGATTAAAACCTTGAAAATTTTATCTGAGATCTCAAGCATTTCTTATGTTTCACTGGCAATAGTTCCCCGTGAAATCTAACCAGTTGCATATGTGTTCAGAACAACAGTGCAAACATGCATCCTTTATATCAGTATACTTTAGATACTTGCCTGTAACTACTCCTTTCTTGTGGCTATTTCAACCACTACTAGAGTTTTCAACAGGATCATTTATAAAGAAGAAAAAATATCAGAAGTATTGTTTTCTGTGCAGATGTCTTTCAATGTTATTTAAACATTTTTGTATCAATGTATGCTTTACTTTGAAAAACAGAGAAAAATAACAAGACTGTGGTCTACTGTACACACAGGCTTAGCCACAAGTTGTTCCAACAACTTGCTATAACATAACAAACTTTCCTGAAGCATGTATGTAGATCATTAGTGGTTTAAACTAAGTGCTGTTTATTGATTTTAAAGACCAATCCTTTCTGCACACAGCTCTTGGCATATTCGACCACAATCCATTTTATCCCCGATAACTTCCCTGAAGAAAAGAGTACCACCTCCAAATTTGTACTATTACCATTACTGAATTGAAAAAATTATTAAAGACATGAAGACATGTAACTCCATGCAGATGACTTTGTGTGCATGGAATCTGTCCAGAACATTTTGCTACATTGCAAATCTATACACGTTACTTGGTTTTCTTGTGATACAAATGCCATTAAACCCCTCAGCATATTTCTTAATGTTTTGTGCTAATTTACATTTCAATCCTGTTGATGTCTTCTCAGTAAACTTCGGAAAATCAGATTTGTTTTTGTTTTACAACGATGTAAAATAGCATTTGTAACTTAATAAAAGTGATGCATACATTAAAAACGGGGAAAAAATGAAGGAATAAACTAGCAAAGAAGTCTCCACTTCCTCTTCACTCCAAATTAAAACAGTAGTTGAGGAGGAAAAAGAAAAATCTTATTAAGGTTAATGCTATACACATTTATGTAATAAAAGCATAGCTGACCTTTTCAAAGTCCCCAAAACTGCCAGCTACTGTAAGGCTTTCCATAAAGTGCCTGCCAAATTGACAGAAAAACTGGCCACCTTCCTACAGTTCACATCTGTGTTCAGTTTGCACGCAGCAAGAAGAACGTAAGACATCAAGTCTATTTGATTTGCGCCAATCTGTAACATTATTTCTGATGAGAAACCTACTTTATCATGGGAAAGCAACAAAACAGGTGATCACTATTCTTGATTGTTAAGGAATATTTTATGACTAGTAGAGCAGTTGAAAATAGAGCTCACTTCCACATATTAAAGTCAGTTAAATCACTTAACAATGCCTGACACAAATATTTCCAGTATAGCAACGCTAGAGAAAAAGTGCCACCTCCCGTTTTTTACTGTCCTGCAGCTTGAAACCCAGTCCAAACATGGAAAACACTTGCAAGGCATGACTTCATTATTAATGATCATTTAAAGACACAAGCAAAGCACAGCATGAGCTGGCAAAAGAGAAAGTCTTCTAAAGAAAGGAACAATAGTACAGCAGTCTACTTTGGAGTATGAATTTTGCAGTTTCTGTGTGAGATCTTCTTCACAAGATCACGATCTTGAAAAAATCCTGATTTTTTAATGAATGCACTTGTGTTACCTCACCAGACCTTTTCCTACAGCTACACAGCACCAAGAATCAGTTCAACCCAGCGCCTAAATCTGCCGCAATATTCCTGATTTGCTCTGAGACACAGCTGTTTAAAACAACTACCACAACAGCTTTTATGTCCTCTCAGAGTTCCCAGTTCATAACTAACTACACAGACAGTCTCAGGACTCCCTCATCCTCAGCACATCTGACTTTCAATGTGAGTTTACTTTCTTGCAAAAGGAAAAATGCTGTTGAAATTAGGTAACTGCTGACTCAGGATGAAGTTGTGTCATAGGTGTAATGCAAAGACGTGATTCAAATACATGTTTCAAAACCCTTCTTATAGCTAAAAGAGCTATATAAGAACATTTAAAACATTCTTTTATGTGTTTTAATGGCCTTAACTATTGCTATCTCTACAAAGACCATGTTTACTGTAAAATGTTTTCCATATCTAAGAGCGCTCGAAGCTTGACCAGCAGTAATACAAGCAGTGTGGAGTTGCTGACTCTTCATTGTTTTGACACAACCTGATGTTTACTAAAGTCAAAATTGCCAAAGAATTGTCAATTGCAGATTCTTACCTTCCCTGCCCTAGAGACACTCCACGCCACGTGTAACATCAGTACTCTAATCCCAGATGTCTTTGGCAAAGCTGAAGAAGTTGCCCTCTACCTTTTGGGTCTCTTCTGTCACCTGGAGAGATAGACATAAAATGAAAAAGTATTTCTGATTGTGGGTTTTCCACCTGGGACATCCTAAACAAAATTTCCCATTATGAGGTAGGAAATCACCACTTTTTGAAAAATGAACTTCTCTTTCCATTTCCCAAACTGAATACATTTACATTCACTAATTCCACATTTGGAGTCTAGCCACCACGGCCAATGCTAGTGTTTAAACACAAGTATAACACTTTATTTATTTAGGTTTATCATGAGAATTAAATTTTCTATCTTCAGTGAAGTGGTTGAAATAGAAAAGTTCCAACTGCATTAAGCAAATAAACATGAAATAAAATCAACGTAAATCTATCTCGATACCAGCCTCGACAATTGAAAACTTGAAAGAAGATTTGTTTTGGTGGCAATTTCTTGCCCTTCATTTAAAAACTTGAATAGGATACACCCTGCTCTTGAAACCCATTCTTAAAAGATTTAACAACAACAAGTGGAGAAGCACTAAATTAAAAATCAAACATTTTCCTGAAAGCTGTGTGTTTTGTTACTGCATCAAACATGAATTAAGGATAACCCTTATCTGTGGAAAATCCAAACAAACAAAAAAAAATCAGTAAAATCAGTAAATTTTCATTGGGAAATAATTGAAACGGGAACTGGTCTGTATGCAAATAAGGGCTTCCACTGAACACTTTAAAAAAAAAAAAAAAAATCCTTGTCCTAGCTTTAGTAGTTTAATTGTTCTCAAATAGACTTCGTCGAAGAACAAAAGGAAAGTCTACACTTGCCCTCACTTCCAAGGATAGCTGTATATTCTTGTTCCCATAATATTAATGCTATTCTAGGCTAGTATTTAATCTAGAAGAGAGTATCTCATATGAACATAGTCAGGATATTACTGGAAGATATTCATGTTTTTGTAAGTGTTTTTAATGGAGAAAAAATTAAAAACACTGTTATGATTTACAGTTTGAAGATTTCAAACATGAACGTTAGCCCACAAGCTTTCTCATTGACATTTAAATACTCCAAGGTAGGATTAATTTCCACACCTTGTTTATTTTCCATAAGGTTAGCCTCTACTGCTCTTTGACTACGATTTTTTTTCTTCATCTCCATACAAGAAAAAATAACAACCAAAGCCTCTGAAAGACAAGTGGGAATATCAGTCTGTCTGTCTGGGACTCATATCTAGGCAGAGGACAGAATCAAAGCACATTAGTGACAGCAAATTCAAGGCAGGACACCAGGAAGCCAGACATGAGGAGTCCGCCATACATCTAAAGAACAGGAACAGAACAGGCACAGTTACTTTACTAGTTAAGCAAACGCAGATATTTTCCAACTTACATTTCTCTGCCACAGTGGTCCTGCTCCCACAACAAACCTAATTAACTATCAGGGAAATCTGAATCAGCTCACATTTTCTGTGACCCTCAAATAGATTGCAGCGTGAATCTGCCTAATGTCAAGTTTTTTCCCTGCGGCAGCATACATCTCTACATATCCTTGTTATGTTCCCGTGCTGGAGTAAAAGCGGTGTGAAAACGAACAAAATGAGTTCATTTCTGGCTCTGCCATTCTGCTCTCCACTTGGGAGAAGCTTGAGGCTTTTTGCTTTGTCTGGCTGGGAGAGCTTATCTTCTATAAAGGAAAAGCTGCTGCCAATTAATAACCAGGACAAAACTTCACAAAAGTAGAGAGGTCAAATATATATATTTTTTTCATTTCATCTCAATTATTCTCATCTCCTTCAGCTAACTCTCAGATCTTACAGGGTACTTCAGACTCAAATATTTGGTACGGAAGGGCAAAGAAAGGACCGAATGTGACCTACCAGCTTTTTCCAGACTCACTCCTGTTCTCACTCTTGACTCATTGCTCTTCCTATATTACAGTATTTTCACCTGGCTTTCCCATAAACTCTTGCACATAGGCACAACTGCAAGCTAGTGAGTTAGGAACTTAGGAAGCCACAGAAAAGGAGTGTAGTGCCAACATTTGGGCTGGTTTTTAAATGCCAGAACACTAGCACAGAGAAAGGCAGATTGCCATGTCAGGCAGAAAGCAAATAAGCCCCTGGGGAGTATTTGACAAACATTAACCTTGGTGAATTGGACTACCGAAACATACTTTTAAAGATTCTAGCATCTGTTTCGATGGATATTTGCATTTGTAATATGGATACCATCCTCAACATAACATAGTCCACAGCTAAAACAGCTAAATAGTGATTAGCTTCACTACAATCAATAAATAAAGATACTTAAAAAAAAAAAAAAAAAAAAAACACTAAAATTAAAAAATGAAAATATTTTTATTTTATAGTTTTAATAACCAAAACTAAAGTTTTTTTTAAAAAGACACTAAAGTTAAAGTTACTTCTGGTATGTGAGCAAATGATGTACAAAAAAGCAGGCTTCCTAGGCCTGTACGGCCAGCAGCACTGGCTTCTCAGCACAAAGAGCTGTGGAGAGGCTGGTTCTTAGTACGGGACAGGCTCTGTCGCTGTGTGCACTCGTGCACTCTGCTGACATGACCTGCCAGGTGAAATTAGGGACAGTACGGCTGTGTGCAGCTGCCCTTTTTGGACTAAGAATAAAATGTGAATTTAGCAAAGAATAAAGATGTTTTGAAAAGGTTTTTCAATTTTTTTTTGAATTTGGTTCGGTTAAATTCACTAAGACAGGGCTGCTTCACAAAGTCCATTGGACCAAAAGACCATTTGCAAAAAGTGATTCTAAAATTTCTCTTTTCAATATTTACCACATCATTTAAACTGTCCGATGCTCAGCTTACACAGGTGAACAGCACTTCACATGGCTTAGGCTAGCAATGAGCACAGTATGAACACATAAATACTTTCAAGCCAAGTAGAAAGTCCTCCGGACCCCTAAAAAAATAAAATACACCCCTCTTCTCACACATAGTCAATTGGCCAACTTAGAAACAACTACATTTCTTTATCTCAAAAGAGGAAAAATAAAAATAAAAAGATTAGAGGTTAAAAATCTCAACACGCTTTCTCTGCAGCTTTGATATTATATATTGATATTATATATATATATATAAATTGATATAATATATGTACTTAAAGGCATGGAGAACATTCTGGAAGAAACCAAAGATTTTTTATGAATATTTAACATTAATTTTATACTTAAAAATAACTCTTAGTAGAGAAACTCATGCTTAGCCAAACACATAGCATTCTAATTCATTAGAGAGTGCTTTGCTTCATTTTCTGTATGTATTTACCAAATGTGGTCAGAAAGCTCACAGAGGAAAGAAAAAATACCTACCTGTAGGATGAATACCTAACATATTATAAAATTTACTTATTTACCCTGAATTTCCATAAAAGAAAAACACAAATGCATTCAGATGGACTGAAATTCGCAGTGGCAACCAAAATGGATAAATAGGCGCTTAGGCACTTATTTTAGCAATGACACCCTAACAGAAACATTTACCACACCATATATATATAATAAATATAATAAATAAATAAATAAATGTATTTTATGAAAGCTTAGTGTAATAGCTACTTGAATAAATGGCTTAAGAAAAGTCATGTTAGGCAGCACTAGAATGGATTGAATGTATTCAATTACTGTATCTATTGTTGAAGCAACAACAGTTTCTCTAAATTGATTAATGCAAAGTCTAAAACCCAGCAATGTCTGAATAGCACCTGAACAGCTTTATTTATCTGTTTGTGCAAACACGTGCAGGCATGTTGCCAATATTCAAACATAAGCCTTAAAGAGTAATCTCAGCTCAAACCTAATAATCACTAATACACACGGAGTAAATATTGGACAAAACTGTTACAAAAGTTATTTTCTCTGACTAACTACGATACACCATGAAGTATCTAGGGAGATCCCAACTCTTTCAGCTTACGGGATTCAGCAGCAATTTTGAAACACTGGGAACTGGATGTGCACAGGGGGCTTGGATTATAACTACCTGCTTTACTTTTGCTCTGTGTAACCAGTGCACTGCATGTCTACTAATCCTTTGGTCACTTTGAAGCAATCTATTTCCTTTTGTTGCTCTTGAGATCTGGAAATAATTTTGATATAAATGTTCATGAGAGCTAGGGTAATTATTTTTGCAGTGCAGTGCCTTGCATTTCAGCAAGCCTATTTACAATCTCTAAAGGTACCTGCATTTAAATCCTTTGCTATGTGTGGGCCTCGATCAGAATCATGTATCTAATTACTGTTGCTTCACAAACAGTTCTGTCACAAACCCAGCAGAGCAAGCATTGTCTCCCATCTGTTAATCACCATAACATCTTTGTGCAATATGATGAGGTAGGGTTTATGTCTGGAGATGACACTAGCTCCCTCGTCGTTTTAAGCTTTAGGTTTTCAGAAACCTGCCAGGAGAGACGTTGCTTGGCCAGTAGTGAGTGTCTGTCCTCAAAAATAATGAAATGTATTGCCCACTGGGGTTTTGCAGAGAGTTTCCTTCTTTTTTTCTATTTATTTAAATAGTTCTTATCACTAGATATGCAGGATGCGCCCAGATGAGTACAAACAGAAGCCAGATATATTAGATTATTTTCTTGATAAGCCATTGAACTTTTAGTTAGGTCCTTGGCTCTGTATTATTCTCCTGTGTAACCCTAGATGCAGAGCTTGAGTAACTCATGTGTAAAATAGAACAATACACCCCTTTCTCAGCACTTAGCCTATGCCTGTTCACTTCAAAGAAGGAACTGTCTTCTGTTCAAAGCCTTCTTCTCCCTGTGTTAATAGTGACCTGACTGTCTTAAAGAAAATACGTCAACAACATTCACTATCCATATTGCGTTACACAGCACCAAAGTGAGAATCAAACTTCAATCACTAATAATGCATATATGGCTTTAATGTGTTTTTCTTCTGTAGGTCAGAATTATTATCCTCATTTGTCACTCAATGTGTCAAACCTGGTATGAACTCAGGATTTTTTGGGGTAGCACTTGCTACTCTATCAAAGAAGGCAGCGCTGATTTTCATCATGTGAAGAAAATCCTTAACAGAACTCATTCAGTACTTCCCTAACACAAAATTCTATCAAGAATTACTTATGTCACATGATAATAGCAACTAACAACGAAAATACCGAAGTGACAAAAATAGATTTTGTCATAGTAAAGAAAGTCAAGCTGTATTGTAACAATTGTGCACTTATTTTTGGAGACATTTCAAAAAATATTCTCCTTCTTACTGATGTCATTGCTTTTCTTGACTTGTGGGATGCCATGGTAGAAAAAAAAAAAAAATAACTAACTGAAGCTTCAGCTGTGATGGTGCCTTAAATTATTGATGCATGGCTCTTACTTCTCAAAGCTCACAGCCAAAATAAACCACAGTGGAACATATCTATAACAATAGATAAAATACAAAAACTGTACTGTGCACATTAGGATTGCTTTCCACCCAAAAGAGTCAAACTCAAAATGCTTAAAATTAAGGATTTCACAGTCACAATATTTGTTTGTTTCTTGGTATTCCTCTTACAGAGATACAAACAGATGAGAACATTCATGATTTCCCAATTCTACCATCAAATGCTTTGCAGAGACCTTTGACTATAAGCTTACGTGGGAGTAAACTGAAGAGTTACTTAAATAGCAGTGCTGAACTTAACAGCTCAGCAATGTGTGAACATTCTTTAATCTTGATCCAATAGTCAAATCATGGCCAAGATAATAGCAGCATGGGTTTATTTTG
This sequence comes from Nettapus auritus, assembly GCA_011076525.1. Classification (NCBI taxonomy): domain Eukaryota; kingdom Metazoa; phylum Chordata; class Aves; order Anseriformes; family Anatidae; genus Nettapus; species Nettapus auritus. The sequence goes on from CM021769.1 coordinate 57,827,344, forward strand.
TATTCATTTAAGGTTTTACACTAGTACTGGAACAAAGCCACTTACAATACTCTACCATAAACACATTCCTTTTCCCTCAATCTCAACATTCACCTCTCCTACCTCTCTAAATTTTCAGACAGAAAAGCAGAACTTTCATTACATGCCAAGGATAGGGCTCCACGAATCTCCATCTTGCCCACCAGTGTCCTCTGAATATAAGAGGACATACCTCTGAGAATAAGCATGCTACATAACACTTTTATTCAATAATGTTGGTGTGTCCAGCTTTATCAAAGATTTTAATTTAATTTTATTTTTTTAATTTTAATTTTATTCAATAATGTTGGTGTGTCCAGCTTTATCAAAGAGAAAATACATACCTTTATATTACACTCAGACAGGCCCCGCATTCCATGCCAATGATTAACTCATACCCAAAGAAATTCTGTTGGGAAAAAGCATGCCAAACTTTTTTTCTATTACATATACACAAGGCTCCACTTCTTGAGAATGTACTACCCTAGCTCTATTTAACATATTATTAATTAAAAATACTTAGTGCAGTGTTGTGTATCAATATTTCAGACAGGGTAATCAGTATTTCAGAATATGCACAACATATATGTTATTACATATTCAATGTAATCATTGTGATTACACATGAATAGGAAATGGGAAATATACTGCATTTTAACAATATTCACTTCCTTTCCCTCATGTTTTTTCTCCACAATATTGGAATAGTATCAGATTTATACTTGAATTTTTCTTACACAGAATAGATTCGTTTATGAGATCACATTTTTTTCCATAGCAACCAACCTTCATGTGAGAGACTCAAGATGTGTGAGCTTAATGACAGGTGAATAGGAGCAGGAAATGTTAGCGGTGTTGAGAAGGAGAGGGTGGCATAGATCTGTCTAGTCCTCTAATCTAAAATTGCTGTGAAATTCTGTAAAATATTAGCTTTGGTAAATTGAGAAATAAAAGATATTTTTCTCATATTTATTATTCACATAATAAGCCAAAGCATGATACATGAAGACAGAAACCATATCACAGCTTCCAGAACATGAGGAAATTTGACATCTCATGTGTTTTCCTGTGGTGTCATTTTAGTCAGTGTTAACTATCAAGCTGCATTTAAAACTACTTTACACAAGTGGAAGCCACAGATACATTTCAACTAAAGTCACCTTTAGCAAGCAGAATGTCCCTCTGTTCACAGGGCCCTGGCTGGCAGAGTAAGGCCTACAACTAAAAGAAGGCTACATCTTACATACCACACCAAAACAATGAAAACTCAGGAAATGCAACTATTCCTGAAACCCCAGCTTCTCGTTTAGTAACTTTTATTTATGTGAGGCCTGTCTGGGTGTGAAAATGCTACAAGCTGAGCACAAACACAGGGCAGTGCCGATGACATTTTCAGCACCACAGAACTCTTCTGGAAAGTTCAACAATGCAACAAACTAAAACAAGCCTGAAGAAAAGCTTCTAAATCAGTACCACTGATGAGACAGATGTATAAGCTGTGGAAATTAATAGCCAACAAACAGAAAGAAGGACTCCAAACTGTTAGATATGTAGAAAAATTCATTTACCATTAGCATGCCTGTCATGGTGCACGATCGGTGCTCCACACAGCAGCAAGCCATTCCAAAAAAATAATAATAATAATAATAAAAATAAAAAGTATCTTGAATTACTCTAAAAACGTTTTCCCCAACATACCATAATTGTTCCTCAAGACCAAATCTTCAACCTAGGCAGTGTCACTGAACATCCGTGTGTGCTGCCAGCCCCAGGACACCCGCCATGAGGCAGGCGAGGAGGACGCCAAGATGGCGCCTGGCTGGCCATGTTCTGTCTCCTCAGCACCAGACAACGTTTGTTTGAGCTGCAGGCCCAGCGGGCCGCTTCCAGGCCTCCAAGTGCTTCTTTTGTTTATTTATTGTATTTTAGTGCATTTTTAGTGTATTCACCTGTAGGAGCATGGATCTGAAGAAAATAAAAGAAATATTAAACTTTTTTTTTTTTTTTTTTTTTTTTTTTTTTTTTTTTTTTGGCTTCCAGAACACCAGAAGCATGGAATAAGCACCACAAGACAGGGAAACTGTTCCAGGAGATAAATGTTGAAGTGCATTATTCTACTTCTGCAATTGTTCTTATTCTTTGTAATGGGCTGAAAATAAAAAATAAAAAATAAAAGCACTGCCACAAACAGAGCCAGTGTCAGCTCAGTTACTAACATCGCCCTGCTGCAATTTGAGGTCCCGTATGTTAAATAGGCCTATAGGAAGTTGGGAGAAGTTGAGCTCAATTTATAGCATGTTGGTTTAATAAAGATTAAGTTTTCAGAAGCCTGGGTTGACCTACCCCTAGTCTTAAACTGGCCAGCATGAGCTGCAAGGGCATGCTGCCACATTCACCAAGCTTTCCAAAATGAACAAAACCAAGTCTCATTCTAGTAGCACAAATGAATCAATGAAAACCACTGTGCTTTGTTGCCATTTCTTACAATGGTGTTATGGTTATGTTTTAATAAATATTGACGTATTCACCTCCCTTAAAACATAAATGGAATAAACCCTTATAATCAGTCCCTTTAAGTAAGCAACTAAATTCTAAAGCCAAATCACTGTTTTCCTTCCAGCCATAAGCAGAGCTACTAACACATTTCATTAAATAGACAGAAGGCGAAGAGAGGGTGAAGTGACAGATAAAATAAAATGAATAGTTTTCAAATTTATTTAAAAATTTTGCTCTTCTCTCATGCCTGTAGAAGGTGAAAATAAAGGAGATGTAAAAAGAAAGAAGATGCTTAGCATCCTCCCCAACACTATAGGAAAATTACATGTTTCTTCCTGAAGAGGTATTTTAGCACAGTAGGATGTTCTTATGTTGTGACAAGATAATGTGTGTGTAAAGCACTCCTATAATTTAGCTGTCACACAGATGCGCCTACTCAAGTGCATGTGTGTCAATGGAGAATTAGCTTTGATCTGCAAAATACATCAGACGGTTTCTATTTCTTACTCTGAATCAACTCAGTTTGGTAAGAAATTAATCTGACCATCTTTCTTATAGCTATTGTCAGAACGTTTAATCTCTAGAACTGATGCTGTGACTGCATGCAGCTGTATATAGAGTAAAAACCTAATGTCAACACAGATAAAAAACATTTATTTATTTATTTATTTATTATCTCAGCACTTCATCTTTAGAGCATACTAAACATTTAAGGGCCATCAGGGTAACAAAACATCCAGCAAATTTTGGGGAAGAGAAAAAGTGTAAAATTTAATCCTGAGCAGACACTGAACTGTGGAACTGAGAAATATATTTTCAGTAACTTTTGTAATTTCAGCATTACTGAAACAGATGTGAAAATGGAGTGATTTTTATGACTATTCCTGCCAACACTGTTAAGACTGACTTAAACTTGAAGTCATGCATCTATCTCCTCTCTCACCTAAACATCTGCAAGTTTAAAGAGGCAGGCAGGTATGTATGATGATATGGATCCTTAAGCACATCAACAGAATACAGCTTAAACTGCACCTGGTATCAAGCTTTTTCAATATAACGTTTTTTCTTTCAAATACAATTTAACTTCAGCCTGGACTTAAGTTCTTCAATGTGTGCTTCTTCAGACAATCAACATACAAACAGAAAGCAAAACTGACTAAAATTTCCAGTAATAAGATCACGAAGAAAGGAAAATGATATGCACACACTATAAAACTAGGGTGAAAAATTTCATCTATTTTGAGGAGTTCGTATCCTTTGAAGTTGACATTTGCTTTGAGGGACTGGTATCTGTCTCCTACTTTCCTCATTTACCTCCTGCACATGCTTGCTTAGGTACTCAAAATGCTTACTTTAAGAAACTCCAGTGCTCTTTCTACACTGAGCATATTTCAGTCTCTGAAGTTTAGCTGCTGATGAAATTCATCTGTAATTTTTCATTTGGCACATGGGAAAGAAAGGCTAAACGTGAAATCTGATAAAAATGTCTGCTTAAATAGAGTCTTAATCTCAAGTATTCTTCAATGCCATGTGCACTGTAGCCCTCCAAAGTCTTACCTCTAGGCACAGACAAGTCCTTAATTAAGAATCTAGTGGCAGAGATAGCCTTCAGTCATTTAATGCAGCAAAAAAAAGAAAAAGAGAGAGAACCCAGGATGACAAATGTAAAACTTGCCCATACTTGCTTTTAAAGGTAAGCATGTTACATGTTTGGCTCCTCCTGTCTGAGCATTTGCTTGTTTTTAAAGAATATTTTTTAGAATGAAAACATAAATTTTGAGGAACATGTAAGTCTCTACTGCTAGTACTCCACTTCTATAAATAAATACAGCTATCTTTGAATATAGATATTCTAATATCAGTGAAGGAAAACTAAAGAGGCTATGCACATAGATAGGTTATTTCAGATTCTACTGAAACCCAGGTGATAGGACAGAGAAAAATGAAGTAGTAACAAAGAATTTTAAGCCTCAACTTATGGCGTGTAGAGAAGAATGATAACTGAGTAACTGTGGTGAACAGCCAAAGTCAAGTCACTTGGACAGGAGACAGGGAATCAAGCAACTGAGTCTCTTCCTCAGCCTGCCCATGTCCATGTATGAGTGTGGGTAGCTATTAGCTGTACTTCTAAGCAACAGTTACATGTCTGAACATAAAAATAAATCTAATTCTGACATTTGCAAAATATCTTCTAAAAATGAATCTCAGACATGAAGAGGACGCAGACAGTTACGTCTGTAGTTTCAGCCAGACAAGGGAAGGAAGAGCAGTGTTTCACGATACAGCCTTCAAGATTTGTTGCAAAGCCACAGGAATCAATAGGCTTTGTCATCAGCTCTTTGCTCAGGGAGTCAGCTCTTCTCAAGTCAGCTCACCTCTATTTTCCCAGTGATACCAGGTTCTCCTAACTGCTTATCTGCTTTCCCTCATGCGTCTGTATACTTCCTCCTTCACTTAGCTAGGAAAACCCTCCCTGCAGAAAACAAACTACCACCCCCTTGTCTTCTTCAAGTCCCCCCTTTACCATCAGACAGGTGGCAAATGCATAGACAGTTGGTGGTTTGTTGACAACACTTCTCTTCCTCCTGGGAGAAAATAGCTATTTTACTTTTCTTGCCTTCGTTTTTGCCTAAAACCCCCATCTCCTTTGTTCCTTTGATCCTGGACTTCAGACACATGCTATCATTATTAAATGTGAGTATAAAATACAGTAGATGGGATTTGAGCTTGATCTGTATTCCTGGCAGCAATTGTTTTAAAGGACTAGTAGTAACAGGTGTACACAGAACTAAATTTGAGTAGGATGAGATTTGTTGTGAGAAAGTACCAAAGTGGAATGCAAACCTGCTAAAGACTACATTTTTGGCTTAACCATGAACAACAAAAATGAGATGGCTAAAAATGCATGCACGGACTTTTAAGTCCATTAAAAATGCAGCACTGAAGTCTGCAGAAGTTTATTATATAGAAACTGTAGGTTTGTTTCTGGCTTGAAAAAATAGAAATTTGCAAAGCCAGAATGTGAGTAGGCAGAAAAAACTTATTAGATTTGTCCTCAGAATACATTCAGAAAGAAACTTGTATACCTTGTCGTATAAAGAGTTTAATGGCTTCCAGATACACAGTGCTGTCCAATAATCAAACAGAATTAAAGTTCAATTAATTACACAGTTTGAAATGAATGTATTAGTTACTTGATGGTACCCTAGTAGACTTCAAGCTGTATAACCAAATTAGAAATTGGAACCACAGCACAGCACGACTTGCTATATGCACAGATAACAGACAGGGGCCATTAACTGCCTTTATTGGTTTGCATAACAAGAATTCACTGATGAAAGAGCAATAAATATGCGAATAATACACTGCAATGATGGTGAAAATAGGCATTCCTTACTCCCTGATGGAAAGTTAAGTGCAGTAGCTGAAGAACTAATTCCTAGGGCAAAAAAAAATGGGCTAACTACCAAACTATAGAAAACATCAAATAAGCACTGTTCATTTGATGAATGTTTGAAGTCACCAGATGCAAAATGAGCCAGTCAATATTTTGCTTCAGATTGTGGAGTGTCCTGATACATTTTTGTTGCTTTAAGCAAAATAACACACACACTCGGCTATTTTATAGCCAATAGTGAGCAAAGAATTATGTTGACATTTCCAAATGTTTCATAGCATCTGATGTACAGAGAAGTGATGCACGATACCCATCCAGCTGCCTCAAAATAAAGCAGACACACATGCAGACTGTACAGAAAAGCTCATCAGGACAGGGGAAAAGAATGAACTTCTAGACATGACTTGAGAGCCTTACAACAGGCCGCCACTTCTGTGCAGCCAAGAAGCAGCATTCTGGTACTCATCACACTATTTATTTATTACTGTCATAAAATAGGATTCACAGGATTTAAAATTTGATGGAGTTACATACCACAAATCTTTTACAAGCGGCAATATGGTCTATAAATTTCCTTTACTTGCACAACTTTTCTAAAAATAACACACAAACAACACCATTTTGATGTAACTTGGAGTTTGCCACTCAAGAATGTCCTTCGTAACAAAAGTTTTGAAGACAATTAGTGCATTAGAAACACTAATTCACTGTTTTTGAAAAAGGGTAGACCTGTATCAAATGACTGAAAACATTAATAAACTAGATCAAAGTATATTTCTATCCATAAAATTTAAATGGACAACAGTATAGAGATATCTCATGATGTTGTCATAGTACTTGTGGAGGAAACGTTACAGATTAACATGAAAGACCACAGTTTTCCTGTAAATGGATGACAACAAAACTACCCATTTCCAAAAGCTGACACCTGGAAATGCACAAAGAAATCTTCAGTCATCTTCTAGGCAAATTATCATGAAATCAATTAGGTAGGCTAAAGCTATTCTTCGTTAAGCATAATTAATTGCACAATTCCATGATACTCATAAGCAACATTAGCTAGTAAAATAAGACTGCTATGAAAGAAACTTCTGTTCAGTGTCTAGCGTTGTGCTAGACATATCTGCAGTGCCAGCTATCTTAATTAATAATTATAATCTGACCTTAATTCACATAATTATAGAATTTTTGCATTAACATAAGAGATAGAGATTTCTTTCTGACAGCTACCTTAATAAAATTACCATACTTATTGCTTTTATCCACTAACTACACTATACACAAACATTACATCACACACTTGGCTTGTATCCAAGTCTTCATGCCATATCTTTGTGTAAATGAGCTTTACTTATGTCGGTTAGCATTAGATTAATCATTTCTTAGGTTGAGAAAAAAATTATCAGCCAACAAAGTCAGGTTGATGGAAAACAAAATGGAGAACCAACTACTGTGACTGCTACCCCTAAACCCCTGCTTGGCACCACTGCATGTTGTCCTGTGGAAACCACTGCTCAGACCTGATTGTACAATCAACAAAAACTGTGACAACTTGAAGTCGTTAAAAACTCAATATGAAACTTGCAGAATGTGTGAGGTTGCCAAAGATAGTCCAATCCTGTAAAATGGTGCAGTTCTGAAAGTCTGCCACAGTCTGCGGAGCTGCTATAGATTTGACAGTGGCTAACCTTGGTAAAATCTGCCATTGCTGCACATGCTTCTGTGGTGCAAGTGCAGGTTGCTTGCCCTTACCATGAAAATACCAAATCAACTCATTAACAGTGTTGCTCGCTGGGTAAGAATGCTGTGGTTTGCTTCATGAGGAAGGGATTTCCTAACCGGCCTTTGTAATTATCTTGGCTTGAAGCCTGACCTTTGAAAAGTAATGTACGCTGGCAATGTGTCTATGCCATAGCAAGCTACCATAAAAGCAGTGAGAATGCTCCTAGACACTCTTGAGAAGAAAGAAAAAAAAAAAAAAAAAAGAGAGAGAACTGCAGTCTCTCTCACTGGACCTATGAGGTCGTTATGGTGGCCTCTGAGAGGACCACATAGCACAGGATTGTTCTATGCCCCTTGTGAAGGTGGAAAAATAATTGAAAGAAAAGACTTCATTCTCCAAATCTTACCTTTAACGCACAGTACGTTCCTACTCAGGAATGAGTTTTCACTTTCTTTCAGCTGTCTCTGTTAATCCTGAAACTGAAGTACCAGAGTACAGGACACTGCTCAAACTGTAACACCGGGGTAGCGCTGTGCTGAGGAATACAGAGGGGTCAGAAAGTTGTTACAATAGTGCATCAAAAAAGATTTACTGATGCTTTTTTTCAACAAGAATACCAGGAAGAAACATAAATTTCTTCTAATTTTAAATATAAGTATCAGGCTTCATGTCCTGTACAGTTTTTCCTTTCTGCGTACTAGTTCTAGGGCTTTTTAGACACCCCCACCTATGAATCTATGTAATTCAGTGCCTTGGACAAGTGTGCCATTGGATCTAGCAACTATGAAGTTAAAATGTCTTTTTTTCAAGCTTTCTTTTGACCAGGTCTTCTGTTGTGAAAAGAGAAGGACAACTATATCCGTACAGAGGATTATAAAGAGATCCTTCTATAGTTTAGGACTAAACTTTGTTGGCAAAATTGCGTTTTTCTGCATAGCCCTGGTGAATCAGCTGAAAAGTAAATATACCCACTGTAGTTCCAATGGGTTGAATTTACCACAGTTATTCTCTCCAAGTTTTAAAATCACACTGAAAAAAAAATATATTCATTTCAGCCATGTGCAAATAGGAAAGACCTGGAGTGATAAATACGTGTTCTAAAATACCAGTAGAGCATTGTTTCAGCAATTTCCAGCTGAAGCACTAGGAAAGAATGACTTTTAAGCAAAGCAGAGATACAAACATCGGTGTCCCCCTTACCGTTTTAGGATTTGGTATCTACTGAAGTCAACAACAACTTGACCTTGGATTTCGGTTGCCATTGATAGGTTCTTTGCAACTTCGTGACTTCGTTCCCAGCTGGTGACTGTTTGTTGATTGTTTTAATAAACAATTAAGAAAGAATAAAATGAATCACAGTGACAGTGAGATACAAGAAATAAGTAGCTTCCCAGTTCAAAAATACGATGAAACAATGAAATATAAATTTACAACAAATTCTATTACTAAACTTTTTTTGGTACCAGCAACAAGCTTTAATAGCTAGAAATATTTATTTTATTCATTGTCTCAATTTAAGTTGTTTTACCTTGCCTGGACTTCAGAAGATTCATATTTTATCAACATTTTTATTGTGAATCAGTGAATAGCAGGACTCCCAGCTGGACTCTTGCCTCTTCTCTTCCTCTGGATTTGATCTGACTCTCATGAGCTCAGTGTTGCGTCATTCAGACAAAAAACATTCAAATAACCTAGCCTTAAAGTGCTTCACTGAGAAGTCTTTTTTTTTTTTCCCCCCCTCTCGCGGAGCATGAGCTGTGTTTTTTTTAGCATAGTGTTCAGCCACCTTCCTGTCTCTCCCCCCCCCCCCAACTTCTTCTTTTACATTTAGGGCCAAGGTCATTTTTACATTATCTGCTACAGACTGATTTTTAAACACACCAGCCAGATGTTATTTACTTTTTAAAAACATAGCTATGGAAAGTGTTTTAAGTAATAACAAAAGAAATCTGAGGATTTTTGAATAACTTTTAACTCATTCAAACTAGGAGGGGAGTTCACATGATGCTGCAAAAAAACAGTTAATATATCATGTTAAAAGTACAGAACTCTAGAGAGCAGCAGTTCTGCAAATTCTGCAAAAGCAGATTAAAGTACTGAGTGAATGAAATATGATGACTGAAATATTAACAGTGTTATTTATGACATACTAAAATGCCTGTCCTAACAACAACTTCAGAAGCATCCCTCCCTCGCTTGCAAGGAAACGTCTACCATAAGTTTGTAGCAAGATCTATCTCAATACAGTGAAAATCTTCTTTTGCTCAACAGTGACAGCTTGATGTCTCTTGGGAGATCACTAATGTACACTATGTATTTACAGCTCACTTTAGCTGTCCTGGGAGATTCTGGGAAGCTAGTCACATACCCCATCTCATACTTACTTAACCTACTACTTAAATAAAGAACTGAACTCACATTTTAATCTTCTGCCACAGGCAGCCCATCTCAAAGGTGCCCTGGTGAAACCATCCACATTTTAGTCTATCGAGTATGAATGGTATTTGCTTTCTTGCACCATGCAGACACAACCTCACAAATCCCTTCTTAATCTCACATTTTTTGACCATAAAAGTCCACCCCTAAAGAACCAACGGGCTGTAATCACAGCGGCTTCCACAATGCTCAAGCTAATACTATGTGTTGAAACCTCAGCATCATGGAAAGCTTTGTTTTTCTCTACAAGCTGAGGATAACTTTTCTCATTTCTTCCTTCCTGTTACTTGTCCTCTCTCTATATTTAATACAACTATATTTCAGGATAATCTTAAGATATTTTCAATGCTATGGTCTAGAAAAATTTTCAATTGCACTTTCTAAATGGTAACAATTCTATCCAAAATTTAACACTTGAATTTCCTACTGGACAAAACTGTCCAATCCCAGGAACTGCTGAGAGCATTTAATTCACTTTAAAAGGGGACTTTTATACAAGAATCTCCTGCAACGAGCTAAACTAAACATTAACAGAGCTTGTTTTCTTTCCCCATGGCCACTGGTCTTTCTGCATTTATACAATTATATTATCTTTTTCCAGAAAATGGATTGCTCCCAGCTGTCAGCTGGACTGATCTCTGGCCCATACCAGCTTCTTTGTGTCCAAGAAACTATGGGGGAAAACTCTATCTGACCAGGCCAAACAGAAGATGCAAGGCAATTCTAACAGGAAACAGCACAGGCAATCAAGATTCAGTGCTGGGAAATATTCCCTGTTACTGTTGGACAGGAATTACATCTTGGCACTGCCTATAAACCATAAAACCCTATTTAGTGCAATGCTAGCTATACACTAAGTATTTCAGGGTCAGATAAAAGCTCTTGTTCTTCTCCCTTCTCTTTCAAAAATGCTACATGCAGTGCTCTCTCCTTTCATTAAGATGGCAGCAAAAAAATACACAGGAAAAATATTACCTTCTTTTAAAATTGACTTTCCTCTTGAGTCTAGAACTTCGGAAAGATCTGAAATAACTTCAATTTTGCTGTTGGCAGCCTTGTATTATTCTCTGAGATAATACAACAGGGCAGCTTGTTCCAGCTCATTCTTCTGTTCCAAGTTCTCTAAAAAGACAAGAGAGTAGGGTTTCATGATGGAACAACTGGGGACTGAATGGCAATGTTACCAGCTCCTTGAGTGTAGTAACAGCGTAAGCTCCTTTCACTAAAGAAATAGCCACATAAAAGATATAAACACATCATGAAAAGACATATCCTTGCACCAATTAGGTTTTTTAACACATGAAGCGGACGTGCACCTGGTTGTGAGGCCCACACGTTTTATGTTCAGCATTTGGAATCTTCATTATCCCAGTGTACAGCCTAAACACAATCTCATTTATGAAAGCCCTAATAAAAAGTCAGGAAGCTGCTCCTCTGAATCAGCTCTTCTACCTTTTATCCTTTCATTTTTCCTTTCACTGAAATCCAAGTAAAGGGCCATGATTTCATATGTGCCTGCCCCTGGTGGGTTACCACCTGTTTTGCAGCCGGTGGGTCTCTTTCTTTGCATGAGACAATCTTCAAAGCAGCCCTTCATTTTGACGCCGTGGGAAAATTTTTAGTCCCACTAAAACCTATTGCCTGATTGTCTTCACATATCGTAGCCACAGCCCATGCACTGCTGCAGTGATTCCAAACAGACAAAACTCCATAGCAGTTTGAAAACGTGCTTTATTCATCTGAGATTTAATGACCTATTTGCTTTTTCCAGAAGACTACATGTTGTGACATTTTGCTCAGTCTAACAGATATTACAAACAATCTTCTTAAAGCTGTGACCCTTATTTTTGCTTGCTGTTTTTGCATAATGTGAAAAGACGTATTAACAGTATGTCCACTAACAGTGAGAACTACTGCAATGGATTTATTCTTTGTCTAAGTATTCTCTCCACATACATAAATTTCCAATGAATCTCATCTCTTTGTAATGAAAACTCACATAAAATCTTCTCTTACAAAACAATTGCTTATGCCCTCATATTCTTCCTGATTTGTGTTTGATTTCACTTTTATTGTTATTCTTGTCCTCTACCAGCAAATTTATTATATTTAAGAACCTGAAGGAGAAGTCGGTCTGTTCAGAAGAAAAGAATAGGGCATTTCAGAGATGATTTTTGTAGAGTAGCTATTGTTACCATTTAACTTTTACTTAGAAGTTAAATGGTAAATGAGTAGGCCAAATTCACAGTGATATATACTATGACATTATGTTTCACCATATTAATGGAACTTAAGTAATACAGGTTTGCAGTTGCCCAGCTAAGTATGGAGGTCGTTTATGGTTTCATACATGACTTCTGAAGTTCACAGTTAAGTTTTTCTTCATCAGAGCAAAACCAAAATGTTAGCACTTCTTGGACTTCCTTTCCTATGACATATTTTCCTAAGATGGCAAATACGATTGACCATTACATTAATGCAGTGTATTGCAATGTGTGTTGTACTGTTTAAAAGTGCTTTGTAACAATTACATATTCTGCCACATTCATCATATTTCATACCTGCTGCAGCAACTGAGGTACCGTAATGAATGCCTTTGGAGTTATGTTGCTATGGCATGCTGATATATGATGAGAGAATTTCACACAACTACTCATCAGTGACTGAGGGTAGCTGGTCATTCCTCACCACTGCAATCTACACCACGTAGCAATCACCCTAGCTGCATGCATTTTGATGTGACAGGAAACAATGGTCTGGATGGATGCAATGAAGTGAAAGGTGCATTCACTCTGCACTAAGAGACCAGAGCAAACAGCAAAATCCAACACAAATGTTTTTCCTAAAGATATCTGTGTTCACTCTACAGCTATAAATGTACCTCTCTCCCTCTTCATCTCTGTTTCTTCTGTCACTTCTATTTCTAAAAAGCATTATTTTGGAATGCATTCTCTATGAAAAGTTGCATTGTGCTCAGAGGAATAGATCACTGACCCACAAAAGCTTCTGTATGGTTACCAGTCAGCCTTTTGCACATACTTAGGGATTCACCAAAGTTATCTAGGCTGAAGAAATCTTATCAAAGTCTTTTGTATTATACCAACTGCAGAAGCATCAAGGGGAATTTTATGCTAATGATTCTCTTTAATCTCCATATAATTCAGGCCAGCTAAAAATAGATCTTTTACAAACAATGAATCATCATGACTTTAAGTGGATGCAGTTCTGCCACAATAAAGTCAAAATCTCTGTTCCATAGCACCTTTCTTTCCTCTAACAACCACCCAACAAGCCAACTAACAAAATTGAATACAATTATTTTTTCTTCATCCCTCCTAATTCTACTATTGATAGCATGACCAGAGTCCAGTAAAGAAATAATTCCAAATACCATAATAAATTGAAGGATAAAACTGTACCAGAAAAGAAACAGCATTTACCAGTTTTTTAGAACTACGAAAATTAGACACGAGATTGTCAAACCTGGTGGCAGTAGAAAAAGCCAAAAGCCAAGGTAATTTCATTTCCGGGAAAAACAAAGTGCCTACTCCCAGAAAAGGCTGTAGACCTACTTTCACTGCTGTTCCACCCTCCTGGAATGTGTGAGAAACCAGAGATACAAGCAGTGACTGAACCTATTTGTATGATTAATTAGCATCCATGTAACCTTGCAGATGAGATCTGTCTCACAAGATTTCACTCAGTGGTATTCTATATGCAAAGATTTCTCCCAGTATGTCACTATGAGCAGACAAGTAGCTTTGAAAACACTCTAAAATAAGGCAGACCTGTGCAGGAAGGAGCTAGTTTTGTATCTCTCCTTAGCCCATTTTACTCAAAGCTACCACCACAGAAGTAGAAACAGTCATGTTTAAATCCCGAACAGTAATTCATTTGGCAGCTGAAAAACGACTCACCTCTCAGCGACAATATAATTGTTTCCTAACACAGTTCTTCTGGATTCCTTGAATTTTACCACCAGCCTTCTGAAATTCCCCTAAGACTAATATATAAGATAAAGGTTTGTATGCATTCTTCTTAGACAGCAGGTGGAATAAATGAACAACTAAAGGGCAAAGGCCAACTATTAATATCATAGAGGTTTAGGGCTAAGTGAGATCCAGGTGTTGGCTGATGAAAAGTAACCATGAAACAAGCTGAAAGATTGTTTTCTGGACTTTTAAAAGCCTCCATGCTTGAACTTTTCTGACATTTGCTTTTGAATCTCATTATATTTTATTTCATACTTTCCAATGAAAGTTAAGAGTATTATTCCAGAGTTAAATTATGTATCTTATTGGTTGTACAACTTACCTCTCAATTTACCCAGATTTCAACCCATGGACCATCATGGTTCTGATGTGGTAGGGTCCTGTGTGGATGTCAATCTCGGGTAGCATGAGGGCAGCAAATCCACATAAGAAGCAATGCCCCAGCTGCTGCGCAATGCTATGGAACCCCTCTGATCCCATGTACGATGAGGAATTATAGGCTACTCCATTTTTTAAAGTACCGTTTAAAGTTACTGCAATATATACTTACCATCAAAGTCAGTGGGTACAGAGAGCTAACAAAGTACTGAGAAAGCATTAGGTGTAAAACAAAATACTGTTAAGTGGTGTTTGACGGACTACGTGTTAAAAATAAGAGTTTGTCAATGAAGCTGAGGGAAAAGTATTGTCTCAAATTCAAATACAACTGAATTCTAAGAAATATGAGTGCAGGAGCAGAAGTAATGTAAAAAAGTAATATAGACCCGACCCATCATTTCATGTGTTGAGTAACACCTTACTTCATAAATAAGCATTTAATTTTTCTCTGATTTCCACTGTACCTGGGGAAGAAGCAAACTCATGAGAAATCATACTGGTATCTACTATACTGTACAGGTTAGAAGGCTTGTAACAAGATTTCCTTCAAATATCTATGTTATTTTTCAACTAACTGCTGACTTCTTATCTCTTCTAGACTGTAATCTAGGCTTTGACCTGTACTACGGATATGCAGAAACAAAAGGAAAAAATTTTGAAAGTACTTTTGCTCAGTGTTAGTAGTTGAGTAAATTAGTTGGGTAACTGCTACATGACAGCTAAAAGAATCCAGCTTCCAGACAAAATATTTGAAAGCTCTTATCTTTCTTTTACCTTTATATTTATTTTAGCTTTCATCCTTATTTTCTTTTTCTTTAAACTGCTTCTAGTTTCCTCTTCCAGCTTACAGCAGTCACCTTCTTATTGTCAAGCACAGCCTCCCTCTGTGCTAATCATTGAGTTGCTACATTCACAGAAGAATGAACACTGAAGTTTGACTCCACTTTTTGATTTTCTACTAAAAATTAGTGCAGCAAACACAATTTCAAGGACACACAATTACATAGCAAACTCCAAAGTCAGCTGCAAGGCATGCAGTAATCTGTGGTAAGCCAAGACAGACCACACTATAGGATTTTTACTGGACTTTATGAAGCCTTGGAATAGCCTGTTGATGAATGCTATTCCTGTGTGAAGTACACACACATACATATTTAAGGACAAACTGTAATTGCAGTCAAAGAAGAGTGATAGTGAATTCTTTCCATATTTCTGAAGGAGTCCTTAAAAAGTGCAAACACATCTGGTGTTCCCTCTGCTCTGAAGCATTTGAAATATATTCTGCCATATTTCACAGAATACTTAAGTGCCATGTAGAGCATTATTTCTCCCTGCCTACACTTTTCTTTGAGTAATTTCTGAGGATTAAGAAATCCTCAGAAAGGTGAAAATCCTGAGGGCTTACTGTCATTGCCTAACAATCTGGGATATCAATTTACAGAGCATGACCATGAAAACTATTCTTTAAACATTCTTGACTCAAAATAAGCATGAAATTTTTGATACTTTTAGGCCTAATTGCCCAAATGAGCCAGAAATAGCCTATTTCAGGTGGGTTAATTCACCTTGCATGCGTTGCAAACCAAGCATGTCAGCGTGGTTAACTAGCACATAAAATTCCTGTAAATTTCCATGTGACTTTACTTATGTTCTATACACGCACATATTGTTATTCCTCAGAGTTTTCTTTCTCAGCAGTAAAACACACAAATTATTTCCTTACATTACTTAAATTTGCTTACAAACTTAAACTTATGCCAGGAAAGCCTTGCCTTGAAGATTTTCCCAAAAGCTTCCAGATTTGTATACTTCTTTATGTTCATATCATGTTGTACATCATTTTGAATACACTTGGAGCATGTTTGTAAAAACTGGTGGTACAACACCTTAAACTCTGAATTTACTGATTACTTTCAAGGAAAATGAACACTACCTTTGCAACAGTCCCTCGGTAAATTATGTTCTGTGCTGTTTTTCAGTAGCATACCTACCCCAGACAAATATGAGTACAAAAAAAAAAAGCTAGCTAGTTTGCTTTACACTTGCTTCCTAATTTTCTTTCATACCATTGGCTGTTTCATGAAAAATAGGATGCATTTTTTTTTTTTTTTCAGAATAAAAACTGTTTTTTAAGTTCTCTCTTCACAAAATGTCACATTGTGCAATGAGTTACAAGCGATCTTACTGCTGCCGCAGGAGAGTTGGGGGAAAATCCTACAGTACAGTAGCCTCCTAACAAGACTATATATAATGGTGAAATCTGTGAATAAACTCCCTTAGGAAATATTAAAAATTGATCCAATTTGGTAAATTATTATTAATGCTTTCAACTAAATTAAATTGAAGAAAAAAGTCATGCATGCATGTTGCTTGCCTGATGGGCAAATAATGACAACAATATCCTTACTTTGCTGTCATCTTCATTTTTCAGCTGCTGAAACCTTTCAGCTCTAAATAGAAAGACATGCTGAAAGTTCAGAAGAAAAATAATTAGTCCTCCATGTTGTTTTGCGATTCCTCTCTGTGCTGTCTTATTGTTCTGTATTGATGATGACACCAAGCTGTGTGGCGCGGTCACAGTGGGACCTGGACAGGCCTGAGAAGTGGGCCTGTGCACACCTCATGAGGTGCAACAAGACCAAGTGCAAGATCCTACATATGGTATGGGGCAATCCCAAACACTAACACAGGCTGGGCAGAGAATGGATTGAGAGCAGCCCTGATAAGAAGGACCTGGGGGTGTTGGTTGACAAGAAGCTCAGCATGAGCTGACAATTTGTGCTTGCAGCCCAGAGAGCCAACTGTATTCTGGGTTAACATACTTAAACTGAAGGAACAGGTTCCTTTTGCTTCCTCTGAAGAGTGACAGCACAGTACCACTGAAGAAGAGACCAGCTTACGTGTTCCAACAGTCTTGGGCGAGCCATTTGTAACGCTTCTTTGAATCAGTGGAAATGTCCACAGGAGTTTCTTTGGCTTTGTATTTTTAGGTGCAACGCTCTGTCACTTAATATTTTGTAAATTATTTATCAATACATTTCTCAGTTTATACATTTCATAGGCTAAAAATGTTACCAAAATGAAAGCAGATCTCCCAATAGAAATTTTTGCCAGACAATGTCATTGATTCTGTTATCTTGTAGAATACCACATTGCCAAAATAAATTGTAGAAAATCTGCCACTAAGGCATTTTCAGGGTGAACGCTGCAAATCAGCCAGCCCATGAACCACCAAGAATATGCTGCAATGCACATTTTGTAACGTTCACCAGAACTGGGGACATCATAAATCTCTGCCAATGCAAGCCTTTTTCATCAGCACAATTACAACACAACAAATATCTGAAATTTCTCCTGTCATTTTGGCATTTCTTTTACACAAAAATTTAAAACAACAGATTAAAGGGCAGATGACAATCAAAAATTGCATAATTAGTTTTCCTCAATTTAGTGATTCAACTGATATCTCTGGAATGTGTCTCTTAGTATAGCTGTAGCTATATGAAGTTATCAATGTTAAGAGTTTTTTAAATGACTTTTTCCCTCAAAAGCATATTCATAACTTCTTGTTCCTGAGGAAAAACACATTTTTAAACAAAAAGATAACAATATTTAAAACTGTAGGCTTCAGAAATCCATAGCATAAAAACAACTTACATAACATTAATGAAGTTTTTAAGCACCTGACTGAAATTTAATAACTTAATTCTCTTTTTGAGGTGTTCTTATTATGTCAACACAGTGCACAAGTTAATATTGCCATTCTGATTAAAAATCAGATTATTCTTTTTTTTTCCAGAGCATTCTGATCTTAACAAGGTAATGTGTGCTCAGCAACACGTAACTCAAGAACATGGTCAAAAAGCCATCTTCTGCCTCCGCTCACATAAAAAAAGGAAGTTGAACTCGTCTATTTTGAGTTTATTTTGGTAATATACTGTGGCATGTGTATAAGTGCCAGGGGCCAGAGGCACACCAGTTACCAATATTATTTCATATCAACATACTGCTGGATGTTTCAGATAGTCCTGTTACAATGAGTTCTATACTTCAACATATCTTTATCTCACTGGCCTGCTAAAACAATGCTTTTTTTGGAAAAAAAAAGCAATCTATTTTTCAAGTAACAGATGGATAAACAGATGGGTGGAAAAGTCCACTGAATAGTGTGTTGGCTGCCTGTCATTGCCTGTATGACTGCCAATAAATATCATATGGATTAAACCTGTAAACTAACACATCCCTATTTAATGAATTCTTTCAGAATGCTATGTGTTTATTTGCCAATGCCACTATAAATGAAATGCCACTTTGGATAAGGTAAATTTTTGCAAGGAGACCAAACACCTAAGCACAGCTTGTTCTAAAATTAATAACAAAAAGCAAACAGGAAAGGAAGCCCCATGGTAAAAGTGTGTCCATTTTTACAGATTAACTATGAGAAGATACATTTTGCACACCTGAAACAAATTCCTGGAAATAAATGCAAGTTTGTTTACACTTAATATAATGTTTTCCTACTGCTTACATGTCTTCTTGTTAACAACTTTGGGCTTTTGTTTTCAAGGTTTGCATGAAGGAAGAGCGCTTAATTCAGTAACCAGCCATGAGATATCCACTCACATCCAACCAATGGCAGAATAAATATTTTATCCTCTTTTGAGATATTCTCCCTGTTTGGGCTAACATAAAAATAATGAAACAAATATTGCAATGAGAGTATGAAATTCCATATTTACTAGCACTTAGGCCTTTCCATTTCACATGCATCTTCCATTACAAATAATTACAACTTGCCTTTCTGCCAAAGCCAGTGTGGCTGTGTGGAGTAAAAGGTCTCTACTTTCTTTAGGGTGTTTATTGGCACAGAAATCATTACATTTAAAAAGGTAGTTCCTAGCTCCTTCATTTTGCTTCCAACCTACTGTCTAATATTCCCTGAGTAATTCCTAGCTTTTGCACTCAGAAACTGTGGATCATTTTTTTTCCTTCTTCTACAACCCATTACAGATTTTACAGAGAGGTAGAACTCTTACAGTCTCAGTTCCACAGGCTGGAAAATAAGATGGAGAGAGATTAAACAATTTCCCCAGACTGCACTGAAAAATCTGCTATGAGGAGGTTCAGTTTTCCAGAGCAACAACCCAGTGCCTTACTCCTGAATTTTTGAAGTAAATGCAAAAGCTAGTATTAAAGCTGAAAAAATGGTGTGAATTATGGGAATTAATTATTAAAATCGTCCTTTTAATATATATATTTTTCACAGGTATTAGATTCGCTGATTTGCAAAAACTTTGTTAAAAGCAGTATTCCTAAAAAGAAAATGCACTTGTTGATGCCATAAATCAGAGTAAGGAGGTGTGCCAGGATGCAAAAGAACAGAGGAAAACAACAACAACAACAAATCATTAAGAAAATATAGTCTGATAGCCCTGTACCAATAGATGATGCAAACATTTCTAAGAATGTATAGATAATTACAAAACACTAAGAACACTTTGCAAAACAATCAGACATAGAGATAGGGATATGTGTAAGAGAAGGATGTGTCAGAACATCAAACTGGTTATAGTTTGAACAGGAAACAAACGGGGAGTTGAAAACATCTGAGCTAAGGAAGACGCAATGAAGTGAAGCACGGAATTCAGAAATAAATTCTGCCATATGAAAGTATGTGTCTGAAGAAGAGAATAGCAAAGGGTTCAGAGAAGGACCCAAGCTGCAATGTTTGTCCAGTTCTCTTCACTGTCAAGACCAGACAAAGCCAGGCACTCAGGAGCACAGCAACAGACTAAAGGTATAAACCA
The DNA here is from genome assembly GCA_011076525.1 of Nettapus auritus. NCBI lineage: Eukaryota > Metazoa > Chordata > Aves > Anseriformes > Anatidae > Nettapus > Nettapus auritus. The sequence goes on from CM021769.1 coordinate 57,847,591, forward strand.
CTCAGAGGTCAGCACATTCCTGTTACCTACAGAACATCGTGTAACAAAATACAAAATACTGGGGGTGTGATGTAATGAGCAAAAATAAATAAATAAATAAAAAGAATAAAGAAAAAAAAAAAAAAGGGAAAAAAAAAAAAAAGGCAAGAGATTTTAGATTAGGTAGGACCCTACTCTGCTACAGGTGCTGGTCCTAAGCAGAGACGGTGGACAAGGTAAATTCAGGGTAACCTGTTGATACAGGATTACACAAGTGTGTGTGGTAATGAATTCTTAGTGTAAATCAATTAGCTGATGCTTTCTTTGAAAGCACCATAGAAGCCTCTGAATACACTTTTTATCTTCAAAGTCTTCCTTACAAGGCTCTAGTACAGACAGAAAGACCGTAACTCCGAGTAGCCCTGAATCCATGCTGCCAGCGCTCTTAGTGTACCCAGAAACAGGCAAGCTTGTTTTTTTAAAAGCCAGTTATCATAGCTCCAGCCTCCCTGGGCATACGAGGCATTTGTTTGTGAAGAAATTACCTGGATTCAGTCTTGCCTAGGGCAGGAGAATTCCTGAATGGTTGGTTGAATTTTCTTATGCACTAGAACAGCCTTTTGAGTGACTGCATACCTCTGGTTCTGACTGAAGGGGTGAATTAAAAGTGGAATATTCTCTTTTAGGGTAATATTACATGTCTATGCATCTTGCTGTACACCTAGTCATCTCTCCATGTGTGAATAAGTCTTCCTGTAAAAGAGCTTCTCTGGGCATATTCCTGCATATTACTATGATTGACAGAATCTGTCAGAAACCAGAGTGAGATTTTTGCCCTCTTTTCCATAACTCACATATAGCACAGAGTAAAATTTTTTTAAAGGAAAAATGATGTTCCTAAAACCACTAGAAATATAAATGAAATATAATTGAAGAAACAGAGGTAATTTGTAGTTGTTTGTTTGTTTGTTTTTTACCACTCAAAATGCATTTCAGATTTCAATAGAACTGGAAAGTTTCATAATGAATTTTTGTCCAAATCCTAATTTTTATATTTTTTTAAACATAAGTCTCCCATTCCAAAAATAACTAAAAATTCCACAGAAGCTTAGATTAAAATTAAATGAGGCTTAGATGTGTATCTGAACTGATTTTTATTCTGTGGCTGGTTAATCTCTAGGGTTTTAGGAATCCTTGTGTCCCAGTTATTCAAAGTCCCCAAATCTGACAGGATCCAAGACTTGAAAATACCACTGTACACTACTAATGTACTTCACTGAACATGAGCAACACAAATCAACCAAGCGTGCTCAGCCTTGTGGGTACATACAGATTGAAAGCCACTGCTGCCTGGATATTTTGGCGTCCCAGTAGGGATAGGTTATCCCATGGACTAACAGCCAAAGCAATGCAGGAAGAATTACTCACACAAAAGTAAATGCAAACAGTGCAGGTTACTGCTGGCCTTTTCTTCTCCTATTCTCCTTTTTGACCATTTGATTTGTTCTCAGTAGCAATAATCAGACTTATTTTCCTCTGTCATCTGTAGGATTATAGGTAATGTGTATTGTATTCTTCAGTCTTGTTTATTCAACACACATCGCGTACATTTGCAGCTGGGTGCATCCATTTTCTTCACTTTCTTTCTGTCTAGCTTCTGGCCTTATGCACCTGCCTCCAGCAGACTACACAAGATCTGTAGCAACTCCAGATATATTCCTCAGGCAGGTGATACTAGATTATTATACAGGTTGATGCCAACTTCAGCTGAGCTGACCTGAGAAATGATTTCAACAGACACACAGGGAGTTTCCCTGAAACACAGCCGCATTAAAGACAGCTAAACCCCCGTTCCCCCCTGTACTGCTAACATCTGTAGAGATTCCACATGCAGCAATACTCCCTGGGTCAATTTATATAGATTTATCTCCACTGCACGACAGCTGACTAGTTTTGGAGGTCATCCAGGATACTCTGCCTCCTTAAGGCCTTGCTGCTCCCACAGACCACTGCAACTTTCAGGCTGTCCCCAGTGTTTAGGAAGGACTCTGGGCCATCTTGTTCGTCAAGATGAGTAAAGATAGGTTACAAAGCTGAGCATAGGTGTTGTCATGCCTCATCACCAGGACACAAAACAGATATATTCTTGCTTCCAAAATACAGTCTGTTCATGTGTTTGTCCTTCAAACATCAAAGCTGGTTGCTGCAGAGATCGTCTGGTAGCCAGGTAGCAAAACCAAGAAAATTTTAAGGTCTACTTTAAAATACAGTATGTAGTAGGTCTATCAGATCCTTGCCAAGATGCAAGAAACTCTTAAGATTTTAATGACCCTTAAAAATCCATATTGCAAGTGTGCTATTATTTGGAGAAAATGAAAGAAAATTCACAAAACATAAAATTAATGCGGCCTTGTTCTTGTGTTACTAAAGTTGACACGTTAATGTTGTATTTAGACCCTGAAGCTTTGAATCTCCTAATGGCAACGGTCACACCAGAGAAAATAATAAATAAAAAACAAAAATCCTGACCAGTATCCTACTTTATAAACCTCCTTGTTAAAGGGCTCAGCATCTAAAGTGACAGTAACCCCAAAGCATTTTACTTTTATTTTTAAATCACTGCTGTTTTCCTTTGTGTTTCTTTTTCCTTATGTCAAGCTATGCCAAGTTATTAAAACTACCTTTCTAGGACAAGAGCCTACAGGAAAATAGTTTGTAACATATAAGCAATGTGGGCTGATACAAATTTTATTTCTCTTATTTAACATCTTGGTGATTCACATTAAATCACTTTCTAAATCCATTTGCTGATAGACTAAAACCAAAAACTAACAAAACACCTGAAAATAATCTGCTAGTCACACACCTAAAAATGAAAATAAGAGCATGCAGGGGTTTTCAGGGTGTTTAATTCATTTTTTTTTATTATTATTTATTTTTTTAAATAAAGGTTAAAAAAAAAAAAAAAAACCTTCCGAAATCAAGTTCTTCCTTCATTTGGCTTCACCATTTTGGTTCTAATTAGAAATGATGAAGAGTCATGAATGGAAGGTTTACTACTTAGAGCTTCTGGACTCATACAGATTGGGAAAAGATCCTATATAATTCTCAAACTTATTTTGTAGTTTCAAGTGGTTTAACAGAAGCTTTGAACTTTGGCATGTTTTTTAAGCTGAATCCCTAGACCTTTGATGAAATTTTCAGTGTATTAATTACAGAGATGTTTAAACAAAACTGCCATTTTAAGAATTGAACCCAATATTACAAGTACCTTAGAATTTGATCTTCCCAAACATCTCCCCTAATAAATCCCTCCCAAGCCTCCAAGCTGTGATTCAGAAAAAGAATAGTTCAGGGGCAGCAGTATGTTGAAGCCTTGAGTCACGCACACTTTGTGAAAAGAGTTGGTGTATCATTAAGTAATACAGGAGGAAAGAATAATTGATATGAGCCTAGTCAGCCAAGAGAGGACAAAGCCTGAATTTTTGATGTGTGACTCAATGTGCTCTTCAGCAGCAGCATTGCAGACAAACAGCTCTCTGCAGGTCCAAAAGAAGTGAGGTTTTTTGAGAGGAGAACGTGGAACTTTTCTTTGGTAACTTCCTACAGCATCTCACTGCTCACATGTAAATATGAGTTGCAGCTGTAGAAGAGAATTCAAAAACAACCACAGCCTCCTTGTTGCTTTTGCTGTACTATATATACGCTAAAAACCAGAACTATATCAACTAAAAGATCCTCATGGAAATAAAAGAAATGTATTTTAAGTGTCACTCATGAAGAAAACAGAACTTAGTAACTTCATTTGCCACCTCAACTGTTATTTTTGCTGCAGAATTTCATCTGCTTCGCTACATCCCTGTTCATACAGGACTCCTTCAAACAGTGTTCACATAACACAGCAATAGAAGTACCAGCATAATAGCTGTTCTTTTTAATTCAACAGTAACACAGATGGGAAATACTCATTGGCATTCTGAGGAAGAAATTGGGTTACCATAAATGCCAGGGAAAAACAGAGCAGAGCAAGGAAAAAATCAGGTGACTCTACCAACATTTTCCATCTCCCTTTAGCTTCCTGTATATCAGGCACAAGTATGAGAGCTTAATTAAGTAGCTCCTGCACAATCAAGCAGCCTAAAATGAGAAATAGACTTCTTCCAATTCATTCCCCTACCAGTATAGAATTGTTTCTTACATGATAGGTGCTATTCCTTCATCAAGTCTAACTTGAAATATCACCTCCACATCTACTTTGGAAAATAATTGGGGTTTAGCATGAAGTTTTTCATTAAATTTCCCATTATTTTTAATTAATTAATTTATTTATTTATTGTCCCCCTTCAGATCATCCCACATTCCTCCCCTTCCTGCTCTTTCTGTGTTTCAAGTATTTATAGTTAAATAACACAGTTCTTTGCAATGGTCACTCATTAGCCTAACAACTTAGTTGTCAGATATGGACAGATGCAAGACAGTATTGTAATACATGGATTAGCAAGCACAATTCATTATCATTGTTCACATTTGATAGTTTACAGCCTGGTATCTGAACCTACAAAGGTGTCATTTAGACCAATAAACTTGATTTTTGTACAACTTCTGCTTTCAGCTGAGGATGTTGTATAATGCTAGGGGCCTATGGCAGTAGGATGTGAAAACTAGATTTTGGTGAGATACAGAACAATAAAATATACTTGTGAAGTGTGTGATAAATGGCAGGGATGAGACTGTGTTGTATTTATGCAAGCATCTTGATGCACGGACAATGTATTATTGTTCACTAGCCTGCCTTCTTCCTGCATAAGTTACAGGCCTTATTTTCCCAAATACTGTAAAGATGGTTACAATGATTAATGGAGCATGATTTCCTTTTGTATGTGTGTTTACACACAAAATATATGTATACCTACGTGTATATCTACGTATATATCTACATCTAAATAATTAATGTGGTTAAAACAATGCAGCTATATAAATTTTCTGCTGACATATTTGAGTGTAGAATTTATCCAAAATCCTACAGTATAAGACCTTCAATGAATGCAAATTCATAGCCTTCAGGTGTCACTTACCACTGTAGTGCTTTTTGTGTTGTCATTAACACCTCTGCAAAATGGAAGTTTGCTCTAACCTCCAGCAGAGCTGGTCCAAATTAAGAATAAATAAATAAAAGTGAGATGAAAAGTCGACCAAAAAAGTTTTTACTATTTTCTATATTTTCATTCAGAGTAAGGAAAAGCAGATTTTTCTTTGCTTCTGCTTAATTATCTCAGAAAGATTTGCTTGCTTTCAAATACACAACCTGTTTTATTTCCTTCAGCATTTTGAGTGAAAATGCTTTATGTTTTCCAATAGGCATCATTCTGACGAGGTATAACATTCTCACCTGGAGTAAGGTAATTTCCAATAAACTGTACCTTATTACAGTAACCTGAAGAGTAGAGGGACGGGATTTAGACAGGGGAAAGACAGAAGCTGAGAAGAAATACTTCAGCTCTTGGTAAGCAGCAACTGAAAGACACTACCATATGAAAGCTGATCTTTGTAACGAGGTGTTTATCCTTTCAGTCTACTACTAAAGATTTCAGCATCAATAAAGACCTTACAGTGGCAATTAGCACCATTTCAAACAAATTACATGACTTTGCAGTTCATTGCTTAATTGATACTTCACTCAACAGAAGGTATTTAACACTCACATAAACCAGAATTTTATTAGAAATGTGGTGAATGTTTTATTTTATAGACAAAGTAGCATGCTAATAAAGACCAAGCTAGAAATATGATCCTATTTTGAGACTATGCTGGTGCAATGACAATTTTGCCACAGAAACTATATTGTAACTATATTAATAAATGCTTTGGTTTCACTCAGTTCTCTATATGCTTGCCACTCAAATGATGTGACATATTTATAAGTGTTTATAAATACGCAAATCTAAAGATATTGATAATCACTTTTCCCTGGTCATAGTGACTAAAAATTAGGACTGTAATTTAATTTAAAAGATTAAAGAGTGCAACATAAACCACCTCTTTTGCCCTAAACGAACACTGTAAGGTGAGGAATTTAAAGGTACTGTAATTGGTATTTCAATTTAGTTGAAGTTTTGGTGTTCAGCATTTCTCCAAAGCCCAGCAGGTTATCTAGTATCCATACGAGAACATACCAGTTTAATTGACTTGCTGCTGGCCAGCAAGGAGGCAGGAACTGAGCTAGGAACCAAGTCCAGAGCCCTGCCCGGCTGGCATCTTATCCTCTGGCCACTGCTGTCTGGTTAGCATCTAACTTGCTTTGAGGTTGATCAATATGCAACTTCACAGCAATTACACGGTACTCTGCAATACTGTATTCCCACTTCAGGTCTTTGAAATGTCAAGTAACCAGTTAACTGTGTAGCACAGATGAAGTACATAATTTTTCTGCTAACTCCAGCTCTGTGGAATAAACTGTACCACTTTTAGGAACGGCTTTCTTTTCTACAGGTTTTTTCTTCTACCAAGAACCACGCTTCTCTTTGTATAAGAGGATGAGACTCATTATAATGTACTGGTAATATCTATGGCACATGGATTTTTATTAATGGGAAGACACAGGCAAGTTTATATAGGCAGGGAAACCGTAACTCTATTTTTAAATACAGACTTAATTCAATTAAATAAGGATACCTCGAGCTTTACAGAAAACAGACTGTTGAAACAGGTGATAACACTGTTATTTTTAAGCCTTGGGAAAGCTTAAATAAAGAAAATAAGATGTAATTAATGAAACATGTTTTGTTCTTTGCCAAGATTATAAAAGAAAGCAATAGAATATTTTTGCAAGAACATATTAAGCCCACTCATGAACTAATTTTGAAGGAAAGGAATCTTTCCCAAAACAGCTGCTTAGGTTAAAAGGAAGGAGATTACTAAACTGAATCATGTATCTGTAGGGGTTCATGTTCATATCAAAAAGTAAAATAATAGGACTCCTTGTCCTCTGTGGTTGATACTGCCTTTTTTTTTTTTTTTTTTTTTTTTTCATTCCTTTCATTTATTTATTTATTCTTTAAGGAAGCTAAGCATGCAAAATTAAACTCTCCTATTAATGAGAACGTGTTGACTCTTGTGAAAAAAAAAAAAAAAAAAAAGGACAAAAAAAGGCAACTTCTCCCTATGGCTGTTCATTTCAGCTAGTTTTCATTTATTACATAGGCCTGAACATCCTGAACAATCAACTGAATATCCAACAAAAATAATCTGAAAAAAAAAAATCAAATAAGTTTAAGCTTTCAAACATTTTTAATTCTTTGGTGAGTGAAGCTTGCTAAGAAATAAACATTCCCTTTTCTAATTTATTGTTCACAAAATGCATTTTTGTGTTTAGTAAGAATCGTTGTAGCCAGCTACACACAGACAACAAATTTTATTTCATTAAACCCACCCACAGTGTTGGGCTGCACTTGAACATGAGCACCTACTAATCTGCCCCTCTGGCTGTAAACAGCACTGAATATAATAAAAGTGCACCTAGAGATGTCAGGAAAACATTTACCTTCATTTATAATTTGAGCAGAGAGAGAGAAAAAGTAGGACTTTCTCACAAGTCCCTTTCAAAACCCTGTGTTGGCTGTGACAAAGTTTTCTATTTGTTTCCCTACTGATAACTCAAATAAGGAACAACGAACAAAATATCCACCAGAGTTTGACTCCTGTTTTGCAGCAAAATCACAGAATCGGGTGAGGACACAGAAGGAGGCTGCTGCCCCATCCACCTGCTCACCCAGCCTTGCCTTGCAGGACAGTTTCATGCCCTCTCCTTCTACTGGTGATGGTGATCTGCAAGCACCAGCCATTCCTGAACAAAATGCACAACTCACCTTGTGCATTATTCGGACTCCCCGAGCGCTCACTCTCCAAACACAGAAGGCAATCTGCATCGCCCTCATGAAAGGAGCGCTTGAGAACGAATACACCTGTTTGCACAGCAGCTTGAACTGCTGGGGGAACTCAGAAGAGCGGCTCCCCCGGCAGCTGTGTCAGCAAAGGACACCCATGGTGACAGGTGAGCGGAGAAGGCGAGAACCTTTGGGTGAGCCCTGCAGTTACAGGGAGCCTGCAATGCAGAAAAGAGAGGTCACAGAAACACTAAGTAAAATATTTTAAATAATTTATGAAAATATTAAGTAATATGCTCATTTCTGCATGTGGGCACACACACACACACTTCAGAAGCTCCTGGTTGAACATCAGAAAGAATTTCCTATGTGAATTTAATTAGATTCTGAATATTTTTATACACGTCCTGATTATTTGGAACATTTCCAAAATATTAGGATTATAATTAAATGCATACATAAAATTTTGGGCATTTCTGTAACCAGGATTTACGTCTCAGCTTCTGTGCCTAGTGGGCCTTGTCACGGTCCCCTGGCCGAACAGCTTCAGGTGAGGAGCCGTACCATTCATTTACTGTTGCAACTTGTGCAGCTCATTCTAATGGCAAAAAACACTGAAGTTGAGGGCTTTCAACCATCCATAACCCTATGTATTTTTTAAGCCAGAGGCTAAATCCTTTCCAGAAATGTTGATACATCTTAGGGATCTGTACTTTGTCCCTTAGAAACAGCTTTTTAATTAACTTATTTATTTATTGATGAGAGTAGATGATAGGAAAGAAGCAAGGGTAATAAAGAAATCATACATTCCCAGCCTATTAACCTCTGCTAAGCAATAACACACAAAAAATCTCTTAACTTGTTTTTTTTTTCCTCTCTCTAGATAGATAAGGCAACATGTTTTACATTCCACACAGAGAAGTAAACATCCTTGCCAGCTACATTTCTGCAGAAAATGAGCCCTGGATCAATAGATTTGTGTATTTACAGACATCTGCCACAGATGATGAATCCTCCTGTAGATTAAACTCAGAAGAAATGACAAATAGTTGTTGGCATGCTGCTGGAGATTGGTTATGTTGCCATTTCCCATGAAAGAGTTCAGGATTCTAGCAATCTTTAACCTCCTTGGATGAAAAAACAAACAAACAAAAACAACAAAAAAAAAAAAAAAAATCTACACTATTTGCCAAAACTGTACTTGTCAACTTTTTTTTTTTTTCTGATTTAATTTAGTATTGCTTGTGTGCTCCCTTGCTGCTCATCACTAGCTATTTTAAATAATTCTAGAGAGAAGGATAGAATAAAAAAATGTTATAGAAAGAATCACAGACATTGCGGAGAAAACAGTTAAAGACAGAACACGAAATAGTATTTAATGACACTTGATAGTATTTAATGACACTTGAACATGCTTTTATGTCACCTGACATAGCATTAGGTAGAATATCATAGATAAAAAGCCAAGCTGCTACAGAGTTAAGTTAGTATGTTCAAGAAAAGGATAGCATGATAGACACAGTTACTTTGTCCCAAATGCAACATAGTCATTGTAACACACTGTCAAGCTAGTTTATTTTGCCCAACAAGGATTAACAGTTCTGGTTTAACTATCCTGCTTTCATTTCCAGGACTAACATGTCATCTGCAGAGGTTTAACTAATCTAGTTATTAAAAACAATTCATATTAAGTGATTATGGTCTGTGTTTAAGCTAACTATTCAAAATGAAGGTACAGCAAGGTCTCAAATCTCTTTTGATGCAAATCCTGTGCTTCTCACACAGCATTTAGGCATCTAACTCTTCATGCCTGCATACACCTTATCTAAGCATTTTGCTGAGACAAACGAAAATTAAGTTTTTACGCTGTTACCACTTCTTGCTACAAAGGGTTGGTATAGCATGAACTGGGGGCGCAACCAGTCAACCACAATTCCCTTCTCCCTCTTTCACCACTGGGCTTTGGGAAAATTGCAGTAGCCGTGGTGAATACTAATAGAGCTAATAATTATTATTAAAGGCAGCATCCAGTAGCACACTGGGTACTAGTCACACATTCTAATGCTTCTCAAGTTTTCTCACAATGACACTTTAAAGCCTGAGAGCTTTTGGGGCTGTTGGATTTAACATTGGGTCAGACCCCATATATTTGCTAATCTCCCACCAGCGTAGCATAATCTGGGGTAAAAATGAAAACATGACTCGGGCTATATACATTCTAACTATATATCTATATATAGATATATATATCTATATTTAATCACTGAAAGTGATAATCCTAAAGAACTCTCTTTGAAATTAGAAGACATAATCCCCCAATGTAACCTGCCCGAGAACATTTATATGCTGTATTCATCTCCTTGAGATCAATAAAATTCATGAAAAATCAGTGATTCTCCACTAATAACCCTCAATCTTTATCATATCTAAGGCAACTTTAAATTGTACAAACACCAGTTATGATGTGTACGGACAGAGGTATTCCTCAGTCTCTCAATATTGCCAAACAATCCTTATAGACTTCAGTCTACAGTCAGTCACATTCAAACATCCTATTGCTTTGTCACTCAGGATTGCTTTAGAGGGTCTTGGAATTTTTATTTGAAATCAGTTAGGGTAAAATATATTTAATCTTGTATTTGGTGCAAGGAAAAAAAATATATTTTATGCACATAATTTAAGGAAATAGAGAATTCATATTACACTGCTTCAAAATACTCATGTAAGGTTCATTCTGCTCTTCTTTATCCACAGACTTTTAACCTATTAGCTAGTCAGTATGACCAGAGGTTTAATGTGGCCTGAAAAAGAAAGGCTGGGTGGCAGCTCTCTCACAAAAGGTAAATGACTCAAATTATAACTTCTTTGAAACTCAAACAAACTGGACATCTCATTCTTCAACATAAAGTGTGTGTCTTCCAACTCACCGTGACAGAAAGAACAATGATCAAGATAATCTGAAGTAGTCCACATACAGCTTTAAGATGAAGCTATTTTTATAGTTTTCCTTATTTTAACATTTACAAAAACATGTTCCTTTAGTCTCTTATCTTCACCTTCCATGCCGTTTTATTGGAGACCACTGAGTTGAGGTTGCTGTGAAGCTGGGGCCTTAAATTGCATGATAGCAAGATCTTCTGTTTTAACAGAAATTTGGCAGCTTTCATAAATGAACAAAATGTTACACTTTCCAAACACAAATTTCATTAATTTCAATTTTTCATTTTGAAAAAGTTGAGGTAGATTGGTTTAAAAAGATGCCGGCAATGACACTACGGTCATGAAAGAGCAACTAATAGACTACAAACCTCAATGCTCTGTCTCCCTGAACCATTTGCGCTCACGTTCATGGAAGTACCTTGTCTATCTCAGGAAGTTCTGTTGGAAATGTATTGGCTCTTTCTATCAAGAATAAGGAAATTCCTCATTGGAAAGACTGTGTTTACAAAGTTGTACTTAAAAACATTTTCTTTTACAAATTTCATTCAACTCTCTGTCACCTTACAGCGTTGTGAAGCAAAAGAAATACTTTTAAGGAGCTATTTGTAAAGTTAAAATTTAAAAGACTTTTTACTCTTTTGAGAGTGTAAAACACTGTGTAACTGAAGACTACCTGACTAGCTGATAAATCACGCATAAGCCTCCTTTTCTTCCCCTCCAAACCAGTGCCATAGAGTTTTCTTTTGTCATGGTTTCGATTTGTAAATACTAAAGATACACAACTAATACTAAAAGTTTGGCTCAGATTTCGGTTTGGAGAACATTTAGGAGAAACCCTAAATATCATCTCATGTTCTCAAAGTCTGTGCATTAATTGAAAAAGACAGACATGTGATCCCTGCCTATTGTCCTAGCTAGACAGTAGCTAGAATTGTAGCTATACAGCTGGCAGTGCTCAACAAAAAAGCCAGATAATTGTGTGAGCACATGAAAAGCCAAGAGGATCTCAAATGGTCGAGGGGCAATAATCTATGAAGGTAACATGCATTCAAAAAGTATTTAGGAGAATAATGGCATACCCAGATGATTTCTGTGTATTTGCTTAACTACATGATTCCATAGCAATTCCTTGTAAACTGATAATTAACAGCATCCTCCAGTAATGTACATGTCAGTACCATGAAAGAATGATGGCATGCAAGCAAGGTGACACATACAGAACCATTCCTGCACTCTCTTCCACACTTCACTACACACACACCTTCAACAGTGGCAAACAGAAGTGAGAAAGTGAAGGAGCAGAGCTGAAAATAGCTGAATACCCAGGTAAAACAGGAATCCCAGAATAATTAATCTTTTATTATCATTATTATTCTCTATGATGATCAAACCAAATTGTTAAAAAATTGGAAGTAAGGTTCCAAAAATGATAAAGCGATACTTAAAAAAAATGGGCTATGTTAAGTTATCATAGATTCTTACAGAAAAGAGATGCAGTTCCAATTCAAATGGTTTTCTCTGCAGACATGAAAGCTGGAAATCAACTTTAATGTTTCAGGAAAGCTGAGACTCTCATTCCCATGGGAAAACTTGGAACACTACTGATGACAGGGGTAATAAGTGCTGTCAACAGTGAATCTGATGTAGTGATTTGAACATTTTTATACGCAAAAAAAAATAAGATTATTAGTTTTAATAAAATTAAAATTAGTAATAAAATTACTGGATTGCACTTATAGAACAGAAAACCTAACCTGAACATAGGCACTTTATAGCCGTGTTATTAAATGAAGAGGAACAAAAGGAGAATGTGTGCTGAGAAGCACCTGTTATTCTGCAGGCTACAGGATGTGATTGGAAATCAGAGCAGTTAATGCGATACGCTGCATAAGAGGGAGCACGACAGCCAATTGCTCTGCTCAGTAGCCAACCCTAATGTTGTACTCCTAATACAAACACTGACTTCAAAGGAGAAATAATGAAATGATTGCAGAAGTGATTAGATCTGTATTTCCTCATCGAAGTTAAAAACTAGGAAACAAAAACAAAAAAGCGATGTTTTCTTATTATAAGAATATATCTGAACAAAGGAATCAATCCTTTTTAAAAAAAAAAAAAATAATAAATAAATAAAACTTGATAATTTTATTAATTTTTTTACAAAACCTGCTCAAATGAAGCAGAAACCTGAAAACTAAACTAGGACTTGGAGAGGCTGCAAAAAATATTTGCCAATTATAACTAAGGAAGTTGCTGAACTACAAAAGAGTATTTTTCAATATGTTGCTGAATTACTGAACTACTGGGAAATGTGGTATTTATGGAGGACTTTACGTCCATTGGGATATAATTGGATCTAACAGTCACTGTAATTAACTTCATTAATTATTTTTTGGTCACAGAAAAATGTTATCTGTTGCTGGTTCCAGGAAAGTTTCACTGAATTTTAAAAGAAAAATAAGGTAGAGTGTCCTGGGTCTATGCTGGGGAAAAGCACACACCCAAATTACCAAATTCAAGCAGGAAAGAGAAAATACCCCCACGACCAGTTGTTTTCCAAAATAACTAGAGCTCTATTAATAAAGCATGAGCTAATATGTCGTTGCTCTAAAAAGCAACATATTGTAACATTTTAAGGGAAGGTTCAGATTTTAATCTAGGCATCAGTCACCACGCCGTACCAGCTACAGAAGTGCTTCCACCCAGTTGTGGAGGGCGCAGCCCAATACCAATGTGTTTACCTACACAAGAAAAATTGCCAGGGTCCTGGCGTGAAGGCTAGTGTGACACATCCCTAATCATCTTAATTACTTTAGTTTTAAAATGCTATTAAGTGCAGTACAGCTATAGAACATGGTATTTGCCAGGCACATTTAATTAATCTCCTGATTTATAATTTTGCATCACCTGCTAGCTTTTAATAGACAGGTTAATAGTCTGTACCGCAATTACTGACTGCTAACTACAGTATGGGCACAGTTTAGGTCTTGACCACGCATGTTTGAAATGAGGGCAAGTTTTTATTGCCTTTAATAGGGGCAGCAGCAGTAGGGACTGAGCGCCCTTTCCTCTCAAACAATATTTCTGTCACCCTCCTGCTCTTTCCAAGATGCACAGTAAAACCTTATATACCAGCTTCAATTTTAATTTTTTTTTCTTAATCTGAAACCCACTGCCACCACTATCAAGCTCTTGTGAAATGCAATGTAAGATACACCAGTGGAACTGCCTCTGCATCAAAAACTTTGTTAATTTATCATTATCGTATTCAGTTATTATTGTGTTAATCCCGACAGCTAGCCCAGACTGCCCCATACTCAGTGGAGCCTGTTTTGTGGAGTATTAAGCCTTTTCGGTTTCCAAAGAAGCTCACCCACTAGCCTGTTGGACTCATCTCTGCACTGACATCTCAATCAGAGGTTGGACTCGGCGATCTTGTAGGTCTCTTCCAACCTAGACATTCTGTGATTCTGTGATTCTGTGATTCTCTCATTGCCTACCCCAAGATTTAACTCTCATTCCCATGACAACTTCGAGAAACAGGACATGTAGAAATAATGTACGCTTTTAACAAAGATGTTCCCATAAGTAAAGGTTGCAAGATCAGGCTCTCAGATTGTGCATGTATTAACAGGCACGTATGTTTCATTACTCTTGAAAATACATATTTTGCATTGTATTACAAAAAAAGTTTTTATGATATACTCATTTTCAGATACTTATCAGCCAGGACTGTCAATAATCCTTATTTTGGTTCTTTGTAAAGTCTATGAGAGATATTCTTAAGCATGAAATTACTTTTGATTAAAAGAAGAAAAACTAAATAAAATGCAGGAAGGGTGTGTAGAAACAGGCATAAAATACAGTTTGAAATTTAAAAAAATATAGCTTTTCTGGCCTAAACTGCTTGCGACTAAGTTGTTATTAAGTATTTCACACATTTTGGTATATGAGTTACAGCACTGTGCTTCAAGATTTTTTTTTAATATATATTTATTTTATAATTACTGACTTGTGATATATAACCTTGTTAACATTCTTAATATAATTACAGTTAAAATATGATGATGCTGAGATCATAAACCTAGAAGTGACTTATTCTGAGCTCTGCTGTATGTTCAGTGAAAATACGAACAACAAACTCCCTAAACCTGAAGCAGTATACATTTTCTCTGCCAGAATCACATCCACATATTCAAACTAACTTGACATGTATACAAATGACAATGGGGTACAATAAAACCTAAGTTTCCACTCAGGTGTTACAGCATGTATGAATTCTAAGATGTGATTTATATAACATCATTTATTTTCATTTCACTGTCTGTTGTAACCCCTAATGTTTTACTGTCTATGTAGATTTTTCCACCAACACAGAAAATGTTTCTTTCATGAATGTCAACAAAAACATGTGGAACATTTGCCACTGCTACCTCCGTAGAAATTGTATGGGCACTAAATAACATCTAGAATTTTTGTTCATATGTTTTATTCTAATAATAATTTGCATGTTTGAGAATAAGTTTGTTTTTTTTCTGCCTTTTGAATTAGGTATCTTGATTGAAGTATTTTCAGATAAGCAAATAACTCACTGTGTGACAGACTTTATTTTTTTTTAATTGCAGTTAGTGCAATTTAAAACAACTACTTACCTGTAAGAAAGAGTTATCCACATCTTTTTGTCTTGCATCTCCATGTTGACAATAAACATGCTGTTACTATAATCATTTGCAGGTGCACTCCGAAGAAAACAAAGCATAGGTATTCCCAGGACAGACAGAGGGAGCTGTATCTCCAGTTTTACTCTTTAAAGATAGCTATAAACAAAGTGTCAAGTTTAAATTTGCAAACATAGTAAAAATAAATATTAAAAACGTCTCCAGCTTGTTTTTGACTGAATATTACAACCAAACAAATTAGGCTTTAAAAGCATCAGCCGAAATATGATTTTCTTAAAGATTAAGGTACAATGAAAACATTTTATTTCTTATAACTACATCTCTACAGTAAGAAATTCAGGCAGCCAAACACTTGATTTTTAAAAAAACTTTTTTAGCTTAGACTTGAACAAACATGAACAAATATTTGCCCCTCTTCCTGTTCTAGTGATGTAGAAGTATTGGAAAACATGGTATGTCATCAGCAAAGTATGTCTAAAAGTATAAAATATGATGTTTAATAAAGTTGGATAGACAAGTATTACAGTGTTCTGAAAAAAGGAAAAGCCCTTCCCTCTCATTCTTGTTCTACTTTCATTTAAATTATTTGTCACATTCACTAGAGCATTGTGGTTTTAATTAATCCACAAAATCCTGCGTAATTGTACTATATGTCAGGTGTAACAAGGCCTCCACATTTGGTTATAATTCTGAAAGAGTTATAAATATAAGAACATATTATTTGAAGCAAGCCATTGACATAAAAAAACTGCTATATGAAAAAAAATATATATATGCATGGTCATATAAAGACAGAACCCCCCAGTCCACCCAACAGCATTTGTGATCCCGGTGCAAACAGCTCTAATTCTACTGAAGAGCCTTCCCTGGAGTGATTTTGGCTGCACAAGAAAAGCAGATCTGACCTCGTTATTACTTTTGCTAGAGATAAAGACATTAGGTAGAATGGACAGCAACAAATTGGCTTATGAGTTCCTTACTTCACTGTCTATTCAAGTTCTTCTAATTTTTCACAAGTACTTTTGTACTCTACACAATGATAGCTAATATCTAAGTTATTTTGAAATGTAAATTAATCAAATAAAATCACCAACATACTGCATCGCAGACTGCTTGTTGCAACCATCCTACCCCTGCATGTCTCCTTTCCTCAGGGCATACGTCCTCATGTTTCCACCCTCACGGCACTGTTACACTCTTTAGAGCATAAACTCTCTAATTAATACCATGTCTCCTCAAATATAAAGAGCAATATCATAGCAATTATTGTATGAATCATTAATAATACTAGAAATGCTACTCTAGAAAGCAGAATGCAAAGCCTTATAAAACACTTGCTACTAAAGGATAGCCATTTGCTAATAGTGGATATATCGAAATAACTCTTTTCTCCATTCACGCTACATTAAGACTCTTCTCCTTCAAAAATCTGTCAAATACCACTAAATCTATACAAAAGCTGACATTTCCAACACACAACTTTCCCAGTCAATTGCCAGTCTCAGTAGAGGTGACTATAAAAGGCTACTGAGAAATTACTCAACTACAGTAGATGTAAAAAGAAAATTAATTCCTTATATTACTTGAAAACAGTACGATTAACCCTTCATATTCTTAAACAATGAAAATTATAATAATTCTTAGGAAACAATACTGAAATAATAATTGTCAAAGGGCCTTCATACACTTACACAGGCTTTAAATGCAGCTAATTTCTTAAACGATGCTTCTAAAAAGTATGGTATTTGTACTATAAAAATCTTACAACATAACTGTGTCTGGTTTTCAAAACATTATTCTACACAAATCTCTTCTTTCATTAGGTACTTTAGACTGCATATCAGCTTTTTACACTCTCTTGAGCAACCCATTAAATCAGTTTTTAAAAATAATTTCAATATAAAGTACGTTTACAACGCACAGGAATAGTCTCGTAGTTGGTTTTTGATGTTTTATTTTTTTTCCCACACACTTGTGAGTACTAACAAGAAAAGACATATTCTAGCAATATGCTCTGCACATACTTATTGCTTGGCAACACCACCATCTTTCCACAACTACTACTTGATATTCTCTACAAATATTGAACATATCGGTCACTTCTGAGCTTCCCATCATGTACAATATTACGGTATTGCCACATTCTCTGTAAACAAAGGCTACAGTATTTTGTTTGATTGGTTTCAGATATATGATCTTGCATTGGACTGATTTAAGATTATTATTTCTCAGGTTTAATGGCATTTCTTAGAAATGATATGTAACGTGGATCTTGATGGCATGATTTAGTTTTCACTGAAACTGTAATTTTCTATCAGATACCACCTCCTTCATACAAAAAAAAATGTTTTGGTTATGGTAAAAAAAAAAAAAAAAAGGGCCTAATATCCTTCACGTAAAAGAACTTCACGTGCTAAACAGAAATGAAATGCCTAAAGATACAAGAATACTTTGACTAAAAATAAACAGAAGTTTTTTTCCGTGGAAAAAAAAAAAAATAAAATGAAAAATTCTGTTTCCAGTGAAGCAGAAATTAAATTCAAGGACTCTCCATATCTCAAGGCTGAAAGTGAGAAGACCCTGAGAAGAATGAAACGGATCCAGTATAGAGAAGAGCTCAATGATTGATGCACTTCCACGGCTGTGCAACTCCAACCTAAAAGGATTTGCAACCTTCATCATCAAAGGTAAGGTCAGGTCTCCTACTCTTGAAGCAGAAAATGAAGAAGTTAATTTACAACAACAGGTATACAGTAGTTTATCGTAAGAGTCTGTGCCTTTGAAATTAGATGTGGGAAGTGTGTTTTTTAAACATAGTTTTAAGCATAGGGAATTTTAATGTCTTCACATAGTTTCTGCAAATATTTACTTCTACGATTGGATGTTCTTGTCCTCGTGCATGTTCCTTAACAGTACATAGCACTGCATTATAACTCTTCTAAGCCTACAGTAGAAGCACAATTTTTCCAGCCTACTATTGGAGTACATTTCAATATGGAATCTTAACTAAAAATAACTTTTGATATTTATATTTAATGCTTGAATGAAAAAGTATCTATTTACGGTACAGGTTGTTGTCTCTATGATGTCAGTAAATAATATTATTTGAAGTGGAACGCTGTATTTAATATTTAATAACACATATAATGAAAGTGGGCAAAATATTGAAATTTCAGAAGTGCCCATCATTCAACTGGTATTTCAGATGAGTGATCTATGTTATCATGATTTAGCTAAACCAAGGAATTAAATAACAGTCAGATATCAATATACTGTATATTATAGAAGGTGAATGTAAATTTCAGTTGTTTGTGTCAATATAATCCCAAACACTCCAGTAAAATAATCTACATGAAGAGGATGCTTGATGAAAATCAAGTCTGGAATGATCCAATCAGTGTTTCGAAAGCTAGTGAAGTAATCACTTAGCTCAAAGCCAGAAGTCATATTTTCTAATTCTACCAGCCAAGCTTGGGGTTCATCACAAATGAAGTCCTGCTACAGATCTGACTATCCAAATAAGGCCCTTTTTTTGTTTGTTTGTTTCCTGAAGAGATACGTCACAGGTCAAAGAAGATGAAACTTACGGTATTATCTGATCATCATTAACATGCCAGAATAGCAAAACAATGGTCTTTTAAGACCTAAAGCTAAATCCAATTCATATTAACTTATATAACAAATATATCACAAAAGCAAATTACAAATTTTACTGGCTAGGATGGCATCCAAATAGGAAACTGGTGTTTGTAGGCCACTTATTTTATAGGTAACTGAGTAGCACCAATTAGTAAAATTTCATCAGCAAAGGAGAATACCACAGAAGTCTCACTATATCCTGTTTGATGGGTTCATAGTAATTCCATCATCGCACAGAAGTAGTACTGCATGGATGCACAGAAGCACAGGTTGCAGGAAGAAATCCAAATTATCTAGTACAAATCTTCATGGTGCTTGCTCACTGCTTATAATGTCTAAATGCAGTACAGTGGTCTTTTAAGTAGCTTTTTTTCCCAAGACCAATTCATTATTTAAAATCCATAAACATTAGATTGCCAGGCTATCACTCGGATGTAAATATTTACTTATTAACAAAGGTAAGAGCTCATTCATAAATTCCTGGATTACACATTACATAATGATATCAGTTTATTTAAGACCTACCTCCTAGCTACAAACATTCATGCAACAAATCAACAGACAGAAATTTAAATATAATGGATTCTTAGGCTAGTTTAAAAACTTATTCTAGACTAAACCAGTAATCTGACTTAAGTTTTGTGAAACCGACACCCATAAAAACACGTCTTTCTCAATCAGCAATCAGAATTTAGTCTGTTAAGTCAGAGTTCTGAATTTCATCTAAAGGGAATATTTTAATTACATCAAAACCACAATTAAAAAAAAACTTTAGTTTTTACGTTATTTTTAAAAAGATGTGTTTTCGTTATAATTAGCGACACCCACTCATCTAACTTATTTTGATAAGCATTTGATGTATATTACATCCCAATTAAAAAGAAGCACAATGATAAGAAAAATGTTTTCTAACAGTCTTTTCCATTTTATTTTTTTTATTTTGATATTATCTGTCCAGGTAGCCTTCTGGAAAATGAATTTTTAGGAAATTATGCACTTATATAATGCTAAATTGTGGTTTAGAGTTTAATAGCAGCTCTTAGCTTGGCTGACCTTCCTCTTGGGTTTGTTTGAATATCTTTGGCCTGAGGGGTGAGAACTTTTTTCTGTATAAAAGTCCACTTTGAGTTGGGTTTTCCATGGGGAAATACTTGTGAGTCATCTTCTTTGGAAGAATTTTTCAGAGCCTGTCTTATCTTCTGCCGTGAGCCAAGATTGTACTTTTCCGTCATGTCTATTCCATGAAGAAAACGTTTGATGATACGATCTTCTAGAGAATGAAATGAGAGGGCTACTAGGCGACCTCCAGGTTTTAGAAACTTCTCAGCTGTCTTAAGCCCTATAAAGAGCTCATGAAGCTCATCATTTACAAATATTCGCAGGCCTTGGAAAGTTTTGGTGGCAACATGTGTAGGTCTCTGAAGCAAGTCTTTTCGTGCATACAACGCTGCTGCTGGAAAAGCACCTGTAATACATTTGAAAAGGTATATGTTAGTATTTTGTTACTTCTGCACTGCTAATCTGACATTAATCCACTCATGCACGATGAACTGAAAGGAAAGCATACTTACAACAGAACCCTGAGTAGTGAGCTTCCTTCTTTAAAAGATATATTTCCTGCTTTGAATCACCTTTAAAACCCTATTAAACTGAGCTGGCTTGTAGTTGAGTGTTGTTTTTTCCTACAGGAACTGCTTCCTGAAATGCTTCACAAAGTTAAAATGCAAAATGATAGCTGAACCCAAAACAGGGAAAAATGAAGATGGGCTAGATAAATCCTATACCTTACAAGTCAGTATAATCAGTGCCAATTAATTGTTTGAGGTGGTTTGTTCTGTGCTTTTAAGGCAAGGAAGAAAAAAGGTGGACACAAAATTTTAACTTTTGCCTTCTACATTATTATGCACTTACATGCAGAGATTATATGAACGTTTTACTTTCATTTACATATAAAATACAATATTTATCTAGTGGTAATTATCTTTCAATTAATTACTGAAAGCTTAAAAGAGACATCTTAGTTTGGAGATAATAACTGTTGAAAATTACACCTGAGTTCCTTCAAATGATCACAAAAGTACCTTGAGAAATTTAGAAAGTGCAACCAATATTGTTGATTTTTCACGTGTTTATATAGCAGAATGTGTCAAGGTATGAGTTTTTTGAAGAAAAATCACCACTTTAAATAATTTTGACTGGTGGCACAAAATTCCCCCCTCCTTCTTCCCCAAAGTTCCTGTGAGTTATGCAAGTCTCTTTAGAGACTGCAATTTTCAGAGAAACTTTAATATATAGCATTATTTTATGTATTTTATGCTTGAATCTTCATTATCGGAGTACAGAGCAAAGAACTAGAGATCTGATGGATCAAAGGGACTAAAGTGCAAGAGCCTTACAAGATCTATGAAACCCAAGTAAACTTGTAATCTATTATGTAAGCGAATGCAGACATTTTATAGCGGCACATAAATGGAAATAATTATTTTTCGAAAGTAGAGAACCAATTAGAGATAAGGCAATTCATCTAGTATGTGTGTATTAGAATGCCTTAGTTCTATGCCAGTACTAAACTACAACACAACAAGGCAATGAGTTTGAAAGAAATGCAGTTCCAAATCAAGTAATTGATATTCTGCACAGTGAAGTAAAAGAAAGAAGCATGATGCCTCTGAAATAAGTAAGTTGATTACATTCAAAGTTAAAAAAGTGATTGGAAAAAAAATTAATAGAAATATAAAAGTTTTTCTACATTTTTGCCAGTATGCTGGCACAAAATACTTTATTGGTGGAATTTGTCAGAATGTCAAAGGTGAGATTCTACTTATGTCAGAAAACCTATGTTCAACATCACAAACACAAGTGACCATCACTGTTAAGCAAAGGGAGAAGCCACTAATGATACATAAAATTGAATCACTATTAACAAAGTTATTATCATGTACGTGATGTATCCAAGGTGCATTTCTGCATACTCTATTTTCCCAACTACATTCCTTCTCCTTTGACTCTAATGACAAAAATGCATGAATTAATTGAAAAACCCCACGATAGCTGTTTCCTTCTTACTGCTGTCTGAATCCTTCAAGACAGAAGTGGCAGCACGATGCACTTCTCCCAGTGCACGTTACTGCACAGGGATGTGTGGCTTAAACTCTGCTTCACAATTAAAATAGATTTAATCTCTGGGAACTTGGCTCCTCTATCAGGTGCAGATTCTTGGAAAAGTTACATTAGTTACCTACTGTCATTTCTGTCTTTGAGACCACCAGGTTTTGTACCTTATATAAATCATAAAGGAATACTTGCTGATGCCCTAAGAAACCAGCTAGCACACCAAGCTTGTGCTACCTAGCACAATATCCATTTCCATATTTTTTGTATATCTAAAAACTGGCTCTGATTTGAAAATGAAATGCTTCAGCCACTGACTGCCATTTATGTGTGAAGAAAATTGTCTCTTCGTGCATAACATAATGGCATGCTGTGTGCTGAGCAAAATAAACAATGTTCTTTATACACTTAACCAACACCTACAAATACAAGTAATTTGCTCAGAACTTGAGTAGTTATTAAATGAAACAGCAGTGTTTAAAATTAGTATGCAATGTATCAAAAGAATACCACAGGACATGCATATTTCCATAGCATTCACTAAGTGACTAAATCTACATAGTTTCATATTCTCCTTAAGCCCCGTCTTAGGTTTCATTTAGGATTGAATTTTTCTTCAGGAGAATTTCAAGTGAACACATCAGATACTTGGGTATCGTTGGGATCCAACTACAAAAGCCATGGATTCTTGACTAAGAAATGAGTTTGTGAAAACAATACCACACAAGTCTCTTTCTTCTTCCAAGCATACATTTTCAAAAAATGAAAACATACCTCTCCCTCCTTCCCCCCTTCCAAAACCAAGCCTATTGCCACCATGTTCACTCTTTTGTTTTTTTTCCCCCTCCACTTCAACTGGTATTGCTCTACCAGCTTTATGCAGAACCTCCTTTCTCTTGCCACCTGCTGAAAAATTTACAGTTGTGATGTCAAGAACACCAGTTTTACACTTCCGGTTTTGGGCTTTTACTATCCGGAGCTGGTGTTCACCTCTCAAAGCAGATCCACAGAGTTTTTAACTTATTAAAAATTCATATTTTAGCAGCCTAAGCATTTAAGCAGCCTAAGTACTTCCTAAAAAATACGGCTGGTTTTCTGTGGATAAGCTATTTCTGATACTCTAAGAGTATTCCAGCTTCCAAAAGTATCACAGATACAAATGAAGCCAACCCACAAGAGTGCAGCATGAAATCTGGGTATAAAACTGACTGTGCTTATTTATTGATTGGAAGCCTAGAATGAGAACCGTTATTTGAATTTCCACGGCCAATCTCACTGGAACTTTAGTAAAATACTTAGTTTTATGTTGTATGTCATCAGAATATCTTTTACTAATCTGAACGGAGCTGATATAAATATCTGTTCTATTTCCAAAATGGTTTTGTAAAACCTCAGTGCTAATACTGGTCAGATTTGTAGCAGTTCTGATCACACTGATATTTTGCAATTGGAATACTGAGTAAATAAACTAAAGAAATTAGATACTCAGGCTACCAGCACAACTAGGACAGTGGCAAGTCTTAAGAAAGTTCTTTCAGGTGTCCTGCCATGGACGCTGAGTGTAAAGTCTTTCTCCAATACTTTTCTATGGCAATAAATTGTGCTTTGAAATATCCGTAAAGTAAATTGGAAAAGTGAGTCCTTGTAATACACATTTATGAGAAACTTTGAAGAGAATTAAATAAAAACCCTAATATATTCTGCAAGTATAATAAAACCTTACAAGCCTCAGGTGAACATGAGAAAACAGCACAGGAGGACATATATAGTGGTACCGAATACTGGTAAAGGATACCTTACCGCTGGTAAAGGCTACACCAGAAAACTGGTGTAGAAATTCAGACACTGCAGTTTTACGCAACCAAAAAGGCTAACTAAAACCAAAACGTCTTCAAGCTCAATGGCCTACTGGTCTGTCTGTAGAGACTGCTATTAACTAATAAATGTAATTTGTGATAGGGATTTCTGTCATTACGGGCCTTCATCTTTTTATTAAAGTCAGTAGATGTAACCTATGTGACAGGGGTGAAAAATATTTCTACCCCACACTTAGCCCTCTGGTATAGATAAATAGAAACCTACTTGTACTTACTGATGAGGCCCAAAATCTATCACCAAGCCCCCTCCAATTGTTGCAGCAGTAAAAGAAAATCCTTCCTGGTAACAGGCTGTACAATGTACAAAAACATATATATATATAAATCTGTATGGGAAGCTGGTAAAATGGATTTCATTCATAAAAACACCATGCTTCCGGCTAGATGACTGGTTTGAAATCCCAGAGAGAGAAATTATCATTTTTAGTTTTGGGATGCCCTTATGCTACTTACACTTTTAAAAATCTAATAGATTCACAAGTTAAAATGTATTGAAATTCTTAAGCTTGTGAATGAAATTAGCAACGTGCTGTGCCTGTCAATATGAACTATTAAATTCTCCAGAGTGTACAAGAGTGGGAGAGTTTAAAAATTAATTCAGATCGTGCACCTGTTTGCAGGAATCCGTCTGTTGAATTAGCATTGCATTTAATAAGTTTCTGTGACGCAACTAATGTCCTTTTGTCTAGGCTCCCTCAGTACAGTGTTAATTCACACACATCTGAATTTCAGGCAATATTACAAATTCCAAACTGATAATTAAAGTATATCAGTGTGAAACAATCTGAACAAGACTGACTTTACCCATTGAAGTTTTTTAAACTTTTCACAATTCTTTAGTATCTCACCATCAATTCCTTTCAAGTTGTCCAAATGACTACATAAGCTCAAAATGACCTGTTAATAGATAATATATTTAAATGCCATTGAGAAAAATTAAGCTGTGAAAACAAATGAATAGATAACAAGGTATATTACCCACTAGAAGGAAAAATTGAGCAGTAGTATGGGAAAAATAATTTAAAAAAAAATTACAGTTTAAAGAATTTCACTATTTCTAACCAGTTTTTCTGCACATCCAGTTAATACTATCATTTCATGATAGAACTCAACGAGCGTCAGCAATAGCCATCAGGAAGTACTTCTTAATTGACTTCTACACATCTATTCACAGATCTTCAGTAGAGAACCACTGATCTTTAGTATTTACACAGTGTTCATCATTACAGATAGCTGTGTGAAAATTGTAAACAGTGAGTAGAGTTTGACTGAGCTACAGGAAGAGACGATATTCGCATCAGTGATTAAAAAAAAAAGAAATTCCTCCTTTCCCCTTTGTAAAGGGGATCCACAGCTTACTCAGAGATCTTCTTATTTAAATGGCTCAAAAGCATTTTGGAAAACCTTTAGAAAAAAAAAAAAAGCTAAACTTTTTTTTTTTTTTTTTTTAATTTTATTTTATTTTGTAGGACTTTATTCAATGGCATAGTAAATTGAGAGATGACTTTCAGGCGTTATGCCAAGAGTTAGATGTAATTATTTTGTTGAATTGGAACAAAAGACTGTTCTGTTTAACCAAGTAATCACTTGGATACCTGAGTTAGCCCTAAGCTGTTGTAGGCAATCTTGACATACTAATCTATTTTTAATTTTTTCAAGCTGTACCTTAAAACTTTAACTCTCTCCAATACAAACTTTAGAAATGTCTGAATGATTTGTGACTGTTGTAGAGCCTTTTGTTTTGCTTAGTTTTGTTATACTTCATTCTTATCTCCCAATCAATTAACAGCAGCAATACACCTTCTAACTCCCTTTATTCGTTTCCTGGATAGCATTTGCCTTTTCCATTTCAGGCTAGTCCAAATCTAACTTGGATTCATTGGGATTCTGATTATCAGCTGGAACTTAGCACAAAAGTTTAGAGTTCTGGAAAATCTTAAGCCATAGTAAACCATAAGATTTTAGAGAAATATGGATAATATGTGAATTTTCAGATACATCAGCAAAGGAAATATACAGATACCCAGCCTCATTGACTGGATTGTTTACATGTTTTCTAGCTATCTAGCCATAGGCAAAAAAATGATCCTGTTCTGGAGAAAAAATTATGGTCAAATAGAGTCTGTAAAG
The DNA here is from genome assembly GCA_011076525.1 of Nettapus auritus. Taxonomy (NCBI): domain Eukaryota; kingdom Metazoa; phylum Chordata; class Aves; order Anseriformes; family Anatidae; genus Nettapus; species Nettapus auritus. The sequence goes on from CM021769.1 coordinate 57,873,829, forward strand.
TCTAAAATGCAAGATCTTATTTTTCTAATGAATATATATACATGTATATATATTTTTAAGGACTTGACATTCAACTAATAGGTCACAGAGTTTACTCTGCTTAAATTTTGAATTAGTCAGGGTTGTTTTGTGCTGTCCTACCAAGAGGATTCTGTAGCTGTGATCTCTGGCCCTGTAGCTATGACTTATCTCAATAACTTCATGGATGTAAATTTGTACTAGAATATATACTGATGATAAATTGAACAAAATCTATTATAGTTACCAGAAATATTCTTAAAATATTATCTGTTCAAAAACTAGCAAGGATCCACCCTTGAGCTCCTTTACAGAGAAATCAGATTAAAATTTTAAGAAGTTCTACCTAAACGGGGATAAGTATAATAGTCCTAAAATTGTTTTAACTACTTGGATACTTCAAAAGAAGCAAACAAAATACATATTTACTGTCTTAGCAGATATATGTTGGATTCATTTTCTTTGGCAATCATCTTATCTGATGCATTCCTGATTCACGTATCAAGCTGCTCTTCAAATACATCAGAGTTTAAAGTGAGAACAAAAATCCCCTGTTGTTTTCACAGAAAGTGACCGTTAGATGATGACTCACATGCAACCCATTAAACGTGAAGGGATCTTTGATCAATCTCTTTTATACACTAATAATTTTATTCTTTTGGATTCAAGCTAGTTGGCTTATTTTTGAGGTTACCATGCTGCTTGTGTACAGCATACAACACATTACATCTTTAGCATAGCAATATGGCTGCTCTAATCTCAATAATGGTATATTTTTAATCAATAGTTGTTTCAAAGAGCATGAGATACATCTGACAAAACTTGATTATTACTTCATAAGGTTGAAGATAATGATCATTTTCAAAATGCAAATTCTCAAGTTTTATTAAAGACTCATATATTCTTTAATATTATTTATCCCCCACATTCATTACCCCTTCTACACATTTACAACACGGGCTTATTATAGCAAGAATCACAGAATCATCTAGGTTGGAAGAGACCTCCAAGATCACCGAGTCCAACCTCTGACCTAACATTAACAAGTCCTCCACTAAACCATATCACTAAGCTCTACATCTAAATGTTTTTTAAAGACCTCCAGGGATGGTGACTCAACCACTTCCCTGGGCAAGTGGTTCCCTGGGAAGCCTTTTTTGGCCTTTCTAATTTTGTCCCGACACATCCTTACAACATCCTTATAATCCTTCTGAGTGTCCCGCCCTCTTTTCCAAAGATCATAAACCCTCTTTTTTTTTCCTAAGCTCTAGCCACAGCTCTCTGTTCAGCCAGGCCTCTGTTCTTCCATGCCTGCTTGTCTTTGGGCACGTGGGGACAGATCGCTCCTGAGCCTTCAAGATTGCCTTCTTGAGGAATGCTCAGCCTTCCTGGACTCCTCTGCTCTTCAGAACTGCCACCCAAGCGACTCTGCCAACCAGTATCCTGAACAGATCAGAATCTGCCCTCTGGAATTCCAAGAGAGCAGTTTTACTGGTCTCCCTCCTGACTTCGCCAAGAATGGAGAACTCTACCATTTCGTGGTCTTCAGGTCCTTTAATCGTATCAGCTAGACTTTGGGCCTGGTTTAAGGTGAACATTTTGCTCAAGTATCCTGATTTATACAACTTAAAGCCTTTTAATTTGTTTGTGATCCTAAAGCCATTAAAAGTAAGTCCCTATTAAACTTCTTAAGCTTACTAAGGTAGGCAATAAGATATGTTAATTACTAATTATCTCAATTATTAATCACTATTCTATTAGTTATCACGAATTATATTTTTTTATTACAGTTACAGTTGAAGTCGAATTGAATAGAATAGTTTAGTTGGAAGTGCCCTACAAAGATCATCTAGTCCAACTGCTTGACCAATTGAGCACTAACTAAAAGTTCGGGCATATTGTTAAGGGCATTTTCCAAATGCCTCTTGAACCCTGACAGGCATGGCACATCAACCACTTGACTAGGAACCTTTTCCAGTGTTTGACCACCCTCACGGTAAAGACATTTTACCTAATGTTCAGTTGGAAGCTCCCCTGGAGCAGCTTTGCGTTGTTCTTTTGCTTCCTGTCATCAATCAGCAGGGAGAAGAGATCGGCACCTCCCTCTCCATTTCCTCTTCTCAGGAAGAATACACAGTTTTATGAAAACAATATATTTTTAAAGCCTTCAGGATACAGATAAAACTTGTAACACTAATCTTTACTAAATGTTAAATTTGGATAGCCATTTTAAAGGTCTACAGTTAAAGAAGTCAACAATTTTGTGTATTTTGTGACAAGACCCAGTCATTTTAATTTCTTGGTTAAATAAATAAATAAAAACAGCCTTATATATTATACCGTTAAGGCACAGTACAAGTATCTTATATTTTTGCTTGAAAATGTTCACTCAAGAACACCAATGTGAAGGTTCTCGACGTGAGCACAGCTCCTGTCTTACTACATTTTGTTCAAGTTGTTTACAGTGAAGAGCAAGTAAGATGAAGTGTTTCAATAGGCGCTTCAGGCTGATCTAGTTGGCATTCACAAGGTGAAGCAAGCTACGTATTGCTTTACTTTTTGCTTCCTCATTCTTTAAGCAGAGAGAATGAATCTAATTTCATTCATAACTCGACACTGCCATAGTACTTCCCCTCAAAATATTAAAATGTAGAAATTTAAAACAAAGAGATGCATATGACGTATCTATTTGAATGCTTATCAATAGCTGGGACAAAGAATTCCCTAGGCTGCTGTCATTCTGTGTCTCAACTTCGTTGACAAAATGATAAATCACTTCATGTAAAATCCTATTATTAAACTAATCGGTGAAATACAGTATAAGAAGTGGGATCTTACGGGGGAAAAAAAGGAGAGCTGACATCAGCGCAGAATAGGCAGGATTAGATCCTGCATGATTTCAAGTACAAATAGATCCCTCTGGGACTTTGGGGATTAATATTTTTTCTCTCTCAGCCACTGTGAAGAATTAATGAGGGTACCTGCAACAATGCTTGCAAGCTGCTGAGTTCTGGTGATGGGATATATGCTGCGTGCCTGAACGATGGCTGAAGCGATTTTCTTGGCGTGCCTCTCCTCCCCGTATGTTCTCAGGATGGACGCAAGTGCCTGTTGATCTAAAGCATTCACAACATCAGCAGCAGTGGGCATGTCAGGGTACCTACGCACAAGAAGAGCCAATTAGTTCACTGACGTCAGTTTTCATTGACAAGAGGTGAAGCTTCATAGCATTGAGACATAAAGTCAAACACACACACTGCATACAAGTGCCTTTGAGGTTTTCAAGTAAGAGACAGCAACCCTATGAAAACAGATCTCGTTTGCACCTTTTAAATCCTATTTCTTGCTACTTTAAATAGTTTGTTCCTTAACATCAATTAAAACAGCTGAAAATTCTAAGTACAATCATAAACTATGCCTAATGAGTTAACAGGAATAAATACATTTCAGTACCATGCTAAAATGGAAATGCTGTGTGACTGTTCCTATTTAGACATCTTTAGAATACAAACTTGCCCCTTACGGGTTCATTTTAGTCACCTTGCATTATATGTTGTTTTTTATTTGGAACTGATCTCAAAGATATTTTCTTTCACATCTCCTGCTATGAAAACAACTGCTTATGAAAATAGTTTAACTTTACTTTTCACTAAAAGAAGTACGAATTTATATCCAAACATTGTTTTGAGAGAATTCAAAGGAGATAATATTGCAAATGAAAGGAACTGTTAGAATTGAAATGGTGTAAGTCGTACATATTTATTGATTTTTAAATTGTGTCACTACGCTATTGAAACAGTTCAAAGTATTTTATGAAGATCACAGAAGTGTTTACTAATGTGGAGAAAACATATAACCTACTTAATAAATTCTTTTCTAAAAAGACACTAATATGCAGAATATTTTTCAGGCATTCGTTACTCTCCTGCAGTATCTTATAAAAGATAACAAAACTTAGAAATCAGAGGCAAGGAGTACCATAGCAACAACTGTAGTGGAAGGCTTTTGTTATGCCACAAGTAGCCTTTGTTCTTATATACTGTTATACATATGTATCCTCACGATGCAAATACAAGCTGCAAGTTCAGACTTTTGATATCAGAGGGCTCAATCCCAGCAGGATCACGTGAGCTTTTTATACTAAACTGGAAAAAGGCAGCATCACGAAATTTGCTGTGTGTTAAGACTTAAATGTTAATGTGTTAAGACAATTGCTTAGAAACAGAGGCTTCCACAGTCTTTACATAGGCTCTATGTGAACAATGAAAGACCAAATGACATTTCTTAAGACTACAGGTTCATCAAAACACATCAAAACACAAGGCAAAGAAATGTTAATTTTCTTAGTAATGCATTATGCAATTACTGCCATCATCTATAAAACGCAGATCTTTGTCTTTTCGCAGGAAAACCACAATGCTATATTATGCATACATTAGGCTGTTAGAAGATGAAAACTGCTGTGTAAGTAGAAAATAACATTATACCATTGAATTTTGTGCTCTTCAATAAACTCAACACCAATTCTGATCATTTAAATAGGGATTGTTTACTTAGCAATTGATAACTTGACAAGTAAGCCTGATGTGCCTCCTATGCCTCCTACACAATGTGAAAGAAAACCTGCAAGACTGCAAAGGCAAGCTTGCAATACCTAATGGGTTTTAACTGGGAGGTGTCATGAATGGGATTTCTCTTTGTTTGTTGTGTGTTTTTTATTATTATTATTTTTTTTAAAGTTACTTTATATTCCTTTTACAGAAAAGTAACTGGGTCAGATGGCCATTGCAGAAAGGAGGGAAGTTACTTCTTCCCTGACAGAGCAACCAAATGTGGTCAAGCAGACATCCCACAAACAGATAGTGTAGCAAAAAAAGGAAAGTGATTGCAGTAAAGAATTGTGAGCCTGCAGATAGAGAAACTGCAGAAATAGAAGGAAGACAATAGGCCTCAAATTAAAAAAGCATGGAAGGCTCCATAGGAACCATGCAGACCATACAGGTCTTGAGGCAACCCAGCCAGTCATCGAAGAGAGAAAAAATATATTTTAAAATCTTCCTTTTGCACTCACTTCCCAATTAATGGAAAAAGACATTCTAATTAATATTCTATTTTTTTTTAAGCCTCCTTTTAAGCCTTCCTTGTGAAATTCAATACAGAAAGAGAACTAGGAAATATACCTCAAGGCTCTAGGTAACTCGGTGTCCTGTCAACATATTTGGCAGCTTTTTTTGCTCTTCACAATGTTACCAGAAATCTATGTCTTACAGTAAAAGCTGTCCCTGTAACTGTACACCATACACACCAAAAATGTAAAATTTTAGCGATAGAGTTAAGAAAACATTATTGGTTTAATTAGTTTAATCGTCACCGTAACATTCCTCTTATCTAAAGAAGGAAAAGAGCATAACCAGGAGTTTAAGTATTAAGACTGAAAAAAAGCTTTGTGGCACAAGATAATACAGTATATTTCTGCAAAATTAGACGTGGTTTTACGATGGCCATTCCCCAGCTTAAAAGGAAATGACATGCACGCATACCTGTCACCATCCATCCTCATGTCCAGAGGTCCGTCCTTCTGCAGGGAAAAACCTCGTTCAGGTGTATCAAATTGCATGGAAGAACAGCCAGCGTCCAAGAGAACTCCATCTAGAGTCCCTGGCTCAACTCCAGATGAGATTAACAAAGCCTCTGACTGGCTAAACTGTCCTAGAAGAGCTCGAATTTGTTTCCTGTAAGAAAATCACAAATAAAAAGCCTCTATTTTAACAGTGCAGTGCTCTCCTCTTGTATAGCAGGAATTAGATAGTAATGCTCACTTGTCTCTTAAGCAATGGGACTATTCCCAAAGTGAAAGTTCAGGTACATTTCACAAGCCAGCATGCAGAACTGATCCAACCCACTCATCAGTAGCTACTTAAGTTTGTCTTCCTTCCTGCTTAATCTCAAAGTACTCCAAATGCTCACAAAAAAAAAAAATCAGAAACCTGACTTCAATTTCATTTCTCCACATGGGGGAAACCAAAGAGATGTCTTCAACATTTGACGGGAACACCGTGACCACCACGGTATCCCCTGCTCTGGGCATGACCCTTAGTTAAGTGCAGAAAAGACAGTAGGTTTCTTGGGCCTACAGGAAATGCTGACAAGAAGGAATATGACTGCCCAGCCTTGTGGTTAATACTTATTTGCTAGGAAAAAAATCCTTGGTTCTTGCTGTGAGACAAACACTTGTTTTTAGGGAACATGTTGATTCAAAGCAAAATTAGGTGCACTGGATCATAAGCAGACAAAACATTTCAGTGTAGGCACCTGAACACTGGTTAGAGCAGAGTTTTATATAAGTTTTTGTGCTTTGCATTCTTCTTTCTTAATCTTTAAGGTGTTTCTTGCTTAATATTTCTGTACTGGAGAGAGAAAGTGAAAAGAAAAAATAACTCTGGGGCACCCATCTCTTTCTTACAAGTGTGTCTAAGCACATGCTTTTGATTCTGGTCTGTTTATAAGGTGATCTACAATGAAATCACTTATTTACTCATACATTGTCAAAAAAAAAAACAGTTTCACAAAGATTTAAGAATGTTAACGAGTGTGCTGCTGCACTTCTAATCAGTACCAGGAAAAAAAGGGGGGGGGCAAAAAACCCAAACCAACCAACTCACTTACCCCTAAAAAGAAGCCACTGACTCCACATTAGAGTTTTGGGAATAGTTTGAGCACCTGGGGCTCCTCAGCCCCATGGACTAGTGTTCCAATCATTACAAGGCCAGCTACGTTAACTCACATCATCGTCAGTCACATGGGCAGCAGAACGGATGGACAGCGCAATTCTTTGCTACCAAAGAACAGCCGCCTGTATCTCTTTTGAGAAGTCAACATTACATTTATTTCGGAAAACTAACAAACAAAAACAACCTACACACTTTTTCAAAAAATCAGCTTCAGTCTAATCCTCCTTTCAGGTCAGTTTAAGATCAACACAAGTGGCATTACGACAACCTAGCTGACTCCAGAGACCGCTGTTTTAAGAGAGTGCATGAACTGGGAACCAGAAGTACTTTTGCACACATCCAATTGGAGTAAGTAAGAATATGCTATGAAGGAAAAAAGGGAAAACATTAAACTAAAAGGAAGAAGCTATGAACACACAGCCATATGGAAGAACATTTAGGTATACGGTGGTATCCTCGTTAGAGCAGAATCAACACAGCACAAAAATTGGGAAATACCTCGAGTGTATGAATTTCAGGAGGGATATCATGATCCCACATCCAAACGTCTGAATTGACTACTGCCCAGTACATAATTAAATGCAACTATTCAGCTTAATAAGAGCTGACAGCTCCTAAAAAGCACTATCATCTACTTAACATAGTTTAATTTTGGCTAAATAGTTACAGCATTGAGACTGCATTTCCCTTCAGTACAACACAAGGAATTTTCTTGAAAGTCTGCACTTCGTCCAACGGGGCAGTGTTTCTAACTCTATAACTTGTATGAAGGAACGAACTTTACAATTCTGTCTGAGGGAGACGAAAATGAATGAGATCTGGAAAAAAATATATAAATTGCCATTGTCTAGTTCCTCTGACAGCAGTCCATATTGGCGGCTATGAAACAATGCTGTATTGTGCTACTGATCATTCAGAAAAATTATTTTGAACTTAAAATCTTGCTGGAAATTTGGTTATATTTCTTTAAAGAAATCATGCATATGTGGACTGCCAATCCTTTGTGATTCGGAAAAGGTAATTAAACGGGCGTATTTGATTTAAGTTGAAATTTACAATTTGGGAGATAGATGCTTCATCTGGAAAATGTTTTGGCGTTCACAAATAAAGATGGAAAAAAAATTAGATTGACATTTTGATGTCAGCCTTCAGCTGCATGAATATAAACCCTCCTGTTTGTTATACAGTTCATTTTGTATCAATAGCGGATACAGGTCTCTTGGTCAATTTAAATCTTTACTAAAAGCAGATGCCTTTCATGAGATTATAATATGACTACATTAAAACAACGGGTCAGTTCTCTGAATTCCTTTTACTTTGTGAATCCAAAGAAACAACTTTAAACCTCTTGGGCATCTCAAAATATTTTAATCAATCAAACCAAGTACACAGGTATGAGCAATCATTTATTACCGTATGAGAACAAATACAGATACCAACTCTTTTTTTCCATAGGATGGTAACAATGATGATAGTAATGGTATGGACTAATCTATTAGATGATGAGCATTACATTTATTTAAAGAGCAGTATTTCATCAAGCATTGAGAAGCATTTATTAGAACATAATAAAGCTCTTTGCTTGTCTACAATGCCTCTGTTCAAATCATAACCGCCGGCTATGCACAATTTTCTCCACAAACTCTTGATTTCATCAATTCCTTCTACCTTCAGAACTGCATACTCCACTCTAAAAAGTGTTTCCTACAGTCACAGGCCTTTGGCTCTCCCAGGGAATGTGAAAGTTCTTCATACTTTTTTTTTTTTCCAGTGGTCCAAAGTTTAGCTTGTGCATTAATGGATTTATGTTCCATGACCACCCTTACCTAGAGTGCAAATCTGTCCCTTATGCCTTAATATATTCCAAAAGCAGTGCTTACTGGAAATACCAGGAAAGGTAAAGCAAGGAACTTCCCTAAATATCAGATACAACAGCCAATTTCACAGTTAAGAAGCCTGAGAAAAGTATGCATATCCAAACATTACAGACCAAGACCGAATGGAGTAGGGGAGATTGCAGGTCATCTTGGGGATACTAAAAAAAGCCATGAAGACAACAAGGATCACAAAAATAACATTTTAAGCATTGAAGATGATCTCAGAAGGTTATAGTCTAACTAAAACCAATTGTCTCTTGCTTAAGAGAAAAATATTTAAACTTGGTGCTTGAACACCATTTTACGTATTCCAAGTATTTTAGAAACATAAAACCACCATGAAGAGCTCGTAGCCCCAACCTACAAATGGAGAAAAAAGATGTGAAAGGTTTAACACTGAGTGAATTGAATATATTTAGAAAGCAAAGACAATTAGGTTGTGGTCTGAGGATGTAAAAAGCAGACATTACTAATTTATTTATTTATTTTATTATTTTTAACACCATTGTAAATTTTGGTGAATTTCCAACTGTTGCCATCAAGCAAACTTCTCAAAATATTCAGCATGCTCGTTCTCCAAGAATGTAAAGGAACACTGGGAACACGTGGACAACCTAAGTCAATTTTAAAAATAACAAAAAGTTATTTCATCTGCTATGTAAGTTCTTGGGGGCCCTAGTGGATTTTATTGCATAACAAGCTCAAGAGCTTTCAGGTTTCTTGTACTATGTGCAATAGTTTAAAAATAAGACACAACCTCAGGTTCAAGACCCTCTGTTCGGATCGTAACACAGTGTTTTATTATTATTTATACTATGACACATAGCAATGCAACTCTGACAGACGGTACTGGATTCACTGTTATCATTTCTATGAAAGAACCAAATCAGAAAGAGAGAAGAGTTCAAAGACTAACGTTATTTCAGGCTCTTCTGCTTTCAGTTCATCTCTGGCATTTTACAATGCTTTATAAAAATATTTCTTATTTCACTCAACTGAGAGGGATGTACGCAGAAGAAAAAGTAAAGCATGAATATAACTTCTACAAAATAAACAGAGAAAATCTTTTCTCTTATCTAGTTTCTCTGAGTTGTCGCAGAGGTTGCTGTGACATCAATCACAAGTAATTTCATGGAAAACCGTGATTACGCTTTCATGGTGCTTCAGCAGTTTTTTATGTGCATGTAACAATGCTTGCTCTTGATCTTTCACCACTGCTACCCTTACAAATTCTACGTATGAATACACACAATGTCAGGAAGCGCTGAACCCTTGCCAGCAGCTAAAGCTACCTGCTACTCAACCACAGTAAATGGTTTCTTTGAGAGAACTGAAAACAAACAAACAAACAAACAAACAAACTTTCCGGCTACCTCTTGCCAATGCACATCAATTGAGGAGACCAGCCTGGTACTTTGATTTACCAACTCCACTGAGACTGCCAGCAGGGGTGCCAATTAGCACCAGCTGTAATGAGGACTTCAGTACAGACCCGGTTTGATAGCACTGATAGCACTCAGGTCACTCAACAGCTGTCAGACAACTGTGACTTCTACTCCTTGCTGCTCTGGACCAGACACCTAGAAGCAAAGGACGAAGCACACCGTTTGTAAACGCCTGGAACTTTCACCATCCCACCTAGGACTTGTTACTCTGCTTCAGTGCAACCCCCCTCTCTGTATATGCATCTCTATATTCTCTAAAAAAAACTTTACGTTGCCTTTGGCAAATGGAAATTGACACAGTGTTCATGTTTGCAAACAAAAAACAGTAATAAAAAGATTACATATAGCAACTTATAAAGGAGGCTCGTCGTTACATTTCCAGCTTTATTGTATATCTGAGAACTAACAGCTCAGTCTAGGTTGCGTTTTGCATTACAAAATTACAAAACCAAATCACCACCACTGATCTAACAAAGACCTGAAGACAGGAAGAAGCATGTGAGAAAAACGACTTCCATAGAAGCAAGGAAGTTCATATTTTCAAATTTCAGGGAGATAACCACAGTTTTGTCGTGCATGTGGTGATCACAGAAATGTCATTTTAAAGTTTTCAACAGCTGGTGAACATTTACGTACCATTTGCTCCGACTTAAGATTTGGGAAAAATGAAAAGATATCCATACATTGTAGAAGTTAAATACTTCTTTCCATATACATTGAAGGCATCACACACGCAAAAGCAAACAAAAACCCCTTTTATGTTAACCTGCAGAACACTCCGTTTCTTATGCTGTCAAAACTAGTATACCAAAGACTTGCTTTTCTCTTTCTTCGTGTCAGTTGCCCTTCTTCCACATCTCATACAGCCCCCTATTCAATCCATTATGAAACTAGTTAGTTGCTGCTTTAATTGCTCTCCTATAGCTTCCAAAAAACCTTCTCTCCTTCATACCCAACCAACAGATTCCATAAAACGATGCTGTCTTGGCTCCTCATGTCTCATTTAATCCAGACACCAAAAATTGTGCCTTTTGTCCTCTCAGACATACCCGTAAGAAATTTCAGGATGCCTGGAAACAGATTGCTCATCATGTTAAGGTTCATTTTTACTTTTATCTAAAGTATCCATTCCACTGTTGTGTCCAGCAACACATTTTTAGTCTAAAATACTGCCCGATAGTGATGGAACTATTAATACTGCTTTAATTAAAGGAAAATATAAACATATTTCAACAAAAGCATATCAAAGATGATTTCCATACAATACATCAGAAATCTTACCATAGTCGACTTTTTTTTTTTTTAATGAAAGATGATTATATTCAAACCAGCCAAAACAAAATATGAAAAAGTTACTAAAGAACTATGTTAATCTCTGGCTAAATTGAAGATCAAGAAGGTAATTTCTTTCAGGGCAAATGGAAAACTAATAGAATAAGACTGGTGATCATTGAAGCAAATTTCAAAATTATACACCTCACCAAAATTTGAGCAAATTATTTCTGTTTCTTAAGTAACACAAAGTTTTGCTGAGTAATAGGAGAAAATTATACTATTTCACGTAATTTGCAGCTAGACAGAGGTAAAATCTTTGTTATAAGATATGTAACTTTTTGTTATGCATGCCACCTTTATTACATAATATACGTAAAATATGTAATATGCTGTCATCTTTCGGATGTGCCAAGGAAACGAAAGCATTAGAACAATTTGCCTTTCATTCATGGGACATGACAGTTCAAAGAATAAACTACCAGCCATGAGAAGAATCATAAATCTTTCTCTGACTTTACATTGCACTACCTGGGGATTTTATTTTGAGATACACTTCAGGTTACCATTCACATCGATCAGACAGCCTAGTTTACAAGGTTCAGTGGACACAATGTGAAACCAGTTGAATACCTCTATCAACATCTCGGATCTACCAAACACTCATTGTGACCCTCAGCTTTATTAACATTGACTTTAAGGCTAAACAGCTTCCTTTACACTTCTGGTGCATTTCGTACTAGTCTTCATTCCCTCTCCTGTTTGCCCCACATAACCTCCACGGAACACAGCGCAGCACAACTAAAGAAAAAGACAGAACATGGACTTCAAGTTAGAAACCATTGGCTGGGCAAAACAGTGAATCAGGCGGCCAAAAGGCCAGATGAACTTTCAGAAATGCTCAACCACCACGGTTCTACTTCCATTCCAGCACAAGCGGACAGCATAAAGCATAATTCTGAAATAAGAAAAGACTTACCATAATATTTTTAATAGCCGACAAAACCACACCAGCCCATCAGATCCAGTAGGTATTTATTACACAAAACAGTCCAGCTGACTCTTATTTCATATCTCCTGATAACTATAATTACTTTAATAATGACTGCAAGAAGATTTGATGGTCTTGCAGCATTTCTACTAGCAGTTTACACAATCACTTTTAAAGGCCGAACGTTCATCTCTTTCAGTTCTATTTCTAAGAGCATTTTTCACCTTACAAAAGGTAGTAAAGTAACATTTGAAGTAATAAATCTTATACATTATTTCCCCGTTCTTTCTGTACTAGAACCCTAAAAACATATTTTTATAAAACTCTCCTGTCCAGCCCCCCCCCCCAACCCCTCACAAAAATTCATGCTTTCATTAAAGACAAAATACTGCTTCACTGGAACAAAATAGATTTTGCTACTGGCCTTAGAATGAAGAAAATTACATTTAATTCAGTTGCCAAAATCCTGTAGAACATGGAAAGCATTTCTGCGTATATTCCAGAATATCCTGTATTCTGGACAGGGCGATAGGTACAAATCGACCTTAGAAACATTAGAGCTGTGTAGAAACATTTTTTAGCTCATTAATATAAGGATATTAAAAACTGTAGCAAGAATAACTGTAGATACATTTTTCTCAAAATGCATGGAATGAGCAGATCATATCAACTAGCATTCCCAGTGCTAATCCCCTGTCTCGGTGGAATCTGAACCTATATTCAAGGTTTGAGACTACGGACAAGGGACAGAAACAGTTTTATCATTCAGCGAGGTTTACTGATCAATTACTTACTGATCAGTTGGGATCAACTAAGGAAAAGGACCAAAATATTATATATTAAATGTTATGGTTTTAAACAAGAACTTCTCTATGTTAAATGAATTCTTTAGAAGTGTACTTTCCCTACTAACTGCTTTGCCTCCATGCAATATTTTGGTTTGTGCTTTCTAAATATATTTCTGCCTTACCTTACAGTAACTAACTGTTCTCTGCATAAAACAGATATTAATTAATAAGGTATTTTTACACATAATAGAACATGAGATCAAGTAATTTTTTTCCAGCAAAGAAAATTAAATCATTAGTGTTCAGTGCTTTCTCCTCCTAATGTGCTCATAATTTTAGAAATACATAGTAATCTGTTCATAAACAAAGGATTATAGAGAAAGTGCATAATTTTTGTGTAGTCAGTTTATACGATTAGAATATAGGTATCCAGCTTCCAAGAGTATTCATTCATTAGTTGAACAAAAGGTTTTATTTTTTGACATTTATCTGCATATAAAACATGAACTTGAAGTTAACAGGATGTACGCTGATGATTTAAAAAGCAACATGCAATGAACTGTCAAAAAGGTTACTCCTACATACACCCACGCATTCAATTGTTTTAAAATGACTCCTATCACAATTCGATTTACGTTTTGTGAGACTGTTACAAAAACATAGACATATAGCATGTAAAAAGCATCTCTTTATCCTCCCTGCAGAACCAAATCAGAAATCTAACTATTGTTAAATTTTCTTTAGCTAACGAAGCAAATTTATACAAAATTTTTCCACATCATAAATTCTGGCATTCATGGAGAGAGCTTGCTCAAGATTGTGCATAATTGTTGCTTTGACAGACCTGCTGCTACTGATACTTGGAATATATTTGCATAGCCTTTGCCTTGTTAACAAAATATGAGTCTAGACCTTGAGACTCCATGGTAATACTATGACATAATAAATGGAAAAACAATCTGAGCCACAGAAGCTTTTTATTTTTTTTCTTAATTGCTCAGCAGTTGACAGTATTGGAGTGGCCTGATAAAGCCTTACACAATTTTTATTTCCTTTGACAAACTATTTATTTGTTTGACATGGTAGTTTAAACCCTAGAACACTAAGGATGAATACATCTGGCATCAAGAATTTATTACAAATGAAACAAGTAACTTCTTCTTCCCACCTGTCAGTCTTTCCTAAGCTATCTCATATAAAAGCATGTCTGCATTCCTAATTGACTTCCTCCTTAAGCATTAAACTGTCTGCGCATCATCCAAGCACTTGGACAGTGAGTGTCACATCTCCCCGCTATATATGCCTCATTGTCGGAAGGAGAAATATGAGAAGCATAACACAAGAAGAATGCAAATAAGGACAGAAGTGAAGCAGGGGCATCATTCAACTGGGAATCGCAGAAGTCACAAAGCCTTGCTCTTCCATATCTTTGCATGTACCAGGTCTTACCCTTTTTGAGACAGGGGAACTACAGTTGTGCTTAAGAATAAAAATACAATCATATGATTAAAATGCTGTCTTCAAATACAGTTTGGCAGCAGATCGTTTTCCCAGAACCCCAACCTCTTCCCCCAGTTTAAGAATTTCAATTGCAGAACGTGATCATAAAAATATAACTAGTTTGTTTAGGAACTTAAGATCTTATTGGTCTGAAGATAACACTTGACTAGCATCCATGTAGAATCTTAACAACAGTTCTGTGTTAAATTCTAATTCTGTTATGTCATGTAGGAAATATCTTGTAAAAAATCTGGCAAATTCAACTAGAGCATTTCGCTAGTGACAATCTTGTCTGGCAATTGCTGTTCTGCGTATTGACATTTTCCCTTCACAAAAATCATGAGATGCTGCATTCAAATGGACTTCCCTCCTACACAATGAAGAACCAGAAATTCTGTAAATTATCTTTTAACTGAATATAGGAAAGAAGAATACCTCATGTTTTTGGTGAAACGTCATAGTTTCAATCACTTTTTATGTACAGGAACTACATGTACAGTCTAGTTACTCAAGGCTTCAGATGACAACACAAAGTCTAAAGTTGTGAGTATTTGGAGAAATACGACAATAGTCAAACTGAATAATGTTTAGTCCTGGAAGTATATGTGCAATTTTAAATTACTGCTCGGTTTCTCCCTGATGGGAAAATATATGCAGTTTTTTTTTGTTGTTGTTGTTTGTTTGTTTGTTTTTGTTTGTTTGTTTTTGTTTGTTTGCTTTTGTTTTTTGTTTTTAATAAAAAAAATTGCACCATTTGTGAAACAAATGACATACTGAGGTAAATGAAAGCAGTGTATCAACATCCAGCAAATGTAACAAGGTAACTAAACTATTACACAATCAACAAAGATTTTTTAAGCAGCCAAAATTTATAGCTTAAGTTCAGAAAGTAC
Organism: Nettapus auritus; assembly: GCA_011076525.1. Taxonomy (NCBI): domain Eukaryota; kingdom Metazoa; phylum Chordata; class Aves; order Anseriformes; family Anatidae; genus Nettapus; species Nettapus auritus. The sequence continues at coordinate 57,889,344 of CM021769.1, forward strand.
AAAAAAAAAAAAAGAACCTGATGTGGAATTACAGAAATGTGGTGGCCAGAAGCTGTTGCATAAATCCATTTATACTATCATGAAACATGATCCTTTAAAATGAATAACCAAAGAAGTATTTTTAGTCAAGTTTCAGTTAACCTAGAAATACTATATCAACTTAATTAAATTCATTATAAGTATCCCAGTAAAGGATGACCAAGTTCATAGGGAGACAACCAAAGAGAAATGGATGAGTTGAACAGAGTAGTATGCGAAACCATGTACTGAAGTGACAGAAGAGAAAACTTGTATGAGCTGAAGCTTGTCATCTGGGCATGACCATGAGGACAAGGAATGTGAAGTTTTATTTGACCATAAAACGAACAGTAAACAGCAGTGCGAACATAACCATAAAAAGGGAAATAAGAAAGTACAAGTCAAAAGTATCTTCACTAGAAATAGAAAAGTATTAGCTGTAAGACTTCATCTGGAGTACTGAATGCCATTATGGGAGTCTTACCAAAAAGAGAGCACTTCAAAGTGGAACTGGCACAGAGAAGCTCTAATAGGATGACTAGAATGAATGAGAGCTATAAGATGAAACTAAAAAAAAAAAAATAACCTTTTTGTATGCAAAACAAGTCTAGAAGGCCAAGAATAGATGTTAATATTCTCCATTGAGTATCTTAAGTGCCAGGGAGAGAAAAGAGCTAATAGATATTAATCAACTATTAGTTAATTTTATTTAACTAAAATTAAATTAGGTAACTACTATAACCGGAAATTTAAAGAAAGTTTCATATCATGAAAAATTACACTCTGGAATAGCTGGAGCACCGCATATAGAACTCCTAATTACATTTTAAGATAGAGGACAGTGAAGGAGATTAAATTATGCAGTGGTTTGTAATACCAAGCAATTGGATTCATTGGTCTAGGAGTCTCTTACAGCATGTTTATATTTGAACAGTTATTGTAATTCTCCATTGTAAAGTTCATCCCAAAAGTGTTTCAGATCATCAGAACACATACACATCACATATTTTACTTGTGTACAAACATACTCCAGCATAACAATATAGCACCGCTTAGGCATAAAATTCTCATTTGATATTTAGAGAAATGCATAAACACAACACTAATAGTGAAAACGCTTCTTTCTATTTATTTTTCCCAATCGAAGTGATGACCGGGGATTTTGAACAAAGCATAAAGTAGATACTGACTGGAAACTTCTATTTTCTGATAACAAACTCAAAAAGACACTGATTCCAGATAAAATGATTTTCAGTGTTTTTAAATTCAGAAAAGAAAGCAACTCCCAGAGCCCTCTATTGCTAAAAAGGATGATTAGAACCCAAGGTCACCCACTTTTGTTCATTACTGAAGGAAAACCTCAATATCTATTTCTCCATAGAGAGCAATAAAATAGTTTAAAGGCATCAACTTAACATGATATAAAAAGAAAATTCTGCAATACTCAAAACCAACAGCAACAACAAAAATAATACCACAAAGCAAACAAAAAGGAGCACCAAAACAAAACAACCTTACTCCAGAAGTAGTTTAACTAGATTTCTTTCCAACTAGAATTAAGGAGGATTGGCTGATCTATAAAAGAACCTTGCAGCTTCAGTTTGATGGCTTGGTATTTTGTAGGCCGCACTTCTCCATGTTTTTAAATACATCTCCACGTATTTCATGTAGTCGCCTGTTCTCCAATTTGACTGATTTTCTTTTTCTTTATTAGAGGCTAAGATCCTAAAGGTAAAATGATTACTGGTAATTTCCACGTGAAACAGAACGCCCTTCGAGACTGCCAGAAAACACACAGCATGATCTTGGCAGGCCTCATAAAACAAGTGCGGCCTACTTCGGTATTTATTTAAACTGAAGCTTTTCAAAACTGGAATTACGTAAGAATTCATTTCATACACAGATGTTCGGACTGTTACAGGGAACTTTTTTCGAGGGTGTCATTGTTTTACCTGAGAACCACAGATTCGGAGAGTGATATGTCAGAAGAGACCTCCAGATGCCATCAAGTCCAATCCCCTGCTCAAAGTGGTCTAATCAGATAGGATTGCATAAGGACACGTCCACTTGAGCCTTGAATGCTGCCCAAGACAGAGATTCCACAACCTCTTTGGGCAACTTGCTCCAGTACTGCCACCCTTATGGCATTTTTTTTCCCTAATAACTAATGGGAATTTCCTCCCTTTTAACTTGTGTCCCAGAAACTGTAAAGGACTCCAGCTAAATGGTGGCCCTTCAGGCAGGTGAAAAGATTTAATGCATATTGTGCCTAAAGTTGGTAAAGGGACTTAAATTATTTAAGTCTTCAAGAATACTATAGATCACTGATCCTGTTTTGTGAATATTTTTCTCAAATATTTAAAGATAAACTCAGAATTAAGATAAAGCAATCTTTAGCATCTTTAGTCCAATCATAAAGTAAGTGTAGTTTGAAGCATCCTCTGGAACACTAATTGTTAACTACATTTTGTCACTCACACAGCTGAAAAATCAGTCCTGAATCATTTACATTTATCTTTCAAACAGGTTCTGATTCCATATCTGTGTACTAACTAATAGAAGAGTTTTTGATGTGGAATTCTTGTCAGGATATTGCTCATCATTACCTAAGGACATGAAAATATTAAGAATCAAACTGTACAAGATCTTACAACCTGTATTTTTGCGTATTCTCAAAATAACTGAATTTTACTTACATGGCTTATCTTTGGAAGTTTCAGTAAATGGAGTTTCATTGCTCTCCATGTGCTACAATACTCTTTTAGCAGAAAATTTGTTACCAGGTAGCACAATTCCCATTGGGAAAAAATAGTTACATTTTTGCTATTATACAAATATATTTCTGTTCCTGTTCACAAGCTGAGATACTGACTCCAATATAACTACAAATACCTGCACTTCAAGGGAAAAAATACAAACGCACACCTTTTTTTTTCTTTTGAATAAATTTATCTTTGCCTTGGCAAAACCATGGGTAATCCATTAAATTCTTTAAAAGACACTAGATGGCTCCACTGGTGTTCCTACAGTGTGCTCTGGTACAGGTCCAAATATCCCTTAGGAAATGCTGAATACCTTACTATTTTGTTTCTGCAGTATAATGTATTACTTATTCTCCCCTGAGGTTACATACCATAACATTAAGTATAGCTCCATTTGAAAAACTTCCACAAAAGAAACTTAAAAGACACAGTATTTCCAATAATGAAACATCAAAGGAAACTAAACAAATTTAACCGAGTCATCAAGCAGATTTCTTAAACATTAGGACAAGCATACCTCTGATTTTATTCTACAAAAGTCATAAACTTTTCATCGTAAATTCCATCCCCACCACATATGTTCTGCAATATCAATGACTTTTGTGTTATGTTTACATTATGGATATTAGATTTGTTATGAAGCATATAGTTTCATTTGATTTATAAAAGTACTCCCCAAGCAATCTAGAAGCTATTGTTCTGTCTTACAAAAGGCTACAAAAAAAACATTGCCCAAAGAATTTCCTCTACAAGGCCGATTGCTCAGCATTCATGTATGTGGACAGACTTTGTACGTAAAGCGGTGCTGATGTCATGCTGCTTTTGTCCATAAAACCAATGAGTAATCTGAAAGATGGATTAATAACACATCACTATGAAAGATGCTGTCTCGTGAAATGCAGCTAGGAGGAAATTCTTCATTCAAAAGGTGGTGAGGCACTGCCAAGAGTCAGGTTGCCCAGAGAAGCTGTGGATGCCCCATCCCTGGAGGTGTTCAAAACCATGTCGGATGAGGCCCTGGACAACCTGATCTAGTGGGTGGCATTCCTGGGGGTTGGAACTAGATGATCTTGAAGGACTCCTCCAACCCAACCTGTTCTGTGTTTCTGTGATTCTATCAAATGGGTAGGTAAAACACATGCATATTTTGTTACATTTTTTAAAATCATTCTTCTTCTACAGGAGGAGCCAGGAAAGCAAATTAAGCCAGACAATGGCTTAAATCATGTCAAAAATGCCTTGGGGTCTTCCCAAAATAAGCTCCTTTACCATTTATCTTTATTGCTTGTTTGCCTGATACCACCTGTTTGTGGATCGCTCAGAGGAATACTAAGATCTTGTCTAACTTAAGTGAAGAAAAGAACAGTAGAATGATACTCCATACGGTAAGAATATCTTCATATATATATATATCTTCATATCTTCAATATATATGTATCTTATATATGTATCTTTTATATACTATATTAACTGACTTTTTTTTTTTCTCTCATAGCTAGGAAGCTGGTACTCCAAGCCCCCTTATCAGGGGCATATGCGTGTGGCAGTTACACACAAGCGTTTTAGACAGGAAAGAAATGATCCTTTTTAGATAATCATCTGATCACCTTCACTTACTGGGCTTTGGTTTGCATCACAGAATGATTTCAGAGCACATGATTTGAATTCCTGTCCAGAGACTGTAAACGTGAAGATGAGTGCTTGATATGCTCTGAGCACTAAGGAGCATACAGTCCTAATCATAAAAGTATTTGACAGCAAAGATTGCAAAATGAACAAAGTCTGGATGCCAGCTTGAAAGCACCTCCGGTGCTGTTGTATCACACCACAGCTAACACAGACATGGCTTACCCATTTCTGAAATGCAGATCTGGGAAATCATACAAATAAAGATTTCACCATCAAAAACATGGTGATAATCTAAGACTCAAGTTTCCAGTAGTACCTGCCTCACTTTATGAATCACCTCAAGAAAAGGAGATTTTGAGAGTGCATCCTTAATGCATCCTTGAAGTATACCGACGCATAAGGACCAAAATAATAACAAAGATATGTACATAGGAGCTTTGCTAGAAAAACGTCTCATGAAGCCTTGACTAAGAGATTTTTTTCTATTTTTTGACAACATTCATAGGCTGTAAGTATTGAATATAGAGCATAATTAGTGTTAGACCTTGACTGTTCTACTGAACTATATAGCAAACTAGGCAATTATGGAGATAATTTCTGTAAGCTGCACAAATGCTTTAATGAACATCAAACCAGTCTGTAGCCAAACTAGACAGTAACCCAACAGGATTTTTATAGGCACCAATCCTGGGCCTGATACAACTGAGTCTCTTGTACTTATGAAACAGTCATTCTATTTAAAAAGAAAAAAAAAAAGTTCCAGGTGGCTCTGTTCAACAGGATACCCTATATTAGGGCATGCTGCTATTAGGAAAAAGGCAAATATTTCACAGTATAATGAACAAAAGTCAGATAAGCAAAACTAAGAGTCAATTATTCCACACTATGCAGAACTAATTAGGTCTCACCTGAAGTACTGGGCTAAGCTTCACAGCGGTTTAAAAAAAAAAAAAAAAAAAAAGTATTACACAAACTGACAAATATCCAGAGACCAATACAAAGGTGGTTAGAAAACATGACTCATATGGAAACACTGAACATCGTACTTTGTTTTTTTCCTTCTATAAAAAGAAAGCTGGAGGGGATCAGGATACTTATCTCTGAAAGAAGTTGATGAAAAGATGGCAGTATTCAGTCATTCCGCACGCCAAAGTGAGACCAAGTCAAGGAATACTTCACTAAAACCGGCAGCAAAGCAACTCTGAACTAGGTTTTAGCATAAATTCTTTATGTGTAAAACACGCAAAATCACCATTACTGGTTATTTATGCAATTCCTGTTACTTTAAGAAGATTTCTATGAAAGGGAAAGGAAAACATCATTTTAGGAATTCCATCAATATATTTGATTTTGCTTTATATCAGGAAAATCAACTAGATAGTTTCTAAACTTTGTTTGAAACACGTTTTTAACATTTACCATTTATGTGCTCCAACTTTCTTTTTGGACATCACTCGGGGTTCAAGTTGTTTCATTTCTTTGTTTGCTTAGGAAACCTGCATTTAAATTTAAAATTGGTAACATCTGTTTTCAGTTCTAAGAAAAAATGTCTGATCAAATTTTGCCTATATTGTTCCATTCTCTTTTCTGTCTTATTTCCTGATACTTCTGCTCAGAGTGCATTGGGGGGGTCTTTCTTTTGAATTATCCCAGATTTCTCTGTACTAATATAAGCAGAAGAGACCTCTTCCTGCCCCTATCTCCCATCCCTGCAGTCAACAAGTATGATTTGTAAAAGGCAGAGATCACACTGCCCATTCTTTTCAGTGTATTTATTAGTGAAGTGGTACTTTGCATTAATAAACTGGATTTTGGATATATAGAAAAGCTTCTGCTCGCCTATAAAGTCTTCTTTGACTCTCCTTTCTTCAATATAATGAATGCCAAAGTATTCTTGGTTGCTCTAATAAACTGCAGTTTATATAAAACACATATAAAACCACGTCAGGAAATCACAAGGAATATTAAATAATTATTTAATCTTGGTTTTCAATTTTAAAGAACTGTAACATACAGAATCCACATTCCTTTTTTTGAGAGTGTTATTTCATTACTTATCGCAAAACTACTTCCTGAGAAGCAGTTACCCCAAGTTACTCCAAGTCATTACCCACAGGTCTATCAGACATAGGCAACTATTTCCCATTTCAAATAAGAAACTGATAACTTCATCTCAAAGCTAAACACAGATGTTACCAAAAACAAACAAACACCCCTCTCTCAGATCCCCCCCCCAAATAAAAGGGTGTCTCATTTGCAGGAGACTCCGGCCTGTGCAGAAGAGCCAACCAAGGCTGAAGTGAATTGCTTATGCTGAGAAGTGTTTTCACTGATCGATTTCATGCTGAAGTGGACAAAGAGGTGTAAAGCTACAGTACTTTCCATGGCAACTGTAAGAGATGGCACATATATTTTGCTGTAGAGCAAAAAATGAAGCAAGACAGAAATGCACTATCATGGAAACATTTATTTTTTTCCCCTCTCTAAAAAACAAGCAAACTTATCTTTCACTCAATGTTTCCACCCAGAACTAGATATCCTGCAGACATATCCTCTGGACTCTCTAAAGCATCTTCTTGGCTATCTCCTACTTCCCCACAAATTTTAGCTAGTGATGTTGAATGGTCAATCAATATTTAACTTCTGTTCTTTGCCATTTTGCCTGTCACGTTCCGCATTTATATCTTTTCCATTAATTTCACCTCTGACTCATATTACTCCTCCTAAAAATGTCCTACCCCCTTCAATCGTGAATTATTCAACACACTTGAGTTTCAGTATACCTATGACTTTGCATTTTTCTCAGCAAACCTTGCACACAGTTTTTGTCTTCTAGACTTCCTTCTTATCCTTTGCTGTATTTTTTCAATTGTCCTTATATTTGTGATTTTCCTGCTCTATGTCATTTCTTCCCCAGTTAATCCTTGTATCAATACAAGCCTATAGGTATTCTCTAGAAATTGCAATTTCCATGTTCCCTGAACAAGGAATGGATGTTTACCACAGAAAAAAAATCACTTCAAAAGCCTTTCGAATTTTCTAAGGAAAGGAAGTCTCTTTTCTTGACTTCATTTCTCATTTACCAAGAGGTATAAACCAAAGAGTTACGAGCCATACTTCTTTTCCAGTACATCATTACAGATAGCGACTAAATTAAACACTGCCATGTTCAGTACACACACATTCCATTTAAGTGGTATGAAATCAGCACAGTTTCACAATTCTGCACAAATGAAGATCAACAGATGAAGATAATTACCCTTAAATTACAGTTTTCCCAAACTGCAATTGAAGTTAGAGGGCTGAAATACTGAATTGTAGATATGACTCAGTTCTTCACAAAAAACTACCACAACAATGCCTCACCAATCAGACTTTGAATAAATAATCATTTGTGTACCTTGCTTCTGCGGTCAATCAAATTCATGGTGTAACTGTGAATGTTAAGAAAATAAACTGAAATTAATTTGTGGACCCTGAATATTCTTCTGTTACCTACTTTGTTCATTTCTCTGACAATCTGAAGACTATATTGTGACTGAATTACAGGTATTCAGTTACAAAGGTTAATGTAGGTGAATATTCTCAAGCAGACTGATCTAAAATTCTAATGTACCTGATGGTTTTTGCAAATGGACTACTGAGAAAAAAGGAATTACAACTGTAGTGAAACTTTGCAGCTATCACCTGTATTATAACAGTGTCTGAGCAAAGAATGCAAATATATATATTATAGATAGGGCAATTTCTTTGTGGATTTTTTTTTATTGAAGAACTTTATCCCATAATTAATAAAAACCTGCATATCAGGGATAGCCACCTTGAAGGCATCTAAATTTAGTGGGTTCTAACAGCCTAAATATGAATTCATTTTCAGAAGTTAATCAAAGTTACATTAGTACTTTTCAAAACATTACTCTAATTTCCTTAATCACTGAAGTTTTCAAATGGACAATCTTGTTCCTGGATCTCCCACGTGAAAGTAGGAAGTGAAATTCTACAACCACTATTCAAAAGTGACTGTTCCAAATATCATTTAAATTGAAATATTTGTAAATTACTAGCACTCAGAAAAGAGCATTTTGTTGTAATTTTAAATCTGGATTAACATTACAGTGTAATTCTTAAATTGGAAATTTAAAGTAGTTGTCCATCTTGTAAAAGAAGTCAGCTGAAGTCAACTTGCTACATAGCGATGGTGGGATTGTAATTAGTATTTCTCCTTATTCTCATAGCCTTTTTTTTTTTTTTTTTTTTTAAGCATACTAAGGCTGCAAATCTTTCTTTTAAAGCTAAGTGCTCACATTTCTAGTTAGCCATCTGTACAGAAACAACTAGCTATTGAGTGGCTTCAAAATGCACACATCCCAATGAAGATAGTAAGACTTAACCACCTTCATGAAGCACACAAGCATGAACAAGTGAGCTGTCTACCACAAAAAATCTTAGAAGAAAAAAACCTGAAAGGATCGTAAATGAAAACAACCATGTTCTTTGATGGTTCTCATTCAAGCTTCAAAGTGTGGATTCTGTTATTTCATGTCAGAGTGTGCACAGTTCATAGAAAACATTCAGACAGATGCAAACAATACGCACTGGAGTAGCCAAGAAGGCTGCTCATTTTTTGGCAGATTTAATGTCTGCTTTATACAGCTGCCTGGGCAATAAAACCCTTTCTCCCTCCATAATTGCCTGCTTGCCTTCCCCAAAGTAACTGGAAACATCTCACGCAGCTTGCCTTCTCTTCCAGCCTCTAGTGTAGCTTTTCTCCTTTTTGTGTTGATGGCCTCCAAATCCCTCCACCTCTTAGGCAGTCTTTTTGTCCAGTCCCTTGGGCAAAGAAACCACTTCGTTGTCAGTCCTCACAACTACTTTCTTCTAGCCTGTATGTGTCAATGATTTTCTCAGTCACTACACTGAAAGAAGGTTTGTCTCCATTAACTTAATAAGGTCACTAATGCAGAGATTGATATAAGGCAGCAGCCTCTTGACATGCTGCTTGCTCTCCGGCTGCGCAGCACCCAGGATGCCCATCCAAGACACAGCGGGCAGCAGGCAGGCCTGTCAGCAGCTCCACGCCTGGCCAATACAACAACTGCAGGCAGAACTTGCAAAATCCTATTTCCCCCCATGACTGCTCCTGAGATGACTGCTCATCCACAATACTACCCACATTACAAGTAGGAAATGCAGACGCCTGATACTTTAAGATAAAGCAACCTCAACTCACTTGGAAAAGTGGGATGTAGCTGCTGAACTTACGGAACTTGAGTTTGCAACCACAAGCACTTATCCAACATAATAAAATTGGTGTTTTAAAAACAAAAAGCTTCAGGTAAGTATTTTTACAGGGAACTTACAACAGAAGCACACCATATTTCTACTACTGATCTAAAGAATACAAGATCATTAATAAAGTGCAGCAGCAATTTCTTATATAAAAGAGCATTCTCTTCAAACTTTACAAACGTACAGTGCGCTAGTAAAGCAGCATACAAACAGGTGTTTCTTAACTCTTGTGGACCGGTGGCTTCAATGCACAAACACCCAGGGCACATTACCAAGCCCCAGGAGATCATCACTGAAAATGACACAGCAAGACAACTTGCCTGCTGTAGGTGATGCTTGGACACAACGCCATTTCCTACTTCTGAATACAGACAGCGATACTAACAACCAACGAGGAATATGATGAGATCCTGTAACTCCCTCTTACCCGGTTGTGCCATGACACTGTATGTAGTCCATGCAAGCATCCTGAAGTCTATTATTGCCAAACTTCAATTTTTTGGAAAAAAAAAAAAAAAAGAAAAGAAAAAGAAAAGCAACAGAAACCTGTACTGAAATTTCTCTATATTACTTTTTTTTTTTTTTTTTGGTGCCCCCTCTCCCCCAATTTTCTTCCATTCCCCTTGCATCTCCCTAATTTTCTCTACCTTAAGTTTTCAGCCCCTTTTCACATCCTGCTGAAGCTGCCAGAAGGACCTGCAAGCATGACTCAGCTGTAATTGCATTAAATTCTAATAAAGGCTCACACATTTGACAAGGCAGCCTAGCTTAACCCCTGACTCTGAAATACACACGTACAGCAAGCAGTCAATCTGAAGTGTGGCTCAATAGTATGTTTTGGGAACTCTGAATGCAGTAATTCATATTTTTATGCTGTTGTTTTTAGAAAGCTACATTTAGTAAGATATAAAAAAGATCTCTTCCCTTATTTCTATATTGAGAAAGAATCCTAATTGGCCAGAACCAGTCATAAAAATTTAACCATGTTTCTGAAAACACGAGTGCCAAAGGGTAATGCATCGCTAATGGTTGCCAGTGGAATAAATAGCAGTTCTGACGTCAAAACTTTGTTACACTCCAATAACTGGCTCACTTGGGGTTTCAGGTACAGCAAGTTACATGTCAGTTTTAAATAAAGTTATAAAAATAGAATACACGGTGAACCATATTGTCACTATGCAACCCAAAACTACATGATTTATGTCTAATAAAATGTTAACAAAGGTGATAGATGGCATAAAAATAGTATTTTCTGCCTCATAATATCCTCTTACTTCGATATGAGAGGGCAAAACAAGGCAGATATTATTTCTCTTGCGTTCTTCAAATGTATGGCCAAAACCAGAGCACGCAATTTCAAGTGAAAGTGACATTTTTTAAACATTTACAGTACCTTTACCCAAAAGACAGTCTAGTAAAACTCAAGTTGTAAAAACCCGCACTACAATAGATCTTTGTATTCCTTCTCTAATAACCACACTAAGTAGCAAGTGGCTTTTCCTTGCCTTTCAACTCCTTCTATAGAGCAACTATTTAATAAAATACCCTCTCTACATTTAATTTTGTAAAAGATGCAAATCATGGGCCACACTAGTACAACCAATGGTTTACAGATTCAATGATGCAGCTACCTAGATGAGGGACAAGACCACAGTGCACACGCAGAGCTTAACTGAATGAACGGAAGCTGGACTTTGCAAACTATGGTTGCTCTCACAGACTGGAATGGGTAACGAGCTTAAGGCAACACACAAGGCTGGAGATGGAAAGACTGACCTGAGAGCAGGTTCCCCAAACTTCTACCTGGGGTCCCACACAGATAAGGCTAGCCCAGCCTGATGGGTTAGCCTTAAACATGACTTGTCTTTTCCTTTCTAAACCAAAGTCTGATCATACAAGCTTGCCAAAATATAACCATAAATGACAACATTTTTCATTTTAGCTGAAATGCTTTGAGGGACTTCCCCAAATGACATCTATCTTATCCAAAAGTAGTCTGAAGAAGAATGCCATTTTACCAAAAACTTAAGGATCATCTAATGGAGCACATCCAGCAGTTTGCAGTTCTGGAGCTGGAACTAGATGTGTGACAATAGTTTTGATGACTACTTGGAAGGAGGTAAGTGCTGTCCAGCAGTTAAAACCTGGATACAAAATGAGTGCTATCCTGAATTCTGCTAGAAGGCCTTCAGCCTCACCTAGAGGGAACCTGCAGTTTCCCTCTTGTGCACACGGTTCAGTTGTGGCTTACAGAATTAAACTGGAGGGACAGGGCTGTATGATCTTCCCCGAGCATACTCTGAACTAGAAATGGAAAGGATTTTTCCTGCCATTATTCCTCATGGGTGTTGGCGGTCCGTTCATGGTCCCATCCAAATGATCAAGGAGGCTGGTCATCAAGAACCACTGATGTGATGCCTCCCCTGTTCCTGTCTGGCAGAAGCCCATCAACTGTTCATCTAGTCAGAAGTAACTGTTTTCATGTGAGCAGCAAGTTTTGTTCTTCTTATCTTTTGAGGAAAAGCTACTCTATGCTATTTCTCTTCCTGTGCTACCAGGTACTCTATGTACTCTACACTTTTGTGCTACTTTGCTACTTCTATTTTCCCTCGGAAAATTTGGGCAACCAATCTTTTATTATAAGGTTTAAGAAACAGTTTTAAACTCAGCATATGCAATGATTTGAACATTAATTTAGACGATAGTAAATAAAAATTGATAACCATGTTAGCATTTAACTCCTGTTCCATGTGAAAACAAAACGCATTAGGACAGTTAGTGCCAATCTGAAAAAAGTAACCTGCAAAAAACCTGCCAAAGGGAATCCTTACATATTGATTATCATGAGCACCCAAGGGGTGGCAAAAATAGCTTACTACATATACTTGAACATTTTCACTGCTCAGTTGTCTAATCCATTTTCAGTACTTGATCCTGAGTGGAAGAAAGCTACTGAGTGCAAAAATTGTCTCCAAGTACCTTTTAAATAGTAAATGGTATCCTATTTATATATCGCAAACATTTTTTTTCAGCTGCAAAATAGTCCTAATTTTCCAGTAAGTTTTTCCCCTCCAGTAAGTAGAAGCAAATGATAAAGAGAAAATGAACAAAAAGCAACAACAATCCTTTCAAAGTACAATGGACTACAAACACTAAATTTCTTTTGTAAAGATAGGGCAGCTGTTAATCTTTCCAATGAAGTTCATCATTTTACTTGCCTTATTTATCTAAATTGCAGCACACAGGACTTTCTAACCTTATTTTATTTTCTGACACCGCAGAATAACCATTACATTTTAAACACAGAATTGTCCAAAACCACGGACCTAATGTTTTTTCTTTGTTTGTTTTTATAAAATCAGCTGGTGCACCTGTCTAGGCTGGCAAAACAAAATCCATCTCAGGGGGGAACAAGTGTGTTTCAGCCATAAGTTTTTGTGAAGAATAAACAGCCAGACTGGTGACACAGTCATCTAAGATTTAGCTTGCCAGGGGCAATGATGAAGCAGTGCACATTTGCTGCCTTGGCCATGTCCCCATTTCTATCTGTATCTTTAATCTTGTGCTGCACTGAGATTTCTACTTTTTGTATTCTCACTGGGGAAATACATGTTTAAATTCCTTTCTTATATGGCAGAAGTGGCAAAATATCCTGTCACTATGAATGACATGGCAAATACTTCACCTGGTTAAAAGCCACTACACAATTACCATTAGAGCAGAGGAAAGAGCTCTGGAGAAGCACATGGGCAGAAAAGGGAAGGCGTGAGTGGCAGCCCTGCATGACACGTCCTTCCACTGCCCAATTTTTGGCATCTTTTATGCCACAGTGTGATGCCATCATGTGATGCCCTCTTGCCATCACCTGACGGAGCCCAACAAGCACTTCTTGCAAGAAACACGGAGCTTGTAAGAGGTGGCTGTTTCAATCAATGCTTTCAACTACCCCCAAGTACTTTCCAACAAGAGCCAAAGGAAATGTGTAACAACTTGGGACACTCACTCCTTGATTCATTCATGTAAGACAAATACTTACAACTGAAAACAAAAGCGTATCTTAAAACTTGAAGTGACTCCACAAATTAGACCATAAACAGAAATAAGCAGTATAAAAGCTGACAGAACATCAACATGCTGAACAAAGGGACAGTCATCTTCCAAGCTGCTCCACTTCAGTCTGAGTTCAAGTAAAGATCTTACACAAGTAGTCTGTGTCCTGTTCAGTACATAAAATTCTATAAAAAAGACGTTTATTTTTGATATATTAAACAAGAACATCTGCCCAGTAGTATCTGCAGAAGGTTACAACATTTTGCGGACAACTTCCAGGCTTTTGCAACTTTTCCACATGCTACATGCTATAACCTTCTATGACAAATGTAGTTTGTTCTCAGTAGTGTATTGTCCCAGATTTATAATACCTTTTAACTATAACAACTACAGATTCTGTGGATGGGAAATAGTCCCATCCCACAATTTCTTTCACATTCTTTGAGACCATTTTACTAACAAAAACAGAATACAAACACCACTCGTGTATATATACAATTTTCATTTTATAGCTTAGAGAACTTTCACTGTGTAGGAAAAAAAAAAAAAAAGCATTAATTTTGTTAATAGGACTTCTACATTTCATTATCTTAGCACGTTAGCTTTAAGTCAAAGGTTCTTACATTTTACAAAGCATATCCTGCATCAAGAATTCCCACAAAGTTTCTTTCTTCTTTTTTTTCTGGTGAAAAAATCCCTTAAAAATACTCACCAAGTTTTCAATACTTCAATACGTTATCAATGTAAACATTCACTTATAAAGGTATTCTACTCTTCAAAGCTAAACAGAATTTAGTTGGCTTTTTTGTATGTATTTTATTTTAGAGGTCCTACCTTAAGTATAAAACAGGAAAAACATTATTTGTATACTCTATTCCCAAAATCTATTAATACATAAAAATATTAAGTGTAGCCCACATCTCTGTAATAATTGAGGATAGATGACCATGGAAGTTGATATGCTCAATCAGTTTCCTTAGTGCTCTCCCCCCACTCATTCCAACGTGTTAAAACCCAACAAATTTCTTTACATCTTTATATAACAGCTTTTAATGCTATACTAAGAGGAGAAAGATGTCTGAGCAATTAGATGTACGATATAGGCATGACAGTACAAAGTATAAAGGGTAATTGACTCATCTCTTGCTTCCTCACTGGGAAAATATTTAAAGAGACATAGGACATTAAAAGATAATATGAAAAGTTATAAAGGATTGCCTCTAAAAAAAAGTCACTCTAAAAGTGACTTGAAATCCACATCCATCCAGGACACCTTTTTCATGTTTCAATGCCATTATTATTTTGAGAGATCTTTATGTGATCCTCAGAGCAAAAATAGTATTACATAGTCTTAATTAAATGGTTGTAAGATAATTATTTTTCCAAGCATAGAATTTATGATATTTTACCACTGTGTCTGCACAAGGCCTTAAAAAGAAAGAAAAAAAGTCTGAAATGAAAACAGACTTATCACAACATGCAAAGTGTTTTTAAAAGCAGGAAACACTAGGAAAAATGGAGAATTTTCTGCTTTACGATTCTGAATGCCAGGATAACAAGAATCATGAGCAATTCCTTACAGTGCAAACAAGAAGATGGAGCAGAACTTGGTAAAGAAAAGAAGACTTAGCACTCTCTCCTGGAACTGCTTTCATGGCTCACACAGCAAGGATGGAGAACTTGAACGACAAATTAAGAGATGGAGTTTACAAAAACTGAGGAAGGCTAACATCAAATTCAGATGAAGAAATTAAGTGACTAAACTCAAAAGAAAAACTCAGATAAAGGCAATAAAGGAAGATCTTGGTTAATAAATTTAACATAAAATTCAGTTTTCTGCATTGTGCTTTTCTTTGGTGACCACTTGTGCTGTTGGAAAACTCCGTTATGACCCTAATGTTAATATGATAAAATAATGTGTTTACTTTAAAATCCAATCAAGTAATGCAACTAATTTTCTGAGGGAGGTGAAGTCTTGCTGTTCCATTTCTAAGGGGCAAACTTAAGTGTCTTGCAGTTATTTTTCCATCAACAGACCTCCCATACAAGTGTAGGCCCTCAAGGTCTGAAATTACGATTTGAGTCTGCTAATGTAAGTGCTGGGTTAGTGAAAACAATGGCTTCTTTGCAAGCAACAGGAAAATAGGGAATGATTCTCTCAATTTGTTGAACCTACAAGACTCCTAAAACTCTTGAGTAAAATCCATGACTGACAACGTTGCTCTTCTGCACAACAGCATAAAAAAACATAATTTTGCTCATGCTGAAGAGTGACAGACTCTAATGAAAATTCCAGGACCAATGAATCCACATAAATACATAGTAATAAGCCTATGTTTAGTGCACCTTTCCGAATCTACAATAAAATTTAACATGGAACAAATTAGTCTACTACACTAGTTTATCTGTGATGGATAAAGACGATTCATCAATGAAAGTTACCTGAGCAAAGGGCTGGGAAGCATTAATTTTCCAGTGATGAGCCATAGCTTAAGTAAAGAACAGAAGAAACCTTGCAAACAAAGCTCACAGGGTGAGCTTTGAGAAACAGGAACTCCTTTAACTCCTAACTGTATTCAACATTTTAGCATGACACCGGAATGAAGAAAAATAAATTACTTTGCTACGCATTCACTTGACACAAAAACAAATCATTCAACATATTGAAAATATAAAATTTGAAATATACTTTTTACTAGAAAATCACACAATGTATGATCATGATACATTCGGAAGACGATGTGAAATCATAATATATACATAATATACTGCATACACAAAACCATTTGAGTACTACTCATTGCATGCAGACTTTATTAGACAGTTCCCATGTGTTGAGTATAGCATGCAACGTATGCATTTTCTGTTAGAGCCACAAGAGCAATTTTTGAAAAACAATGACTGCAATCAGAGGACATTTAACTGCTATACTTTCAACTTCTTTCCTTCTCCTAACTGAGAATAAAACTAAAATACCCACTGGTTTAGCATTTCAATCATCGAGACTTGCAACAAGTATACCCTCCAAAGAACTTTAAGATCAATCAGCATGAGGATATGCATTTCCAGTGTGACAAAATCACATCAACCTGAACCTACTTTAGGAATAACGATAGTTGTCATTTTGACCTGTAGGCCATCCAAAGTTCAGTTCAAGAATATTAAGACATTCAAAGCATTACATAATCTCCCAAAGCAAAAGAAATTCAGCTGCCTTGCAGCACTGCAGATTAAGGCTCACATACATGAAAACTTCACCCTTTTAAGAGGCTGGTGAAAGGCTTACAAGACACCTACACTGCATTTAAACTTCCAGCAGAAAACACTTAAGCAGTACAGGAGCCTGTAAAAGCATGGGAGAAAAGTCAGCACCAACTACAAAAATATTTATAATCAAATTATATAAGTAACACTATAGGAAATCTGTGAGAAGATTTTGTAGTATGAGAAATATTTGTCAAAGTTTTGTTCAGGAAAACAGGAATTGCCTATGTAGGGGCATTCTGGGGGGGGGGGGGGTGAGGGGCGGTGGTGGGGTGATGAAAACAATTAAAATATATCCCATAGTTTCATAATCATCAACATTTTGCCTGTTTATAAGGCTTTAGCTATCATTAGTTAAAAGGTTAAAAAAAATAATCTTATCGGTAAGGATCCTGAGGTTTAAAAGGAACATAACAACAACACAAGAAATTATACCCTTCAGACAGAAACCTTCAGCATGGCCACAGAAATTGTTGCTTTGTTGCTTTTCTAGTTTTTACAATATTTGAAGAGACACTGCTCTGATGACATCCTTCAAAGAGACTTATAACAGGAAAAAAAAAAAAAAGATATATTAAGACTGATAACCACTTTAGTGTATGGTCTTGAGAAAAAGCCATACAGCAACATTTGATAAATTGAGTAATCACTGCATTATATAAAGAGGCAAGTTTAGGTTCTAAATAAAATTGCAACAGAAAAATCATTATTCGAATTGGCTCTTTATATTCCTTACAATAAAACAAATTTGTATAGTATCAAGTGCAACCAATAAAATAATACTTATTTTGACTTCTATAATTTATTTTTGTTCATCAACATCAATTACACTACAGGCTCCTGCTGTTTATTGTCCTGGTCGATTTTAAGCCCTTAGGTGACTTGTTAGCAAATGATTTGGAAATAAAAAGTGACGCAAAAAGCTGTGTAAATCCTTATTAATCGTTAACTCACTCTACCTTCAAGCCACCTGCAGTACCTCTTAAAGTTGATTATGGGACAGAAAGACGTCAGAAAGCCAAAACACTGAGAACATTCTGGTTCTAGTTAAAGGGTGCACATTTTTTCATATAAAGCTCTATTGAAATGGTTGTTCAAGCTTAAAATATTCAAAGAGTTTGGCTGAAGCGCTTTAGAGATGTGTTAAATCTGTAACACATTGTGACTGAAATGAGCATTGCAACAGGGAAGAACAAACAAAATATCTTATAAAAGATTTTGTTAAATGCAAAAATGATAAAGAAGCACTAGTCTAATAACTTCCTTCCCCTCCATCCTGAATATCATCGACTAAGGGTATGACCTAAAGCAATCATGGTCTACTTGACTTTTTTCTTTAAATCACGTAATTCTAAAATAAAGTCAAACTTAAATATCCAGTTCTCTCTTACTCACACAGCAAACTATCCAAAACCACCTGCTACTTTAGACAGGGACTTCACTTCCCAATACAGCACTGATTACCAAGAAGCACTGAACCTTGAACCACTATTTTTTCTCTGAATCCTGAAAAAAAAAAATATCTCTCAGAATTTGCTGTTGGAAAAAACATTAACTTATAAAATTATTGTTTAATATTTAAAGGATGGGGATTTCATTGTTTTGTTGTTGTTTGTTTTTTTATTAAGGACATATTCAAAATCACTTCAAATCTGTCATAGGCTTTTGAGGATATGCTATCATTTAAGACCATAATGCAGCCAACATTTTTTAAAGAAACAGAGTAATTCCTGAGTCCAATGCCAACAAAAATAAGTATAATGCTTACTGTTGAGTTAAAGCAAAGTTGTCAAGACACAGTTGACTTTAATTAAACTTAATAGATTACTTCAGTAACTGATATGTTATGCGGGTCACACCGTTTCTCCTCAGCAATAGCTTTTAAAGACAAAAATATAAACTGCAACTCAGATTTATCAAAGGCAATTTAAACGTTTCAGTTTTAACCATCAGAAATTACATCAGGCTACTGGTACAATAGATCACCATGTGACTTGCACCTCAAAGTCTGGCAACTTTTTCTCCAGTTGCACTGGAGCTTCCTTTCAGAGGGAAAGCTCTGCTTGACCCGCCAAAGGAATGGGCTGACAGAAGTCTGGTCAAAGATCAATACAAAGTCCTGGACCTGGGATGGGACAATACCATACACTGGTACCACTCATTCCAGATTTGTGGAGTGACTGCTTAGGTGTTTTGTGGAATCTTCACTTGTGGAATCTGGAATCTGGAATACAGTGTAGAGCACTAGACTCCTAAATGAACCAGAATGAAATGGGACAGAGCCCAGCAACAGCCACTGAGATGGGTAGGTAATGACCTATGTGAGATGAACCTAAGGGAATCGGGTTTTGTTAGTACACAAAAGAAAAAGCTGAAGGGGAATCTAAACGTAGTCATAAGAAGTTGCCCTTTATATTCTTGGAGCCATTATCCATGATGTTACCATAATTCTCTCTAACTGCAAAAAGCTTTCTTGCAGTGCAAAGTTCCACAAAGTGACAGCACACATTTTTTTTGGTCTTGCTAGTTGGAAAAATAAACTTCACATTCAATTCTGTTGTGACACTTTTTTTTTTCCCTCCAGAACATTAAAAGCTACTAGCATAATTTTGTACATTATTTGTTTTTGGATTAAATATTATCCAAATTACCAGAGGGTCACATTTTAATACAGAGCTCCTCAAGTGCTAACATCCACTTCTTGTGTCAGACTGCTGAACTGGGGTAAGCGTGCTCTTCTGCTCCACACTGGGAAGGTCAAACATTGCTTCCCCTTACTTAAGCTGTACTGCAAAGAGTCAAAACTCATTCTGATGCTCATTCAAGTAAGTTAAATTTTTCTCTTGACTTCAATGGCAAATTATTCTTCATCAGGAACAGCCTGTAGTCGTGAATAAGTTGAAGGATGATGAGTTACCACCTCAAACAAGCGGAAAATATAGTAACATGCAGCAAATCCTAGGAAAGGGTGGGAATAGACAATGGAGAAATGGATTAGGTTTTCCCTGGTAACCGAAAGGATTTTTAATGACTGCTCCCTCTGTCTCACAGGAAATATGTTTCTAGTTTCTTGTGAGGGGCATAGGTACAGGTTTTCAGGTCCCCATGTAACCACTGGAATTAGAAAAATAAAAT